>CM018038.1:4521382-5136564 GCA_008638375.1 Nyssa sinensis | reverse complement strand
TACCGTTACATAACGGCAGTTGCGGACTGATGTGTAACTTTATCTGCCGATATGTAACAGTAATGCTACATTTTTTTTATTTTTCTCTATTCTAAGGGTTAAAAAAACTCATTTTAGGCCATAGATATAGTGATTTAAATTTATCAAATACAAAATTTGGAATTATAGATATGGTCAAAGTGTCTAATAAGTCCCAAAATTATATCTAATTATTTATTACCACAAACTTAAAAGTAAAATTTTATCTTATTAGATTCAGTAGATGTTGCTTAAAAATAAATGAATCTTATCACTAGGGCCTAGGTTACTTCTACAAAAAAAAAAATCTAATTGTAAAAATGATTTATTTGCTACTTTTGTTTTTGTATTAATATTTTTACTCTAAAATCAAATAAAGACATCTTGAATTTTTTTTTATGGTAGAAAACTCAAGTGTTGTAGTATAATTAATCACATTTATATTTTTTGTTATTTTTGCTAAATTATGTGTTTATTTGGCTTTAAGTCCATGAGTGAATAATTAATATTCACTTATAGTGTATTCTTTGTCTATGTTTTATTTTATTTTTTTATATTTGTTGAAATTACTTATAGTTACATTTTTAATTATTACTTGTCATAGCTAGTCATAATAAATTGCCCTTTCTTTTTATTTTGATATAAAATCAATATAAAGTCATATACAATAAGTAATTTTCTTCATAGGAGATATAAAAATGACTAAAAATAATTAAAAACATAAAAAGTAATAAATCGGAGCAAAATTATGCATATTAGTAAATTTTAGGGGATTTTCTAGTAATTACAAAAAATTCACGGGTGTGGCTCCCGATTCCCGTTATGTATCGACCGATACTCCCGATACCGTTACACCGCTATTGCGACCGTTACGTGTTCCGATACCGCGATTTAAACCATGGTTGTGGGTGCTTTGAATAGTACCCTTTAACAATGATGGAACTGTTACTAGGCTCTTTTGTGGTCTCATTTGGTTCCTACACATGAATCTTAAGGGGGAAAAGAATTGGGCTTTGTCAGTAAGATCTGGCTACAAGTATAATATGTAAAAAAAAAATGGAGAAATGAAAAAGAGAAGAAGAATCTTGGTATCGTACTTAGGTGAGAATAGAATTTGAATACAATAATCTTAAAAATAAAATTAGCATTAGGCATTGGCTTGAAGCATTATTTTCACTTCTGAACCAACTATCAATGTTGGACCCATAATAGTCAAAATAACAAGTTAAATGGATTAAGCTTATTGCTTATCAAAAAATATGGATTAACTTTGTTACCAGAGAACTTGACTAATTTGAAACAACGTAGAAGAGTTATTCCAGGGTTAAATGTGAACAAATTTTTGATATAATTGTTTCACTGAAGAAATTTATGTGAGTCTTGGTATTTGTTTTATAATATTATTTGGGTCTCGGGTCATAACCTGTTTAAAAGGCATGCAAAAATAACCTTATAAGGTTATATTATAAAATCAGTATAATCAAGAAGCAATTCAGGATCCTACATTCTGACAATCCAATAGGGATAATATCCTCTAGGGATTTTGGTACAAGCTGGATCAATTAGTACTTTTGGATTGGGAGTTAGTAGGATTTTAGGACTTGAACTGGCATTTTAACAACTGTAACTATCACGAAATCTTTGAATTATTCTTTTTTATGAATGATTACTCTTGTTAATTCTAGTAGCCAACCACGAGCATTTAAAAATTGGCATTTTATAAATTAAATAAAAAAAATTCTCCCATATTTTTTTTTGATAGGTAATACAACACGCAGCCATGTCCTAACCAGGACTTGAACCTTGCACCTCTCCCTTTGGAAGTGGCAGGAGATACCACTCAAGGTGCTGTAGATTAGTCTGAAAATGACTCTGTTTTCATCAATCAAGTAACTTAGATGTACAGAATCATTATGCTATTTTTTTTTGAAATATGATACACCAATATGAAATCACTCTCTGCCTTTTGTATTATTGCGAACTACTTTAATCTGTTGATGTTTAGCATATTGTTAAATTGGATATCTTTTAAAAGAATTTGTTTTATCAATACTTCTAGTTTTTTTTTCTGTAGACTCATGGGACAGTGTGCTGAATTTTTTTTCCCTTCTCTGTGGCTGTGCTCTTTTCTATTTGATCAGACCGAATGCAAAGATCAATCTGAAGAACCTGAAAGACCGGGGGCAATCATATCGAACCATGTATCTTACTTGGATATTTTGTATCATATGTCTTCCTCCTTTCCGAGCTTTGTTGCTAAGGTGTGTTTATTTATTGCAGTAAATAATTTTTTATTTCCATTTGGGTTGCATAAGCAAGAACTCAATTAAAATTTATATTTAAACCTTTTGGTGTTTGTACTGACGCATCTTCTATACTAATTTTGTTGGTCGTGCCCCTGGATTTTATTGCTGAAGAGATCAGTGGCTAAACTTCCTCTAGTTGGTCTCATCAGGTTGGTTCACATCTTATGCATTTAATCAGTCGTCCCTTTTGGGTTATTATAGTACTGTAATAAAATAAATCTCACTTTCACTGTTTTTGTTAAACTTCTGTTGCATATTGAGAGTATTTCTTCTTTCTTTTGTTATTCAAACCCCGAAACTCTCAAATACATCTATGCTCTATTAATACCACAAAATTCAAGTTTCTGTCTTGTTGAATTATACTGCCAATTGATCATGTCATTAGCCATAGTGTGTTAAAGCAACAATCGGCATTTTAATCTACTTGTTTTATTTTATGAAAGAAAAGAACTATTATCTGATGAAATGTCTAAATTCCATACTTCAATGTGTTATGTTTCATGGTGGGAAAATGGATAATGATCCCACGGACTAACTAGTCCCAATCTAGGTGCAATAGCTATTTCTATTTTATTTC
Source organism: Nyssa sinensis (assembly GCA_008638375.1). Taxonomy (NCBI): domain Eukaryota; kingdom Viridiplantae; phylum Streptophyta; class Magnoliopsida; order Cornales; family Nyssaceae; genus Nyssa; species Nyssa sinensis. The sequence goes on along the minus strand of CM018038.1, from coordinate 5,133,663 downwards.
TCTAAGTCGTGTGCCATTCTAATTTTTTTTTTTTGATAAGTAAATGTAAGATGTATATTAATAAAATTGTCCAAGAAGGGCAGCAAGGACAAAAGTCCCAAAAAGCTTTACAAAGGTCTTAACGACCCCAAAAAATCAACAAAGGAAGAAACATTAACAGGGAAAGCCTTTTTGGCCCAAAAAAATAAATAGCGCAAAAACGCATCTTTGAAGAAGGGAGCGGAGAGCTCCTCATCTTCAAAGACATGGTTGTTTCTTTCCCTCCATATACACCACAACAAACAAATAGGGGCAAACCTCCAAATTCTCTTGATCTCTGTTGAAAGGTTGTGCCCTGCCCAAGCCAAAAGAAGATCCCTGACTGAGTCAGACATAACCCAGGAGACGCCAAAGAGAGCAAAGACAATGTTCCAACAACTCCAAGAAACAGGGCAGTGGATGAGAAGATGATCCACCGTTTCCTCTTCCTTCTGACAGAGATAGTACCTACTGGCCAAGAGGAAACCTCGTTTCTTCAAATTATCCGCTGTTAAGATGGTCTTCCAAGAGGCTTCCCAGGCGAAGAAGGAGGCCTTAGGGGAGGCTTTAGAGTGCCAAATGAGTTTCCAAGGGAAAAGAGAGCTTTCCAAAGCGACCAAGCTCTTGTAAAAGGAGTTCACTGAAAAAGAATTTTTGTTTGGCAGCCACACCCTCATATGTGCCATTCTAATTACAATTGCATCAAGAGGTAATGAATTCGCAAGTCCCAAGAAATTAAAATCAGTTTCAAGTTGTGACCATGCAAAAAGTATGTAATTTTTTTCCTTCTAATGAAATGAGCAAGCCACAAGAGTTTGTACTATTCTTCTTAGAACTTTTTATGCCCTATTTATCTGTTAGTAGTTTTTTTCTGTCATATGTTTCCTATGACCTTCATTTTCTGATGTATGTACCATGGATATTTATGTACATGTATTGTTAATATATTGCAATGAATTGGTCAAGGACTCAAGGAAGGCTCTAATTGTTATTTCTTGTTTTCCACAGCAAGTGCCTTGGCTGTGTTTATGTCCAGCGGGAGTCAAAATCATCCGACTCCAAGGGTGTTTCTGGTAAATCCTTGATGTTTATCTATTAGTTACAGCTCTTAAAAAAAATAAAATACAGCTGTTCATAACATTGGTGAATATATAAATAAATCCAAATGCCTTGTTTGACACAATATTTTTCTATATTTTAGTTTGTTACCTATTTTCAGTAATGGTTTCAAGCTTGAATCATGGCAATATAATATAGATTTTATGTATTGTCATGGAAGGAGTTGTGATGAAGCCCAATGTTTACTCACTGCTGCACTTATATCACATGAGCATCATTATCATTATAAAATTGGAATATTATTTCGCTTTAAGAAGTAGAAAAATCATAGGCTATTAAAATATTTAAGTAAAAAAATCTTTATGGATTTTGTCTGAGAAAAAAATGAATGGCCACTGTTTATCTTTACTTAATAACAAGAAAAAGGATCACTGTTTTAGTTTTGTTGCATGGGTACTTCATAGGACAATAAACGTGTGGCATGATTTTCAAGATGCAGGAAATGGAAGGGAGCTAATGCACAACATTGTATATTTTTACACCAGCAAGTTCTAGTTTAGTTCGTAATATCTCCTCTATATCCTCCTATGGGAGGTTGAGGTTTCAAGTCCCCTAAGTGGCAAAAGTGTGTGTAATTTACCAATCAAAAAAAAAAAAAAAACATTGTATATTTTTGCGTAACACCTGAAAAAGTTTATTATCTTATCTGAAATTATCTGATTATAACTATTCTTCATGCCTACAATTCACACTCAACTCAACAAAGCTTTATCCCAATTATTTGGAATCGGCGACATGAATCTTGTTTCGTCATTCTCTCTCTATATATATAATTTCTTTTTCTGATAGGTACAATTTATACTATATCTATAATGAAATGAGTGAAGGTGGGCATTGGCACATTGTAACCTGGAGGTTATGGACTCTTTAACATATGTTCACAAATGCAATTAATCAAATATTTACGAATACTAAATACATATGAAAGCATATTGGGATACCTGGAGAAATAGTGGAATGTTGTATGGTTGATCTGATAATTGGGGCCTTTCAATTGTGGGTCCCAATCTCTCTCTCTCTCTCTCAAGTTGTTGACATGGTTAGATAAGATGTGTTTTACAGATCACTGGATGTGGTGAGACAAGATGTGTCAGCCAGTGGTCAAATACTTGGGCCTGTTTGTGGAAGCTTAAGCTTACAGAAAGTCATTCCTGAAATTGCCTATGGGTAAAAGTGATTCTGGTCATAATCAGTTTGGTGTTTGAGGGGGTTCTTTTTGTTTAATATGGTGTACATGGAGGGAGAGAAAGAAGATAATTTTTGAGGGGAATGAGATGTCCCTTTTTTGCTTCTAGGAAAGTCATTTACATACTCTTTATTTTTGGGCCAAAGAGGCTCTTTTTTAGTATGTAGACACTTCAGTAGATTTTTTTGGGAAATTTAAGGCTTTATTCTCATAGCCTTCCCTTGTACATATGGATTCCTCCCTTTGGGCCCTTTAATACAATTATTTTACCTATCAAAAAAGGGCTTGGCGTTTGAATGTTGTGGTCTCGTCAAAAGCATTACTTGTGTGTTGTTTTTATATGTGCAATAAATGATTGATAAGGATAAAACAATGTGTACATGAATTCTACAATGATATTTATAAGTTATTGAACTCAACTTTCAACAAACCCTTTTGGTTGTCCAATTTCATTTAACTTTAATTTTTTACGTCAAGAGTCAAACTGTTCAAGGAAAAAAAATTGAAGTTCATCAGGGGTTGCTGTGGCTACCAGCAGGTGTGTGTACAGAATTTGGGTAAAAAGCAAAGGGAAATCAAGATAAACAAAAAAAGGACGCATGTCTACAGAAATTGCCGGGGGAAATTTTGGAAAAAAAATTTGGCCCCAAACATGGTTGGCTGCGTTTGGGCCAGAAGCAGTCTCAGGCCACTTAAGCCCTAATGTGGGCAATCAAATTACCTATAAGTTCGTTTGGGCTGGCATGCCAAATGGCCCCTAACCTGCTTATGGGACCCAAAGATGCATTTTGAGGCCTGAGAAATTCCCCGAAAAGGCCCTTCATCATGTCTAAGGCTTTTTTATTATACAACGCATAATCTTCAGCCCGTGTTTTGTTTGCTCAATTCCAAGACGATTCCTTAGAATAGGCAGGTACTTCATGTGTGTAATGCGATTTTTCTTATTGGCTCAACAATTGAGCTTCGAAAAGAACAGTCCACAATCTCAAAAAGTAGAGCACTAAACTAATTTACTTTATTGTGTTTGGAACTCAACTGTATTTTCCTGATATTTTGACCCCTTCTGTTACATGCAGGCGTTGTCAATGAAAGAGTTCGAGAAGCTCATCAGAATAAGTTTGCCCCAATGATGATGCTTTTTCCAGGTCATCACTTTGATCCTATTAATACACCGATGCCCTTGTGATAGCTGCTTGGTTTTGTGCTTTGATTTGTTCTGCTAAGATGAATCTTGGAGATTTGGACAACTTCCATCTATGATTTGACAATGACATTAGGGTTACATACAGACATCGATTAGATATATTTGCTAGGAATAGATATGATATATTGTAAAAATGAATTAGAGGAGAGATTTTTCTATTTACCTTGAATTGGTTGTACTTTTAAAGTTCTTCACAGTACATCATTTGCTTCCCCCATGATGGAATATACAGGAAACAATTATAATTTGAGTGACCTAGTGCCCTAAGTTGGTTAGTTGTGCAAGCAAGACTGCTAAGAGCTTCATCAATTGCTTTTGTCCACAGCATGGCATTTATCTTCCCTGTCCTAACAAAACTGTCCAAGATGTTACGCTCTGCAAGAGAGCTGTTATCTTGGGTTAATGTCAGAAATCGCGCAACTTTTTTATTTACCTTTTTGGTCCTGCATCTTTTTCATTTTTTTTTGTTTTGTTTAAATATAAGAAATCCAGCTTTTCTCCCTGGGATTTAGGACCATCTTGGAAAAATTATGGGGATTCATGCGTCAGTACTCTTGTATTCTAGCAGAAGTCTACATGATTATCTTTGTAATTTCTGCTGAAATAGAATTTATTGATTTATATATATGTAACTGTGTATGAATATGTGTACACAGACTTATCAATATACATGCACATATTCTTACGATATGTCTAAAAGAATAATTTGTTCGTTTAAATAATATTAGCTCTCCTAAATTTCTTCACATGAGGGGCCATTTTTTAAAGCACACATTAGCTCAAAAAAGGCTTCAGGTTTGTCTTGTCTTACCAATAGGGCTTGGTCCGGTATCTGACCAGGTTCCTATGATCAGCACAAGGCTTAAGCCCCAAAGTTTTCACCTTTTGTCGGTCACAGGCTGGAGAAAGAAGCACGTTTTTAAAATTTTGTATTTCATAATTATTGTTGTATTACTTATCCAATATATTTAGATATATATATATATATATTGTTGTATCATTTTATGTTTCATAGTTACATTATATCTTTCTTTTGTTCCATATATCGTCTTGTCATATAAAATGATGTCATCTCAATAGCAATACAATCCTTTTATTTTCATTTCAAATAATTTCTGAATCATATGATTTTTTATGTTCTATGCACACGAAAAAGTCAACTCTGACTCATCAACTTATTAAACACTTGTTTTTGTCTGTCTTATTAAAAAAAAACTTGTGTTTCTCCTCTGACATCTTACCAACTTTATTTTTCTCATTTGACTCAACTTCATTTCAAAATTCTAATTGAACTTTGGCTTATTCAATCATGTTCTCCCCCTAAAGTACATTTTTTGAACTCTCAAAATACCTATTTATATATTTTCATTTTCTCATCATTTTCTTTAGTTCTCAAAAAAAAATTCCTTATCATTTTCTTTATTTCTTTTGCAATGATAACATTGACAAGATTTCAAAAAACCCACTATTAAATCTCAGGGCCTCCATTATGTACCTAACATTTCAATTAATACATAGTAAAATACCAATTACATGATTAGTTTTGTTCTATTTTTCTAACTGAATATTCAATATTTTGATTTTTGAATAGTTTTTTATTTATCTATTTTTATATTTGTTAGTAACTTTATATAAACTCAATAAAAAAAAGTGCTTTCTTTCTCTCATTCTACTTCATTGCACCTAGGCTTTGCAAGACCTTGGCACCATAGTGCACCTTGAGCCTCTAACAACTATGTGAGGATCATTGTGTTAAGTTGGTGCAAAGTGTAAAACCTTCTGTCAATCTTTGTGAACATATCTCTACTATTAAGAAAAAAGGCATTTGTTTAGATGACCCTAATTAATTGGTTGTCTCTTAACTTGATTTTACCTTTTCTATTTCTCAGTTTCTAGATTTGTATTTTAATGCAACGTGTCAGTGTGGCACTACTCTGAAACACAAATACTTTATTTTGACTTACGTGTCCGTGTCAAACACATTCCGGAATTGTTAGACACACGAAAAATGAGTGTCTAAATTTTTTGATTTTTTCTAAATTTCAGACACGCTATGGACACATATTTTTTTTTTTTTTTTGTGCGGATTTTTTCCTTCTTTTTTTTGGTTACAGACATACATGTATACGTTATGTGTAGTTATTAGTAAATTTATTTTGGAACTTAAGTCATGAATGTTAATGATTAAACGAAGAAATTTTTGAATTTTTATTTAGTGACTTTGTTATTTTGATATCTTAATAATATTTTTTGTGATTTGTGTGTTTTATGTCAATTTTGATTGAAATAATGTTAGATTTTTATTATATGATCATATCAAATATATATATATATATATAAATATTCAACGTGTCTCAAACGTATCCATGTCTTGTTGTATCCGTATATCATATCTGTGTTTGTACTTCTTAGGCTCTGTGGCTATTATGATCAAATCTTTGGTGTGCATGATCAAGATAAAAGTAACTTCACAATTTCTTTTTTTTCTTCTTCCATTGAATTCGTTAGTTAGCATCTAGATAATTTCTATATTCCTTACACATACTTGTCCGTAGACTGCTTACAGTTGTTTAAATGCTCTTTTACTTTGCTACAGAGGGCACAACTACAAATGGAGATTTCCTCCTTCCATTTAAGACTGGCGCATTTCTATCTAAAGCTCCTGTGCTTCCTGTGATTTTAAGGTATCCATACCAGAGATTCAGTCCTGCCTGGGACTCCATATCTGGGGTGAGTATTACTTTAATAATTCCAATGTGACATGAATTCTCAACTCAAAATTAAGTCATTTGGTCACATTACAAGTCTTCTTAGTTACAAAGGATTTCATACTTGTACTTAAATTTGCTTTTGCTTTCATAATGCAGAATTATTTAGAATTAATTTTCTTCGTTTCATTTATCTCCTGCTGACAAATATGGCTTGTCTAGGTTTCTTTTGTTTTTGTGTTTTTTTTTTGGGGTTGGGGGGTGTTGGGGATGTTAGAACCCATTTGAAAACCAATATTAGGAAAAGAAAAACATTGGTTACTCCAAGTCACTCTTATTTACTTGTAAGGCAAAGCATGAAACCTAAAACATACTTTGTAAGCATTAAGTGAAAAGATCATTGGTGAAATTCTATTAATGTTTTGCTGGCTCCCCCCACCCCACCCTACCCCACCCTTTCCATTTTTGTTTTTCGGTGGCTTTACGGAAACCACTTCATACATGTCCTAAACTATATTTTATCTGCTGTTATTTGTAGAAACTGTCATTTGTCTAGTGTATCTTTTGATTTTTTAGGTTCTACAATCAATTTTTATATTCATTTGCAGGCGCGGCATGTGCTTTTTCTTCTCTGTCAATTTGTAAATCACATCGAGGTTACACGGTTACCTGTTTACTACCCCTCGCAGCAGGAGAAGGATGATCCAAAACTTTATGCTGATAATGTCCGAAGGTTGATGGCTCACGAGGTATGCATTTCCATTCAGTTTCTGATAATGAAAGTTGTATAAACAACCACATTTGGATACTAGAAACATTACTTGAGGGTGTGACACCTGATTTACGACTGAGCTATTAATCATGGGAGCCTATATTTTCCTCAGGGAAAGAAGTGTAACTTATAAGTTTCCTAACTGTATTTGACAAAAATGCAGAACCATAACCTAGAAATGAAAATGCCAAGTATATAACCTTCACAGTTTCTTCAGAATTTCAGGAAATTTGGTAAGGCCTTCAGCAAGAACACTTTGGGGAGGTGTAATTTAAATTTGTTTCTCAGGTTTATAGCCTGAAATCTGGGAATAAATTTGAAAGGAAACCTGCATTTAGATATCATCAAACTGTCAGATATGGCTGTTGGCTTCAGGGAGTTCTTTTATTTCTCTAATTTCAAGTGCCCTAGAGGATAGCACATATATATGCATAACAGGTACATGTTAAAAAGGGTGTTTGAATTATCTCATCAAACTTAAATAATGTGCCATAGCAATATGATTGGAGACCAAGTGCTTGGGAAGTCACATATGCCATCCTCATTGAAATGCTCCAAATTGTGGTTACATCTCATGTACACATGAGATATACAACTATACACATATCAAGAACTCAAACTCATCTTGCTCAAAAAACTTTATAGAAGAATCCATCAGAGTATAATGCTCTAAACCAAAAGCATAAAGACCTAAACAAATCTATTTCAATGTAATAGTGAAAAGCTCCTCTCCTTCAATTGAAATGATCATCTTTTAAGTGTAACTGAAATGAGAATGGTGAGATGGATGAATGACATTCCAAGAAAAGATAAATTAAGAAATGAATCAATGCATGAGAAGTTAGAAAACAACACCGATTGAAGGAAAAATGAGACAAAATTGTCTAAAGCTGGTTTGGTTGTAGACTACCTAATGCACTGATATGGATGAGTGATTTGATCCAAGTTGAAGGTGTTAAAAGGACAAGAGAAAGGCCAAAAAGAATGTGGCCTGAGATTATGAGAAAGGATATGACTATTTTAGATTTAATGGATGAAATAGCTTTACAAAGAGCCCAGTGGAGACCGTGGATCCATTTAATGACCCCAAGTAGATGGGTTTAATTATTGAATTGAATTTTTGATGTAGGATAGTGGCATGAACTTTAAATAAAGTTGTCTACTGTTAGATTTACGATGCGTTTTTGTTGTGGAAAGTTGATGGTTTAGGGTTTTAAAGGGCAAAATAAAAGTTGTAAGCATTGGCAATTGAAAAGAGTTGGAGCTGCTTGATTCTAAAGGTGATGGTTACAGGAAATTTACAATTAAGTATGCTAAGATCTCTGGACAGCTGGTATTTTGTGATTATTATCATTAAATTACAGGCCAATGGGTTGGAGTTGATTAGAGCTTTGTACGGTAGGGCTTGGGGACTAAAATAATGGCTAAAAGAGTTTTGTGGATCCTAACTTAAGAATAGTAAGAGAAGTGAAGAAGAGGAAGAACAATTTAGGAATTTTCTCTGAAATCTTATAAGCATTACCCTTGCAAGGGTTAAGATATATCATAAAAACAAAATCTCACATTCTCACAAACTCAACTCTATCGAATAGAAGATTACATAATCATTTACAGCAGTGGTGGATCTAGACTAGGGATTGTTTTTTTTGGGGGGGGGGGGGGGGGGGGGGGGGGGGGGGGGGGGGGGGGGGGGGGGGGGGGGGGGGTTGAATCCTAATTTAAAAAAAAATCTATTAAAATTAGGGGTAAAAAGCGAAATTTTAAAAAAATTTGGGGGGGCACTGCCCCCCTAAGCTTGCTGTGGCTCCGCCACTGAGTTATAGATTGTCGGTGTTTTGCTATTCTTTATTGGACGGAGTCATAAAAATAAGAGTAACTTGGAAAAGGCTACATGTCACTTTTTCCCATGCCAAAGTCAGTTTGCAAAAGGCTAGAGCAGATTCAGAGGGACTTCCTATGGGGCCATGAAGGGGAACGCAGAAAGATTCATCTAGTTGCTTGGGACAATATCAAGAAGCCAGTGTCTTGTGGGGGTCTAGGGGTGAAAGACTTGAGTACCTTCAACAAAGCTCTCCTAGGGAAATGGTTATGGAGGTTTGGTGAGAACACGGGAGATCTATGGAGAGAGATCATTGTTACTAAGTATGTTTGCGATTATGGAGGATGGTGTTCGGGCAATGTTGTGGGTCCAAAGGGTTGCGGCTCATGGGGTTATATAAGAAGTGAGTGGAGGACTCTCAAGGAAAGATGTGGTTTTGTTATTGGAAATGGAGATCAGGTGAAATTTTGGGATGATAGATGGAATGGGGCCGAGCTGTTGAGGGAATAATTTCCAATCCTTTACAGTCTGGCTAGCAATGAGGAGGCTTGTGTGAGTGAGTGCCTTGTGAGAGCTGGGAATATGTCTATCTGGTCTCCTCGTTTTAAAAGAGACTTCCTTAATTGGGAGCTTGAAGAGGTGGGTTCCTTCCTTACTTACATCAGTCAGTTTCATGCTATAGAAAGGAGGGAGGATAAAAGGGTGTGGCTGCCATCTAAGGGATCTTTTTCGGTCAGATCCTATCACAAGTGCTTGGTAGCCTCGGCAAACCCTCTTTTCTCTTGGAAGGTCATTTGGCATTCAAATGCTCCTCCCAAAGCCTCGTTCTTTGCCTGGGAAGCCTCTTGGAAGGCCATCTTAACTGCGGACAATTTGAAGAAGAGAGGCTTTCTTTTGGCTTGTAGGTGCTACCTTTGTCATATGGACGAGGAAAGGTTGGATCATGTTCTTATGCACTGTCATGTCTCTTGGAGCTGTTGGAACCTGGTTTTGGCTCTCTTTGGTGTCTCCTGGGTTATGTCAGGCTCTATTAGAAACCTCTTGCTGGCATGGACAGGGTGTCAACTTCCTAAACAGATTAAGAGAATCTGGAGACTGGCCCCTATTTGCCTTTTGTGGTGTTTATGGACTGAAAGGAACAACCGCGTCTTTGAAGATATGGAGCTCTCCATTCCTTTCTTTAAAGACGCGTTTTTTCGCTTATTATTTTTTTGGGTCAAAGAGGCTTTTCCTATAAATGTCTCTTATTTTGTTCATTTTTTGGGGTCGTTAAGACCGATGTAAAACTTCTTGGGGTTTTTGCGCGTGGTGCCTTTTTTGGGCTCCTCTTTTAATATACATCTTACTCATTACTTATCAAAAAAAAAAGAGTAACCTTAGACTCTTTCTGAAAGACTAGTTTGGACCATCATGGTAATTCGTTTTAACCAGCCTGTCCAAGTGATTTTAAATGATACGAGTGGTCTTGCTAGAGAGAGAGAGAGAGAGAGAGAGAGTATTCTTCATGCACATAAATTTTTTTGGATAGGTGATGAGTTTTGAACTCTGGTGCATATGCTTACAGCCTCAGAATTTTGAAATTGTAGTAATTTTTTACCCCCTGTGTGTCGATGAAAAATTGGAATTTTGCTATGCAATTCTACTAAATAACTAATGTGAAGAAGGAACGTGAGGATATTGCCAATACATTTCCACTGAGAATCTGTACATAAAATCTCACCCATTTAATTTGAACAAATTAGGTTTTTCACCCCTGTATCCCACATATTTTAAGGTGTATGGAAATATTCATGGAACCAGGTTGGCCATGATTATCATCCTAGTGGTTTTGAAGTTTAATGCTGCACTCTCAGAAAATAGATGGAGAATCAGCGGGATAAATGTTTGAGTTCACAAGCAATGGGCTATGTCTGTGAAGGGAACCTATGGTTTCGCCTTTTAGGATCTTACCAATGGAAAATGAGTTGGTTTTCCAGGTCTAATGGTTGTAAGTAGCGTTCGGTAAATCTTCTAGGGGCAATTCTGGAGTTTATTTTCAAAAATTGAAACCCTCAAGGATAAATAGCACTGAGATGTTGATGAGAATAATGTGTCATGAAATAACTAAGGAGATTAAGGTTAAAAGGACTTTGGAATGTGGTACAATTATATTTACCTTCTTTGGATTACTGGGGAAAGACTTGACAACCTGCAGAAAAGCTAAAAAATACAGCAATCAAACTTCTGAAAACAAAAGGATGGCACATTTACTTTCAAAACAAGATGGAAAACCTCTGAGTAAGTGGTTGTTGAGTGACTTGGAGATAACCTTGCTTTGTTGTTTAGTTAACTAAGAACGTTGCTGAAAACATGCATTGAATGATAATAAATACTCTTCTGAAGTCATATGACTTAAAACTGTGGCTACTTTTTGCCGCATATTGCATATTCCTGACTTTATGGAGGCAGAAATCCTTGTAACATGAAAAGGGTGGAACTTTTGTTCATGTAAAGTACTATCTGAATGTTGGGTTTTGTACTTTCTGGAATGCTTGTAAGTTTAATTCCATAATAAACCAGCAGGTTTATTCTGTTGTTTTTGTTTTTCTTGCAGGGTAATCTAACACTGTCAGATATTGGTTTGGCAGAGAAACGAATATATCATGCTGCTCTCAATGGTAATAATAGCCTACCTAGTGTTTTGCATCAGAAAGACGATTGATAATTTCATGGCCTCGCTCTCAAAAGATATCTAGTCCAGTTGGGTTTCTTAATGCCCATTGGTATTTGCTTTTGAGTATACAAAGACATACTGGGGACTATCTCCTCCCACTAAAGCAAAAGCAAACATTGTTGTGCTATTAAACTTGTAATTTCATATTTATCAGAATGGCCGTTGATTAGTGTTTGATGTGCTTATGGATCTCTGTTGTCTAAGCATTCAGATTAAGAGCTTTCTGGTTTTCATTTTTAATATCTTTGATCATCAATGCCGTAGAAACCTTTAGAAAGGAATATGCATTTGTTAATCTGAAGCATCTGTTTCGTGTTCCTGCAGGTTTGTTTTGCCAACGCTAATTCGGATTCTTCATCTGTATATTCTTTGTATGATTCTATTATTTTCAAATAAGAAAAAAAAATTATATATAGAAAATTATGCTCCGAACATATCTCTGTACTTGGAATATTGCTGCAGAGCTTCAGATGCATTTTCAAAGCTGGCCTTTTTCGACGTTCCACATTTGCTGTTTGGTTAATAGAGATCCAGAAAGTTGATTATTTGGTGACAAGATGGTTTTGGTAAATTCAGCAGCTATTACTGCCTTTTCACGTTGATGTAATGTATATATTAGGCAATAGTTTAGGTTCTGATTTATTTCACCTTTGACTGATATCTCATGAAATTCATTTCCTTGACAAAGGAGCTGTAATTTGGGTGGCAACATGGTCTCCAGATGTTTTTCTTGAGTGTGTGCTTGTTTATCAGTGCTTTTGCTTCTGGGTAACTAGAGCTGCTTATGATGGAGCTGAGTCTTGGAGATAATCAGAGAGATCCAATTTCCATCTCCTTCAAATGGAGCCTTTGAAGGACCCTAGCCTGTGGGATCATCTCTCTCTCTCTCACACACACACAAACACGTGCATGCAGACGCAGGTGTTCATGCATGCATGGAGAGAACCATAATCTAATTTTCCTAGGTCATTTTTATAATGCTTTCTTGAACCTCCCCGAGCAGTTAACTATTCAGCCTTACCGATATATATATATATATATATATATATATATATATATATGTATACACACACACACACCCGAGAATGGATAATGTTATCACACATGTATCCATTTATATTTTGATGGTATCTGACTATGTTCATTCAGAATTCTTAACATTTACTGCCATTCCCTCCACAAACTTCTTCGAATCAGTTGTGCTGCGTGGTACCCAAGCCAAGTATGATATCATCATGAAGATAAAAAGCCCCAAAGGATCATTCACCCTATTTATATAGCATGTCCTGGATTGAAAAATGAAAAGTTGCCCATTTGATCTAACCAGGACCAACATTAATGGACTGTTGGATTTTTAATAGGACTATGACCGAAACTAATGTTTGTAAAATAAAAAGACAACAGATCCAAAACTAATTTTATGTCGACTTGGCCCATACTGCCCCCATTCCAATTTTTTTCCACGTTCACGGCAGATTTACTGCTTCAGAGCATGTAAATAGGGGTTGATTCTAAGAAGTATTCAGTAAAATTGATCACACATGACATTGAAATCAGTCCGTGTCTTCACACTAAATAAAATATTTATCAAATTTCTGGAGGAGGATGAAGAGTTGTACGACTTACTGATCTTACAAGGCCAGGTACTTGCAGTGGGATTGCTTGTTACTGTGGAGATTACTTCATCACCTACATATGAAAGTTTCAATAAACAAATGTTTTGCACCCTAGGCTCAGTGTTCACCCATTCACAGACAGGCACTGGCCTCTTGATGCGGCCCCAAACAGCTCAATTTGATTCAGCTTCCAGTTTTGACCCTGCAAATGCCATACGCTCTCACCAGGCCGCTGGGCCCTAAGAAACTTTGTAGCACGGACGGGGCAAAAGGGTAGAGGTGTTGTAGGCGAAGACAATCTATTTGCCAGGATAAGATTATCAGAACAGAGACTTTTGAGGGTCTCAATGTGTTTCATATTGGCTCCTTCATAGCCAATAATTGACTTGCATCACGGCAGAATACAATGTTACAAAGATGACAGGTATCACTTAACAAACCTAGAAAAAATGATAATAAAAGAGAAAAGAGATGATGGCAAGATTTCTGCGTGACATAAATAAACAACACCATGTTTACAAACATTTCCAAGAGCTTGGTCACCATGTTAAATTAACATGAAAAGAGAAGCCCTTTAAACAGTTCTTGTCTTGATAGATTTCCGAGTAAAAGGATTTCAAGTGAGTCATCTTCATTTACCTTTCCTTTAGTGAGCCATTGTTAGACCTCAATTCCCATGGTGGTAAGCAGCTTTTAAGGGGATTGTAATAACAGCGAAGATGTTGACAACTGCCGTTGCCCTCGTTGAGATAGATGACAGGCAACTAGAGGCACTTCTTAGCCTTCTCTTCTCACTATCACATGCTTGGCAACTGGGGTCATGTTGCACGGCAGAAATTTTAAGGGCTTCGGGTAGTACACAGTTGAAAAGTGCACCTAACAGAACAAACAGAATGAAGAAAATTACATAGATTCATCAGCTATTTCGAAGGCAACACCATGCAGCACAATGGTTGTAATGTTTGATGAATCCGTCTTTCACCCAGAGGACCATCTCTTATCCATAATGTCCACATGATTAAGAAGCCAATTCTATTATCTATGTCATCCTGGAAACAGAAATTCTAGAAAGAGCAAATACAAAGGTGTCTACTGCATGGTTCAAAAATGAACCTTGGACTTGGCTTGAAATGTCATCAAGTTGGGTCAAACAAAGACTCAATTGAGCCAAAAAGTCGAGACTCGGTTATATACTAGATATATATATATATATATATATATATATAATAAATTTATTTATTAGTGCATCTTTCTGTATGTATATATATGTTCAAAGCATTTCAATATACACTTTAGTTTAACCAAGAAACTGAATTGTGTCAACAACTTTATCTTCAATACCTTAAATCATAAAAATTAAAATATGATATAGTCATACTTTAAATCTAGAGAGTATTTGAATCAAATAAAAAAAAAAAAACTTGAAACACTAGGCATCAAATGCTAAATGTAAGATTTCAAGGCTCACATGTAATTTTAGGTCAACTTGATGCAATCGAGTACTTCCCTATGTTCTGGCTGATAAGGACAGGTTCTCACTCAGCAGAGGAGAATAATAAAACAAAATGGAAAAATGACATCCTTCAAAATGAAAACAAGCAAGTTTGTTTTTTTGAAGAAACTAGAATTAGTTTAATTTAGCAACTTGGGCAAGCTGCTTTTATTTCTCAAAAAGGGCCCTTCCTACAATGAAACTGAGGTACCAGGTATTGGTGTGGTTGGTTACAGAACAGCCTTGGAAATGAAAATTTGAAATGCTCCCCCTGAAGCAAGTAAATGCTCAAATTTAAAGTGTCTAAGACAACTCAGTAGGAATTTTGTGCATGTCCAATGGAAATTTACTCTCAAAGGGGTATCTTGGATGATGAGAAATGTTTCACCTATTTTTGCCAGGCGATTTACCCATTTGGAATTGTCTTCCCAGTAAGCTTATAGCAGATGTCCTTGCAAAAATGGTTGCAGTTTTTGACAATCAAATGATATGTGTCACCATTGTAGCTCGCAGAGTGGCACTCCATGAACTCCCCTCACCTGGATAGGGTCCAAGCATTGTAGTCCCAATGAATATAGACTTTCTAAACTTGAAGCCTGGGCATTGCCGTGGTTCAACCTCAAAGACACCACTAGATGGATAGTCATGAGCTCCGAATGCATATTCTACACCATGAACTGTAAAGTGAAGGTGCAGTCAATCAGACACATGTACTTCATCCAAAACTTTAAGCACAATATAACAAGGAATTAAGTAGCACTTTACATTTTTATCTGCCAAAAAAATAAATAATAGACTGATGTGCTATGCAGTGCACAAGGTGCTCACGGTTTATCTGGATTTCCTACCTATGCCAAGAGAACAAGGTTTAATTTTTCTCGAATTTTTGGATGAATTATAATTTGATACAAACTAATCTGCACCGCTTGACAAAAGGCTGCAAGAGCCACTTAGATCATAGAAGTACGAGAATAAAATCCAAGAAGCAAGTTTACTGTCAACTCACTCTTCCTCTCTTTCCAACCCAAAAACATTTAGGACATGTTTGTTTCATGGATTAGATAAGAGTAGATCAGCTCTCCCCTTCCCTAATAGTGACAGGATTAGTAATCCTTCTCCTCCCCTTCCATTTTTATGTTCATTATTTACTCCCTGCACTATTAGTGAGCCCTTCCTTTTTACCAAACACCGGCTTCACAAGATCACTGGGACTAATTTATCCAATCCCTTCCTCAAGCCGACAAACAAACATAGATTTAGGAGACAACTTTTTTGATAAGATGGGATTCGAAAGAATGGGATTCAAAAGCCTGTGCTCCTCGCAGGGAAGCTACTGCTATTGAAAATTTCTTTTCAATCAAAGATAACTAGGACTCCAGCTATTCCCTCCAAGGGATGTACCAGCCTCTCAAGCTATTAACAAATATTAACTTGCAGTATATCAAATATATGACACAAATTTTAACAAGTCCAATGCATGTGTGGGTAACAAGGCAATTTACTAAAAAATCAGAGTAACAAGCCAATCAACAAAAAGAACCCAATAATGCACCACAGATGGACCCCAAACCATCCCAAAATAGAGCAATTCTTTGATGATGGACTAAAGATTGAAGCTCCAGGAATTGATCATTGAACCTCTTATAGACAATGCTTTTACATGAATGCTATGCAATTGCAAGTGTTGCACCCTCTAAGGAAGGTGTTATATTGTCATAGTAAATCTCAACTGAACAAGAGTTGGCCTACTGAAAATTTTCTACTACATACAAGCTTGCTTTAAATTATTTTAATGTCATTACTATATCCAAAATACAAAAAACATTAAAATACTTGTATCTTACACTGCTGAGTGTAGATCTTTTATCTTACTTCGAAAGAAGGCTACTGAAAGGTCATTTGGGATCAGAGTTCCCTATAGTTTCAGCTTTAAAGACCATTTGAACCAAACAGCATTGTCACAGATTTGCAGGTTCCACCACAGATTTTGGGCAGGAGGTAATAGTGTTGGTTGGTTAGCCAACCATAGCTATAGGGTTAAACATCTACAGCCAACCTCACAAGGTATTATCTGCCCTGTGCTAGATGGCTGTATTGGGTTTGCCACAGTCAACCCAAAAAAGAAGAATCTGACTATGATGATGAAAAAGTTGTAAAACCACAAGAGAGGGAGAGGGAGGATGATGATGATGACAAAGAAGTGCATTCTAACAACTATAATTCACTTTTTCAGCCTAGCAAATTTGTCTTTATTGCACCATTTACTTAACTTGTGACAGGTGTATGGGAATTTGAGGTAAGATTGACCCTTTCCAACCTTCGTTAGAGCCACAAATATCTTCCACTCTCCAAAATATGCCCACATCCATCCCTGATACCTAAGCAGCCTGCAGGCTTGCATCCCACCTTACAATGGTCAACACACCAAAACTTTTTCCTTTTAATTTCAGTCTTCCAATAGGCCAAAATTTTTGTTTCTCATATTGCAATGAAGAGAAATTGCCCAATAATCTGAACCTTGCAGATGGCTTCAGTTATTTAGTTCATCACTTCATATATGAGAAAAAGAATGAAAAAAAACCAGTTACTCTCTTAGTCTCTTATAAAGGTGCTATGCAAAATCCATATAGAGACTGAAAATAAACAATTTCTCCTTGAATCATATATTGTCCAAATACTGTACATTATTTCCAAATCAATATGTCCAGCTTAGATAAGGACCGGTAAAATACCAATCCCAAGTCCTGGATAGATACAAGCTATGTTCATTTAAAGACTGTAAAACTGTATTTATGTTCAAAGATATATACTAAAAAAAAAACACACAGAAAAATAAATAAAGCAAAAAAATAAAGTGGGTATGCTTACCTTCCACACCAGAGTGAAAAATACCAAAGCCAGCCCAATATACATAACCATTCTTGGGTGTCAAATCATACACATTGAGATAAACTGGTGTGTTGCCTGGACCATAATCAGATGGCTTCACTTTGGGGAATAGACAAAAACGGGTAGCTGATTTGCCTCTCAAACGGAAAGGCACTATTGACTTCCATCCTTTCTTTGATCCAAATTTCATGTTGGCTACTAACGATAAGACCAGAAGTCAGACAAGGCCAGTTGCAACCTGTACATGTTGGCAGATATACTAGCATGAGTGACGAGACCTTCCATGTAAAGACATCACTATAAAAATGACAAAGATAAGGGGGAAGCATATATATTATCGATATTTGAATTTTCTCCTTGGCATTTCAAAGTTCTCCATGTTATATTTTTGCACACGTAAATGTCAACCCAATTTTCATCGTACATAATCAATGATGTAGGTCAATTATGACATAATAATTTTCTGATTAAGTTATCCAATCCAACTCTAATGGTGAAGCTATGGTTCCATATGTTGAGAGAGAGAGAGAGAGAGAGATTAAGGGAAAAGGGAAAAGGGAAAAGGGGACAGATGGGTAGTGTCAATATCTACAATTGTCAATAGGGGAATGCATCAATTAACAAAATTCATAAGAACAACCTACCACATAATAATACTATCTTTGTATAAGGGAAACTAATAGAAATAAGATGCCTCACTAAATAATGAAGAATCTTACAATCCTCCATCTCATATGATCATGTCCCTCAGTAAAAGTCAACACTGTTCTTCTGCATGACGTGTTGTTTTAAAGAATTTTCTATATTAACTATCTCAAAACAATTCAACTAAACCCAAAGATCATATTGAACTACTTCATTCACAGCTAGCTCATGTTTTATAATCGTTTTTCTCTCATAATCTAGAAAGGATTTTGACACTCCTATATCATGAAGCAGATAAGTGAGTTGAATACTTATCTTTGGAGATAGACTGACTCCAAAAACCAACTGTTCTGTTGAACGAATAAAAAGATACAAAAAAATTCGCCATCAACTTCTATGGGTTGAGCTCTCTAAATAATTGATCATTTAATGACCATGAATGAACAAAAGTCTATCCATGCCCCTTCTGCAACTACTATTAAGTCATCTCCATTCCCCTAAAAGATATAACTTAGTAATAAACTCAAAAAAGTTGACGTTGACATGTGTTGACATATTAAATGAAAACGATAAACTTTGCCCCAGCAAGAGAGTCAGCATAGAGCCATTATAGGACATAAAATAATGGGCTTGCCACCAACTTCAAAGAAAGTCTGATTGCAGTAGTGGGAGGCCACTATTATAGCCACTCATCTTAGATTTTATTAACTTTTCAAGTTGGAGAGCCTGTAGAAGAAATAGTTATATTTGTCCAAAGTTTCAAGTAATGGAGTGAAACCAATAAAGAATTTCAAAACTTGAAACTCTATCAAAATTGATTTTTTTGTTAGCATCCTCATAAAAAATGCAAGATAAAACCCTTTCCTCATCTCGTTGTCTGTAATTGATTCACCTTTTGAGCAGTTCTAAAATTCAGAAAAAAAAAATATATAGGAAAATTCTGAAGATTCTCAAGCTGATGTTGTTGCAGAGGAGAAAACATAAAAGTATATTTTCTTCTAAAGTGAGATTTCAACTTTAAATTTGATGGTAACTCAAGCATAATAATAATCGTTAAAGTTTTACTCTTCAAATGAGGTTCAGGTATTCTTAAGCTTATTTCAATCTGAGGAATTTTAGCTTATGTTACCTCGAGGACATTATTAATTTAAACTTTTATTGGTTAAGAAATAAACCACTTCAAAATAATGATGTTTGTATCGCAAATAATCTCTCAAAGAAATATTAATATCAATTGGTAAAGAATCTGCAAACTGATATGTGATATCCAATTGGAAAACTTCCAGAATGTAAATTTACCATACGTCTTGGTTAGTATTGGACAAAATAGGTCAATGAAGAACTTTGAAAACTGGCAGAAAACTCAGAACTCAAACAAATGCATATTCCAACCGCTTGGGTATCACAAAAAAAAAAAACATTTACAACATTATGGAATACAGTCGAAATATGAGAAAATCGAACAAGAAAGTATAATTTCAGCTGACCCCTGCATGCAATGCACACTACATAGATGCTATAATTCCCTCTTAGTTCATTTATTTGAAGCAGAAAACCAGTAAGTTTGTCCCAATAAAACCCAAGTTAATTTTTTCATTGCAGAAAATAAACTTTCAGATTGGAAAAATAGCTCCAAACCACCGACAATTCCAAATATATTTTACCCAATAAAATTTGCCCCAACCCTAACTTCAATTACTGCATTCTCAAGTAACAAACTTCGCAAATTTATCAACAGTGACTAAGATTTGCACCATTTTGAGAAGAACATTACAAGAAACAACCTTAAAGAGTAATCAAGAAAAGAGGGTTAGCTTCCAATTTTCAGAATATATAAGTAGAATTATGCTAGATCTTGTTGAAATTTTTTGCAACAAACAAAGAAAAGAAAGGAACAAATAATCAAGCTATCACTATACTCACAGATCAGACAGAAGAGACACGAAAAAGGAAATGGCCAGAAAATGGAGAGAATTCTAAATACAGATCCTACCCGAGAAAGAAAAAAAAACATAACATGAAAAAGAAAAAGTGTTATGAGAAGAGACCCGGAACAAAGAACTTTAGAAAAAGAAGAACAAAAGCTCATAAAAGAAGAGAGAAAGAGACTCACAGATTCGGGTAGGATTGCCATTAGAAGAGAGACCAAAGACAACCAACCTCTGTATAATGCGTACAAAACCAGTATATATATATATATATAGATATTTAAGACACTGTAAATTCTGTTAACACGCTCATTTTTCTGACAAAACCCAGCTAAGACACTGCAAATCCTGAAACCACATACACTCCTCTGGCTGTGAGGCCAAACAAAATAAAGATTATGATAATATTACCAGTAATAATAGTAATAATGACAGTAAAGAAAAAGCAAGAAAAGACGATACTGTACCCAAGTTTTGGAAGCGAAGCCGTGTTTTGGCAATTGGCAAATGTCTCTCTCCACCTTTTATCTTTCACTTGCGTTCAATTCACGTTGAATTCTTACAAGGGGATAGGCCTTCTAACTTTTTGCAATCTCATTAGCGTGTAAAGGTCATGCTTATCTATTACCCGTCTGTGAATTCGAATTACAAGCCATGACGGATTCAGAAATTATAATTAGAAAGATCAAAATGTATTCATCTGAAATTTTAAAAATAATTTTTATGAAAATTTTACAAATTTTGTGATACCAATTCTTAATTTTAAAATATTTTAGTTACCCGGTATTGCGAGTAACTAAAGTATTCATCTTTTTACAATGACGGAGCCATGACTTGTTTAGGGCAGGGTCTTCAAACTTTTGATATTTATAGAATTTTTTACAAAATACATCTTACGTTCGAGGTTTAGATCTGTCAATATCTTTTATAATATACATTCAACTAACCCCTATGTTTATTTTATATAAATTGAAAATTTGAAAAATATAATAATTCAAAAACTTATAGAAAAAAAAAAGTAAAAAAAAAAATTAAGTTACATGTTTTTCTTATTTTTACACCACAAAAACCTATCAATCGTCGATCTTTTAGATGCATGACTATCAGAACAAATTGATCAAATATATAACTTTATTTTCAAAAACTACATATCATGTAAAATGATGTATTCTTCATTCTCAAAGTCTTAACAATTGAATTATCGGAAGTTTATATAATTATTATATAAATAAAATAATAAAATTTTAATCAAAAATTCATCAATAAGCAAACAAATAATATTAAAATTTCCATAAATTAGAGTTTTATATATTGTAAAATACATAATTTTTGAACATTAATAGAAGTCAATAAAAATATATTAAAACAAATAGAACTCATAAAGAAATAATTTAATTCTTCTCAATTTTTATTTAATTTTTATAAGATCAAAAGTGTGTTTATGAAAGAAAAAAAAAAACAAGTGAGGAACTAACAATGTTACTTTATAAATAAATGATTCCTTCTAACAAAGCTTGTTGGAAAGAATTACTCCACAAGATCATTGACCCCAATGATGAAGGCAATATGAATCTATAAAGGATTACTTGTTGAATTGACTTGTGTCAATGTCGGTCCAAAAGTCATTTACGCCAATGATGGTACACGCTTTTACCCGGTCCTTATGACGTGGTTTTATGAATCATCCCATGTCGGTAGTTTTTATAATTTTAAGTAATATAATAAATTTAGAAAATTTTAAAATTGTAAAATTCGTCATATATTGTTTCTGTTGCTTTCATTTTGTACTGTTTCTAATAAAGTAGATTTAGGACAAAATAGTGCAACGAGAATGAGAAAGATACTAAAATTTGATACCAGTTACGAAGAATTGAATTTGAGTATCTTATCTTGTCCCATATCATTTTGTTCTAATTATATATTTAAATTATATAAATATTTTTTAATATTTACTCATTTTTTTTAAATATTTTTATATATATAAATCTAGACGAGTGTGAGTCTTTCAAGACTGAAGTACCAAAACTCCTCCTGTTTTATCTTATTCCTATCATTCAAGAGGAAAGGATGAGACAGAATTTACTCCTGCAATTTCTCGATAGAAGAGGGAGAAAGCCTAGTCTTCTATCTCAATCTCAAAAAAAAAAAAAAAAAAAATTAGTACAATGAGACTGTTAGATTGTCCCACATTGTCCGTCTCTAGTTCTTCTGGCCTATCTATATGGCTGACTGCTCCTCTCGTTGACACCTGAGTTTTAAAGAGTTAATTTAGAGTGAGTCTTCAATTGGTTTGTCCCATATCGCTTGTCTCTAGTCTCTCTACGTCTATTTATATAACTGATTTCTCCTTTTCTTAATACCTAAATTTTAATAAGCTACTTTAAAGTTGGGTCTCCTCCCAAGAGACGATAGCATAGTGATATTCTTATTGTGATTATTTGTTTATTTTGTAGTTCTTATATGAACTTCACAATAATATTCAATATAATAAAAATAATATCATATTATCGTCTCGCTAAACTTTTTTATCAATAAAAAATGAGAATAAAGTTCATTCCCTTTCTTTTTGGGAAGAGTTTAGAAGTGTTATCATATGGTAAACTATCTCTAACAACTGGGGCTAATATTGATGCTAAAACAAGTTTTTATTTTTCTTTTCTTTTATTATTTTCAGTTCATTTTGTATTACTTCCATATTCCAACAACTATGTTTTGTATTGAATAATACTCAGACTGGCAATAATGGTTGGGGGGACAGATGCATTTAAGAATCATGTTCTACCAGACATGTCCAAAGAACTATAAAATATGTTGTCATTCATTATTTTAGTACTGGGTTTCAGTTCTATAATTAGTAGACAAAATCGCAGCTTCGACCTGAAGAGGTACAGCTACTCGTGCCTGCTTGCTTTAAAAGCTTTCGTGAACTTCTTGTGCCCGCCAAATCACGGTGGGTCCAAACATGGTATTTTCAAGAATATATGGAATTTTTGATAGAATTCTCTCGACTTTTTTTCCTTTTTTTTTTTTTTTTAAGAATAAAGTTACAATAAATTTATTTATCAAATTAAAATCATTATAAAATTATCTTTTTAAAAAAATTATTTGAAATCGATTTTTTCAGAAAAAAAAATTTTAAAAGTATCTTTTGAAAAAATAATTTCTTAATAAAAAAATTTTGAACATATTTTTGAAAGATGATTTTTTTAAAAAAAAATTGAAAAGCATTTTTTTTTAAAATAGAAAATATTTTTTAAAAATAACTTTAATCCCGTAAATAAATTAAAAATAATACCAAATTAGAAAATAACTTCTTTTTTTAACTCGACTTCAGGTTTTAACACAATTACATGCAATGATTTTTATTTCTTTTTCCTTATTATTTTTTTAACTTAATATCTTTTTGTCTATCGACTTTATACAATTGAACTGATAAAATAATAATTTTAAATAAAATTTATTTATTTTTATTTTAATATTAAATAAAAAAATATTATAAAAAATCAATATATATATATATATTGATTTTTTATAATATAAATTATAATATTTTTGTAATTAACTATAGACAAAATTCCAATTTGTGTAAAACAATTATTTTATTTGACTTCACAGATGATTATAAAACAAACTGGAACTCCTGCAATTGCATGCAAATCATATATATTAGTTAGCTCAATGTTTTTCATTGCCCAAAAGTAATATTTAAGAGAGTCGAGTTAAAGAAATTGTGTCATTTAACTACATGTAATTTTATTGGATACTTGAAATCAAATTCTGCCTTCAATCTTCATCCAGACTTGAGAGGGTGAAGAGCTGCCCATGATGTGCAGGACAACTATTTAACCACAAAAACTTAGGTAAAAAGAAATATTATTCTTTTATTTTTTGGACAAAATAAAGAATAATTTCAATTCATTGATCTCATGGTTTCATAATCTAGCCTCTGATAAATTAAACCACCTCTTTAAGACTAATCTCATATTGACCAGCAGGTCATTTGTACACGAAAATAGTAGAGAATTTATTATATGGGTCAGAACCAATAGTCTCGATCAATTATAGATTAACACGTGTATAACATGTTGGTTTGGATGAGATGGTAAAATAAATTTTGTTGACATGTCAATCAGTGATTGGTTGGGACCTTATTAAGAACAACTAGATACAACTTGATAATAGAGTGTTAAAAGGGCTAAAGACCGGAGATAGATCTAAACATCATTGACAGCTCCAACATTTTATTATTGCATGCACCAAAGACCCTTTATACCTAATGATTGCACTATCAATAATACAATTTGGCTTTGAAGCACCTCTGATTCTCTGAAAAACCATTTTAGCCACCAAAGTTAGGTAGATGGCCATGTATAATAAACAGGCATCTAGCACAGCTGTTAATTCAACCCAATTCAATGGAAAAGGGAACCTGAGGTTTAAGTTTTATGCATAATATTGGGTTTGAGGTGGGGCCTTGTGTAACTTGTCATCCCAATAATTGATTGCATACATTGGTGCAACAAAATGCTTGTCCTCTGAGATTTCAAGGGTACTTAGAGTCCATTTGGCTCCACTGGTGGAGGAGAAAATAGCAGGTCGCACCCATCCTTATGGCTCCACTACAAACACCTCAAAAATCGTGGGCCACACCCACCGAAATGCCCCTCTGCCCGTTCTGCCAAATACCCACTTAATCTACCATCACATGATGATCCAAGATATCGAAGTCACCTGAATTCTGTCCACAAATGAGCAAAACCGTCTGTTACGTACATATTTTGTATTTCACAAAGTATCACCTTCAGTTTGTTGTAAACAAAGAGTATAAGAACTGCGATGAATCTATTTCTCAGACACTTATCCAATGTACGTACTGCGTCTGTGAATGTCCTATAGAGTCATTCATATATACCAATGTACAGTCAAAACGATATTTACATGGGCACTTGCAGATGGTGAACACCAGGTCACTGTCCTTGACAGATAAAAGATTGCTTGTAGAGCATTGAACAATCAAGCGAACCAAGTGAATTGAAATGATCCCAAGCCTCCTGTTTGCAAAGAATATATAATGTTTGTTATTCAAGCCTTGAGGTTTTGAAAAGTTCAAAGACAAATTTAGCCTTGCTATCACTAATATAAGCAGTGGGCATGTGACCATATGATAGCTCAAATTTGATGAGCTTTGTTGGCCAACATAACAGAAAGAAAAAAAAAGACTATCCAAAGGTTTTTAATGGATTGTGTGGACATGGTCAACTGATCATCCAATTACTATGAATCTTCTGATAGCCAGACAGGACCGGTTGAATGGCGTGACCTGACCACTATATGTGCACAATAATCCTGATAAAATCGAATGGCTTCACGGCATTTCACATAGCATTTGTGAGGTAGACATCCATCATTTATGGATGGGTTTCTGCTATACAATATTCCTACAACTTCAAATACCTGTAAAATTGCAAATACTTTTTCTGCAATGTATTTTTGATGAGAAGCAGCGCACTTCTGTTGTAGCTTATCTGGATGTAGATAGAGCAAAGCCTTTTGATATGCTCTCTTTACTGCACTTCCTTCAATTATATCAGCGAGGGGCACAGGCTTCCATCCGCTCTCAGGCCAAAGGACCTATTTGTATAATATATAAATATTGTGAGTAGGAGACAAAAAGAAAGTTCTTAGCATGGGCCTTGCAAAGGCCATCGTAACAAATAAGTAATTTCTAGGAGTGGCAGGTATAAAAGAAAGAAATGAAATAAGGCATACCAAAGTGCAATCACCTTTGCCATAATTAAATTGTCATCAACAAGCAGTATATCAATAGTGGATGTATTTACCCAAAGAAAAAAAAAGATAAATAAATATAGGATGTTGTAGGCATAACATCTGACAAGAATACAAATCAGCTAGCTTGTAGTATGTAGTTAATGCAAATTATTATTATTATTATTTTTTTTCTGGTAACAGTTTGATACAGATATCTTGCTAAAGGAGAATGCATGTAACAGATAAACAGGGTGAAGGAAAATCTACTCCCAATTCAGATTTTCTAATATCTTATACACCAAATTGATCATTATCATGTGTTGTTGGATTGTCAAGCTTCTCCCTGTATGAATGGACCATCAGAATGGATAAGTCTCTAGCGGAAGAAATCTCCTTGGTGAAAGCCTTTCTGAATTATGATATGAATGGACTATCAGATGCCACACACTTACTTGATGTAACCCTAAGTTTTTTTTTTTGCTTTTTGTTTGTCTGAATACAAGTGTGGGAGACCATTATGGTAGTTCATCCAAGTGAGTGATGCTTTACAATTTTCACTGTTGGAATTTTAATCATGTAAGAGATTATTAAAAAAGATTCTTCCAAGAATAAGCATCAAACAACATCAAATGGTGATTGGAACAATTTCTAGAAGTTATAATGGCAATGGGGTCCTATTTTAAAGTGGCATAATGAAGAGAAATCATCTAGTCTAAAATTCAAAATCCTGAGAATGCTTTCATACAGCCTGCAATCCAAGATTGAAAACACGATGGTAGTTCTCTATCATTAGTGAAAATTTGAGAAGGAAAAAAAATCCATACATATTGTAAAGTTGACAGTAGCGAGCGAATGTTTCCTTCCTTCCCATAGGACCATTTTCGAATTTTAACATCCAAAACCTGCGTTAAAATTGTTATCAGTAAAATTACTGCCTCCTACTGAAATTAAAAGCAATGTTGTGATGAGGAAAACTCTATATTACTTGAATATCCTGGTATTCTTCAACAGTATGTAGCAGTTCGTCCTGGTTATAAGATAATTCTTTTATCTGTTCATGAGCAGAAGTAAACGATCTCATCAGTAAATACAACTGTACTGATGCAAAACACATGCAAAATGCTTTTAATCTTTTATACCCAGCTATGCATGATGCAATGTAACATTTTAGTTCCTATAAATATTATGACACTTATATGATGACATAGAACTGGTGCAGATTGTCTTAGTAGCAATTCTGCACCATTAAACTACCCTAGAAGGCAGAAGACAGAAGGCAAAACATCCACCAAGAGAAGATAAAATCATGACACTTATATGTGGACATGGAACTGGTGCAGATTGTATTTATAAGTGTCATATAAATATTATGACACTTATATGTGGACATGGAACTGGTGAAGATTTTATTGGTAGCAAATTCTGCACCATTAAACTACTCTAGAAGATAGAAGGCAAAACATCCATCGAGAGAAAATAAAATCATAAAAGGAAAAAAAACCATATAAAATCAATTTTAAATAGGAAAAACACTTACCAGGAAGTCCTCTGGGAAGGGGTCGTCTATGTTCCCAAGGATATCCTTAGAATCATCAAGAAGTGACTCTGAGAAAAATGCACAAATAATTTGCATGAAGTTTCTTGAAACAATAGTACTTAGTGTTAGAAAATGGTCTAATTCAAGGAAGAAACGAAGACGATATCAAATTCTCGCACACACACACGAAAAAAAAAAAGGAGGAGAAACTGATAATTGGGTGTTTAAGATTTATTTCACAATGTCATATTGCATTTTTTACATATCCTTCACCATAAGATGAAACAACTTACTGATTTGTTTCATATAGGTTTGATCCAATCCACTGGCACTTTGTCTATAAAGAAATGTTAGTTCTGATACAAATAAAATTAATAAAAAAGACTTATCTCCCAAGACCTACTCTATTCATATAGTTATGTAGGAGACTATAAATGAGATGAATTTTTCATACATCACCAGTATTCCTACATTCAATGACTAGTTCTTATTCAATTTTTTTTCAATGAAATTAACACAAAATGCAAAAATATGCTTTTCCTCTAAATAATACATGCATAAATAATTGGGAGGATCAGTTAGAATAAATATTGGAACTTCTTCACTCTGCTGTCATATCACCAACGACACCTATCCACATAGTTTTATTCTTACTCGTGGCTCCACTACATCCATGTTTTAACTCTTGCTGAACTAGCTAAGCCATATTTCTCATCTGAGAGGAAATTCAAAGAACTAACCAGAACTTGATGCTGAAGCATCCTTCTGACCAGAAGAATTATTGCCCAGTTTATTGATCATGGTCTTCCTATGAGAATGCTGCTTCTCCAACTGTTCTAGATTTTTATCTGCCTGTAAAGTATTAGAAAAATATAAGTTAAGAATGCAGAGAAGCCATTCCAGGAAGAAGAAAAAAGATCAGTTTACTCAGGAAATATCAGATTCTGTGTATTGTTGTATGGTGTCCTGGTTGAAACAATTGCTTTAAATACCATGATCGGATTTTTATTTTTATTTGATTTTTTGGTAGGTAAATACCATGATGGAAGCATCTCGCAACGTTTTCAGCTTGTTTACATTGGGAACTGGCATTTTCCCATCCATTCCTGTTGTGCTAACACTAGCTTCATTATCTGCTCCATAAGTACCTTTGCCTTTCCATCTAGAGCTCTGACTTCGAATGTCAGCACTCATTTTGGGTTTTGAAGAAACTTCCTGGTTGAAAATCTTAACAAATTCTTTGACCTTTCCCTTTACTCTACTTCTCCCAAGAGCTTCTGAATTTATTGGTGGACCTTGCAAGCTAGCTTTATTCACTTCTGCTCTGTTTGAATTGATTCTTTTTCCAATGTGTTTCTTCTCATTTTCAGTTACATCAACATAGTGCGATACTTTGGAATTTTTTACCACGCTTTCTTTCCGTTCATCCTTACTAGTTATCTCATCATTGCCTGCAAACAAGAAAATGGATCCAGCGTCAAAGAGAGTAAAGTATCCTGGATCTCCAGTATGGGGTGATTTGAAAACACAAATTACCTTGCTTTTCATTATCATCTAACAGTGACTGTAGCGACTTCAACTCCGGCTTGCAATCTTCTTTTATAGACACGGGAATTTCTTGTTTTGTTTTTTCACATAAACCCATCTCAGGCAAAGAATGGGGTTTTGTTTCTTCTCTTTCGTCACTCAAAATAACATCACCAGGTAAATTTTCAACAGTACTATGGAAACTGTCGAGAGATTTTAAACCCGGCATATCAAGAATTGCTTCCTTAACAACTTCTTGTGGTTTCACTCTGTTTTGGAAGCTTTTTCTAAGAAGTGAGTTATGGTGTTGCTTATTGCCCTCCATTTTAGAGGACTCGGTATTTGATGATATACTATGGTCGAGAAAAATGGAGTCAATATCTTGCAGATTTGCTCTTGGTAATTCACAAACCACACTGTTACTTTCAATCCTTCCGTTAGAGCTTGAGCATCTCTCAGTTTTATTCTTCTCTCTTGACTTTGAACTCTTTCCTCGCCTAAGAGGCATCAGTAATGGTACTCCTCTGCTTGCCCATTTGTATATAGAAAAGTGAAATTGGTTGCCATTAGTTGGAGTTTCCCCGCTTTTGGAATCCTTTGTCAAGTTGCTTCCTATGTCTGTTTCATTGGTCTTGGTCATGTATGATGGCTCCTCACTGCTAAGAGAACATTCATGAGATAAGTGAGTTTGATGATGAGATGGTCTAATGTCATTTCTCAACACATCCTGTCCCTGAATTGCTTCGTTTGAAAATCTAGACAGAGGAGTGGCAGGAGTACAGGAAAAATTTATCCCATGTGAAGTGCCATCCTTGTATTTAAATGGACTGCGATTGCCAGAAGCAAATGCAGGAAAGTCGACCGCTTTGCTCACTTTGGCAGGAAGGCTGGAAAGTTCGAGAAACTGAAGAAATTTAGAAGTGCATAATAAGCAAGAAACAGCACAGTGAAATAATTCATAACCATACGTCTGGAGAAACGTAATTGTGCAACAATGATAGAAGTATATAGACTGAAGAATGATAAATAGCATCCAAAAAATAATTAGAGAGCAAAAATATAAATCAGACCAAAGTCACCAAAGATATATATAATTTTGAGAGAACACAAGTTAAGAGTTCGAAGTAGTCACTTGTAGACTCAAGCTTAGATGAGAGAGGTTGATTGAGTTTTTATGTATCCCAATCACTTTATTACTTCCTAAGAACATCTCCAAGGGACTAAAACATCTCCAAGGGAAATATAAGAGGGGAGACATATGCCATAACTACCAATTTGTCTCCCATTTATCCATTTTGTGCACTCCAACGGTGGAGCCATGACCAGAGGCATTTTGCCTCCGGCTGATGAATGGGAAGAGAAAGGGGAGGCAAAATTTTAAGGGAAAGTAACTAAAAGATAGATAGGGTGGTGGGAAGAGAGGGAGAGGAGAAAAATATATTAAATATAAAACGAATACCCATTTTGGCTATCATTATTGAAGTGCATGTATAGTGTTGAGAGTCACTAGTGTAGGCATAAATACTATAGCAGAAGGCAAGTGAATTTTTTGCCTAAAAATTGCCTTGGAGATGCTCGATATAAACTCTGTATGTATGTATAAACTTTTTTTCTGAACAACTCGCCTCCATTTCTTGGGTTAGTGAAAAACTCTCTAAGTATCCCAAATACGATGACATGCTTAGAAAATTTCAGTATCAAAAATAAAAAAAGTAACATTTTCTAAAATAAAGATAGACCAGAGTGGGACGTGATAAAACTAAACCATTGACATAAGGACAAAAATGTAAAATTTGGAAAATTTAAGGAGGTCATGAAAAATTTTAGTCTAAGATTTTGAGGGCCATGCCCCCTGAATCAATTGGGAATCCACCATTGGCACAATATGCAAACAGTAAAGAGAAAAAGAACAGAAGGGGTGACATATAAAAGGTCTGAATGTCTTTATTAACAGTTGATTTTTGCACTCAATGAAATTAAAAATAAGAATACGAAAAAACCTTAATGGAGAAGGGAGCGAACTGCTAAAAGGCTCAGCTTTGGGTGGCAACGAGCGGACAGGGCTCGAGACCCGTGAACCAGGGTTTGAACAGAAAGGATCGCGATCAGACCTTCTTGGTGAGCCGTAACTGCAAGAATCATCGCCTCTAAAAATATCATCAAAGAAATCATTACTCGGATATCGCCTGCGATTCACACTTTGCTCCCCAAACACTGGCATCCCACTTGAACCAGACCACGGAGTTAGAGACAAAACAGCGTCTTCCTCTCCTCGATATGAACTAGAATCATTGGTTTCACTGGAACCGTATCTCATCTCGTTGATCGAAGACCGCCTCGGTGGACCACCAAAAACATCATGAAAATCAACATCTGAGTTCCTCAACGAGATCTTTGCCACAGAACTTGGGCTTCCTAATGATCTTTGAGGACTATATCCCAACAAAACATTTTCTCTCTCAGTAAACCTCTCCATATTAATCCACTGAGTCCTGATCAATAATCTACCAGAACGCACCTGATAGGCTAAAATTTCAAATTAAAGATTGGCGGGAAAAATCCTAGAACTACTACTTTGCAAGTGAAGAATCGATAACAAACTCAACTCATGTCGATAACGTGAAACATCAACGATTGCCATCAACAAAGTATTAGAAATTATGAGCTCAGAAAACCTAATTCAAAGTCTGTATACAGATAATAGAAAATTCAACGATGGCAACAAATTAGAAGACAATGAATTAAACTCCTTATCTTTCGACTATTGAAACTCGTCCTTGGCATTGAAGCGGAAGACTCTGATTAGTTATTTGTGTCAGTTCTTGAAGATCTTTGTGCTGTACAGTGAAGTTTTTTTCGAATTTTTTAATCAATTGAAGAACGATATGAGCATTGAATTTCAGGGGTTTTCTTTGTATGATAATGTGAACTAATGTTGAATTTTGAGAATGAAATGACAGAAGAAAACAGATCAGAGTGGGGTTAGGGTTGGGGGGTTAGTGAGAATTGAAACCACAAGATCCTTGGCAGCATCTCTGGTTTGGATAAGAAGAAAATTCGCAACGGAAGGTCGTTAGTGGCCTAATCCCGGGAGAATAAAACAGTTAAATTTTTGACTCCCTTGGCGTCCCTTGCTCTGAATTTTTGTGACGCTAATTAAATCAACTTTTTTTCTGTTTTATTCTTTATTTTTATCAAATAAAAGAAATTATTTATAAATTAAATTATTTTAACAATTATACTGACATTTCATATTTTACTTGACAAATTACAGACATTTCTTCAATCAAATGTATTTTTTGAAATGACATCTCATATTTTTTTACTTGACAAATTACAGACATTTCTTCAGTCAAATGTATTTTATAAATTAAATTATTTCATTTTTATGACAATTTAAGAGCAAATAATGATGTCAAATTTTTGCGTTCAGTAAAAATCAAGTATTTAATTCCCAAAATAAATTATAATTAGATTATGTGGTTGGCTTACACTTTTTAAGTTGAAATAAGGTTATTTCAATAAAATAAAAAATAATATAATATTATTCAATTATTACTAGTAATCTTTTTGTTCTTTTATTCTTTTATATCATTTTTGTCTTTAATATTTCATAATTATTATAAAACAATTTTAAAAAAATTGTAATTATTTATTCTCACCCATTATTTTTTTTCATCAATACTTTTACATAGCTTAACTAAATACTTAAAAGAAAAAATGACTTACTAAGGAAAGAAATTATTGTAGAAAAAAAAAAAAAAATATATATATATATATATATACACCGTAAATAATATTTGAATATCTAAATATTTTGGCTGCGCTTAAACAATGATTCAGATATAATTTTTTGAAAAGTATTTCTACAAATTTTGTAATTAATTTTTTAAAATCTGTGAAAGTGTATTTGGATATGATAATATAAATTATAAAAAATTTTAAGATTTTAAAATTAATAACTTGTCAAACACATATTTCGTATTTTAAAATTAAAAATTTTATTTTAAAAACCTAAATAAACATACCTTTAGTGTTTAAAAAATGTGTAATTTAACGATATACAATGCTCACATGAAATAAAATATATTAGGCATCATTTATTGGATCATTACTCGTGTATGAGCTTTCCCATAAGCCAATCGCTGTTGCATTGATGCATCTGTATGGATAATTGCATTGACTACTGCTGCTGCCCTCTCATGCTACTTTTGTCTCTTGTAGCACGTATTCTCAATTCTTGATGGTTGATGATTGGGATACATGTTGAGGACGTGACGGCAGTGATGGCCGTGACGTGGCGATGTCGACTCCCGTTAACAACCCCAAGTCTGAAGTCTGAACATTAGGGAGAGTATCAAAATTAGAAGTTACATTGTATTTTTATTTCTATTGTTTACATGACATAAATTTAATATACAATTTAATTAGGATGACAAAATTTTTGTTAAATATTTGATCAAAATTTAAAAAGTATAAAAGTTTAATATTAATTAAATTATAAATTAAATAAAAAGTCTAATTAAAAAAAAAACTCCTAAAAAATTAAAGGTTATCAAAAGAAAGTTTATACGAAATTAAAATAAGAGAAAAATATAAAAAAAAAAATTAAACCAAGGAAAAGAACACAAATGGAAAAGACATATTTAATTATTTTTAAAAAGTACAAAAATATTTTAGAAAAAAAATTGAGAGCAAGTAATTATCCACTCTAAGCGCACGCTTGCCCCATCTTAGACTCTTATACGTATTAGAGCATTTACAGTATATCTGTTAGTACATACATTAGTATCAAATAGTATATAGATTAATGTTCTACTTTTAATAAGTGATTATCTTTGATTAAGAAATTAAAGAATGACAACGAGATGAGTTTGGAATGAGAAATTGCTTCCCCAACTTTGTCCAACAATGTAAAGTTTCTTAGCATGTTGGACAAATGAATTGAAAAGAAAATATCTCTGTCTGATTGAAATTTTTTTGAATGAGTCTGATACAGTGATATGGCAATAATGTGCTCTTCCATTAATATAAAACAAATGTAATGCTGTCATATTAGCTAAAATTCTTGGGTCAGCATAACATTATTCTTTGTCAAGTGTAGTATGACTCACTTTTTTTATGGGACACAATATATATGACAGAGTATTATTAGAATGGTATATTGTCACGTGGCATACTGGATCTATCAAAGAATTCTTGTCTGGTTAACCAATAAAAAAAAATATTACATTAAACTCCTATGAAAATTAATCAAATTACGTAAAGATCTCTAGATGTTTGAGAAATTACATTGACTTTATTTTAATGTCGGTCTTAAAAGTCTCAATTCTGATACTCAGTGGTTAGTCGACCAAGCGGAATAACTGATGTTATGTTAAGTAATTTTGTAAATGCCATTTTTATCCTTTTCAAAAAACTTCAAAAAAGTAGAAGTTTTTTTTCTTTCTCCTTATACCAATCCCTACACACGGAGATCAACATGATCGGGGAACGAAGCATTTCTCACTGGCCATTTTAACACTTTGAATCGCTGTGATATCATCACTGACGTCGAAGGTGATCCGGATGTGGGCGTCGTCCCGAGACCCCGTAGCCACTGCCGGCCGACCGCCGCCACCACCCCCTTGCTTCATCTGCACCCATCTCCATTTTTACTACTAAAGCTTCAAGTTCTAAGATGAAAACTCAGAAACTCAATAGGCAGAAATTCAAGCTCTAATCTGAAAAAATTTGGGTATGTGTGTGTGTGAACGGAAGTGCTATCAAACCCTTCATTATTTAAGGGATCTAATTTGTAGAGATATTGGTTATGACATATATATATATATATATAAATCTTGTATCTACATCATCTCAACCTCCCCAAATCCACTTCCTCCACTTCTAGTCCATCTACCGAAACCATAGATTTTGTTCGTATTCACCGAATGGTTGTTGGATCACTTCTGGCCAATGAGAGAGAAATGCAGAACTACGGTGAGATCATGCACCACCGTCCGTTTCTCATGTTGACGTTACATATCTATGTAGATCGTGGGATTGATGAGAAATCACATGAAAAATCAGTGAGATCTATCCCATCTAACTAGCTTGAACATCCACACTATCTAAACCAGGTTTTTTCATGGCTCGACTTCATTATTCTAGATGAGAAGATCTTTGATCATGGGCCACTATCATTATCTTACTAGAATATTTATATATACAGGTCGAGTGGGTAGTTTACACAACTCCATGGTCTGTAACTTTTAGATGACATCATTTCTAACAACCCAAATCCATTAAAAGCCAGGGCTCAATTGGGTTTCCCCATAAACTAGATGGATGAAGGTCAATTGAGTTAGGGAATTTTATACGAGAGGATAAAGAATTTGATGATGAAAAAATTTCAAAACCCTCCTCATTTTTCAATCTCTTGTATCTATGTTGTTGCTTATTTTTTTTCATTTCCAAACCCAAAAATCCACGCGATATATATATATATGTATATATATTTGTGTTATATACGAGGAAGAAGATGGCACTGTGAAAGGATTTGATTTGACTTTTTGAAACAATTTATATAAAAAAAGTATAAAATACAATAAAGATGTTTTAGATATTTTAATATTTCTGATCCATCCGTTTTTTTGATAATTTTTGATAAAAAAAAAAAATAATGTAATTTTTAAAATTATGAATTTTATCTGTAATATTGATAAATCTCATAAGCTAATTTGTTCTGAAAGAAATGAAAGAAAAATTAAAAAGTCGGGAAGGAGACCACGGTAAACTTATGGAGTCCGCCTCATGGAATCATAACCTTACTTCGGCTAATAATAATCTAAAAACAGAGTTTGTCCGTTAACTCATGCTTTCTTATCCATATATTACGCCACAATACTTTTGATTAATTAATTCTTCCCGATTAACAGCTCGACACGTGTAGCGTTAACCAGCCGTAAGTGTAATCCCTAATCGTCCAAGTCATATTAAGTTCGAGCACACAGTTCTGAAGATGGAGCCGCCCCGGAAACACAATTCCACATGTTAGTATAGCAGTGAGACGAAAGCGCTCCGTACCGTACACAGATATATTTGGGGAGAAAATCTTTATCTGCAGGTCTTGATTTGATTGATTCTTATGTTCTACGCTTCTCAGCCGTTGATTCCAAAACACTCGAACGATCGATCATTGATTTCTTGTCAATATCCATTCAAACAATCCTCTGTCCGTCCGACCTGGCCTTCCGGCTCAGTTTGTTACGCCGTGAGAACAGGTCTCTCTCTCTCTCTCTCTCTCTCTCTCTCTCTCTCTCCCCAATTCAGATATGTTTGCGATGTGCTGTTGACTTGTTTTTGTCATTTGAATTTGTTTACTCAACTTTCTTTACAAATTTACTACCAGGCTTTGAATTTTATGTTCGTGATACGGCTTGGCTTTTATTTCCACCATTTAACATGGAATTGTTGCATTGAGTACCATGCTTTTCATGGGATTGAATTCGATAAACGATTGGGATTGGTTTGGGTTCGCTAATTGGTTTTTTGAGTACTATCAGATTTCTCTGTTAGACAGTATATGGTTCTAACATAAGATTTTAAACTCATAAACCATCATAATCAATAATCAATAATCACCTGAGTTGCATAGATGACGGACACAATGATGGCGTAATTTTTGTGTTTTTGCGTGTATTAGGCAGGTATATGCATGTAATTATGACGACTCTCCTCCTTCACAAATTCTTTGATGATATGTTTTCTGAATATTATTTTAAAAAAATTAAAATATTAATATTACTCATGTTTTCATTCGTTCTTGACTTAAGCTGAAGAATTTATCATATTCCCGTCAGGAACAGTAATCCTGTAATAATTGGTAATTATGTTGTGGTTGTAGATGGGCAGGTCACATGGATCAAGAAGGAATATGAAGAATTTAGATTCATCATTTATGACCAGCACAATCTATTCCTATAAAACAGAACAGTTTTGGAAATAATGAGAAAAAAAAATTCAAGTCTTCTAGTGTCATGATTAATAAGTTCTTTCTTTCAGCATAACTAAGCCTGGTCATCTAGGAGCTGGTGGAAGAAATACTGAGAAAAGAATCAGATAGGTGGACTCAAGTTCTGAAACTTACTGCGAGTCAAATTTCTTTAACAAGGGCACCAAAACCTTGTTCTGGAATCTTTTTCTGTATACAATAAAGAACGAGCTTATATTATGGACTCTATTAATTTAGCAAACACTTGTAAGCAGTCATGTATAGGAAAAAATATTGAAATGAGAGCAATTTGATGCCAACTGTATAAACTGATCTAATAGATTAAAATAAAGCATGCATCCAGTTTTGAAGTAACTATGCCTCTTGACTGATTGCACTGTAGTTACTGGATTGGTAAGCGGAAAAGGTGAGCTGGGGATGTGAAATTGGAGAACCATTTAAAGATGACTAAGAAACTTTTGAGAAAACCCTGGAGTAACAATGATGAAATGGTTGGGAGGCATTACAAAAACATGAAAAGAACATTGAGATTTAAGAGATTTTATCTAAATGTTACAGCAACAATGTGATAATTGGGGGAAAAAAAATACTTAAAAACTTTCCCCAGGAAATTGGCTAAAGTATAAAGGTTTATTGGATAATAGAAATGGTCCCAAAAGTTTCCCATTGGGTTTTGAAACAAAATCTCCTGGAAATGGGAATCAGACCTGGATTTGATAAGCATGGAATAAACTAATAATGCCAAAGTTCCAAACCACATCCCAAAGGAGATTATATGACTTCCACACACTTAAAAAAAAGTGGTGTATTTACCATCTAGTGTTAGGATGAATAGTAACTCCTCGACCTCCCAAAGAGGAAGTTGAGGGCTCAAGTTCCAAATGGGACAAAGTGGGTGTGTGTCTCATTTAAAAACAAAAAACTGGTTTATTCCTCAAGGTGGTGTGGCAACTACCACAACAGATGTGAATCTTAAAATCAAGCATATTATGCCTAGTTATCCTGTTTCACAAAACTCCTTGTTTATCATTTTTTTCCAACATCACCTGATTACCTCAAGTATAAATTCTAAGGTGCTGTCGTTGAGTTTTAGTTGAATGGTAGAGGCAATCTAAATGTTTCTCATTAATGCATTCCCCTATTTGATCATTTCAGAATTTTTATGAAGTTTCTGATGATATAGGAGCTTACTTTGAGCAGTCGAAGTTAAGGCAGGTTACAGAGTTTATATGCTGCTGAGCAATGGGGGCTGGTGAAGAGAGCTCACGGGCTAAGTCTTCTAAACCTACTGCTTCAACTCAGGTCTCTCTCTCTCTCTCTATATATATATATGTGTGTGTGTGTGTGTGTGCGCGCGCGTGCGTGCGTGTGCCTAATTATATATGTATCTTGTGCATGTGCATTATCAGTTGTGCTTCTTCTTTCTCCCCTTTATTAATTTTTTATTATTCTCTTTTGTACCTACAGGAAATGCCAACTGCCCCTTTGTATGCTGATTGGTCATCTATGCAGGTTTCTGTCACATTTGGTTTCTTATTATGGTTATGAGTTTATCTGTATGTTCGTCTAGTAGGTGCCTTAAAAATCCTTTTGATAACTTTTTATTGAATAGGCATATTATGGTACTGGAGCTACTCCACCTCCTTTTTTTGCTTCACCTGTGGCATCCCCAGCCCCTCATCCCTACCTGTGGGGGAGTCAGGTGATTATTTCCAATATCTGAGATCTTATAGAGTGTGCATGCTGTAACAGTTGGCTGAGTCCTTGACTTCATGGGAGAGAAGTTCTAATTTGGATTTTGTTGGTGCTTTTTCAGCATCCTATGGTACCACCATATGGAACTCCACTTCCATACCCAGCTCTTTATCCTCACGGAGGGCTTTATGCTCATCCTAACATGGCTGTGGTAATTATAATATCTCATTGAATTTTATTTTAATTAAGGTTGTTGTTTATGATGCCCCCCCCCCCCCAAAAAAAAAAAAAACATTCCACCTCTTAGATTCCTCATTTTTTTCTTCATCATATTTCTGCAAAGATGATTATTTTATTATTTTAACTGTTTCATTCAAAGACCAGAAAAAGTTCTAAACGGCCAGACTAGGAAATTAATATTGTACCATTACTGGAAAAGAATTCAACATATTTATTAGAATTGGACTGGTCCTGGTCCTGGACCTGTTTCACCGGCCTGGTCTTGGGTCAACTGGTTCAACCATGGGCTGACTCGGCTGGCCTGGTCCTGTTCAACAAGCATATATACCAATTTGTTTCAAAATTTAATCAAAATCACATTCTACTTCGTTGGTGATGGCCTCACAAGAGTGTGGTAGATGCGGGGCATTTAAATTACATCCATGGCAAGCCATTTCATAAATTTCTAAATATAAAAAGAATATTTGGTTTAATAGCATGAACCAGCTTAGTTGAAGCTCCATTTTCCATTTCACCGGGTCAACTGACCAGGTTGGTTCTGACAACAATGGGATCAAATATCTTACTCACCCAATGTGATTTTTATATCTATTTATGGGCTCAGGGTACAGCTTTGACAAATACAGAGTCTGAAGGAAAGGCTATCGATGGAAAAGACCCAGGGCCAGCGAAAAAATCCAAGGGAACTACAGCAATCACAAGTTTGACAGGGGGCAAATCTGAAGAAAGTGGAAAGGCAGCTTCAGGTTCTGGAAATGATGGTCTCTCACAAAGGTGTGTTTGTTATGGTTCATACATTCTTGTAAAAGTTTGCCAGAGATATCTTAAAAACTCTTCAGTTACTGACCATTGACATTCTATGTTATTTTTCTGTTGTACACAAATGCCTTTTCCAACAGTGCTGAAAGTGCTAGTGAGGGTTCATCAGAAGCAAGTGACGAGGATGGTAACCAACAAGTACGAGTCTATACTCCCCCCACCCAAACCAAATTAAAAAAAAATCTATTTAGAACACGAATGTGATTTCAATTTTGAAGAACTTGCTCATAGATTCAAAGCTCAGCTTGGTATCAATTCCAAACTCTAGTTTTGTCCCTTAGCTTTTGCTGAACCTTGGCTCAATAACTTCAATTATTAGGTAGGCCTAGCTACCATGTGGTTACTTAAGGAGTTTCTTATTTTATTTAATCATTTGCTTCTCCAGGCATCTTCTGCAACTAAGAAGAAGAGATTCAACCAGATGCTTCCTGATGGTAAATTTCTTGAAGAACGTCAGTGTTCTCTATATGAAATTTATTGTATGATGCATCACTTTTATAACTTGTTGATCTTCCGCAGGAAGGAATGAAAAGAGTAACATTTCTGTTCAATACAATGGTGAAAATCCTTCAGCCACAGTTACAGGGAAGCCTGTGTTGCGTACAACCAATTTGAATATTGGTATGGACCTCTGGAACGCATCTCCAGCTGGAGCCACACCCATGAAGACGAGACCAAATGCGTCTGATGCCTCACCACAGGTGGGTCCAGCTACAGGGCGTGAAGCCATATTACATGATCACCAGTTATATGTGGTAAAGTTATGATTTGCTTAAAGCTGCTTGATTACATTACTGGCGACGTGGATATTTTCTCAAATTTGATTAAGCACATGCTTTAAATTGATGACGATATATGATCCGAGAAATGGAAAATATTGAGAACCAGTGCATAGAGCACCTTGTAGTGGCTCAAATTTGAAGGACAAATTCACGCAGGTCTAATCCTTTCGGGTTAGTTGGAAGCGTGCACATGGAATGTGATCTGTAACCTAT
Source organism: Nyssa sinensis (assembly GCA_008638375.1). NCBI lineage: Eukaryota > Viridiplantae > Streptophyta > Magnoliopsida > Cornales > Nyssaceae > Nyssa > Nyssa sinensis. The sequence continues at coordinate 5,092,979 of CM018038.1, read as the reverse complement.
TAAATTGAGGGGGAGACTTTGAGACATCCAAGAGAGTAGTATTACTGTATCATACAGTACTAGGCGGTCAACTAACATTTCTGTACATTGCTGAGCTTAATTGAGGATGTTGAGATGAATGAATGCAAGACAGGCTGAGTTTAGAAACCACATTCATTAACACCTAGAGATGAGAGGAAGTTGGAGATTGTTTTGTCATGTACCGGATATTGATGGCCACACGATTGACCTTATGGTGTTTGAGGTTTGGGTGCTAAGGGAAGTTCGGAAAGGATGTCAGTTGAAGAGTGAGAAAAGAGCTGATAAACTTTGATCAAATGTGGCTGTAGAATAGTGGCAAATGAAATTTTTGGTACATGATTTTTCTCTTCTCCCTAATTATGGGTCCTTTAATATGAAGTACTACTTTTGCTTTATATATATTTAAGCAGAAAAGGAGTCAATTCTTTTATCTACAGAAAAATGGAGTCAAATCTCTGACTGTCCTTGAGGTCATATATTGCATTTGTTTGATACTGCCCATAAATATTGGAGGATGATGCTAACTGATAATTTACTTCAATAGTTGGGCCTTTGTAAGCCTGTGATACATTATTTATTACTTAATGCTTGTTGTCACAGGATGAACGTGAACTAAAACGAGAAAAGAGGAAGCAATCGAATAGGGAATCAGCTAGGAGGTCAAGAATGCGCAAGCAGGTATGAGGTTTCCTTTTTTTTTTTTTTTGGGAGGGGGGGGGGGTGTTGTGGGTGTACAGCTATTTACTTTGTACAAATGTGTTTAAACCATAAATTCATTTATATACTATTTTCTTTATTATTTAACATAATTATTTATTGTTCTAACCAGGCAGAATGTGAGGAACTACAAGTGAAGGTGGACAAATTGAGCAATGAAAATCGAACCCTGAGGGATGAGATGCATAGGCTTGCTGAGGAATGCGAGAAGCTCACATCTGAAAATAATTCCATAGTGGTTTGCTGTTATCCTCTCTCTTTTACTTCTGTTCTCCTATTTTCTGTGTTATGCTTGTTTTCTTCTTGTCCATGGGTAGAACCGTAAATATCATAAATTAAAATTTTTAGTTCCGCAGGAAATGCCATTTTCAGTTCTGCTAAACTGTTCCATGGCCCATGGGAAATGCATTGACTATTTGGGAATGAAATTTAACAGGGGTGGAATCTATATTGAAGATTTTTTTTAGTCTATATTTAAGAATAACATATATCAATAAGTACAACGACATCTACTCATTCGTTTTCTTTTTTCTTCTAATTCCTGTACACCACCATGGCACTGGAATTCTGGAATAGACATCACTTATCATAGGGTGCCTTCAGGAGATTTAAATTATAACCTTTACAATTGGAACACACTACATCACTTGCATTGTCTTTTAGATATTTTAATCAAACAGCATTATTGACTGAAAGAAAGTTGCCTGATGAGATGCAGATGATTGATTGACCAACCCAGTAGCAGGAAACAAACTTGCAAGGATAACTCTTTGAATTTAGGAACCCCTACACTTGCCTGTGCTTCTGTAGACTGACATTTGATCAATTGGAAGTTGAGACTGACCCCTTGTCTATCTGAAGGCCATAGCATAATTAACATTAACCATTAATGAGATATATTAACAGAATTTTATTACTGATGCGACAGGATGAATTGACTAATTTATTTGGACCTGATGTAATATCAAACCTCCAAGATAGCTATGACGGTGCAGCTCTCCAATTTGACAACGGTGAAGACAATGGCCATCGACAAGATAATTCAGCAGAATACAACACCAATGCGTTGTCTGGTCAGAATGGACATATCTTCAACTCTAATGGGAAGCAAGATTCTTGATGGGACTTGCTGCAAAAAATTCTAAATTTTCAGCTTCAATTTAATGCACCCCTTCTTTCTTCCTCTTTAGTATAATGATTTGATACATCTTGTACATTATTGTAACTCTGGAAGATCAATTATCAATTGAACATTAAAAGGATGGATGTTTGGAAACTTTGTACAATTGGCTCAGTGACTTTGCTGTTTCATTAAGGGGGAGGATGGAGATAAGCTCAACCCCTTTAAAGAAAACACGGTTAGTTTATGACCATCGGTTGCCATAACTTGGTAGGCCAAAAAAAATTGTAGAAAAGAAAATTCTGGCACTCATTGAGGGCCTTCTCTGCTAAATGGCCTTGGAATGTGTAGAGTCAAATTTCATGCACTCCAAGCTCAATGAAGTTGCCAAAACCATCTGGCAAGTAATTTGTAGAAATAGTTACCAAGCAGGTTCCAAAGATTAGAGACTGCATTGGCTGGCTGTCTCAATCTCATCGATCAAACCCTCTAGAAGCAGGGTTTTTGCCGGGTTTAAGTATGACAAAAATCTGGACACCAACGTAAGCATCTTTTTGCAATCAAATGTATCAGCTACCACTGAAAGACAACTTTGAAGCAATTTTTGTTTTACAACAACACATCCAAACTCAAGGTACATTTTCTATTAAGCCACTAGCCTGGGGTTTCACTGGGTGAATCAAAAGAGATATCTTACGAATGATACTGAGAAAATGGTGTGAACCAATCTGACCAAGTAAGAAAATAATGACTTGCAACAATAGAGTTCAAGCAAAAACCTCGTCCACAGACACACAAATTTTTTTCCAGTAACACTTGTAACTGAGTATACATACATAGCAAATCGTTTATCAGTGAGAGACACTCCAGTGGAAGTTGAACCACAGTAACTATCGCAAAAGAAACTCAAATTTGAAAGGGAAACAAAGAACAAGGAAATAAAAATTGATACTACACATTGCTTCCAGAGGGTGTAATCACTTTAGACTACCTCTATCCAGTGAATATAAGCAAGAAGAGAACTGCCAGAGTGCATCTGTGAATCAACAAGATCTCCAAGAGTACCATTTCTACCAATCAGAACCATCAGGGAAGGGTTCCAATGCATCTTGCTTGCCATTAACATAGAATTCAATAATTGCTTTCATTCTTGGAAATTTATCCGGGTGGTAATTTACATGAACTATAACTGGCTTGAACTTTTTTAGTTTAGCATCTTTCCTCAGAGTCTTGAAAAGCACCTTACTATTCATAAAGAGATAGAAATCCATAGTCCTCTTGGCAGCATGAAGCCCATCATACCCAGGATGCGAGGGGAAAAAGAGCTCTTCATTGAAAACTGCCTGGTCCCAAGAGTTTGGTTGCCGAGAAAGCCGATCCGCCACACGATCCAAAAGCTCAATTGAAGGAATAGTAGGGTCTTATATAAAAGAAACCTGAATTGTAAACCCATATACGCATTGTATGAGTATATCGAGCCCAACCCATAGCAGGCTCATCAAAGACATCATTATATCCATAGGCTGTCATGTTATTGTGACCATCAGTCATGGACTCCACATCTGAATCCCGATATAAATGATCAAATGGATTCTGCAAGTATACAATATCAACATCTGAGAGAAGAACACTGTAACCCAGCTGCAAAAACTCCCTCAAGATACGGAACTTTAAGCCTGAGACAGCATGGTTGCCTCCTGTCATTGCAACAGAATCAATACCTTCATCTGGGTCTCTCTTGTACACTGGGACATCATTTGATTTGCAGAAATCTGCAATGCCATCATCCAATGCCAGAACCAGATAATTAGGTATACCCACTTTCTTGATGCTAGTGAACCAGACCTCTAACATGTCTTTCACATTTGAATTCGCAAGAGCAACAATAAGCTCTTTCTGAATAGCAACTTCTTCCAAGATTTTTGCCAATCTCGGGTTCACTAGGTTCATCAGGAATGACAGTTGGGTTAGTCCTTAAACCCTTGACAGTACCAAAAGGCCCCGCTTTGTGCTGTAAACCCAAGACCATAAACTGCTTCTGTGCATGATCTTTCCCCTGTTCAGCCAGCCGTAAATTTTCAGTTAATTCCCTAACTTGCTTCTTCAACTTTGCATTCTTTTCTGACAACCCCCTGATCTCCGACTTCAGCATGTTAATCCTTTCTGCCGATTCACATGAGGTCGAAGCAATCTAACAAACCAATCACCAAAGAATAAGTCAAGTAAAATTGACCACAAGATGAATGAATTTATGTTGTGTTTGGTAGGGGAGAAAGAGGAGAGAAGAGAAGAGAAATAATTATTTTTGGAGAGGAAAGTAGAGAGAAAAGAAAAGAAGAGAAAGTGAAGGGAAAAAAAGAAAAAAAACTAAAGGAAAGAGAAAGGAAACCAGGTGGGGGGTTGTTAAAATTTTCTTCTCTCTTCTGCGGTAGGAAGAAAAGAAAAGGAAAATAAAGGAAGGAAAAAGAAGAGAATCCAAGGAGAAGAGAAAGCTATTTTCCTTTGTTTGATTGAGGAGGGAAAGTGAAGAGAATTTAATATTTTTCTCCTCTCTTCTTTCCAACCACGCATTATTGCCATATTATTATCATCTAAAAACAAGAAGATCAAGCAATAGTTTCCAAAATGAACAAGAACAAGTAAAACTGGTACCTTCTGTTAATGTCAACAGTAATACTCTTTATCCCAAATTTTGGTACCAAATTATGTCCTAAATAAGATGGCATTACATTACAGTAAACTCTCTTATAATTAATAGATTTAGGAGATAGAAAACTTATTTATTATTAGAATTATTAATTATAAAAATTTCTTATACTTTTATTAATAAAAAATTATTTCATACATGTATATAAATTTTGATACTAAGGAGACTTTATATTCAACTTTTCATCAACACTTCGTTATTCTATGATAAAAAAATACATATAATATTCAACTTAAGACATACAAAAATTCTCAATATACTTTTGAACTAAAAGAAGTCATGTTTCTAATCTTACTTATGTCATAATTTTTCTCATTTACAATACCTTTAACTTAATTCAAATAGAATTTACAAATATAATTATCAGAACATATCATAAATGAGATATATATAAGTATATGTATACCTATTTTATCTATCTAATAATTAATATTATAAAAGATTTTTTTCAAAAAAATATTAATTATTAAGTAATAGAATTATTAATTATCCACCATAGAACAAGTCATTTTCTTAAAATTTTATTAATTATTAGAAATTATTAACTTATTGAATATTAATTATAAAATAGTTAATTGTATTATGTTTCCAATGGTACAAAATTTGGGACATCCAGCGTTAGTCTAATGTCAAATATCCCCTACCAGCTAACAACATGCAAATCAAACAGTAACTACAACTATGAACCCGGAAATAGGAATCTTACATAAACATAATAACCCCGAAACTTGACAAAACATTCACTAGTTTTCAGTAACATCGCCAGCTGGGAACTCAACTGTAAGTCTGTAACTCTCATAAAAGCAAGTTCTTGCCCAATTCAAACCCATAAAAGCAGTCTTAGATTGAAAGTCAAACACGACAATCAAAGTTGATACATTCATGTTCTTACAAGGAAACATGAATTGTGAAGACATAGGAGTCCATTCAGCCCCATTAACTTAAAAATTTAATGACTATACAAACAAACAAACAAACACACACACACACATAAATATACAGATGCGAGTATATGTATTGTGATTTGATGTGAGTTATTGGGGGAATTTGCAAGATTTGAACCAAACCTGGAGAATTGATTTTGTAACTCGGCGACTTTGAATTGGCGGATCAGGAGTGAAGAACCCGCGAGGGTACAAGAAGGCGCACACGCAACCGGCAAGAACTCCGATTGTTATTGCAATAGCGATTCGAGATCCATGAAGCGATTGACCCTTGTCTTTCATCAACAATCCGTCTTCACGAACGGCCATGACCTTCAACGATTCAAAAAGACCTTCCCTATAATAGCATAGACGGAGGGTTTTTGCTTTGGAACTCAAGCTTGAACTTCCCTATAATGGAGAGAAGTTGGACGGTTCTGAAATCATAGACGAGGTTTTTAGTAGTCTCTGTTATGTTGAAGTTTTTCTCGAGAGGGAGAGAAAGTCTTCGCCGTAGGGGAGACGGTTATTTTGAAAAGACAGATTTAGTTAATATTTAGTGTTTCGCGGGACAGCTTTTTAACCGCTAAACCATCTGATCTAAGCCTTTATTGGAGATCAGAGGGCGTATCAAATTGCTCTGTTATAAGGATTTCTCTGTGTGTGTGTATGTGTGTGTGTGTATATATATGTATAGTAGTAATACCTAAGAATAAGTCAAAGTAATTTTATTAATTAATAAACAATGAGATTGTTTTGAAAAATATATAATAATTTTCTTTGGCTGATTAGAAATTTTCATCTCGAATACTTTTTATTTCCCTCTTAATTTCTTATTTTCTATCAAAAAAAGCATTGCAAAGAGTTATCAAATTCTTAAACAAATTTCTCTTGCTTTTTGCTGACTCATGATCTCTCATATGCCCTATAGCTACAGTGGAATGGAATAAGTCTCACATGTATTAAAAAAATATGATTCTTTATTTTCATTTAAAATAAAGACAAATCAGATCCAAAATACTTATAATTATAATAAATAAGAATATTTATTTCACTCATAATTCTTAAAACAAATTCAATTATAATAAAGTTATTTTTTAAATCTTTCATACTTATTTAAATGATGAAAACTCAAATTCTTCTTATAAATGTCTAAAACATCTCTTAATCAAATATTATTAATGAAAAATATAAATTTAAAAGATTAATAAATAAATTGTTTAGAAATACTGTGCCCACTTCGTGACACAAAGACAATGGGCGTCAATATAATCATAATTATAAATAATAAAAAATCAACAGTAAATCAACAACTTTATTTTTTATACAAGTGGAGAAAATTTAATCTAAGTATGTGTGTATCATCTTAGAGTCTGATAACTGGTTAAAAAGTGCATATTTATTCTGTTAACCCTAGATAATCTTTGACTTTTATTATTTTAATTTCTCCAATCTATATGCATTTGCTAGTTAATTCTTATTTTATCTTTTTGCAGAGAAAGCTTGACAAAGTTGATAATTAGTGGTGGATTTGGAGCAAAAAGGAAAATATTAGGCTTTGAAGTGCATAAAGAAGTGGAAAACAAGTAGTTTTGGGTTAGAAAAGATGCTTGACCCATATATGGGTGGACTAGGGCCCATTTTAGCACTACAAACTCTATTTTGGAGTAGTTTAGCCTCCCTTTTTGGGCCCTTAATGTCTAATTACGAGATTTTATATTATTTTTCCTAATTCTTATTTTGAAGGGGTATTTTTGGAAAAAGGGAAATATTATTGGGACCTAGGGTTTTGAAAAAGAAGAAGGCCGCTTTTGGGGATCGGGAGGAAGAGAAGAAGGAAGGAAACAACTCTAAAGAAGAAGATGAAGAACTCCATGGCTATGGTGGTCTCCTCTTCCACTATCATGGGCTAAGTTCTTTCATTCCTAGGGTTTAGATGAAACCATAGTCAAGTAATATTGCTTTTTTGTATTTTATTTTTGGGTTAATTAGTCTTGGATGTTGATTGTATAACATTGGGATTTTATTAAAGCATTGATCGTATTATTCAGTTTCACATAATCAATTTCTGTGATTTTGTTTATGTGGTTATACAATAGTAATATGTGTATATACATCAAAACCGTAAGACGAGTCATAACTCAGGAAAAACAAATTGTGACTATGACCTTAGAATTAGCGTAGACAATTTGTGTTGACCAAAGATGATTCGTGCTTAGGGTTTTGGTGCATGGTTTTCCTGATGATTGTATTGAGGCTTGTAGCCAAAATACGTCTTTTACATCCAAATTGAATGACCCAAGAATTAATACAATTGAAACTAGTTACAAGATTAGTGGTGGATTCAACACCCTAGGAATTCTCTTTTAATTTGATTCCTCATTAATTCAGTTAAAATATTTACTTTAAGTATAGTTCTCATTTAATTTTAGTAAAAAAATCAACAATAATCAATCTTTGTTAATTTGAATTAAAATTAATCTCAACTTTGGTTTTTAGACGATTAACAGTCTCTGTGGGTTCGACCCTTACTTCTCTACTATACTAGTAGTTTAGTTTGGTAATTTTATTGATTTTCACGACAGATCAGAGTCGAACTTAGATCATATTTGTTAAATCAAAAGAAGATTTTGTCATTTTGAATAAAGTCTTTCAATCATAATTAGGGGTGTTAATTCATATTATCGTGTCTCGTGTCAAGATATACATATTCAAAAAATATGTATGAACCCAAATCCGACACTATTAACTAATCGTGTCAAGTTTCAAAATTCAAACCGAACCCATTTATTAAACAGGTTACACGTGTCGACACACTTAACCCGTTTATTTTAATTTTTTAATTTGTTAAATAAAAAAATTTACCTATCTTAATATGTATAGATAATTTTTAAGTTTAGTAACTTTAGATATGGGCCAAATCAAAGTATAAACGTTTTTTATAAATAAAAAATCTCAAAATCTTGATAAATATTTGATGTGAGATGAATTACCTTAACTCATAATATATTTTATAATTAAAGGTGTTAAGTCGTGTTAAACGGGTTGATACTAGTAAAACTCAAACCCGACCTGTTTATTAATCGTGTTATACGTGTCAACCCATTTATGACCCAAACTCATTTATGCTAAACCCAAACTCGTTAACTTCGTGTCGTGTTTGAGTCTTGTTAGCGTGTCGTATTAAAAATTGACACCCCTAATCATAATAAAAGACAACTTAAGATGCTCTTTAAACTTTCTTTCGTTAACCTAACACAAGTATAACCTGTCACAAATTAACAATTCTTATTATTATTTTAAGGGTGTATTTGGAAAATTTAGACCAATTTCGGTAGAATACAAATAAATTAATATTAATATTTTTTATTATTAGTTAAGCACCTTTTAATAATGCAGTTAATTATGATTATTTTAAAAAATTACTTAAAATTTAAACAAAAAATCAAATTTGATTTTTACAGGCCCGCATACTTAATCTGATCCAATTTAAAATTTTCTCAAACAACATCTAAGCTAGGAATTTTGCATAAATTTTAACTATATTATTAATAGACATATTTACTTGACCGCCAGGCCAGAGAGAGTGAATTTTTCACTAAACCTTAGTGAGTTTTTTTTTTATTTAACACAACACACCGTATATTTTCACTTATTTATTAAATTTTATATAGTTTTTGAAATCTCATTTTAAAAATGCGATTTCAATACTAGTTTTTTAACGAAATCATATTTTAAATGTGCAATTTCAAAACCTAATTTTTTAACAAAATCACATCTCAAAAATACAAGTTTGAAATTATATATCAATAACGATACCTAACAACAATTTGAAATGACTTGCACAAATCAACAATATTTGAAATGACTTAAATCTTTATTAATTTAAAATTGCATCTTCAATATGCGAGCTCAAACTCACGTCTTGAAGATACCATCTCAAGAATTACATACTTTTAATAAATAAATAAAAATTTACGTGAATCAGATTAAATCAAACCTAAACCACGCCATATTTATAAAAAATCCATAGAGTCCTCCAGTGGCCAAGCTAAAAAGACCCACTCATTCTGAATTTAGTGTCACATATCATCTATTCTTTAGGTCTTCTGTGTCTAAAAAATAATAAAAATAACGAAACAGAAATATCATCATAGATTGAAATCTAAGATTTCTTTCCTGTAAGTTTTTTTCTCTAATCATACATTATTCCTTTTTTTTTTTGGTCATATTTTCTTTATTTAAAAAAAAAAAAAAAAACAACAGACAAAAGGCTCATCTGGAATATATTAGTAACCCCAACACCTAATTCCTGCAGCATATTTCACCACCACACCAACACAACATGCGGGCAACTGTCCATGCCATTTAAACTCAAATAAGAATCATAAAGAGTACTTGCAAACATGGGTACAATAGAGTAATGACAAGTAATTTTTCTATTGTAATGATCTCTCCAAATTTTCATTCCAACCTGCACAAATATAAAACTTAAGCAGAGGGATCAATCTGTCCTTGAAAAATTTTGTTAAGTGATAAAAAAAAAAATACATACACACACACACACACACTTGCCATCAGATAGCAGTCAACTTCATGATACACTACTTTTGGAACATCAAAGATTAGCTTTCACAAATTTTATAATAAAGCAAACTAATCGCGATGACAGTCGGATCATAAATGTTGTTACCTCTCCCTTCCATACCAGCATTTTTTTTATACATGACTCGGTCCAATTAGCTGGTAAGTGGTAACAACCCACAGGTCCCACACGACCCCTCTTCCCTTCCCCTCCCTCCCTCCCTCCCTCCATTTCCCCCTCTGAGCAAAAAGGAAAAGAATATATTAAAAACTAGTATTTACAAAAGTAGTGGTTTGAGCATTCACAGCGCCCCATCATCATTCACAAAAAATGGAGCAATAGACAAACAAGGTGACTTGATAAACTCCATCACTGTAGCATCGCCCCACAACATCCCAGCGAATGTGAATGATTTGCAACCACATTGGCAATCCAGAAACAAGAACCGTTACAAAGAGACTAACCAGAGCCACATGCTGAAGGGGAAGAATTTTCCTGCAAACAAAGATGAACAAGCATTAGAATCCATTTCTACATCACAAATTATTTGTTTTGCACATAATATATATGTATGTATGTATGTGTGTGTGTATATATATATATATATTATAATACACTAAAAAAAATCCCAGTCAAATGGGCCATAGCATTGGAAGTGATAATTGTTGTTAATGCAAGAAAACAGGCAATGCTCTGTCAGCTGTCCAGAATGTTTTTAAGAATAAGCCTCCTCTCATGTCAGGACTACCTTGGGTGGTCCATTCCAGCTTAAATTTTAACTATGAAAGGTTTGGGCTTGATCCATTTTACAGCCATTACTGACACAGACTATGCAGGAGTTACAAACTTACAATGATGCAAAGGGACACTGTTTTCATAGATACATCTGTATGAGAGCATGTTTGGGACTAGGATATTTTTTAGCTTGATTCTTAAAAAGGGGTGTTATTTCTGCGCAACCAATGGCCCAAAGTAGAGAGGTAGCTGTCCATTTCCATACTAAAGTCTTTGAGGAGCTCCCATTGCTATGTAGTCTAAACTATCATTGACCTTTTTTGAGTGTTGGGAGGGAACGAGAATATCCGCATGCAACTTGGAATCTGCCATCAAGGCTATGCCCAAAAAATGTTATACGAGGGTACTGCCACAAAGGTGATGGCTAGATACAAGTGCTTTGTGACACAAAATAGTGGTAAGATCCTGAAGAATAATCCTGCATGAAGACAGTGGACATAAGGGTAGGACTGGAGAAGCCTATAATACACAATACTCAACTCAATTCAACTAAATCTTATCCTAACTATTTGGGGAAACCTATAATATGTGATCAATATCACAATCAGGGTTCCTGTGGAATGGGAATAGAAAAACACTTTATCAAAGTACTCTTGGGAGGCAACGTTCAAGGAGTGAGACTCTACGCTCAAGAATGGTTGCATTTACATGCAGCTACATTTAAAATTGCAATTCAAGGGGACACCTATGAGGCCATGACCTAAATGTTAGCCCTAGAAGTGCACAAATTTGACCATATTTGACTCCAAATTATCAGTGCAACAGTTATGTCCAAGCAAAACGGCTTTAAAATTAGTCTCCTGATCCACAGCATGTTGTATATATGACTTGTGGCTTTCAACCAAGAATTTGGGACCATATATCCTAACCTCCAACCACCGATCCAAAAATAAATAAATACTATTATATTCTAACCTCCAACCAACCTGGCAGGATAGGGAATCACACTGGACAACAGGCAGCCTGGTTCTATAGAGAGATACCTTTCCATTTTTTTTAATGTAACTGGAGAGGAGTATACGAACCTTGAATATCAAAGAGTTTGATTTAACAAAACAACTGAAAGCACAAATATATATAAAAAAAAAATGCAAGTATAAGAGAGAGAGGAAGTTATACATCACTGGCACTGGTAATATAGGAAACAACAACAGTGATGTCATCAAGCTTGCCACCATAATAACGGAACCCAGCATCTTGTGCAGCAGTGGAGAAAGGTGTCTGCCTGTTTTTATCCTGTGCTCGTTGGCGTGCCAATGCTGCTATCTTTTGAGCTGTCACCTGAGGCCCTAAGCCAGCTCTCATGGCTTGAACCACCACTGCAGTAACCTCATTGTTGTACAAATTGTCAAAAAGTCCATCAGTTCCAGCAATAATAACATCTCCTGGAGCAACAGGAATAGTGAACACCTGTAACAAACAGACACAACTTAGCTTTTTCACGCATTCCACGTTCAGTCTAGTAAAATTTGAATAATTGTTGAAAAACTATCCATTGTGTTGTGCTCTAACTATCTAAACTCTGTTCAATTGACACATGACGGTGAGTAATACTTTTCATGAGCAACTCTCACCATCATTCGGCATAAACAAGGCTATCAACAGATCAGATCCTGATCTAAATCCAATCTGTTTAGATCAAATTTGGTACTCCATTCCATTGTAAGAGCCCCTTTTGGGAAAATCAATTTTTTAAGGGAACAAGCATTTAATGTTTTCACACTTGAGTGAAAAGTACAAATTTACAAAACTAACTTCCTTTCATATTAATTAATACATTCATATTAAATGATAATTTGGGAATTTTATAATACTTTTGAGCATTGACTTTTCAAACAAACTTGTATTTTGGGACATCACAAAAAGAAATAAGGGACTCTTAAATTATACAATATTTTTAATCCGTGACCGAAAACCAATCCAGAATCATATTAGTTAAACGGACCAGATATGGATTACGATGATCCAATCTGGTAAAAACCCGATCCAGTAACTTATATATCCCAATTAATCTGGACCATTGAACAATAAATGATCCAACAGTTATTGCGGACCCGTATACAAATCAAGAGGCTAGGGCTAGTTCTCTCCCTCTACTATTTTAACTACTGATGCGTTAACTCTCTCTCTCTCTCTCTCTCACACACACACACGCACACATTCAGAATCAAAAATGAAGAAGTTACAAAATCAATTGGTATTTCTCATAACATGCAAATCTTCCCTATTTACAAAATGCACAGATGAAGTGACCATGGATAAGGTGCAAGCCATTACTTACTTCTTGCGGGATGATGAAGGCTTATACATTCACAAAGCTATCTGGTTTTTAATTGTTCCCTAAACAATTGATACACACACTACACACACACATATATAGCTAATATATGAATGCTAGCCCATTGTCAACAGAAGAAAAATGCCTAAAAAAATAAAATAAAATAAACTTCCACAAATGGAGAAGAGCATAAGAGTAGCATGCATCAACTAACCTGACCAGAGCTCGGCATATCACCTCCATTTCCACTCTCCAATTGGTATGTAAAATTGAAATCATGCTGCTGCACAGGGGATCGGAAAATAGTGCATCCATCCCTAACCACTATAAACCCACTATCCCCTAAATTAATGGCATGGAGACCCTGAAAAAGGAAACAAACTTATAAATAAAATTCAGCCTAATACAATAAATAGAGAATATCACTGCTCTTGTTCCAAATAATTAAAACATCAAAAGTATTATCACATGACAAGTATCCAGCAGTTTTCACAATGTCAACGTGCTGAACTTGATCAGGAGTTCAGGAAGGTAGTTATCCTTATATCCCAAAAAATTACAGGAAGAAGCTCCTAAAGTGGACCAAAATAATTTAGGCTTTTATCAAGTGTTCAATCCCATATTTATCCAATATTAATTCTTGTAATGTCACTGCTCAGGAGTGTCTGTATGGTATGGTCAATTTTTCGGGTTTCCTCTTCAGATGGATGATGCAATGATTGTTTCTCAAGAACTGTAAAGAATAGCAATTTACTTATTCAGAAAAGAAACATGATAATTAATAGCAATTCCAGGTTTCATCAAAGAACTAGAAAAGGACATTAATGGGATGAGCTAATCCAGATTCAAAAACAAAAAGGGGAAGAGTGCAGGTTACTAGAGATGAAACAAATTCCAGATCAAGAGAAGAACTTGGACCCAGTAAATTTTCCCCAACTCAGGCAGAAACCACATTGTAGTTAGCCGTTTTAGCACCCAGGAAAAACCAATTAACTCACTCTTACAGGCTAAAAGAAACTTAGTCGGGTATCATTATAGTAGCATACCTGGTCTGTCAAAGCTATAATGCAAGCAGTTGAGGACCCTTTGGCTTTTGTGCTTGAGTGAGCCTTCTCCAAGACCCTGGCCGGGTCAATTGAACCCTTAGGCTCCTCTTCAATTGCAGTAACTGAATTGGACATCAGTTCTCGAGCATATTGCCCTGCATCAACACCAAGATCAGCCCAGCCGCCAACCCCATCGGCCACACCTATTGCTTGTTCATCTGCACAAATAAAGTGAGCATCCTCTCCGCCAGTTTCTTCTTTGTCGGGATGGGGCAAGTAGCAAGATCCTGAAAGTAGCTTCAGGGTTCTGTCTGCTAGGATCTTCCTGTAGTTAACACCAAGCAACCAAATAAATAAAAAGAGATCACCTCCTTGACAATCCTAGAATTCTTTATAAATATAAAGAAACAACTGAATCACAGTGCTTATAGGAAAACCTGCTATTGACAATAGCGACCATTCTTAAGGTAATATAAATTTTCATTGGCAGGTCTATTAAACTAAACACCATAATTAAATAGACAACCAAGCAGATGAGTGAATTGTGAGAAGTTAATGAAGATATACATAAGCAACAAAACCAAACAAGAGCATAATGAGGTCAGATTCAGAATAATATTTTTCAAAAAAAAAATATTTATGATTTTGTCACCAACTCTCGCAAATAGTAGTGCCATAAATCAGTAGCATCTAGCTTTTAAGACCAAACCAAAGATGAGATTAACCAATCCTAGAAAAATGAAATATGGAGAGAGCTATTAGCACTTTAACTCTTGGGCGCACAACACTTTTTAACAAATGAATAATTATGTAACAAGGCCCAACTAAGTCATTCCAGAAATAGTAGACGAGGCCATGCACTGTAATCAAGAAAGAGTTTTGAATAACATATAGATTCATAGAAACTTTAAAATATTAAATAAATATGTGGATGTTCCATCTAATATATTTTCACAATAAAAGGGCAACTTGCTCTTAGTCCTCAAAACATTCAAGAGATATAATACAAGAGCAATAGAAAGCCCCCAGCTTCAAAAAGAGTTCTAAGGCGACTTCACTGTCAGATTCCAAATTATAAAAAGAGCACCTGTATGATAGCAACAGAACATGGCGATTACATTGATAACACTAATGGTGGTGACGGTATAACTGCATGAAAGCAAGCAATAATTTATTTTAATATATTTATTTTAGAATTTTATACCTGCCAATAATGGAAGTATTTTCTTGGTCAAAATCCAATAAAGCAGGTCAAAATTTAAAAGTTAAATGAACATAATCTGACCTATAATGATCAAATCATTGAAAGTTGAACTAAAATTGGAAGTTAAGAAGGAATTTAACATTTTTTTTCTGTCACCCAATTCACTTTCACTTTCTCCTTCTAGAAACAGTAGTTGATAAATTCAATTAAATAATAATAATTTTAAATCCGTAAATAATAATTCCCCTACTATCTATAGTAGTCATTTGACAACATAACTGAGAAAAATATCACTTTGATGCACTCTAATATTGTTTTCCTTTTATATAAAAGTATTAAAGAATAAAACATTATATACTATTATTAGATTATACCAACAGAAAGTCCAGCATTTTTTTCACTTTTTGATAAATAGAAAGTCACTAAATTAGTTAGATAGTAAAACAACTAATATTTCCCAAAACAGCTGAGTGTCCCAATTTGACCTCTTCAAAAGTTGCTATGGGGAAGGATACAAAGAGATTTTTAGTAAAAGATTTAACAAATTGAATCAAAAAACCAAAAAGAAAAATCAATTTTTGCGGATAGGTAAGAGACAAAGAGAAGAGGGAAAAGGATACAATGAGAGAAAATCAAGCTAGTTTTCATAAAAGGATTATTTATTTTGAAGAAAAAATAATTTCTTCTTTTATACCCATGACCTCCCCCCACGCACACAGAGAGAGAGAGAGAGAGAGAGAGCAACATCAATAAGAGTTGTTCACTTGTTGTGTGCACAAATAGGATATCAAAAGGGGCACAATCAAATATGAAAATATAATGACCAAAACAATCTAACAGTATTGAGCTTGTTAAGCAGATGTAAGTCGGTGAGTTTTGTGAAGGGTTTTTTGTTTCATTGTTTTTTCATTTGGGGGGTGGGTTGGGGACTTGAGACTGAGAGAAGGGTGAGAAAAGCCATTTAGTTTATAATGAAAAATAATAATAATAAATGGGGAAACCTGTCAATGAGGGCATATTAGTTTATAGGCAAATTGCAGAAAATGAGAAACACCAAAAGCACATCAGTGTGATGGTTGGTGCAACCCTTCAGAAATCACAATTCTATAATAAGGGCATTAGTTCCTCCCAATGAAACTCCCTAATGCATGTCTAGCATTCAAATAGGAAACTTGTCACCATAAAGTACATTTCATTGTTATCCGTATACAGAAAACTTGAATTAACATCGGTACTGCCTGAAAGAGACAGGAACAGTTTGCAATATGTAGTGCAACAAATCAGCTTACATCAACAAGAGAAAAGTTTCATGGGATAATGAAAAAAAAATAAGAGAACATACTGCTCAGAAGAAACTGCAGAACTTGAAAGCTGTTCCTCACGTGCAGAGTTGTCAAAAGACACATCAGGAGCAGTCTCAGCAGAAGAAGATGCAGGGGATGAGCTGTGGTAACCCAACAATCCAAAACCTAGGTGTGGAATTGAGTTGCTCCTCCTCTTTGCAACATTATATATGAAATATCCATAAAGAAAATAATTGTCGGGTTGTTCTTTTTTTCTCAAACTCATGCTGGTTTTTCTGCAACTGTCAAAACTCCTACTGCCATAACAAGTAGTGGCATTATTTGTTGATACTGCAAAGTTCCCTAGCCTTGAGGTTAAACTATTTAAAGAACAGTCACCAAATACCGCCCTAGAACCACAAACAGCCATAGGTGTTTTCTGAATCTCAATACCCAAAGACAAGTGACTGGGTTCGGAAAGCAGGCGATCAATGTGATACCCACAAACCTGAAATGAAGGCCCTGACACAGATGGAATAGAAAATGTGCGAGAAAGTGCTCCAACAACCGAAATATTCCTTCTTCGATTAACTAAATGCAAATTTGATTGTGCAGCAACAACAGTGCCAGGTCGTAAAAGAACATGCAGGTCACCATATTCTGAAAGTGGTACGGAATGGAACAACCTAGAATTGCCAAACAACAGTTTCCCTTGGCCAATTAGAATTTCAAAAGAGTCTTGGAGCCCACCTTCTTGCCCTACAACTGAGATTCCCCGCCGAAATGCTCCACTCAGTCTTGAGAAATAATTAGATGGCATCTTACCCTCTCAAACCAGACAATTTTGCTTGCACCCGTTTATTACAGATACCACGACTACCATCACAATGTACAAAAGATAATGTCATAACTTTCAATGCATTTGTCTACAACTTACTAATATGGAAGCCCTCCTCCTCCCCACAATATATTACAAGAATTCAGAAACCTGAAATGTAGAAACAAAGTACAATGGACATAATGAGTAAAAAAAAAAAAAGGAAAAGAATGATACTTTTGACCTTGTAGGCGCAAAATGAATACACATAAACTAAACCCTTGAATCATACTCGTTCATATGCATCATGCTAACATGTTACAAAGAAGGACAACCTTCTAGTTTTGCAGGTGTCTTTGGTATAAGCAAAACGAAAAAAGAGGACCCAATAAAAAAAATCAGAATTCACAAACCAAAATAAAAAAAATATATATTTTTAGAAACGATAAAAGGAAAATGAAACACTACACCACGAGCTGTTTCATATTCAACATAGTATATTCTACATATCTGCTCACTATATCGCCTCAAAAATAATACCATGATCGGTGTTATTCATAGAAGAAACAATTGTCCTACATAACAAAATTGCACAAAAGCAATAAAATGACAATATGCAACAGATTTTGATTATCACTGTGACTCAAAGTCCATTTCACAAAAAAACCGCTATACGGTAGTAACAGAGAGCAATAAAAAACAATAATCATTCCCTCAAGCAATCCTAAAATAATAGATAAAGAATAAATATATCAACAAATTACAACGAAAGAGAAACTACAAGAACAAAATCCAATGCCCAAAACCAAAGACACGGATAATAATTATAAAAAAAAAAAATCAAAACTATTTACAATCGGTTCGAAATCCCACCTCCTTAAAAACAAGTCGGCGTTGTTATTTACAATCAGACTCAAGCGCCTCCGAACAACCGATGAAAACCCTAGAGTCCCAGTCACTTATTATAATTTTCAATATGCAAATAGAAGCTCTAACAAACTGACAAATCTTCGGAGTAAGGTAGGAGCCACGAGCCTTTCTACCTGTCTCTCCAACACATTCGGCTTTTCGGAACGCCCGAACGGTAAATTGATTCCAGTCCAGAAACTCTAGCTACCACTAGAAACCCTAAAATCACCGGAAAGTGACAACTATATTGGGGATTGGTTTTCCGAGAATGTATCGTGAGCCGTATATAGCAAGCCGCCAATAGTCAATGACTATATTGTCCCTGTAAGTCAACGTTTGCTTTGAAGTTTACGGGGATAACTTTGTCATTATGTTTCTAATCCAACATCCGGGTCGGTTTTCTAACTCTTCTCTCGTAATTCCACAGTGTGTACGTATCCGTGTGTGTGCGGTGTTTGTTTGTTTGTTTGTTTGTTTGTTTAATGGAGTTTGGTCGTATTGGGAAACTGGCGTTGTGGAAGGTGGCACTCGCGCAATAGCAATTATTCAGTGCTTCTTGGATCATAATTTCAACGCAGAGATTGAGAGTCATGGTTGTAATAATATTATATATATATATATATTTGACTTATTATTTAATCATTAAAATTATTATAATTTAATAATTTCTCCTTAAGTAATGTCTGTAATCGCATTTATGTAGAGAGAGAAGATTCGTTTAGAAATTGCAACCAGACTTGAGATGGATCATCTTAAAAAAAAAAAAAATCTCTCAAATTCATTTAAATTTCATGACAAACGAGGATGCATTCTTATTTATTTTTTTAATTTTATTTATTTATTTAGTTAAATTAATTATAATTAACATATTTCAGATAATACATTACATGAATTGAAATAAGAAATATGTACGTTAATAAAATTATAATAACATTATTTTCTTATGCAAACATTCAAGTTTATTAAATTTGTCTAAATTTTTAATGAATAATAAAAAAAAGTATCATTATAAATATTAATTATTTTATTTTATTATTATTTTATTTTATATAATCGGAGAGGGGCACCATCACCTTAAGCTTGTCTCAAATTCTAATAAAATGGATATAAATTTCTTCCGAACGCATTTTATTAAGAACAGATATGACATGTTTTCTACTGGCCAGTTAAATTCTCTTCCCTAAAATTAGAGCTTGAGAGGGAGAGAAAGTGGGGGAAAGTGAAGAAATAAAAAAAGAATAAGGAAGGGAGGAAATAATAAAACTCTTTCTCATGTTCAGTTATTCAGTTTTTTGGAATTTTCTCAATACTTAAATATTTAAATTTGAATTGAGTAACTGAATTATGTAATTTTTGTTTTACCCTCTAATATGAGAAAGATTATAAAATTTCATTGTATAGAATATTAAATTTTTTGTCTTAAATATATAATGTGAAACAGTTTCAAAAATAAGGATCACCAAAAGGCCATCTCCCATAAGAAGCCAGAAATCTCAACTCACTTAAAAAGGGTGAAAAAAAACACTCACCAGCTCTCATGAAATATCTGAATACAATAATATTATTTTCTAGAGACCAAACAATATATATACATACAACATACGTACATACATACATATATATATATATATATATAATATCTACTAACTGTGTCTTAGAAAGTTCATAAACTTGGTTTTTTATTTTCGCCCACACTATGTGTAGTAGTTTGCTCCATAATTATAGATTATATATTAAACTTAAACCAATAAAAAAATTCTCTCTCTCTCTCTCTCATGTACAAGATCTCCTCTCATTTTGTACTTATTTTCATGTCTAATATTAGTCGTGCAACTATATATTTAAAAGTATGTTTGGTGAGACGATCAAATTCGAAAATACTGACAGATCCTACAATTCTAAAAAAACTTCTCAAAACTGGATATTTCGGCGCGTTAACTTGTTCTTAAAGTCAAAAACAACAGGTTATGCATACAATTGATAGAATGTTTTAGTACAACCTCTAAACACCAAACACTTCCCTAACAATATATTCAGTTTGAAATCCTCCTAAAGAGAATATGTGCACCGTATTGAGGCTGCAACGTTAGAAACTGCGAAGGGGCATGAACATATGATGGCGAAACCACAAAAGAAAATTGCCTGAGGATCATAGCCAGGACAACTTTTGCTTCAACCACTGCTAGATTTTGACCTACACAGATTCTGGGGCCTAACCCAAATGGAAAAAATGAGGCCAAATGCTTTCTTGGCTCAGAGAATCTCAATGGATTGAACTCATTTGCATCTTCTCCCCATATCTCGGTGTCCGTGATGAACAGCAGTCATGGCCAAATAGAGTTGCGTGTCGGCCGGAATGTCAATGCTCCCTAGCTTGACAGTTTTAGATGTTTGTCTCATCAACATTACTGCTGGTGGGTAGAGTCGTAGTGTTTCATTGAGTATCATACTCACCTGTGAAAGTAAAATGTAGCAATTAGAAATAGTATTTAGAAACTGCAAAGGGGCATGAACGTATGAAGCAGTATCAATTGTCACTAATTTACTAATTAATGCATATTGTTGTCGTCCTGTTTTGTTATATTTGCCATCTTAATTAGGTTTAGTCATTCGACTCAATTAAGCAGCAAGTGGTTGTCGCTATATAACTTCAACTAAACAAAATCTTGTTTCAGTTACTTAAATCTTGTTTTATTTAAGACTATTTCATCAGTTAGACCACACGGTATCGTATTTTTCTTTTATCATCTCTATCAAAGTTAATTTTGGTCGTCCCTACCCCTAGCACGATTTCTCAATACGAATCATATCGATCTTTTTATTGGTGCATTTTTTGCTATATATGGTCATACCATATTAATCGATTTTTTCTTGTTTTATTTCTTACAAGTGTTACTCTTATATTATCTCGTGATCATTTTTACTTTTATCTTTTTATGTCTCACCATGCATTTATCTATATATTCTTATTTCAACTACACTCACTGTATTAACTTGTTTTTAACAGTCAAACATTATGTTTCAAACAACTTCGCTAGTAATAATTGGGCTATTGACATAACCAAGAGTGTTCGAATTGTATGGATGACTCAAAACTCTAATAGGATTGGCAATTAAGGCCTCGTTTGGCGCCGTGTAGACAACTCCAAATCTCGGGGACAACCCGCTATTCCCTCCCGCTCGTGAGACCTCCATTTGAAGAATCCAGGGCTGGCCCACGTTATTTCCTTTCGGCTGCCCCGACAAACATTCTTCTAAGTCAACTAAAAATTCAACTTTGATTCAAAAAATAAAGAAGTATAAATCGAACTTACAATTTTGAACTCGTTTAATTTCTCTGCAGTAGGAAGTTCATTGTCTCTGCAAATGCGAAACACTTCCTCTCGTGCCTTGCTCTGCCATTCTTGGTGCAATGCTAGTAGGAGAAGTGCCCAAGTCAAAAGATTAGCAGTGGTTTCCTTTCCTGCAAAGTAGAATGTATTGCATTCGTCTATGATTTCGTCCACCTCCAATATCTCTTCTTCTTCATTCTGATTCTTATGGGCAGACATCAACAAAGTAAGTAATTTTTTTGAATTTCCAGTTGTTTTCTTGTTCATCTCAATTAGCATCCTTATAGAGTCTCGAGTCTCCTTCTCCAGCCTCCATCTCATTCTGTTCTTCTTTGTGGGCAAAAACCTGTATATAATTCACATTGAGAAACACAAGGCTTTTCAATCCAATTCCCTGTTAATGGAAAAGATTGAAAGATCATGTTGGACCAAGAAAAAAGCAAGTATAATACAAAGCCCAATTATTTGGAACAAAAAGTTTGGAAAGGTAGCATTACTGTTTAAAGATGTTGGTAACATAATGCACGCTTACATAGAGGGACTACAAAAGTACCGACGCTCAATCCAAAGAAAGAGCAATCAATTATATGCTTAACTCATACCTCAGGAATCCCTAGACACAGGGTACGAGCTAATGTTTTTCTGGAGTGAAAGCTGGGGAAAAGCATAGAGCGTGCAGGCTCAGCTTTCACTGTAGAGTTGGGTTTCCCATTTACCTACAACGGAGGAGCCTCCCCACCAAGCAAGCGGCAACGGGTCATAATGCACTCTTCTCACAACAAATTCACTTTAAAGTTGACAGATACCACAATTGCCCAATATCTCAATACCACCTTTGTCTTGCCAAGGTTGAATCTTTGCAACATAATTGGTGCGTGCAAATCAGGCACCCGCACCACATGCCAACCTATCATTTTTTTTTAATATTGTTTTGACCCGTTTTGTCTCTTATTATGTAACACACATATATAAGAGTGTTATTTTTAAAATATTTTTTGATGAGAGAATAGCCGACTATGAGTGAGTCATTATTGAGTGTAAAAGAGAATCTTGAATTTGTGAGTGTTTTGTTCTCGTGATTTTCATGATACTTAGTGAATTGATCATTACTATCCGTAAACATAGACATCTTGTCGAACCACGTATATCTTATATCTTCTTCCTTTTTGTGTGTTTGAAATCGTTTTTTTATTTATTTTTTCCACTTCCGCACTAACAATAAACACCTAACTTGCTTGTGGAGAGAAATAGAATGACTCATGGGAGAGGAGTAAAATCACACAGCAGTGGGTTCAGTAAGCATTTTTAAGTTTGTCAAATATATAATTTACCTGAATCCAGGAATGTAGACACTCCTTAATGCCTGCAACACCAAACTTGTTTGCTCTTCTTGTAACTCAAAAATGCGCTTCCCCTCTTCAAAACTGCTACCAAAAGCTGTTCGGGATATAATGTCTGCAGAGAGGTTATGAAGTTCTTTGTGCACTTCCACCTCCAATTCATCCCTCCCTCCTCTTTCTTCCTCCCACTTCTCCAGCATCTTTATAGTACTGGCCACCATTGCTGGTACCCAACCCTGTCAAAAACAATTCAGGCTTTATACAAATTTGTTCATATTAATATTACAGTTAAATTTTGAACTTTGTGTCCACTTTCAACCCATACTGGAAATTTGGGTGCAAATTGGTGGATGTTGGCCGGCCTAAATTGCACTTCTATTTAATATTTCTGTGATGGGCTCACGACAACACCGAATTCAAGAGAAGTTATTTAGTGAGACAATTATTCTACATTATCATACGATTTTTAGCAATGATTCGTAATTTTTTATAAACTTTTTTCTGTAAGACCAAATAGTGCGAGTGTTACTCTCACATAACTGGCATAAATTCGATTCCTCTTTCCTTATTATTGTATCAAAAAAATAACAAAAAATTAACCATCTTATCAAATAATTTCTCCCTAAATCAGGTCAACCTAAGCAATGATGGAGGAATTTAAATCATGTCATGGAGAGCCCATTAAGATATAATTAGGCCCATAAAGCAATAAATATTGGATCAACAGATCCCAATAGGGCCAATACCAAATGGGTAGTGAGAGAGTGTGTGTATTACCTTAACCCTCTCCATGTTAAAGGCCTGGTTTGTGATTCTTCTGTGAACAGCCCATTTCTCACCCACCAGCCCAACAAGTCCCTGTCCGAAGAGCAGCTTAGACAAAGGGTTGAACCCGACCTTCTCAAACGCGCCACTTGTATTTAGCAAAACCTCCCTAATCATGTCAGGTTCGGCTATAGCTAACCGGGGCTTCGGCCCAAACCAATACAGGAAAGTCTTCCCATAGACCACTGACCAGTTGTAGTAGTGTGGAACCACCCGGCTAAGTATATCATGGTTGAAAGAGATTGGCCTGGATTCAGCTTCGGCGATCAAACGCCGTCTGATCTCTGCCGAGTTTCCGAAGATCGGACGGTAGCTGGGGCCTCCTATTCCCTGTTTCCTGAAGTGTTGTTGGATCTTCAGCGGGATCCAGATGATTGAGTGTATGAATTTGAAGAAGACGAGTAGGAGTACGGGTAGGAGCAGTAGGAAGCTCTTAAGAACTAGAAGATGCATGGTGGAAACTGCAGAGAGAGCTAGAGAGAGAAAGAGAGAGACGAAGCTTTTGGAAGGGTGAGGGAATGGTGGGCCCGTTTGGTGATCAGAATTCAGAGGGCGTTGAAAATTGTATCAGAATTGAGAAGTAATTGCTTTGCTGACATCTCGTGTAGACTGTGGGGATTATATTTTTTAAAATACTCTCATTTACATAAATTTAGATATACATATATATATATATTATTAATTTTAGAAAAAAGTAGTGTAATTTATTTTATTAATTTTAATTTTTTAAAAAGAATGGGGGCGAGACAGGGACGAAGACGCGGTTTGAAGGGACGGGGGAATGGAAAGGAAACGAGGATGGGAAGGATATTTAACAGAGTGGGAGTAGTTAACGAGTGGGGTGGGGGATGGAAAAAGCTTCCTTTTAAAGGAATCCGTGTTTCAAATCCATCTTGTTGTTATCTCTAATTATAGATAATATGGTAATAGGAACCAAAAAGTTGACAGAAATAGTAAATTAATATGTTGATTAAAGTTCTGAAGTTCATTCCAAAAGAAAAAGGATTAAAATAATTGCTTAATCGGGTACGAGATCTAAAAGGTTTTTGATAATGTTGCACAGCCCACAGCAATTAAAAATTCTACAAGTTGCTACGTATGAAAGACAGAAATCTGTATTAATCAACGATTAATTATTAATTATTAGAATAAAAATTAGCATAATCTGTGGCTCACGGTAGTGTTACCGTTGACTTTGAGCCTCTGAGGACGCTCATAGTTTAAACAAATACAGTATACTTTGTTTATTGAAAAATTATCCGATGGGATAGTAATTTTATGTCATCATCTAATGTAGAGTGACTGTTTCTCACAAATATTATTAATTTTTTTAAAATACAAGAAAGATATTCGATTAAAATTAAGGAGAAATGATTGTGTTTGTAAGAGATCGTCACTTTATACCAGATGATGATGTGAAATGACTGTCACACTAAATATTAAAATTTTAAGATTAAAAATAATATCTCAAATAATATAGTCTTAATACATTGATGAGTGAGGAATTAACAATTAATGTAAAGTTGTCACGCTATTTTTTATATATAAAAAATTGATAAATATTTTAAATAATGTTATATTATTTTGAAAATGAATAAATAATGTTGTCAGCTTCGGCACTCGGTATTTAATGATGCCTGGCATTTGTGTCAAATCTAATGAACAAGCCCATTTAAGAAATGACCAGTTGGCCTAGGCTAATGGCCCAAAATAGATTGTGACATGAAACTAATTTACTAACTGCATGTCATTATTTGTTACTAACTAATTTGCGCTATAGTGAGAACTTCTATCACTCAAATAGGATTTCGATTCTTGGAGAGGATTACTCCAATTGTGCAGATTGTGAAAAAAGTATTTAAGTGTAAAAATTTTTGCGTATGTATATCAAAGGAAGAATTAATCTCTTTTGTTGTAGAGGATGAAATTGGGAGAAGAGTGTCGATTGGTATACACAAACTTGAATCTAGTAACTCTAAGCGATTGGTCGAGTGGGAGTTGTCTTGCTTGTAAGGGGCCTACTCTTGAACTGGCCGGTTCAATTTTGCTTGTCAACAAAACTCTTAGAACTACTTTACCCCCACGCACAAATGTGTAAAGTGATTGTGCGAAAAACTGTAAGGACATAGTTTGATAGTGCGTAAACTAACTCAGAATACTTTATATTAAAAAAAAATTAAATTGAATTCAATGTCTAAATAGCTCTAAAGTGTTTTTGGCATATGAAGTGTGAGATTACTACCTCAAATTAATCTAAGAACTTTTATGTTTGAGCAAAGCTATACTAGGAGTTATGGCTACTCTTGAACTCGTCGGTTCAATTCCCCTCACCAACAAAACTCTTGGAGCTACTTTATTCCACGCACAAGCGTATAAAATAATTGTGTGAGAAACTGCAAAGACATAGTTTGATGTGCGTAAACTGACTCAGAATATTTTATATTAAAAAAAAAAAATTGAATTCAATGTCTAAATAGCTCAAACATAAAGTTTTTTTGGCATATGAAGTGTGAGATTACTACCTCAAATTAATCTAAGAACTTTTATGTTTGAGCAAAGCTATACTAGGAGTTATGGCTAAACTTTTTAACAGCCACCACCAGTTTAGTAGCTTATTTGGTATTGTTTTGAAGAGTCTCTCCCAACACCCTAAAGTGCATTATGTTTTGAAAAATAAAATTAATATAAAAATAGTTTTACAAATTTCAAAAAAGAAAGAATGGGAACCAGTCCGACCCATCACAAAACATCTTGAGCGCCGGTCTCTGCAAAGCACCATGGAGGTCGTAATCACTTTAAAATCATTTTTATTAAAAACTCGGTCAAATGAACCTAAGTCAGAGTGTTGGACGCAAGAACATGCATTCAATTCCATAATTGGTGTTTAGATTGGGACGCCACATAAAAGTATTTATAAATAGATAGTTATCCAAATCGGATCAAATCGATCAGTTAAATCGTGGAATGAGTATTAAATTATTTTGATTTTATTAATTATTTTTTATGCATATGAATCGAAAAAAGAAAAAAAAAACGGTTGCTCAAAAAACCGATTAAACAGTCAATTTTTTTGAAAAATTACAAATTTTTTTTGGCCTTTTTCACCAACAACCCTTTTTTTTTCCTTCACAAAACGTTTTTTCTTTGATGATTAAATGATAAGATTTGAAAAGAAATAAGATATTTTTACATGTGTTTTTGTTATATATAAAACATATATCTTAAAATAATTCTAATAATTTATTATTTATTACAAAAATAAAAAAATATTTATTTCTATAATCTTTTAGTATTTTTATATATATTAATTATAAAATTAATGACATTAATAAATCATCAATCAATCATTTCATCAATTCATGGTCCAATTTAAAATTATAAATAATCACTGCTGCTATGCAGTTTTGTCCAGTCGGCAACTATGCATGATAAATAGTAATCATTTGTTTGGTTGTTTAGAAAAGAAAGAAATGTTTTCCCTTCTTCCTCTCCAAATAAGACTCTAGTCCGGTGCTTGTCAACTTTTTAATTTTTTATTTATGGACAGATTACGAGTCTTTGCAATTTATTAGAAGAAGAAATTACAGTTGGGTTTGGAGTCGGCGACCATCCGACCGAGTTTGGAGTGTCTCTATTTATGAAAAATAAAAATAAAAAAGAAAAGAAAACAATTTCTCCCTATTCTCTCACACAGTCTCCATTTCTCCATTTCCCACCAGGCCAACATGGAAGGACTGAGGTTAGGGCAGGGGACACAAATGCTGCAGCCAACTCAGTGCATTAAATATATCTAGCAATTTGAAGTTTGAACAGTGCTGGCTATAAATGTGTTCAGATTTGACTCCTCGGCCCCAATTGACCTCCATCCCACACCCAATTATCATTTATTTGACTTTCTTCTTCCACACGTCTGCTTTATCCTGGACGGTGACCCAAAATCAAATGGGACTAAACTTTCAAGTTCGCCCTAATAATTATACAAAATTAGTTGGAATTTTTATTTTCAAGGATTTTTCTTTATTATTCAAAGTCCAACATTTTTGCAATGACAAAAGCAATTCAAGTATTTTTTATCAATCACTCACATGAATAAAAAATTTGTCTCCATGACACTCGCATATTCATGTAAGAGTATGTACAGTCACATGTGATATGAAGTATTATTCTAAAAGAACTCTGCTCAATTCTCTTTCAACCTATTGGGTTATGATATTATCACAATTATTATTTTTAAATTGAACAATTGAACTCATCTTATCCCACTAAAGGCCCATTTAGAAGAGTTTTAGATTCTGATCGAGTGTTACGTAACAGTTATGTAAAAAAAATTGTATTATATGTATGTGTGTATGTATGTGTATATATATATAGTATAGGTAATGTGCAAGTGGAAGGATAAGGCTGATAAAAATACAGTGTTTTTTAAAATCTCCATTTTACAACGATCCCATACACAACCTGGTTCTCAAAAAAATGCCAAACACCCACAGATTCCACCAAAACACTGTTTTGTGGGGGCGGCAACTAAGGCAGCGCGACAAGCAACAGTTGATGACTCATAATATGTGCAACAAGCTTGCACGAAAGTGCGTACTAGCTGTTTGTACACACCAGAAGCAAAAGCCATGATGTAAGAGAGGGCCCAAGACTCCTAATCTAGGATTGATACTGTATTCAAAATGTGTTTTGATTATTCGTTAAGTCTTGTTATTTTGTGAGATTTCCTCGCAACCCATTATTAAAATCACAGAAGCCACGCATAAGACGAACTCGTGACAATAATTGAACTAGAAGATAATAATTGTATACAATTGATGTTTCTATACTTCTTGCTGCACTGATAACGGAGGTAACACCACCGAAGTTCATGTACAACTTCCCCCACTGCATTAATTAAACTAAATTCACCTCGAAAAGGAACTTCATGAAGAACAAAACTAAGCCAAAAAATTATATAAAAAGACAAATTACAAAATAAAATAAAACAAACCTCTCCAACTGATCAAAAAACCAAGGGAGAGGTCGATGCACATGACTTCGTACAGTAAACCACGAAAGGAGGAGCTAAAGCAGAGATGGCTTCCTGTCTGATGGCCCTTCCCAAGTGTCTCCTCCAAACGAAGCAGTAGCAGCTGCTGCTGCTGCAACATCGATGCCACCTCCAATTGAAGTTAGCAATGCTGAGAGCCCAGCAGAGGAAGGGCCACCAGCACCTATTCCCAGTCCAAGGAGATCAAGCGTGGCCGGCTTGTTCCCAAACAGTGATGATGAGCCCATCATCACGTCAGTCAAACTGGAGGTTCCATTGGAGGGAAGACCAAGTCCAAGCCCAGATGCCAATGAATTGCTATCTGGTTTAACACTGCTGTTCCACTGCGCGGTGGTGGTAGTGGTGGTAGAAGTGTCATCTTGATTGTCCGATGAGGATGGTATTGCCAAGCCAAGGCCCCGAAGGAATGAGGAACTTGATGCCGTTGCACCCATTTGCGCTGCTTTTTGAAGCAAAGCGGTGGCAGATAAGGCGGGCTGTTGGGACAGAGCGAAATGACGGGGCTGGTCTAGGCCCGGTGCTGGGAACAGGGAGGAGGAATTGCTGTAGAAAGAAGAGGAGAGGGAGAGGGACATGGGTTCCGCTGTGGGGCGCTTGGAGTTAGCCATGGCGCAGACAAGGTCGGAAAATGTGGATGGTGACTGAGATGATTGTGCGAGTCCCGCTGGTGTTGTTGATGCAAGTATACTTGCAAATACACAAGTATTGCTGCTACTGGCATTACTGGAGGTGGTGGGGCCACTGGCCGCGGAGGGGTTGCTTAAGCATGCCGCTGCCGGTGGTTGCTGTGAGATTGCGGCTGGATTTTCCGGCATCTCTGTCAACAGAAAAAGATATCAGAATGGAGACAGAAAAGGAGAGAGGGATCAGGCCGCTTTTTCTTAAAGTCCTTTTAACTTTGAGATCCTTAACATTAATAGCTTCAATATAATAACTTTTGGAAGTAACAGAAGCACTCATGGCGTCCTTTCGCTCATCTCTGATCCATCTTTCTAAATTGCTTTTAAGATCTTTAAGCTCCATTACCAATTACTGTACGTGTGCATCCACAATTAATAATCTCACAAAAAAAGAACATTCACAATCTCTCTCTCTCTCTCTCTCTCTCTCTCTCAACATATATGAAACTCGTAACTGCTACATCAGCCTCTACCTTGTCGCAAGATAAAAACAAGATCACTAATAGACAAATAGTAGCAACAAAAATAACGCCAATAGATCACATGAATAGAGAGTTCTAAACAACTTCTTAAAATGTTATTAAAAGAATAGACACCAAATAATTCAATCCCGACGAAAACGTTAAACAGACTACTAATTTGACCTATACAATGTAGACAATGAAGAGATTTTACAACACCTGAGCTTTGAACGGAGAGAACCGGAGACAGAACGCCAGTAGATGGAGTGAGAGGTGGTGGAGGTGGACTAGACGATGACGAAGCAACAGTCTGAACCTTCAGCGTTCCCTCTGAATTAGTAATAGCCAGGGTTTGAGTTCTCGCACTTTCGTGCGCTAACGCGTCGCAAAAAGCCCTATGAGTAATGAAGCTATCCCTCCTGCAACACAACAAAAATCAGCGTCGGGGAACACGTACAACATTTATTTTCTTTCCTTTTCCTTCGTTTTCTCAGCTACCAAAACTAGGAAAATGCGAGAAAATCAAAGAGAAAAAGTAAGAAACCTAGAGAACAAAGTTCCACAATCGCATCTGTACTCTCTGGTGCCACACGTCTTCATATGAGCCTTCCAATCCGACTGTACGGCGTATTTCTTCGAGCACCGTTCGCACTTCCACTTCTTCTCTCCGTGCTTTCTACAGAAATGCTTCTTTATGCCTGTGAGATCGCCGAGTGCCCTCGACGGATCGTGGTGAACGCACGTCGATTCCGGACACACGTAGACTCTTTTCCTTACCTCCTTGCTCGTTCGCTGTCGTAGTTTCCACGGCAAGTTATGGCCTCGGCGGTGAAGCTGAAGGTTCTGGTCGCGTTGAAAGCCTTTGTTGCAGATCTCGCACACGAATCGGTTCGTCGCCATCAAAGTCTTCGGCGATAAAGCAATCACCTCCGCATCTGGATCTGTAACAACACAAAAATCAACAGCGCCTTCATTTAATCTTATCGTATAATTTACAGCCAGGCCTGGGGTTTTCTAATCTTACCGGGCATTCCCGGGAGATTTCGCTTCTTCTTCGTTGTTGCGACTGTGCCTGTTGTTTCATTGCCGACAGGAGAAACACTGGCTTCTGCTGAAGCTGCTGAGTCTGTCATTGTTGAAGAATTTTCAAACTCCACCATAATACCTACCACACAACCCTAGCACTCCTTCCACTTCGAATCAAACTCAAAAGATGAGTAATTCAGCTCTCTAGGGTTTCGAATCAGCGCTCGTAAACCTACAACAATCGAGAACGAAACCTATGCTAGCTCCCACCACTGTTATACTACTACAGAAAAAATCGGAAAATATCTTGAAAATTATATAAACATTAATCACATGTTCTCTGCGTACTATTCAAAATTATTTTCCAGGAAAGTTAGTTTTTCTCATAAGAAACCGACCAAATTTTCTTAGAAAATCGCAGATGGGAACTTCACAGCCTCTTCTTGAGTGAAGCGATATGTGAACATGGGTTCGGTTCAATCGGCGAGTCAAGACTCGTGACCGAGAATAAAAGGTCTTACACGGCGGCGGTTTCACTTCTAGAGCGAGAAAGAAAGACAAAACAGGA
The DNA here is from genome assembly GCA_008638375.1 of Nyssa sinensis. Classification (NCBI taxonomy): domain Eukaryota; kingdom Viridiplantae; phylum Streptophyta; class Magnoliopsida; order Cornales; family Nyssaceae; genus Nyssa; species Nyssa sinensis. The sequence goes on along the minus strand of CM018038.1, from coordinate 5,061,292 downwards.
GAGAGATTTGAATGAGGTTAAATTAGAAGTGGATTAAAAAATGGTTTAAAGCGGCGGCAGTTAACCATGGTGTGGTCCTTAACCCTTATTTTAACTATAGTTAGCCGTAAGCTGTGACACGTGACCTTAAGTTCCAAAATACAGCTCGTTAGTTCGTAGTACAAATCGGACCGTCCACGTGTCGTGATCAGCTACTCAATGACATTTGTCGGAGGAAGCCGGACTAAGCGTTGCTTTGTCATTTAGCGAGAGGGAAAATTGAACGTCGGAACTTTCATATTAATCCTAATTCTAAAAGACAATTATACCCACTGCTTATCGGCGCCTTACGTTTACCAAAGAGGGACAGACTTGGTTTTTTATTCAAACATTAATAGAATGCGTTTTACTCATTCCTGCGGAAAAGTGAGCGTATCTTCCTTACCTGGCTTACGGTCTCACATGCTGTGTTCCAGACATTATTTTATTCGGAATAACAGTAGTGCCACTAAGACGATAAGACTGGCCGATAAAGATAATGAAGACAAATGCACTGTTTGTCGGTTTGGGAGTGGCTTTCTCGTGATTCTGTACAAATTGTTGTCCGTATTCCTATTGTTGGAACCAGCTGTTTAACATTTTAAGTCGAAATCGTCGTCAAACTACTACAGTTTGGAATGACGTGTTTTTTCTAATTCGGATTCCTTTTCTAATTCTATTTATATTTTTTAACTTTATCTCGTACTAACTCAAATCTTAATGTATTTATATTTTTTAAATAAATTAAAATTTTTATTTTGATAAGTAAATTAATTTTTTTTACTAAAATAACTAATAAAAAAAAATATAAATATGATATAAAAAATCTTAAAATTAATTTTATATAATATTATTTATTGATAAATATAATATATATAAAAATAAATAAAATAACTTAATATATAAATGGGGCGGGGTCGAGATGAGGTGACCATCCCCCGATCCCGTCCCGAATCTAATGGATTTTTAAAACGCATTTTCCGACCCTACCACAACTCCTTTTATGAGCACCCTATACTCATCTCATTAAAGTCGGGAACGAGGACAAATTGCTATCCTTAACTAGAGTCTTACTCCCAATCGCATTTATAAAGAATATTATTTTAAAATGTCTCAAAATATAAGTTTAATTTAAAAAATTAATTTGTAAAACAATTAAAATACTCTCTCTTTTATTTTAATATAATACCAAATTTCAAAAAACAAAATAATATAAGTCCACACCGTTTTATGTTCATAAGTTTTTATTTTAAAGACACTTTTAAATTAAAAAGAATTTGTATCTTTTTTATAAGTTGATTATGAACATAATTACATTCCACATGATATGTTAACAATTACCTAATTTTAAACTATAAGAAATAAGTGTCATCTAAAATCAGAAAAAATGAAAATGTATTTTCTCTTTTTTAAGAAAATAAAAACGTTAAAATCACCCATTTTGTATTTTTTTATAATTTTAAAAATGTGATCAATTTTTTTTATTTTTTTAATTTTTAAATAAATATTGATTAAAATCTTAAATTTATTTTTATTTTAAGTTATTTATCTTAAATTAAAAAAATTGTTAAAAGAAGTTAGAAAAATTAATAAAAATTTGAAAAAATGTAAATAAAAGAAAATAAAAAATAGACAGTTTAGTTATTTTGAAAGAAAAAAAATTGACTAAAAAAAATAATTGTAATTTATAGTTTAATTAATGTACTTTTAAAAATCACACGCGAATTTAGTACAAATATCATAAACTATATGAATAATTATTTTTATTTATCCTAGAAGGTAACAACATGGTGAAAGTAGGGGTATTAAAAACACATTTCATATTGGATATATACATTTCAATTATATCAAATTTTAAATCAATATATACATTATAAGAATACAACGGCAAAGATTCGCAGTGAAAATATTTAAAAGACATTTTCACTTTACTCTGTCAGTTATGTTTCTTATTCATGCTTCATCTCGTTCCCGTTTTAAATTAATTTTTAAAATTAAAATAATGAAATAATATTAGTACAAATATAAATTTACAAAAGGCAAAAAAAAAAGGAAGTAAGAGTTGTCTTTTTAATAAGATGTCTTATTCGAGGGGTACGTGTTAAGAGGTGTTTATAAATTTTATATTATAATTAAAATGATTGATTAATGATAGAGTTTTCTTCAAATACACCTACACTCACACATGCGGGTCCACCCACCCTGAGCCCCACCCAGTAAACCCGACCTGCTACTGTGCTTGAAATTGGACAACATAGGTGTGCTGAAAATGCAAAAAATAAAATTCAAAGTAGGGATAACATTTGCAACGTGGCTTTTGTATTTACTTGTAGATAATTTTAAAAATTGTTATTTTTATATAAAAATAATAATAATATTTTAAATACAAAAATGCATTTCAAATTTTTTAATAAAAAAAAATCTTTAAAAATTAGCTCTACTATTTTTTTTTCAAAACACATTTCTTTGACGTTTCAAAGGCCGTTTGGCCACGCATCTTCTTTATGAATCATGGCCTTAGTCGTCTTACTGATTTCTTCCATTCCTTTACTATGTCCTCAAATTGCAAAAGTGGCTTGCGATATTTTTCCTTTCCCTTTCCCTTTCCCTCCTCCAACCAAACTAGTTCTAAGTGAGTAACTCTCAACACTCTTTTTTTTAGGATGATGAGGAATCTCTTTTATTTGTAATTCACGATTTCGGAATCGATACATATTATTATTTAATAAGAGTAGAACTAAAAAGTAAATTTCGGATGTTTGTTCACAAAATTCACAACACACCCACTTGTTAAAATCAAGAACTTATACGCAGGTAATAAAATTTAATTCTACGTCAGATGCTTGAACTTGATACATTGAAAACTTGAGACTCGTCCTTACAATTATTGCATTAAATTTACTCTCAAACACTCTTGAGATTGGGTTTGAAAGAAGGAAAATAATTCATTGATTTATGTATCATTTTCCAAATATTCTAGTTCAATCGATAAAACTCATAATGATAAATTGTAAGTGCCGCATAAAAACTAATAATAGATGGACAGCAAAGAAAAGAAGGTGGTGGAAGGAATTGACAGCAAGAATGAGGCGTAGACAAATTAGTTAGCCGACATGTACGGTCCCATTGCGTAAAACCTTTGGCTCTGCCCACCGCCACCGGGAGACTTGTGGAATTTGTTTTCTCAAAGTACCAAATACAATGAGTTTCAATGCAATAATAGGTCCAAGAAATTGGCATGGCAGCAACAACAATGCGTGTACACAAATTAGCTAGCCGACATGTACCGTACATGATTTCATTGGACTAAACATTTGGTTGTGTGACCACCGATATAAAGACTTTTGGAATTTTTATCTTCTCACTGCTTATTTTGACCGGAATTGGAGGAATATATATCACACATACATACTTTTGATTTGTGTTTCCATGTATTTCCTAATGCTTTTCATTAATTAAAGGTGAGAGATCTAGAAGAATGTAAACACTGGTAATTTTTCCAAGTCCTGTCTGAGAATGGATGGACAGGAGATGCCATTGCGTCATTACCCCCTTTGTGGCAATTGAACAAACAGATTGACTGCATCTTTTGTTATTTAAAATGTTAGCACATGCATTTAATTAATCCATGTTATTACTCAAAAGGAAAATAGATGGGGTCAAGAAGAAAGACTTCACGGGTCGTTTGCGTTTGATTTGGGAGGAATTTATGTTATGTAATTTTAGTTTTATTATTTTATTTTTAAGATCTATTAGGATTTGATTATTTAGGATATGCTTTAATTGTTAAGATTAGAGTTTGTCTATATAAAGACATAGCATGTATTGAAGAAGCAAACTTTGATTATTGATTATCAATTATTAATATTGAGATTGTGATGTTTATATATATATATATATATATATATATGCGCGCGCACAGCTGTAAGAGTTGTGAAAGGTGAACAAGGAGGAGCACAATGTCAAAAAGGAACAATGAGTGATAGGCTTAGAGTAATCATCACCAGTTTGATTATCTTTTGTGTTGCTTTTTTTCTGATTCCAACAAGCGACAAAAGTCTAGCTTGAATCTTGATAGTCACATACCAACTCACTGCCTTTTATTTTACTTTATTAAAAAAGGGGTTGTATGCAAGAGGAAGAGGAGATTGTGGGGTCCAAACTGTTATCATCCGAATGGCATTGGTCAATGGCTACTTGTTCATGTTTGCATGTGGGTATGGATATGAATCTGTTGGAGATAAAGAGATGTCAATCTTTTGATAGCAAGCATAGTGTTTTCCTAGGACAAGCCATGAGTTGCTGGGCAAAATATATCCAGAGCTTAATGTGGGCTCGAATCTCTATCGTTTTGTTATGTAAGTTTGTAGCTTAATTCTGTATGTGTTGAAGAGCTGATTTGTACGAGACTCACCAAAAAAACCAATTTCCTTTAAAGATAAAAGTTTGAAGGGAGATTCCATTCGGATTTGGCCTTTTTCAGATTAGCTGAGGCTATGTTTCTTTGCCTTCAAAAGAGAACCTAACAGAGAACAAAGGGAAGCGAATTCTTACATGAATTACAATTTTGTGGAGAAGTATAAAACAGAAGGTGGTTGGACAGGTTATTATTCTTTGCAAAAGTAAAAAAGGAATTGTCAAGCCTTCCCCACATTTCTTAGGACATGTTTGGGTGGTGCAATTCCCATGGTTACAGGGAAAGTTCAGTGTCAACAGAGCTCCTTGTAGTGTATGTGTGAAGAGGAAATTGGCAAACATGACATCTAACTACAATTCTAATGGTAAAAGTCATTTTAGTTATACTAAAAGTAAATTTTAGTAGTGCTATAATATAAAAAAAAATTATTTTTTAACATTTTTCCTCTAATGGTAAAATGCTATTTTTGACAGAAGTATTATTTTTCTTTCCAACTACTATTATTGTTTGAACATTGAAACAAGAAAAATGTTTAGCAAAATCTAAACCGTATATTTAAAATAATACGAACTATTGAGATAAATAATAGTTACTGAAACAAGAGTCATATCTAAAAGAATATTTGACTCAATTAAATTTTAAGATTATGATAACATCTACAATTATTGAGTCATTCGAACTACGATAATTATATTTTAATAACTTAGTTCTAAAGTAGTGTTCCGATGATTAGTTATTCATGCTCTCACAAATTAATGAAATCAAATGTTCTTTCAAATATAATTTTTGTTTTAGTAGTTATTATCCAACTCAACGATTTAAATTATTTCAAATGCATGATTCAGATTTCACGGAACTTTTTTCTTATTTCAATGTTCAAATTGCAATGATATTTGTGAAAAAGAGTAATAATTTTGTCAAAAAATAAAATTTCACCATTAGATAAAAAATATTAAAAAAATAATTTTTTTAACACTGTTAAAATTTAACTTTGAAACGACTTAAAAAAAAAAAAAGGAATATTAAACTAATTATAAGGAAGAAGAGAAGAGGGAAAAAGATAATTTTTGCTTGATAAAAGGGAAAGAAGGGATGGAAAACATTTTTTAAAAGAAATAATTTTCCGTTTGGCTTCTTTGTGGTGATCGCAGTCCAGTTTCAGTGCTCACCTTGTGGGCATTTTAGGACAGGCTATTGTGCATGGTGAATCCTAATCTGGAAGTTCTCTCTTTTCTTTTCTTTTTTAAACCGAAATCCTCATAATCAAGCAGGTGAAACTGTTTTTTTTTTGCTTGAATAAAAAATTAAAATCATCCATAATAGCATTCCCCAGTAAGTTTTTAAGTGCAATATAAAAACATTCAAAAATAAAGACAAATAGTAGCATAAAAGCAATGTTTTAAAACCCAGACAGGACTGGTCAGTTCAACCTGTTGAACCGTCGACCAGTTCATAATGGTCCAGTTTAACTCATAAAACCACTTATAGTTCAAAACCGTTCTAAAAATACAAAATCGTTACCGGATGACCCAGTACTAGGTCACCGGTTCAAACCGATTCTTGTCTATATATATAAAAGGCATAAAAAATTAAGACAAAAACAATTCTCCATTGTGATTATTAGTATTTGTATCTTTTTTTTCAAGTAGTTGAAAAGTAAATTATTGAATTATACTTGAATTGGATGTTAAAATGATTTTTGTTATGGCCCTTGCGATTATGAAAGAATTGCAATGAAGTTTCAACGTCCAACATTATAATAAAATATATCTACTATACTTTTATTATTTTTTTCTTGAAATTTTACATATTAAAAAAATTCATATTTTATATAAATTTTAGTAATTTTTGTATAGTTTTTTAAATTTAAAATATTAATAATATGTATTATTAAATTTATTAATTACATAATTATGACATCATAATTTAATTTCAATTCAACTGATAACTCGTAACCCGAACATTTTTCTTATTCGATGAATAGACTGGGGTCTAAAAACATTGGAAAAAAGTTTAACTTTGTTAAATTAAGTCTACATGTTGACGTCCATTAATAGTACTGTAAGACTATGACTACAAGCGTCTAATCAGTTTGAAAGTCCTTGACAAAGGGTAAAAATATACACACGCTACACACAACAATGCTGAAATGTCCAAAAAAAAGTTCAGAAATTCCTATAGAAACCCAGATCACAGAAAAATCTGCAAGACTGCAAATCCTTCAATACTACCACCACCCATTTTGATTTTTCAAGTTCATGCTACACTTGAGCTTCACCATATATGCCTGAAAAAATGTTAAATAATAAGAATTTGAACTAGCTATGAGGCCATGCATATTAAGCAGCAACACATAATGAATTTGGGCAAAGCATGTTGTGCTGGTGTGTGTGTGTGTGTGTGTGTTTGTGAGAGAGAGAGAGAGAGAGAGCAACCCACAACACGGACCAACAAAAGTCATGCATAAATTGTACCTACTTTTTTGCTTTTGAAAACAGCCCGTGTATTTCAGAACCAATCAGACATCCCATGTGACCCCGCGCAAGAGAGGGGGGGGGGGGGGGGGGATTCAAGCACATGGTTAATCAACATCCTGATTATCCACTCAATATAGCAGTTAGGTATGCCCAAAAAATATAAATTATTCATTTCAAATGTTTCCTCGGAGCGAGAACACCCCCCATCCCCTAAAAACAGAGAGCAGCAAAAGAGTTACTTTCATTAAAACCATCTGAGTGTTTAATAATATACCACTTGAAAAAAAAAAACAACTTAGAAGATAACTGTCATGGAATCCCACATTTGATAAGCACTGGAGTGTCCTGGGCTTATACACGGGTACAGTACCTCACCTAACAAGCTAGTCTTTTGGGTTGGAGACCCAGCTCATTACAAGATGACAACTCGGAGTAAACTGAGATCACAAGTGACCCGCAAGCATCTGGGCCTAGGAGCAAGACTGGTCCTTGGCAGCTTCATCAACGAGGCTTCCTCTTCCACCTGTTTTGCTTCCTGCAAATTCAGGGTCAACTGAAAGGGTCCAACATTATGCTCATCCTAATGCATCTAATGATCCACTTAGTATAGACATGGCAACTCCTAAGCTTGTTGCCTCCACCACGGGCCCACTTGCTATCCCAACTCCTCCCTGCGTGGCCCTTCCAGTCCATCCCCTCAAACCAATCTTGTAGACCCCACTTCAGGACACAACCATCGCAGTTATGGAGTCCATTACTTCTAATGCAGTTGTGATGACCGAATTTCTGATTTCTAATCCTGTCCATCACCTCACTCGAATTTTGTCTCGTTCAACTTGTTTATTTTCTTAACAAGTCAAGCTTGAGCTATATTTTAAAACTCGCTTGATAAACAAGCCAACGCTGAACGTAGATAAGCTCAGCTCTGTTAGCTTGTGAGCAAACCTAGTGGCATTCTTGTAATTACATTAAAACACCGTGGCCATTTAATAAGCTTACGGTAGTGTCGTAGTGCTCTGTGACGTGTCATGAGAAAATGGCCCTCTACTGGCAATCACTTGTACTATGAAATGCTAGATTATATATATGTGTGTGTGTGTGTATATTGATCAAAGTTTAATACATTGTTGGCCCATTCTCTAACAGTTTAAACTTTTTAGAACAACTGATTCCTTAACATGATATCAGAGCGTTGGTTAAGGGAGGAGTTCAATCGATTTGCTTTTGCCCCTGTTTTATTTCCCATTTATCTCATGGTTTATTTGTCTCTCCATATGCAAGTTTGGGGTCTCACATGGGAGATAGTGTTAAGAGCTTAATATATATTATTGGCTCATTCTAACAGCTTAAGTTTTTGGAACAATGAGTTGCTTAACATATATTAATAGGAAATGCTTGATTATATATAATAAAATTTAGTTGAATTGTTGTTGAATGGTACGAGATATAGGCCCACGTGATAATGTCAACCTATGTAACGGATTTCATTTAATTTGACTTCTCAAACCTTGAGAAATTGGCCCATGTGGTAGATGCCAACCTACCAAGCAAATTTTCATTTAATCTGTCAGACTTTTTTAATCTGGAAATTTAAATTTTGAATCAAAAAATCACAGTATGACAAGTTGTTGCCTGTTGGTTGAGATTTAAACTTCTAAATTTTTTTGTCACACCTAAGCCGAGCCAGCTCATGAACTTGGCAAGTAGCTAAAAAGCCACGTTCAAACACCAGTTTATAAGGTCAAGCTAAGCTCAAACAATCTCAAATTTAATTGAGTCGATCTTGAACATCAAACATTGGCCGCCTTCTTGTCATCGTGAACAAGGAATGATACCTCCAGGATGTCAGAATTTTGTTCCCCAAGTGTGTGTTAGCCACTGGCCAACTTTTTTGCAAAGATTCAACAGGGAGTTCGGTAATTTATGTAGCGTGCTTTACAAAGCTATGGAATCGACAATAATTGGAATCAGTCCTTTTCTTCAGCGATAGACAAGCACTCAATATTTGGCAAACAAATCACCCATCTTTGAAGCGTCTCCAATGCTAAATGTCATTTCATCCATGTCAATTCTATAATTTGGCATGCTACAATACAAAAATGTCAAATTTTGACAATTCTGCTGTAATGTTAAAATGTTATCTTTTAGTATAACAACAATTTTTCCTTGATAAAATAGCATAGACCCTCACCTCCGTTTGACATTTACTTGATAAAGTGACGTGGACCCCACATTTGTTTGGCATATACAAGTTGTATTTCGTGAATATCATAAAATAACACTAGCTACTTTCAATGCCAAATATGGCATTAGAAATGGCACACCATTTGAGTAGCATTTTTTTACATCAATGCCAAATTTTGGAATTGGCACATGCATTGAAGTGGGTCTTAAGAATCTTAACCCACCAATCCAGGGCAACGTGTACGCAATACATCTAATAGCGGGACGCGAGTGACATCTCCTTGTCCATGTGTTTTCTCCCTTTATCCTACTTTCTTCTGTAACAAGAGCAGGCTCAGTCGCAGCTGTAAGGGGTGTGCTCTTCTTCCACCCTTCACGCCAACTACAATTCACTAAGGCGTCGGTACAACACACTGATTCTGCCAAGGTGGAAAGGGTTTTCAATCCCAAATTTTCCAAGTGGACTCTGTGGTCTTTGAGCATCCTACTCGTGCAAATCTTGACTCAGGTATTAGATAAAAGCACTGCATAGCCTTTTCCAGAAATCACCTGACATGTGAGTTTAGAACTTCATTGAAGCATTTCATTCCGCACCAAGTTCCAAAGGGGTGAAGCGTTTCTCCGAATCAAAGAATTTAGGAGGGAAGTGCTAATTATTTGATCCCAAGTGCTGATGGAACTTAGGTAACTGGTGTATATACAGGAATAAGCTCTACCAGAGAGGGATTTTGAGAATTCTTGAAGGCATAGTTCATGGTTGTCGGTATGTGTGCCCAATACCTCGATTAATTGAGTAATGCATTCTCAATTGTTTCCTTCTTTCCCATTATAGAGCCAAAAAAGGTGGAGGTTTGTACTTCTTGGGGTATGGCTTGTTTGCCAACGCCAATGGGTAGGGCAGATGGATATTAATGACAACTGGAGAAGGCAAGTGCAGTCTCTTTTACAAGTTACCCACATCACCATCATGACGAACACAGAAGTCAGGGACTCTGTATTGACGTGCATCATCTGTTGGCCATTACCACGTCAAGTGCTTTAGGCGGCCGCTTTCCAAGTGAACCCTATGCCTTTGAACCACTGGGCTAGTGGAATTTCAGTGGCTAACCCTGTGCCTTAGGTGCTTGACTTTGCTGTCCCCCCCCCCCCCCCCAACTAGACCCTTCTGACATAGAAAGGATAAAGTGGGTGTGTCCCCTTGATGCTTCTTGGTTCACACTTCTAGTCGTGGAATCGTGGCCATCTCAAGAGCTCACACTCCCCGGTAGAGTCACCAAAATGTTTGAGAGTTTGATGAAGTGTAGGAGGGAAAGCACGTGAAAAATTACTAACTCTAGAAATTTGAGCTAAAGGAAGCTGAAGTGCCGTGATGATAGGAAATACCAGTGACTAGGCAGAATTGCTCTAACTTAGGACTGAGATAAAAGGCCCTTGGGTCTCTCAATGGCTTTTATAGGTTTATCCCTAATCTTGGGACTACAGCCCTTTAGGCTGCAAGCCCACAACCAATGAGATTAACCCTTTTGTCTGAGGTTGCTGGGCCAGCCTAGAAGCTTTATGATTTAACCCATGAAGTTGCAGTGGTTAGGTTGTAGAGTCACCAATCCACATTTACAAGGGTCAACAAGTCAAAAGGATAGCAAGTTTACAATCCTCGCGATGCATGACATGTCCTGTAAGTAACTAGGGGGTGGTTTGTCATGTCCTTATCCACTCGAGGTGACCTAAGCAAAGTAGTGCTTCTCCCTAGGCAGTCTAAGGAGAGCACCGCCTTGGACAAGCTGAAGCCCTCAACTCAGCCACCATGTCCAAAATCCTCAACTAGTCCCAACAACTTCCTTTGGGGGCAAGAGTTAGATCTTGTCACTAGGGCACCAAATCTTGAGGGGGCTCTATGAGCCCCTGCCTTTGACCCAGGTTGGTGTTCAATGCCAGGGGGCTTTCTTATATTAATTGAGAAGCACGGAGCAAATACGATACAACAATGACACGCAGACATGTCATTTCTCAAAAAAGTAGGACAAGAACATGTCTGGTACATGTTGAATATATATAAATTTTTTATATTTTGAATATAGCCATATAATAAAAACCTAACATTATTTCAATTAAAAGTGTCATAAAAACACACAAATTACAAAAATATTATTAATACATTAAAATAACAATGCCATTAAATAAAAATTCAAAAACTTCTTCTTTTAATCATCAGCATTCATGATTCATGTTTCAAAATAAATTTATTAACTATTACTTATAACATATTTATGTATATATATATATAACCAAAAAAAGAATTAAAGAAAAGAGGAGATAATGCGAAAAAATCTAAACATAAAAAAAAAGTCCCAAACGTGTCCAAAGCATGTTTGAAATTCAGAAAATAAAAAAAAAAAAATTAGACACTTTTTTTGAGTGTCCTAAAAGTGCCCGAGAGTGTCGGTGTCTGACACGTATCCGATACGGACACGTGAGCCTAGATAGAGTGTCCATGCTTCATAGATCATCGAGGCACCACGTGGTTGTTCTTCCCCAGCAGGGAGGCCCCATGGCCTCTTCTCATGCTAATTAGACATGTTTCATTTATAATAAGATTTGGAAAGCATGTAGAGGACAGAAGAGAAGAAAATAAAAAATCACAATATTGTGTGTGTTCATTCCAAGTAGAGAAAAACATTGAACCATGCCTAATCATAAACTAGCTCTGATTATCTGCGCCTAAGCTAACCGGTCGTGATAAAAATGGAAAGCATGATTTCATTATGGTGAGACAGAAGTTTAAATCTCAATTTTATCTTCCCAAGCACACATATGGCACTAATAGATACCTTGAATGTGGGATCCCATTTTTAAATAACAGTTCCCTACATGCTAAACTGCTTTCTGCATTTTGACATGTCATCAGGGTTGATATATGATTTCAATATGCACTATGTTGTGAAATTCCCACAAGTTTTTATCATCATTCTATTCTCTTTGGTCCCCTTCATACTTGCTTTACTAATCACCACGCAATATCCCCAATTACACAAAGTTTAAACCACATAATTTTCTAATATGAATCTTCAAATCCATACAATCAGCAAAGGCACAAATATTTCATAACCAGTATGTCAAGATTATTCTCTCCCCAGTGTACGTCAAGATGTGAGTGAGCAAAATTCAGTTATTTCAGCATTCACTATATATATAGAGACTGCATTCTGAAAATGAACACTACCACTTCAAATAAGTGAAACCAGGGATAGAAATACTGATGTTACCTTTTGCAGAATTCAGTAGGCATATCGAGACCCATTGTAGAAAATAAACCACATCAACACAATTACCAAAGTATCTACTGTCATTAAGGAACACAGAACTGCCATCACATCAAGATTTACAAAATAATTGCATAATATCTTTCCTTACATTTTTTATTCACGGGCAATAAGAATGGAACTCCCTAACTCGAATTTATTTACCAAAAAATACTCCCTAATATTATTGTTGTCGATAACCAGTATCTGTTTACATTCATAAAAATTATCCTTGAATTTCAACTTTCAATACTTGTACTTTTTTCTTTACTTTAGTTGTATTATTTATAATATAAGGAACTACTGTCAGTAAAGTAAAATGCATTTGCAAAAAGTGTCTATAATTTTGAATTAAATCACAGCTTCAAAATCCTAACATGCGTACATAGTAACAACCAATCCCAAACCACTAAATCAGTGACTCCAAAGTCAATAATAACAAAAACACCAACTATGAAAAAAGAACCAGCAAAAAGGGTCATTCATTTCATTGTTTTGGAACATTCGAAAATGCCATGGAATTTCGATTTATCCAACAACAAACAAAAGCATAGCATTTAGATGAGCGAGTCTATATGTGTATACATACATGTGTTTTGGGGTTTTTTTTTTTTTGAGGGGTGGCGGGGGGGAGTCTAGATCGCAACCTTGGAATCAAACAGCTCAAATCCCTATTTTTTTAAAAAAAAATGTACAATAAGGATACTGAAAAGGTAACGCTCCCACCAATCCAACATGTAGAGTCCAAAAGTGACGTTGTAAAGATAGATCTTTCGTTGAATCCAGTTCATATCGATAAAACCTACAAACAACAGCTACGAAACATTATGTACATGATTAAAGAGTAGGTGTCTCTTTAAAATTAAATCAGGCATAAATCAAATTAGATTAGCAACACCAGGATATCTGTATACAAAGACATTCTAAATCCTATAAAGTTCTTACCTCTATTGCCATATGAACAATGGAATGAAATCGGACTAAAATTCACATCAGAAAGTTCAATATATCAACTTGTATTTATCCAAGTACAAACTGTTTTTTGCATTTTTTTTTTTTTTTTTGATTTGTAGTTTCTTGCAATATTTACTTGTTTCTTATTTTATCATATTCATCCCACAACATTGAAGTCAATTTTCTTCTCTTGACTTCACTTTCACTGGTCACCTTAATTGTATCAAATTCTTCAAGAGGTGTTTGACTCGAATCCAATGACATTTTTTCAATATTCAAATACACCATAATATCTATCAACATTCATGCCTACGAGATGGATGCAACATGAATCATGACACTTCCAACTTTTCTTTAAAGGATGAGGTAGTCCTATCCTATTCAAGAATGCACAATCTACATTGCAATCAACAACTCAAGTACTTTATTTCATCTCCAATGAAATTTCGGCAACATCTCCCAACAAGTTCTCTAAGTACACCAGATAGACTAGGTTGCACGTATACTATCACCAACAATATACGCTACCACGTCCAAATATGTACCCAGTGAATAATAAGAGACGGAGCCAAAATTTTCTCATATTGGAATAAAAGATATGCTATCGCCTACAATAAAATTTTATACATTACTAAACTGTTCAACTCTGGATAAACAAACGACCCCAATGGCAAATGAATAAAGCGACGAGTGTCGAAAATGATTCTTGAACAGAGTTATGGTTACGTGAATATATGAATGCAATTAGCAATCCGAAACTGACATCTGGTTATTGGGTAAAATACCCAAATCCAAACGGAATTGGATCAATAGGCCATTCAAGCCTATGACGCACTTTTGACCATAGTTCAAATCAAAAATTCATGGCATCCTACAAAACCAAAATGTTTTGAAGCCATCATCAGCAGAACATTAGCTGAAACTTTTACCTTAAAAGCAACAAACTACAATATGAAGTTCGCATATGTTGGGGCTTGAACTTCTAAGGTTTTCTTTCAATAAATGCTTTTCTTAAGGTGTTATCAGCGATTCAAATGCTTTTTTTAAAATGCTGCTGTGACAGTGTGACGTGTGGGGGATTTTTCCTTTCGAATCATTGTTGTTCAGTGTAGCATTGTCAACCCATTGTTCTAGTGATTGAACACACAGAGCTTCAGTGCACTTCTTACAAAAAATAATCTAGCTGATTGCTAAATTCTAGCTGCCTGGTTTTATGATTTATTTGATTTACCTATAGAGAAAAGACGAAGAAAGAAAAAATTGTTTTTTGGTCATGGTTATTGAACATTTTTAACAGAAAAATTAAGAGCTATTGCACCCATCTCACTTCCTAATAGTTATGTACTTACATTTGTATCTCCTTGCCCAAATATGAGTTTAATCTACAAGCCAGATTAGCTGAAGCTTCAGATATAAGATTTCTGATTTATCATTTAGGTTTCACTTCTTAGGACTCTAAACCTTAGAACTTCTAATAATAGTTGTCTTAGCCCTAACTTTACTCTCTGTAGTACCTCATTTTATTTCTATTTTTAATTTTAATTTTCCCCATTACTATCTAGAACTATAAACTAGTGTTAAAAATTGTAGGCTGTTTGAAGCTGTAAAACAGTATCTAGCCAGGCATTGGAATCTGATGCTTCCTAATCTAACTCTTTTTCCTCTTCTTGCTCTCAACGTGTACCATCATTCATTTATATACTTATTACTGAACCATTAAATCATCTTAGACATGAATATATCGCCCTATTTCAGTTTTGAAGTCATTGTCCAGTGTAAAAGCAACAAGGTCCATAGGAGAGGCAGGAAGTAGAAAGGGCAGTTCAATAAATAGCCAAGGACATGTGGGAGGCATGAGAGTGTCCATCTAGAATTTGGGATTGCAGCAATGTAGAATACGACTGCATATGGGTTTTTATTGGACTTGTCTTTTCTGGTGGTTTGCTTTTTGAAATTGTGTTTGCGTTTAAATGGTTACAACACTTATAGAGGAAAGTACTGTTTTTGCTATTTTTTGTTCTATTTTGAAAAAATTATCAGACAATGGTTGTAGATGTAAGTTTCAGATTATGTCTATGACATTATTATCATAGAGTTTGGAGTTCTAATACAAATATATGCAGTTTGTCTTTATTAGTATTCAATCTCTGTTACTTGATATGTCCCAAATCAAACCTATGAATCATTCTGACAGCATATGCATTTTGAAAGCAATAACAGGTAATTGTGATATTAACAGTAGCAAAAAATGCAAGCAAACCCTGTGAAACCACAACATTCATACACAAAATCAATTTCCCAAATAATAACAGAAACAATAAATGCAAAAAGAAACCATTTCAATAAAGTAGAAGGCTGAGAAAAAAAATATTGCAAATTGAGTAAACCGGCATCAAACGAACAAAACCACCTTCGGTATTTTTAAAAGATGAAATAATAAATATTGTAATTTGGCAAAGACAATAGCAAAGCCACATTTACATATACCGAGATCCATCTCCCGACTAAGAATAAGATCGACACGACGACTACAGATCCAAATCCAAAACCAAAACAGTAGTAAAGCCCCATTTACATAGACCAAAATACATATCACGGCATTTTCATGATCGATCCAAAATTTTACTATTCTAGATATAGATACTGTGATGAACATGATGAGATGACGAAGGTTTAAAAAAACCAAAAAACTAAAAACTAAAATTCTCGCACAGAAATATTCGTCGGACAAAAAATGGACTACCCGTAAAGTAATTACAGCGAAGGAGACGGGGAAAAAGTACGTGTGTGAACATAGAAATCAGTGAGAAACATCTTACCTGTGGATGAGGCTCGGTTTGAGGCTGAAATGGAAAGATCTGAGACCGTGACAGTGTGATGCGTCGCAATGGACTCTGCTGATTAGCGATGGAGAGTGCGTCGAAGAGAACGAGGATGGAGAGGTGGGTATCTGAGATCTGGTCGAATATGGATAGATGGGGATTTGAGAGTGAGGAGACGAAAAATAAGAAGAAATCTGATCGTACGCAGCCGCAGAAAGATCGAAATAGGAGAGTACGAGGCTGTGGCTCCTTTCAAGAACCTCGCCGTTAGATTAAAGATCTATGATTTCCAGATCGGATTTGGGTAATGTGTCCTTTACTTAACGGTCCGTATGTATAGACCCGATCCGTTTGCTCTGCCTTCCTTTCTTCATATTTCCTTTGGTGTTTTCATTCTTTTCACTATAAAATTAATGATTTTTTTTGGGCATAAAAGTCTTGTAAAATCTCTAGTGATGGTTTAGATAATGTGAAGTGCCTAACTATGCAATCCTATTATTCCTAAATTTCTCTTTGTGAATTTTGCATATCAAATTGTATTCAAATTATACATGTCCACACGAAAAGATATTTTTTATTCCGATGATAATAAATTTTTCGTTCGAACAAAAAGGTTACTGAATTTTACCACAATACATAACTAAGTCAAAAAACTTATGGCATTCTTTGAGTCCGAGCTTCAAATATTGAAAGAGCATTATTGATTAGGATATATAATTTTTGTCACTCTTTCATATTTTCAATACAATATTATGTTCAAATAAAACTAAATATGCTAATACATGTGAACTTTATTGATTCTGTAAAATTGATAGGCCATGAGCTATAATTGTTGGTTATTTTGATGTCGTTGCTAGAACTAGCATAAGGGGGACTAATTACTATTGTGTTTATAAATTCATAAAAGGAAAATGGCTATCCAGTGTACATGCTCAAAAACATCATTAAGTTTCTCAAAAACATTATTAAGTTTTATATAGAGCACTGTCCTGATATATTTCCTTAAAATAGTTGAGTAAACTTACAAGCTGATATACTCATATTCAACTTACATAGTGAGAGTGACATGTGATAGTCAAATTCAAAATGATACCTTTCATATCTCATCGCTGGGTGCTGAGATAAGTACGCAAAGAATCAATGATTCCGAGCAACATGTGATTTAATAAGATCACGAGATCCATATCTAATCTCGAATTCATGCTCTCTTGAAAAAATCTTAACAAACAATACATCTGTTGCTTATAAAAGAACCAAGACATCAACCTAAAGAGGTATACACTCTTCCCAAAATCTACACTAACATTCATAATAGTTCTTTGTTCAAGCTACTGACTTGACCCTCAGATGCTTTTTCACCGAACCTCTACTGATGACCATCTAATTCCCTTTTTGCAGGTACTTAGAGAAAAGATTTTGAACACCATTTGCCAAAGACAAAAAACGACTTTCACTAATATTTATCTGCATATAGTTGAAAGTGATTCACTATTTCATTAAGAGACGATGAAACTTTACCGTTTCCTAGCGAGACACTGAAAATGGTTCATTATTTATTGAAATCAAATAAATTTCACATATTTTATGAAACATTTATTTCCCAAATACCACAGTGTTAAATAGAATTGTATGTCCAAATGTTCGTAAATTTTCATTGCCCATGAAAAACAGTGAAATTCCATTGCCCAAGCCTTGAGAAGAGAATAGGAATTATGACATAAGAATGAGAAGAAGGAGTCTATAAATAAAGTTCACTAAATTATTAATGGACACTGAAATTTAAATGCAATTTTTTTTTTTTTGGTTTGAATACCCATGTTTCCAACTTTAATGAATCAATACAGTTGATTCATTTTTTTTTCTTGACACTGTCTGTATAGCACGAGCAAACTACCCACACAAAGCAAATGAACCACCATGATAGAGGTAAATGTGAAGTATGTAGAAAAATGATGGATTTAATTGTAAATTGCTACTTTGATATACGTATAGATACACTCGCGTATATTATAGAAGGTATCAATGTATTTGACGGCAAATCTCTATTGAAGCGTGTGTTATGTACTTTGATTTATGGCTCGAGGCTGAACACGACACTGATTACCAAGTTATTATTCTCCTACTATAAGACTCGCACCTTACCAGCATAATAAACATGATTAGTTTTCTAAGTGGAGCATAGGTTGCCTTTTTTGGTTGGGTAAGGTAGATCTGGGATTGTAGAATTTAACCAGGTTTCTACCTGGCTCTTGCAGACCCTCTACATACTGTTTAAGGATTGGGAAGGGGGCAAAACTACAAAGACGATGTCACGTCTTCTCATCACCATTTTGGATGCTGAGAAGTGGCAATGAGTTTTAGTAGCAATCGGAATGGGAGGAATCATCATAATCAAAATTGTAGGGGTTGTCAATAAGGTAGCTGTCACTGTAGGTGGCGTCGGAGGAGAATTGGAAGGTCGTATTGTTAGTGATGTTGACATTGGTGGTAGGAGTAGCGGTGGTTAGGGTTTGTAATTAGAAGAGAATGCAAAGATTTTCTATAGCTCATAACTGTCCTATACATAAGATCGAGAATATAGTAGGGGTGTAAATTTTCAACACGACACAATAATACGATATAAAATTAACGGGGTTGGGTTTAACATAAATGGGTTTGGGTCATAAACGGGTTGACATGTATAATACGATTAATAAACAGATCGTGTTTGTGTTTTACTAGTGTCAACCCGTTTAACATGACTTAACACGTTTAATTATAAAATATATTATGAATTAAGATAATTCATCTCACATCAAATATTTATCAAGGCTTCGAGATTTTTTATTTATAAAAGAGGTTTCTATTTTGATTTGGCTCATATCCAAAGTTAATAAACTTGAAAATTATCGATACATATTAAAAGATAGGTAAATTTTTTTATTTTAAAAATAAAAAAATTAAAATAAACGGGTTAAGTGTATCAACACGTGTAACCTGTTTAATAAATGAGTTGGGTTTGAGTTTTGACACTTGACACAATTAGTTAATATTGTCGGGTTTTGGTTCACACATATTTTTGAATATATATATCTTGACACGACCCAAACACGACACGATAACACGAATTGACACCCTTAAAATATGACGACATTCAAACGATTAGAAGATTATGTAAAGGTGAAAGAGGTTTTGGGTTGGTCACAATTTTAAACAAGAGTAAAAATGTCAAACTCATAAAAAATGAACATAACTCAAAAATACTAAAACAACATCGGGCTTAAAACATTTGATAAAATAGGTGTGTCCTCGTACTCTACCAACATTTTCAATAATTAATCAAATTTAAATTTAAATAAAAATCATAAAAAAACACCTCTCTAATAATTTAATCAAATTCATATCAAATTAATTTTTACTCAAATTTTTAATCAAATTAATCAAATTAATGTTTATTGTATCAAATTCTTATTCAATGAAATATATTAATAAAAATTTAAGTGATCATTGAAAACTCTATATAGCAAATGAAACTTTTAATCAAAACGAGTAAAAATGTGGTTAATCATATGGTCTAATTGAAGCTATACAGTGGATTCACCATTAATTCTCTCTATATTAAGGAATTGTAAATCATAAAAAAATAAAAGGGAAAGAAATCTAAAAGATAAGGCTTCGTTTATTTACGTTTTTAAAAACAGAATTTTAATTTTAAAACGTGAGATATGTGTTTGACAAGTTATTCATTTTAATTTTTTTTAATTTTTTAATATTTAGATTATCATATCCAAATGTATTTTCACAAATTTTTAAAAATTAATTACAAAATTTTTAGAAATATCTTTAAAAAATTATATTTGAATCACTATTCAAACGCATGTTTATGTTTTCAAAACAAGATTTTTAATTTTAAAATACAAGATACGCGTTTAATAAATTATTAATTTTAATTTTTTATAATTTTTTTATAAGTTAAATTATCATATCTAAATATATTTTTATAACTTTTAAAAAATATTTATAAAATTTTAAAAATTATTTTTTCAAAAATTATATCTAAATCATTATTCGTACAGCGTAAATTTCCTAAAATTCCACAGAGGGACTGATGCGTGACCAAATCACGCCATTCCATTTTTGACGTGGCTCATTTTGTGTTGGGCGAGGGCGAACGGAGAAAAAGAACTGGAGAGTGGAGGGTGTTCCGTGCCCTATATTACTTTGCTTTCGCAGAAAATTAAGGTTTAGATTCACACACAGTTAAACCGTCAACCCTAAAAACTCCTGCCATGGAGAGTGCCTTCGCGAGCGCCTCTGCGATAGGTGACCAGAGGCAAAAGATCGAACAGTACAAACTCATCCTATCATCTGTCATCGCATCAAACGATATTACACAAGCCAAGAAGTTTATAGATTACAGTTACTTTTACTAACCCTCTTGATATTTAACTTTTTTTTTTTGTTTTTGTTTTTAGTTTCTTCTATTTTGAACCGTTTATTGGGATTGAAGTAATTTTCTCTAACGTTTTTTTTCCCGGTTAATCGCAGTGTTGTCGGACGATGTGCCTTTGGTGGTATCGCGTCAGCTTCTACAGACATTCGCCCAAGAACTGGGGAGGTTGGAGCCGGAGACCCAAAAGGAGATTGCCCATTATACCCTCAACCAGATTCAGCCTCGGGTGGTATCCTTTGAAGAACAGGTTAGTTTCCAGCATTTATCGGATAAGATAAATTTGAAGCACATGAATGTTGCATATGACCAAACTGGTTGATTTGTGTGCTACATTTACAATTGTAGGATTTTCAGTGGAAGAATTACATCCTATGACATTATTCTGATAAGTTAATTTCATATATTTTTCCCAATCATTGTTGATGCAATAATCTGGTATGACATTATTCTGAGAAGCTAATTTCATATTTTCCCCCAATCACTGTTGATGCATTAAGCCCACCGATACAATTTTAAGAACATTACTTTTACAACTTGTATCTCCAATCTCCAATTTCTGTTAGTTTAAAAGGACAAAAAAATTTAGAGCTCTGGTCGTAATGTTTACAAAAGTTTGATCAAATTTGCAATCACTTCAAACACCTATTAAATATAAGAAAGAGGGTGACCTGCTTGCTTCTAGTTGTTTTCCAAACTCTTAAACACAGAGGCACACAACAACAAACCATAGTAGACCTAACTTGTACAGGCTCCAGGAGAAATGAGCGGTTAATAGAGATTCATGGCCAATATATAACCTGATTGTGTGAGTTGATTCCTTGTTTCTAGCCGAGGTGGTGGTGTAGAATTTGATCGTTTTTTATGGGCTGCAAGTTTTTGCTAGGCAAATGAATGGTTGACATGTTTATGCTCTGTCAGCCACGAGACCAGACTCATAAAATACACCAAAGTTGCAACTTGCAAGGCATCGATCTGTCACCTCGGTTGCTGTTTGTTTGTGATGTTTTTCTCTTCCTAAACCGGACAATTATAAAATTATCTTTCAAAGACATGGGAGTGTTACTGTTAGTTATTAACTAGAACTGCAGTGTTTTTTGGTGATTCTCTGGAAAAATATGATCTATAATTATGACTTTTGAAATTTGAATATTATGTTTATTGTGTAAAAAACAGAGGTCGAAATAACAAATTCTGCACGTAGTGCGGGCATCAGTCATATGAAACTGTATGTACATACAAGTTATTATTTGTAGTTGCTTCTAAAATCTAAGTTTTATAGTGCAAAAATAATACAAATAACATTTTGATGACACAAACAATAGAGAATCCGGCACACAGTGCGGGTGTCTGACGGGTTATGACAAACATTTGAAAGTGTATACACATACAAGTTATTATTCATACTTGCTTCTCAAATCCAAGTTTTACCGTGCAAAAATAATACAAATAACATTTTGATGACACCTACAATAGATAATCTTCAACACAAAATAAAATATAGTAGTTAACAATTCTTAAAAGTTAAATTCTAAAATTAGTATCTCCTAAAATAACCTTTGTTAGTAACTTTGGTTTTGAAATTTCTTTTCCTTATCCACATCTACTCTTTATAGCTTCAGCTAGAAAATAAGAAAATACAAAATTTACTTTTGATTGATATTTAAAAATTTAAAGAAGAGGGATAGTTTATTTTTTACTTGAAACTTGGATAGTTATGTACAACTATCTCTTTCTTTTGAATTTTAGTTTCTACAGAGAAAGGAAAGATCCCAAAAGAGACTTATCACTTCAAGCAATCATTACATAGTAGAAACCCATAAATAGTATAAAAAAAAAAAGGACACAAAATGTAGCTTAAATCAATGAAATAATCAATATTCAAGAATTTAACTAAATAATAATGGAATCCTCACTACCTTAGTTTCCAGCGACATCGAGAGTAGAGCCTTCTCTTGTTCAGTAATTATATATATCTTTATTCATTTTGAGGGTTTCCCCATCCCACCCCCCTCTCTGTTTTAAAATATTTTTCATTGTCTTTTAGAGTAGTCATACGAATTAATTTAATTGTTTTATATTTCGGATGAATTATGAGGTAGAGACCAGTTGTAAGAGTCAAACTGGGATCCTGAATATCTACCAAGGCTTTTTGAGGATACTTTTATTCAACTCTCTCGAATAATTGATCCTCAACCAGCTTGAAGACATTTCCCTCTCTATTATTTACCAAAAAAAAAGTGAAATAAACGTAATATGGAGAACTAGCATATGATGTGCTCTTTAGTGGAGGCGCTATAATCACTAAATCACCAATTCAAGAGACAAAATAAATTACACAAATAAAGTTAAGGAAAAAATGTAAAAATTTAATGTTAAAATGTTGGTCACAACCTGATTTGAGTGTGGAATGATAGCACAATAGCAACAAAGCAATTGAAGTAGTGTACGAAAAAAAGAAGCAGTGTTCTCTCGCTCTCTTTGTTTTTCCCAATGTCTATCCCCTAATATGAGTAATCGGCAAGTTTGTAATTACAAACTTACTGAGGGCAGGTTAATTTTTGATTTGAGAACTTGTATAATATTGAATTGATCATTTTTTAATTTTAAATTATTGGGGGGTGGGTGATGGGGAATAGGAAGGACCCCATGGGCCATTCGTTTTTGATTCTGGAGAATATTTTATTTTAGGGCTTATTTATTTTAGGAGCTATTTTATTTTGATAAGTTTATTTAGGGTTTGTCTCTCTATAGTGGTGGATGTTATCAACCGAGCAACTTTTGATTATTGACTATTGTTTGGTGAGGAGAGTAGTTAGGGAATGGAGGATTGAGGTGATTCTAGAAAGTCTTCTACTCTTTCCTGTGGGGTTGGTGGTGTATGTGTAGGTGGACAGTGTGATAAAATGCATCACCCCAAGATGCACACGGATTGTCCTTCTACTACTGCGTAAATCAAACACCTCCATTGCATCAGAATCACTTTTTCACAAGCATTGTCTCCACCGACCTAGGAATCACTGCATTTATAATTACTAAACAATCTATGAAATCCATACTCTTACTATTTCAAGTCAATATTACAGTGCAATAGTTAGTCATCATGTTGTCATAACAACACAAGTGAGGGTCTACATTTCCAATGCACCATTATGTCGAACATTATGCTTATCGAACACATATTTATACATTCTTAGAAAACAAAAAACATAATTAATTGAAATGAAACTGTCACTGAACCGATTAAACCATCAATTTGTATATTAAACCATCACTAAGCCGACCCAATTAAATCTCCAATTTCATGAGATTAAATCCCCCAATTTTGCAAAATTAAACAGTCAATGAACCTGATTAAAACCCCAATCTGATGAAACTAATTTCACATAATTAAACCGTCAATGAACCCAATTAAGCCACCAGTTTGTTGAAATAAAACACTAATTTCACAAAATTAAACCGTCAATTAATTGAATTAAACCCTAAATTTTATGAAATTAAACTGTGTACCCAATTAAACTCCCAATTTCATGAAATTAAACCCTCATTTTTAAACCCTAGGTCTCACACAAACATGGACGCTCAACTATTTCAAATGAGTTTCTGGAGTTTAAAAGCAACAAAAAACAAAAAACATCTAAAACAGTTTCGCTCTCACCCAAACATGCATGACAAAAATGCTGAATAGACAAGGTTTGTCTCTAACCAAACATGCATGCTTTCATATTTTGTTAGTTTAAGAGGTAGATGATGGTGGAGAATAGCATTCTTGCCTATTTTATGCTACTTTATCCCTTTCGGTTTTCCCCTCCGGTTGTCTCCTCAAATCCCTTTTAATATTCACTTTTGGTGGCAAATACCTTCTCTGGTGATGTAAGATAAAGAAGGTGTTTCTCTAAAAATGGTATGACGGTTCGTCTCTGATCGTGTATGGATGGTGTGAGATACTGGGGATGGTTGGTATTCTGGAGGGAACTAATGATGAGAAATGGAGGGAAACATTGGGGTTTATCAAAACCTGCACCCACTGACGCACTTTGGGATTGTAACTTTTTTTAATAATTTAATGAAGTCCAATGACTGTTACTACCCTTTGACCGTCTATTATCACTAGCAAAAGCTAATAGCAGGGGAGGTAAGTGGTGATTTTTGAAACAAGTAGGGCCCTGTTGGAATAATGGCCAAACCACAGGGGACGCAAATGGAAATTAGCCTCAATAATTTCATGGCATGTTGGCAAGTTTTCTTTCAGAATGAAATAATGTTCACACTTCACATATTCAGCCCCAATTTTCTTCTTCCTGTCGGTGATTGGGTTTTATGGTTTGACCTGTGTTAGATTTTTAATTTATGCTGCTTGCTTGCTCTAGTCGACGTCCTGCTTGAGCGAATTATTCCATGGGCATTGTTTTGAGATTGCCGATGTCTAAGTCACGGCATTTTTAAAAAAGATTGGTGGGCACTTGATTCCAATGTTTTACACCCAATATTTAAATTCCCTAGGATTGTCTATTGTTTGGAGTTGTGATGAAAAGATATTCAGCCATACTTGTGGTTTTGTATTATTTGCTGCTTGTAATAAAGAGAGTGAGACAGGGGCTATATCTTCCCTTTCACATATTATGCTATGTTTGGCTAAAAGGAAACATAAGCACGCATGTGGTCTAGTTGCTTTATAATTGCATCATAAGTTTGCTCAAAAGTTCCTAAGTGATCTTTCAAGGTGTAGGAGTTGTCGAGGCAAAGGACGAATCAGATGTGTTTGAATTACTTGTTTAATTTGTTATGTGAGGGTATTTTTTCTCTCAAATTCATAAGAAATCTGACAAAATTTAGCTAGCTGTATGCAATCCTCATCCTTTTTCCGGGCTTGGGATTAGGAAGTGACAACGGGGGTGGGTTCGGGGCGGGATGCCCATTTCCCGACCCCGACCCCATTTATATTCCCCGGCCCCGCCCCCGCCCCCGCCCGCCCCGCCTAGAGGTTCACCCCGACCCCGCCCCGCCACGCCACAAACCCCAATATTTTTTTTCCAAAGTTAAATTTTTTTTTGATAGTTAAATTAAAACTTTATTACCTAAACAACCAATATAAGAAAATATAATATGAGTGTGGTATGAGAAACTTTAAAACTAATTTTATATAGTGTGGTTTATTGATAAAATTAGTGTACATAAAGATAATTTTTTTTTAATATAGAGAAGAATGGCAGGACGAGATTCATGTAGCCTGACCCCCAATTAGTTGGGAAGACTTTGTTGAGTTGTGTATTCTTTTTTGTCAAGTCCTTTGTTTTCTTTGGTAAGAGCAGTGCTTAGGGGTTTAGTCATGGTTCAGTTTTCTAGTTTTATGTGATCACTTGTATATCCCATATACTTGGTTTGTACCCTTTTAATGTTTTTTAATGCTATTTTGTAACAAGATACTGTTCTCTCAAACCAACAAAAAAGATTTTGAAGAAGATTATCCGGGATCAGATAT
Organism: Nyssa sinensis; assembly: GCA_008638375.1. Classification (NCBI taxonomy): domain Eukaryota; kingdom Viridiplantae; phylum Streptophyta; class Magnoliopsida; order Cornales; family Nyssaceae; genus Nyssa; species Nyssa sinensis. Next base: position 5,035,210 of record CM018038.1, on the reverse strand, counting down.
GAAAGATCAACACTTGCATTTGATATAGTTATTCTGCTTTTCACTTGGTTGTGAAGCTATTGACTGTTGGAAATTTGGAATCTTCATGTTTGTTGTCCTACCCCTCTTCATTTTATTTTCAGTGTGTGTTTGAAAATTCGATGTACTGCAAAGCAGTTAATAAGTATGACTACGGAAATGAGATCCTTTAGTTGTTTATTTTGTCGATAGAGATGTCATCTATTTGTATGATTTACAGGTGTTGATTATTCGAGAGAAACTAGCTGAGTTATATGAGTCTGAACAGCAATGGTCAAAAGCAGCACAAATGCTCAGTGGCATTGATCTAGACTCTGCAATGAGGTCTGAGAGTAAGCTGCTTCTGTTATTTTGTTCATGAGTCAGGTACACTTAAACATTGTTACATATCCCTTAAACTCAAAATTCAATCGTTTGTGTTATCTCCATCAGAGTAATTGACGATACATTCAGGTTGTCAAAGTGTGTCCAGATAGCTCGGCTATATCTTGAGGTACTATTTGACTGTGTTCATTACGCTCATGGTGCTTAGATTGTGAATATATAGTTGTTGATTTGTTTGCTTTGAAAGAGCCTATGCTTTTGGACAAGTAAACTTCCCAATATAGATGCTGTGAAAGACTGTTATGTGCCTGAAAGAGACATGTAGCGACTAGTGAGCTTGCACTTGCTGCTCATCTCTTAGTGGGATTGCATTGTGAATTTATTGAGAACCAATTATAGTTGTTTTCTGTTTGTGCTTCGATGCATTATAGATTATGCAATAATGAAAAAGTAGAAATTGATTTCCTAAGGCTAATTCTGCACATTTTTAAAGCAAACACAGGCCAGCTTTTGCATGTGTCATTGTAGATCTCTATCTCTCTCTCTCTCTCTCTCTCTCTCTCTCTCTCTCTCTCTCTCTCTCTTTCTATTGAGCCATTAAGTGTCTGCTGCTAGCCTGCTACATGTCACGTGATATAAGATGTGATGGATTTTTAGTATTCATAGTTCATGGAGTACATGCATTTGTTACAAATATAAATTGTTTATTTTGCCAACGGTTCTTCCATGGTCTCATGACATTGCAAAAGAATTGTTTGAATGACTATAACTACATGAGTTGCAGTTCTAGACAGCATTGTTGGGTGGGATCATTATGTCGCCTTAACATGTAACCTAAGCACTCCTTTCTGTTATGCACCAAATACTTTGGATGTGAATTACAATTGGATTTGAGTACTCTTGTTACTTATTTGGCAGGACGATGATGCCGTGAATGCGGAAGCTTTTATTAATAAAGCTTCATTTTTGGTTAGCAATAGTCAGCATGAAGTGTTAAATTTGCAAGTACAAGGTTGGCATTTTGTCAAGATCATTGTATTGTATAGATTGGAAGCTCTAGCATTTTGTTGAATATTTTGTTTGAATTTTCCTTCTTGTTAGGTATGCTATGCTAGGATTTTGGATTTAAAAAGGAAGTTCTTGGAAGCAGCCTTACGTTATTATGACATTTCTCAAATTGAGAAGCGGCAAATCGGAGATGAGTATGTACACTATGAAAGATTTGATTCATTATCATGGAACTGCATATAGAAGTTACTTTTTTAGATTCTTTTTCTTTCTTTTGGTGGGTATGCATGTGTGTATGGTGAAGTATGTTTCCCATTTACATTTGGGAATTGTTAAGTCATGGTTTTACTTATATGTGGTGGAATGATTGAATCTCTTGATTCTGTAAATGATGTCTAATGCATTGCAAACTCTGCACGTTTCTGCCTTTACCTGTGTAGCACTAATGGTAACTGACATGCATCACAGGCAGTTGTAGACTTGTAGTTTTCAATTTTAATGGACTAATTTGAATATAATTGGTTTAGGCAATCCGTCTGTCCCATATTAAGAGTCCATTTTGTGAATCCAACTTATTAAGGGGACAAAGCATTTAATACTTTCACAATTGAATGAGAAGTATAAATTACAAAACTAACATCCTTTCACATTTATTAGAAGATTCACATTAAATTGGGAGAAAATGATAATTTGGAAATTTCATAATACATAGTACATCGACTTTTCAAACTAAACTCTTAATTTGGGGCATACCAAAAAGGAAAGGAGGACTCTTAAATTGCGATGGATGGAGTATTTTCAACTCTCTAGTTTTATACTTCCGTAAACTTGCATCCTATGATTGTGAGCAGAGGTTCTAGTCTGCCTCTGAGTACTGGCAAAGCTTTTCACTGGGGTTTTCAACTTGAGATTTTACACTTTTGTTTACTTTTTAAGTGGTATGAAAGCATATATGTCCCCTGAATCCCCTCTATGACTTGCCTTCAATTTACAAGTGGGTTGTTTTATTTTACTTTGTGGATGTTTCTCTTTTATTATGTTGCAGAGTTATTGATGAGGAAGCATTGGAGCAAGCTCTAGCTGCTGCCGTGACATGTACAATTTTGGCTGCTGCTGGTCCTCAACGTTCTCGTGTTCTTGCCACTTTGTACAAAGTAAATGTTGTCAAATCATATTGTTGAAATCTCTTGAGCTTTTCTTTTCAGTAATTGGGTAATATAATTCTAGAATAGGTTGAATTTGTAGTGCCGCTCCTCTGTAAAGTGTCCCCCACTCCTTTACCCTCAATAAGACACATTTTTAAATGCCTAGGACACTCACAGTTTTGTGGTTCCTCTGCATGATTTTACTCGGATGGTGCCTGTTAATTTTAGCTACTACGGTCTAACCCCTAAGATGTGTATGTGATGAACAATATTGATCATCATGGTTTCAATAGGTTTATTGGTGAACTCTTTTCAGTTTTTCTGTCATTTGCGTTCCAAGAAGATGGCATAGACGTTCCTATCAATATTCTTACCAAGTGATTTCAAACAGAATCATGACGACAAGAATGAAAGGAAGAGCATAACGAAAATATTTCCAGTAAAAGTGGATCACAGTCAACCCTAATCATGGGAGATTCAATAATTATTCATTAATAAAATTATTAATTATAAAAATGATAAAATATTAATTTATTTCTTATTTTATTGAATACTAACCAACAAATATATAGAACTGGTTATGCAGAAAAGAAATCATATGTACATCTTTTGATTATATTTTTAATATTTTGTAAATAGAATAACTTATCAAAAAGCAAAAAATAATAGACACACGCTTCAACTTAAGAAACAAAAAGACTCTTAAGGCCCTTTTAAAATTACGAATATTGTTCTAAGTAGCATAAAAATGACATATGATATCATGATATACATGCATTTCTTGCCGTTTTAATAGCATAGTAGTTTTTTTACAATATTTATTAATTCTTAAGTAATGTAATTATTAATTATCTACCATGGAACTAAGTTGGTTCCTCAGAATTCATTTATTATTAGAATTGGTAACGTAATAAATATTAATTATTAGAGGGTTGACTTGACTGAAGTAGAGTAATGCTATACAAATGGAATTTATATACAGAATTTCTCACAGAATGATGACTCATTAGGCTTTTACCTTTCAAAACAAAGGACTATTAATTAGTCTTGTAATTTAAAAAGCTGCATCATTCTTGTTGGGGTTTCTGGTAAAAATTCTATTCATATGATATTTTCCGTAGTGGTATCGGAGATAATATTATCATTGAAATTAATGTCTAAGGCTGGTTTTGCATTATGCTGAAAACATTGGGACTTTGTTCCAGGATGAGCGGTGCTCTAAGTTGAAGATTTATCCAATCTTGCAGAAGGTACCTCTCTCTCTCTAACCCACCCACACAAACACGGGTGCATACATTCTCTTCGCATCACAGCCATGTACATGTTCCTGGATCAGTTGTAGATATATTTATTCCCTGTTTGTATATTTGGACCTTTACAGTTATTTTAATTGAAGTTTAACATGGCATTATTCAGGTATATTTGGAGAGAATTTTGAGGAAACCCGAAATTGATGCATTTGCTGAAGAACTAAAAGCACATCAGGTAACTACATTTTTTTTTTTTTGAGAACTTTTTTAATGTGCCATTCAGGATTTGCTTTTTGTTGGAAGTCATAGTGGGACTTCTAACCTTTTATATCTTTGACAGAAAGCACTTTTGCCAGATAATTTTACTGTGTTGGATCGTGCTATGATTGAGCATAATCTGTTGAGTGCTAGCAAACTGTACACAAATATAAGGTTGGAGTAATGATTTTATTTTTTACATATCTTTTTCTCCCAAACTATTATCGTGTTGTAAAATTTTAATAATATATATATATATATATATATCATTTTCATTGTATTTGTTTCTCTGGAATAGCTTTGAAGAGTTGGGCACATTGCTGGGCATTGCTCCTCAGAAGGTACAGTTCTATCTCTAAGCTAAAAGTTCTATGTGAAAATCCCTCAATACTTTCACTTGTTAAATGTTTAGAATACTTTTTGTTTAATTCAGTTTTCATAATATGTTTGGTTGTTTTTAGCATATATTTGAAGATGATCATTGTTAATAAATTCTGACTTGTTGCACAAGTCCATAACTATATTTGTTTGAACAAAGCCCGTAACTAGTTTATGCATCTACCTATGAGAATCAGAGTCCGGGCTCAAGTTCTGGACCACCCAAACTCAGGCCTGAATTCTATCTGGCCTTTCAAGTTCTTCCTCACAATTCCTTGTGGTTATGCATTTTTTCATGATGGTCCAGTGTATCATTAGAATTATGCTGTATATATATATATATATATATAGATATAGATGCATACTTTGCCTTGGAGATCTTGGTTATGCTAGGAGCTTGGGTTTGTGATGCTTCAGGTTTGCATTTGCTTAGCTTTTCTCAGTTTCTTCCAACTTTGGTTGACCTGTATCTCCCAACTTTTCTTGCAGTAGAAAAAAATAGATTAGAGGCTTGCAATGGAAAGTTATGAGCAGAACAGATTTGAAAAACATGTGAGGTTTAGGGTAGCTGCTTTTCACTTGACTCTTATTTAGTCTGTTCCACTAAATCCCATTTTTTTGGGCAAGTGTACTCGAGGAAGAATATATCAATAAAAAGGATACATCACAAGTTTAAAAATATAGATATCACAATTATATATCAATATCACAAAATTTTGTAAAAGGATTGATATTAATATTAAATCATTAAAATTTTGAATGATTTTTTTTTTAAAAAAGTATTAGTTGGGATGCTACATCATCATTTTGAGTTAATATATTACAAATAAAAATATGTATTTGATGAGCATGGGATATGTAAGGTAAAAAAAATGCATGCTCAAGAACATTGATCACTATAATATACATAGTATTTGATTACATTAACATGAATAAGGGTCACATATGCATATATATATGAAATAACGTTTAAATATAGATAGTCTATTACATTAACAATATAATACAACCAAATATTCAATCAGCACCACATTTTCGGGATTGCTTTTCCAGGATGATAAAGGTGGAGGTGAGTGATTTGAGATTCCCATATGGGTGGAGAGGGCCACATTTCAGTGGCAGGTGGGGAATCAAGACAGGATAATAGCTGGTGCAGGAGAAGAGAGGTATGTAGCAGTGAAGGAATTTCATGCGTGTCGGTTGCGACTTGCGTGAAAAGGGGGGGGGGGGAGATTGGGGATAAGATGAAATCGAAGGGACAAATTGTAAGGGGACCCATGGAGGATACCACAGTGGATAAGGGTGCCGGTTTTTTAAATCGCATTCACTCCAAGGTGGGCGAGGATGTGGGCTGGGGTGCTGTGGGGAGAACAGGTAATTATGGGCCTCAGGGCCTGTGCGTCATGGGCCATCAGGAAAAGGAGGCTACAAGGAGAATGGTACCTGGACCCAACTCAGGAGAGATATAAAATATGGCCTTGAAAGGGGGCCAAACTAGAGTGGGGATGGAAGGCCCATGATCAGTTTGAAGCCCTTGGGACTGAACAAAGTGTGGGCTGGGGAAAGATCAAGGGGGAGGCCTGGTCCGTGGTAAGGGTCTGCATGCCAACAGACCAGACAGAAGAGAGCCACATGATCAGGCTCAAAGTAGCCCGCTCAATTGAGAGAGCAGGCATAAGGGAGATTAGAGAAGGGCAAAAGCCCACGCATTGCCGAGAATCAGTCAAATGAAATGGACGAACTGGGGGGGGGGGGCATTTACAGAAGTTCAGCGTAGTCAGTGAAGGGGAGAAGTTTAGAGCAATCAGTGGTACAAAACCAGCAAGGCAGGGGCTGTGAGATGCAGAGTTTGGGCAGATTGGTCTCAAGAAGAGTTCGGTGACAATTCCGAAGAGAAAAAAGACAGCACAGACACTGGAACAGTGGTGGAAAATTCTGATATAGGAGTTGCAGAACTAATGAAGGAAATTAAACATCCGAGAAAAGTAGAACAGGGGGGAGAAGAAAGTGAAGGTATTAATTAGGGGGGCTTTATAAGGGAGGGATTAATGCAGTTTGATGACTCTGCAGAAGGGCTGTGAACTGTGGTACTTTAGACAGAAGGATTAGTAGACTGCGAAGCTGTTGGTGGTGCCGAGGTACGAGTTCTGATTTGATGGGGGAGGGGAGTTGACCAAGGAAGCAGGGACCTCTGATGGAGATATCTTTGAATTCCCTAACTATCAGGGATGACACAATACATCAGAGGCTCTATGGAAGGAATTTTGGAATGTTTGGGACGCGAGGAAGAGGACTCGCTTAACTGCAGAACATTGGCAATGATAACCCCATAAGAGAAGCAGCCATCAGTGTCAGAAATGGAGGAGAATAAGAGAATTGAAGTCTCAGACCGGGTTCTGTGAAAGATCAAGGGGGTAAGTAAATTTCTGGGGGTGTCGTGTCACGGATTTGAGGATGATCCACTTAGATTGTTAAGACAAATAGAACAGAGCAATAGACAAAGGAGGATAACTGCTCAAATGGACAAGACATCAGACAAAGAAACTCGGCAAGGAAACTGCAAAGGGTATTGAAGAATTTGGCTTCTTCTGTGAATTACAATGGGAAAAGAGGTGAAATGGGGCTACAGGATGCTGGTCGGGAGTTGATAGAAGGGGGTTTCTAATAATGTTAAAACTTTTTTCCTGTGGATTGGGATGGGTCTAAATGACCCGGCTAAGAAGCACAAAGATGGACACGGACATGCTGATATGGTATTTTTAAAAAAAGTAGGACATGGACACATTGGGTACACATTGAATAATATATATTTATTCTTTTATATATATAATCATTTAATTTAATTCTAACATTATTTCAATCAATTTCAAGACTATCTATCAAAAATTAATATTAACAATAAATAAAACTAATTTATACTCATAAAAAAATTATTTTATGACTGGTTTCATTAAGTTGATTTAATAAATTTGTATAAATTTAGTGATAGAACATAAGTATATTGGTGAAGTACACAAATTAAAAAATTAAATATAAAAATTATTATTATTATTATTATTTGATCCAATAAATAATAAAGATTAAAGTGGTACCAAATAATTTATTATTTTTAAACTTTTTAATAATGAAAGTTAAAAAAGAATTAAATACAAATTAAAGTAATTTAAAAAATGTAATAAATATTATAAAAATTAATATGGATTAAAACAATTACTGATATTAACAAAATCTTGAAGGGGTTTTGACACGTGGTAACATAAAAAAGGAGGGGGGGGTTGCGTTAAAATAAAATTAACGCAGCACGAAAACGTGAAGGAGAATTGAACATGTCAAATTTCTTAGAAATCAAGTAACTTGCGAACTCTTCACCCAACAAAAGCAGAACTTTCCAATTTTGAAATTGAAATATTATTGATAAATTAAATAATAAGAGTCCAATATATCATATTTATAGAGCTAAAACTGCTAATCTTAATAGACTACTAATTCATTCTATTAGTATAATTAGGAAACTACTAATTCTCTTCTCTCAAATCATTTTTTTTGAAAAATCTGAAGTATTCTTCTTCCACCGTGTCTAGACAGACGTATCCAGACATGTTCCGGCGTGTCGAAAATGTCTCCGAAATTTGTATAAAATAAAAATCGGATACTCGTAGTTAACATGTTTGATTCTTGTCCAAGTGTGTGTCTATCCCAGATCGTATCATGATGCTGGTCCCCCTGGCAGTTGGATGAGTAATCTAAAATTACAATATGGTTCTCATGGCTGTTCTGGAGGGATAGAACTGAAACACATCTAAGTGTTGGTGACACCCCATATTTTGTTCCATATTTCTGCATTTGTTCCCACATCATCTGGCAACTGGTCTCGCTGACCCATCCACCCCCAACACACACACACACAGCTGTGCTCTAGTTTCAATTAAGCAGTCTGATGAGCATTGTTTGCGAGTTTAGGTGACATATTTTCGCTGCAACTGAATAAAATAATAATGTTAAAGAAAGACAATTTTTCATTTTCAAGAATATTGTCCTGTTGATTGTTGGCAGATTGGAAGTGGAATATGGATCCATTTTTCCCTTCCAGGAAATAATAAGTACCAGAACTCTCGTTGTCCCTCTTCCCCTTCTTCTTTCACCCTCCCAAATCCTTTCCTAGCTCAGAAACTTCATCCAGGGATGTTGCAGCTTTTATCTTGTTGCTGCTGTTGTCAAGTTCTGCTAGTCCAGTTTGTTTAATGCTGTTCTCTGAGTTTGGGCTCTTGAACCTATTTATCCCCCCGCCCCCCAAAAAAAATAAAAACAAAAATTGATTAGCTTGACTGATAATTACTTTCTTCCTGCACAACAAACTTTCAGCATAATGTATGAGTTCCTATGTTCCTAAATGCTCTTAAAGCCATAGGTTGAATGTTTTTTGCAGGCGGAAAAGATAGCGTCAAGAATGATCTATGAAGATAGAATGAGGGGATCTATTGATCAGGTGCAGGTTCTTTTCTTCCTATTTTTTCAGTTAGCAAATATATATGCTAATCTATTGTAAAAAGATTTTATATTGTTTCCAGGGAACCTTTCAGAGAGTTATTTGTTTACTTCATTGTTATTTTTTGGGATGCAATAAAAACTTCATTACATCATCAGGCAGGGGGAACATTTTGCGGTTCTTGGGGCACTTCTATTGGGACTCAAGTCGAGGCCACTAGTGTGGTAAGATGGCTCTTTGGCCGTCTCAGATAGAACCTCAAATCCCTTTTAGAAAGTTTCACCTGGATTAAAATGAGGCCAAGTTTTCAATATCAAATAGGAGTTGATTTATAGTTGCTAGAAAATGCTAATATCGTAGTGATCATCTTTTGGTACACATTTCAAAACAGGGAACATTTAAGTTCAGAACGCTAAATTTAGCGATCCAATAAATTTCTATTGATTTATTTATTTTTAAAATTTTCCTTTCAAGAGAAAGTTATAGAAAATGGCCAAGGAAAATCAAGAGGTTAATATAAATAGGTATATTTAATTTAATGCTTTTACATGTTTCATTTTAATATAATAAATTTCCACAATTTTATGAACAGCTCTCACTCAATGATATTAATTATCTTTGGGTAAAAGAAGAAAACACTTACAATTAGACCTATTTTATCATATTCAACGTATGTCATTTACATAAACCTACCCTGCATCATATCACATTTAAAGTATGCAGTGTATTGCATTTCCATATACCCATTAATCATATTATAACAATTTGTGTTCTAGGTAACATTGAGTTGAGTTTGTAATCTCGCAATTACAAGTGAAAGTTAATTTTTTTCAAAAATATTTTTGAAAATTTTGTAATGAATGGTTTAAAAATTGTAAAAATGCATTTGGATATGATAATTTAAATTATAAAAGATTAAAAAACAATTAAAATAATTACAAACCAAACGCTTATCCTGCGTTTTGAAATTAAAAATCTGTTTGAAAACCTAAACAAACATAGTCTAAACATATCAGTTTATCTGTTTTTGTTATGTTTACTTTTGACAACCTCCTTGGATCTTTTGACAAGCACTTCGTAATGTACATTGCATTCACCCAAAAATTTTCATATTTCAGGTTGAAGCTGTCATACATTTCGAGGATGACACTGAAGAGCTGCAACAATGGGATCAACAGGTGATTAATTTCTACCCCATGCCCTTGTGAAGAAATCCCTCTTCTTTGGGAGAGAGAGAGAGAGAGATGTGGTGCTATTTACAGATTTGATTGATTCCAATAAAATTGTCAACAATGTATTTGGACCTGTCTCATTCTTACTGCTGGTGGTTTTTGCAGATTGTTGGCCTCTGTCAAGCTCTCAATGATGTTCTCGACAGCATGGCAAAAAAGGGACTGGTGATTCCCGTCTGATCTATGTTTCAGTTGTTTTTATTTATACCTGTTTAAGAAATTAATACAATGTAACTTATTGGGGGAAAAATCATAAATTAGAACTAGAATTTTACAAAATTGTGGTAGAAGAGTTTACCTTTACCAAATTCTACAAGTAGAGGCTATTTACTTGTTCTTTGATAGGAGTTCCAGAGTCTGGTTTTAAAGGTGTGATTCCTGGGAAAAGTCACATAAATTTTCTAAAAATGATTTTCGGGTGTAAGTCAAATCGTGCGAGTGATGATGTAAAATTAAATGTAATGTTATCACATCTTTTGGACACATATTTGAAGTGTAGGCAATGTTCATGGTGTGTTAGTGACGGGCGAAACAAGAGGGTGGGATATGATAACAATTATACCTTATCACGGTTGGTGATGCTTTGGATAACCATCTCGTCTATGTAGGATATGATCTATACTAAGGAAGTGGTGGTCTTTTTATCTGATCGTTCAAACGGAGCCTAACTGAATTGTGAAATTACCATATTTCCTTTATTTGATTTGTGTTTAGAAATCTTGTTTTTAATCTGATTGGCTGCACAAAATTGGTGCAAATTGAAAGCTCATTCTTACCAAGGATAACTCATATTAGGGTTTTGACAATTATTGTTATTCATGGTTGAGACGATTGATTCTCACTTATCGGAACAAAAAATGACGATTAATTCTCTTTGGTTGTTTTCCTAGTTGAATCAATTGAAACCTTTTGATTGTCCTGCTGTCCAGTTATTTTCCTCGGTTTAACATTGTACAACAATAGGTAAAATAAAATATTTAGTTTAAAAACTTGATTATTCTTATTTATGAAAAAACGTTAATTACTCCAATGCTCAATTTGCAATCATACTGTATATTAAAACAAAAAGGAAAAAGTTAGGGTTGCAAATGGTAATGTATTTTGCTTTTAATTTTTTTAAATTAATTTTTATTATATATTTTGTTAAAACAAAAAATAAAACGCTTCGTTCAAACCCTAATTTCATTAAACTCATGTTGGGCATATCTTTGTTTTCGTTCAGGGATCAACACATCTTTTTTTTGTCTTTTAGCCAAAATCTATAAAAGTTTTCTAAAAATAAAAGCAAAAACAAAAAACCAAACATGTTTTTATCCCACAGCAAAATTGAATACAAAGACAGAAAAATTGCCAAAGAGGCCAAAAGGATGCCTATTGGGTCTTACCCATCGTTTACTTTCAAATTTTAAGTTACCATTACATCCACCTGTGGGGCCAAAGGAACAAATGATTCTCCACAAATCCCTTCAAAAACCAATTGTTTTGCGAGTGGCATTTTAACATTCAATTTTGAAAATGCAACAGCTGAATCAATTACCATGAATCTTCAAACAAATCACAAATGATCATTGTCACGAATGGTGATTGGAATTTACAATGCTAGAAAGAATATTTACATTCTGCTTTCAAATTTTAGCTCCAAAATGAGCAATGAACAATAAGACTACACCCAGTGATGGGGATCAATTCTATTTTTATCCCCTTTGCACACTTGTTTCCCCTTCTCTCCCACTAATGGTCATAAACATGGTTATTATCATTAAAAATACAGTCATGCTAAACATAACAGATTTTTTCTCTCTTAGGTGCAAGGTAATGGGACCTATATGTATTTATTATAGTGGGTCCTACCACCTTATGTCTAAGAGTGAGAAAATGAGGTAAGAAAATCTATTATATTTCATATTTTCCTTAAAATATCCTAAACCTTCTACAAAAATAAAAAATAAAGGACAATATATACTATTGATCTGGACCTTTGCACGGAGAAGAGCATTTAGAATCCTTCCAACTTTGTAAGAGCACATCACGATTCATGGATGCCAACTGTGACAGATTCTGCAAAGAGAAACGTCTGTTAATGACTAAAGTTCCAACAACATTCATATTGTGACATGTTTTTGAGATTTCAAAATCACCATGTCCAGCATGTAATGGGAGTGACTAGACAGTGAAATCATGGTTCAACTATCAAAAACAATGTTTGGACATTTCAAGGGTTGAAACCATTCTATTGTGTTAAAGAAAGGCCAAAGAATATACATAATGCAATGTTGACAGGAACAATGAAAATCATGGCAACCCAGTTAGACTGGTTATGGCCATGATGGTGGCAACAATTATCTGGCAGTAGTAATGACATAACATGTCAGTAACTATTTGTGGTGTGACATAACCTATTTTATGTCATGTCAGCATGACATTCATTGCATCATGTGGCTTTTGCAAACCAAAATATGCATGCAAAGGAACGGTTGCTCCCCCCCCCCCCCCCCTTTTTTTTTCCCCCTCCCCAGCAACCAATGGAGCAGCACCAAGCTTTCCAGAATGCAACTATAGTCCATCGGGTTTCAGTTGTAGTGGAAATGTAGGCTTACCTTAAAAGAAAAATTCATCAAGGAGAGATCAAGAGAAGAATCAAACTCCGCAAGATCACGACATTCATCCATTTTCTGAAAAACAAAGGTAAAATTAATGTTGGATGAGGTTCCCACCACAACTGCTGAACCAATATCATGCGGGATAGCCTAAAATTTCTCACATTTCATCACTTGGGACACCCTATTTAACTATGTATTATAAAAAAAGTGGATAAATAACTTGTCTGAGCGAGCATATAAGGGTAAAGAAAATTTTTGCATCCATTTCCAATTATGCTAGTGATAAACATTGGCATATCCATTCCATACTCAAGCAAACATATAATATCAAACATTACCATATCCTCAGCTTATTCAAGGTGGCACTTCGAAATTTCATTGCCACAATGTGCAAATGCAGGCAATTTTATTGCACAGGCCCAAGGTCCCAAGAGATGACAAAGTCAAGTGACTCAAGTTTCCAAAATCTATCAGGATTTCACATTATAGTTTCACTTGATAAAGAGCTATAAGAAAGTTCAAAACTGAATAAATTATTTAATATTACAGGATCACTTCATCTTTCTAAAGCCAAACATCAGATACCCTCTCCCCTAAAAAGGCATGTTTCCAAGCATAGAAGTTCATGGATTGCAAGTAGATATTGTTGAGTTTTTTAATAAAAATAAAATAAAATCTAATTAATTTAATTAAATAGGATGTTAATTATTTAATTTAAAATATTCATAATTGGGCCACGAATTACATAAATTTTATGACTAAGTTAATTATGGGCATCAGGAGTTACAAAAAGAATTCTTTTATTATGGAAACTAAAGGGTTTTCTATGCATATATTTTTTTTGACAAGTAAAGATAATATCATAAATGGTGCCCAAGGGGGGCAAACCCAAAAATATAACCTACTATAACTTTACAAAGGTCTTAGTGGCTCCAAAAAATCAACTATAGAAACAACATTTACAAGAAAAACCTCTTTGGCCCAAAAAAATAGCATACACAAAAAACTATCTTTAAATGATGTAACAAATTGCTACTCTCCTTAAAAAATGCACCTATTCCTCTCTTTCCAAATGCACCACATAAGGCAAATAGGCACCAACCACCGACTCTAACATCACCCAAGAGAAGCCAAAAATGGCAAGAACCATACTCCAACAATCTCGAGCCATAGAGCAGTAAATTAGCAAATGATTAACTCTATACCTTTTTTCTTACATAAGTAGCATCTGCTCGCCAACTGAAAACCTCTTTTCTTCATATTTTCGGTGGTCAAGATGGCCTTCCACGAAGCCTCCAAAAAAAAAATTGCTTTGGAACGAGCCCTTGAATGCCAAATAAGTTTCCATGGAAATTGCCAATTGATCGAGCCTACCATGCTTCTGTAAATGATTGGACAATGAAAGTCTTCTTTGTCAGCTTCCAGACATCATGTCCTCCCATCCTTCCCTAGACCAAAATCTCTAAATATGCATAAGAAAAGCCCCACCTCCTCCATTTCTCAGTCATAAAACTCTCCTAAACTTAGGACTCCATACCAACTCATCCCCCACCCTCTTATAGCACTCCTTCACCCAAGCCCCTTTATTGCAAGCCAAACTAAAAAAAGAAGGAAATTTCACCCTCAAAGGAACATCCCCTCACCAAGGATCCTCTCAAAATTTCATCCGAGGCCCCATTCCCACATCAAACCACAACCCTAAGGCCCTTCCACCCTATCCCGAAACCCACCCCCACCCCACTCCCTCTCTTGCCCTCCAAATCTCTACAACCATTTTCCAAGAAGCGCCTTATTGAACATTTTCCTATCCTTTACCCCTAACCCACCTAGAGAAACTGAAAATTTCAACTTATCCCAACTCACCAAGTGCATCTTTCTAGTGTCCCCCTCATGACCCCACAAAACATTCCTTTGAATTTTTTCCAACCTTGGCTTACCGTTGTAGGAATAGGAAATAAAGACATGAAGTTGGAAGGCGTACTCTTTACAAGAGTGAGCCTCTCGCCTTTAGATAAGAGTTGACCGTTTTAACCCGCCAATCTAAACTGAAATCTCTCTACCACTGGATCCCAAGCTACACAAGATCTCGTCGAAGCCCCAAGCAGAAGACCGAAATACGTCGAAGGGAAAGTCCCCACTTTGCATCCCAAAGAGCTAACTAAGAGTTCCATCTCAATCATCTCCCTGCCTAGAGTGAGACTGGTAGTGTGATTCTTAAAATAAAATCCAAATTTAAAGAGTTTTTCTTCTTCTTTTCCTAATTTTCTTTTAAGTTTTATAGGCAACTTGATAGAAAACTCCGACCCCCATGAGGATGTGCCCTACAATTAACACATGTTGTGAGCACTATGGGATATATCTTGGAGTCGTCGGTGACCGATAGTACCCACACATGACGAGGAATTACAACTTTAAGACAGCGTTTGGCGTGCCTCTCATCGACGCGCCAAAAAAAAATTAATCTTATTTTCTCTTTACATTTATATTATTTATGTTGTTTCTAATTTTATAATTGGGATAAGGCTGAGTTGAGTTGATTTGATTCAATACTTGATTTTGTAAATTTTCTTACTTTTAAATTGTTTAAAAATAACAAAATTATGTTAGAAAACAATCATTTATGAAATTATATTAAAAATTCTGTAATAGATATATGAATGGTCTTGAATGTACCAATGCAATTTTAAGGCTGCCCAGAAATCATATGTATCATTTTGGTCTGAACTGATCCTTTAACACCAAGAGAGACAATTTGACTGTTTAGCTGGTAAGTCAACCATATAATTGTATCCTACTTCAAAATCCTACAAAACGATACTGGGTCCTAATTGAAAATTCTTTCATGACTAGGGAGAGTTGTGTTTCTGCAATGATATATATATATAACTTTAACTCCTAATAAGCCCACAAACTACAAAGGATCGGACTTTGCGAAGATTTCCATAGGGTGTAAGCTAAAGATACCAACTTAGTTGTTATATGCCTTAGACTTGGTATAATGTCTACCAACATTGTCTTCACCTACTAACAAAAAAGGGTCATTACCTAGTATAGTCCTTCCTATGCAGGATGCTGGGAAGGGTGGTCTAGAGAGAGACCTAACCAGGCTAACCTTTGGCATTATTTTGTAGTTCTAAGACTTGAACCTTTGTAATAAAGCTTGTTAGACTGAGCTTTAACCATTGCATCAAGCAATGGATATCCAGCTAAAATTCTCTTCTTGATAGTGTGTTGAGCTAAAATACAAACCAGCATTTCAAAACAAAGCCAAAACTCTCAGTATCAATGAGTACTAGATGAATCAGTTGATTTACCTCAAGTACAGAATTTGACGAGTCACTACTGTCAGAAGCAGAATCACTACAATCCAGATCATCCGGCATTCCAGTAGAAAATTGAGTGTACCGTGACACAAAATAACTTGTGTCGTCTACACCGTCAGGGTGTGGTACAAAGGCAGCCTGAACACAATCAAGAAATGAAGTTAACGATATGGAAATGCCACATCAGTATATCTCATTAAAACATTAAGTATAAATCCATCCACTTATCTATGCACAATAAAAGGAATGAAGCTGAAATAATTGCAAGGTAAGTAGTCATAAGGAATCAACAAAGCACCTAGTTAATAGCATTATATAAGCATGCATGACTTGTTTAGAAGTATTTTCTTGAACTTTTCCGAACCAACGATCACACTGGATACACATAAAAGAACATTTTATGTTTGTTGTTAGAAAGACGGATAAAATATTAAGTAGTAACAGCTCAGTGCCATCACATGTGATGTGGGTCTTGATATGACAGCAGATTCCATAACAACAAACAACCAATCTAAAATTCTAGTCTTCCTCTAGCTAAGAAGGATTGGCACCTTTAAAATATTACCATAAGAGATGGATTTTCTCAGAAAACAAGAAATTTTTAATATAGCTTGATTGTTAATATGTTATTAATAATTCTAGCAGATGCAATAAAACAAGAAATATTTTTTTTTACAGAAAAATAGGAATTGAGTCCTCATTCCAAATAAGTGGGAGAAGGCATTACAACATAAGTCAAGATAGCATTTGTTTTAAGCATAATTTAAGAGAAGCCCAGAATCCAGAGTTCACAACTGTATGCATTGGCTATACATTCAACAAGAGAAGTATGCATCCCTACCTTTTGTAACGCAAGGGTGTCCCAGTTAACTCCCCTGAAAAAGGGATGAGCTTTTACCTGTAAGAATGAGGAAATCCAATCTTGAAAACATTAGTTTATCTTCCAAGTGATCATATGGCTCAGACATTTTGAATAATCATACGGCAGAGAAAATGTTAATCATAAAACCTCTGATGAACCTTTTGCTCCAAGGCGTTGATCTGGATCATGAACAAGAAACCTATGAAGAAAAAATTGTGTGAATGAGACTGTTTTAACTGAAAAACTTCATTAGCATATACAAAACACAGATGGGAATAAAGGATTTGTATAGCGAACCATATATTTGGGGTGAAGCTTTGTCAAGTGATCTAAGACAAATAGTAAGGTCAACTACTCATTAAAAATAAGAATGTATGAAACAATATACTTATAGTAACATATGATTACAAGAGAGAATTTATGTAGTTGAATCCCTTGGATAAGTTGGGGTGGGACTTAGGAATGATGGAATATAAATACATTTAGAAAGAAAACCTAGGAATGGTTCTGAAGTTTAATAAAATACTAGCACAAAACTTTGAGAAGGTTTGGGCATTTGAAAAAGGAGGACCGATGATAATGCTACTAAGAAATGATTTTATCTCAAAATGAAGGCAGTGAAAAAGAGAGAAAGAGCCTGATAATGATATTAGTTGACCAAAAACTGAAGACATAAATTCCCAATCTTTAATAAAAATTAGCTTTTGTCAAAAAAAAAAGAACAAGATTTGTGGCACTGACCCTAATAGTTTGCCTAAAAAAAAAAACTTGCACTAGAAATTTTAAAAACACATGCAATGTGGTAAATATATATATATATATATATATATATATAGGAACACATATGAGATTCCCTAGGAAGGCTGTCACATTGTAAACCCTAACTGTAAACTTCAATCAAATCGATCATAATTTTCCAATTCCACAATTGCACATTCAAAATTGTAAATTACCACAATCACTTTTATATAATTTACTTGGAAACTATATACGTTGTTTGCAAACTCAATCACTATTTCAAAATTTATGCTTTAATTCTGAAATCAATGCCGATCACTTTCTCAAGTTCATTTTATAGCCACACCACTAACAGAGAATAATAACAAGCGATTGTTGACCTATGTCTCCTACATAGTATCATTTATCATGTTCTGCTTTAATTCTGAAACCAATTCCGGTCACGTTCTCAGGTTCATTTTATAGCCAAACGGGAGAGAGGGAGAGGGAGAGAGAGAGAGAGAGTTTCATCAATCAATTGTTGACCAATGTCCTCTTACATTATATTAATCTACACAATACAATTCAAATTCTTCTTCAATGCAGCAAGTTTCAACTGTTTTACACACCATAGTTTCTGTATGTGCTTCTGATTAGCATAATTAAACAAGGTCAAACTCGGAGACTAATCGTGGGAACCATATGTAGTGAAACATTTGAAAGGAAGATTAATGAAAATCACTATCATTAATTCAAAATTTCAAACCATAAAACAACACCTTAAAAACTCAAAATTTGGTAACCAACCTATCAATCAAGTCTTGGGCCTCATAAGACATGTCGCCTGGAACAGAAGGCCAGGGGATTTTTCTGTTAAGAATATTGTCGAAGATTATCTGTGCAGCCAATAAGACAGTCAAAATGTTAAAATGACAAGGTTTCTCATCCTAAAAGAAAAACTAGACCTAATAAAAAACCAGTGCACATAGTGATGAGCAATCAATTATTAATAGTAGATAAAATAATCCATGTCAATTACACATAGTATGAGCATGAAGAATGAACAAGTACTAACAATTCACGGCACTTATCCATTGAACCATAGCACTGTTGGTGATTCATTGAGCTTAACAACAATCAAATAATATATTGAGTAAGAGACATGCATGGAGACACCCCGTTCTTCCATGAAGATATAGTTTCCAGTCATACAACATATGCTTTAGAAATTAAGTTAGAAATGTTGCACTTGGACTGACTGGTTGAAGAAGCGTGTTTCGAATATCCTTTTAACCTATGTTACATGGACTCGGTTATATGTCCAAGCATTGGACATACCAAATCCAAGAATACAGGGACAAAGTGAAATATTCAGTTTTTTTAAATAATTTTTTTCATATTTCCAAAGTAAAAGGTATTTTTATGTAACGTGGCTAGTTCAATAAGCACAATTCATCCATTTTGAAGTAACCATGCAAACAAAAAGGCTATACGAGTAAACAAGGCTCCCACACTTAGGCAAGGTCTAAGAGAGGTGGATGATAAGCAGCCTTATCCCGCATTTTGCAACTAAATGAACATAATAAGAGTTTTATGTATAATTATATAGTAAAACTTGAATTAATGGACATTTTTCTGGATGCATGTCCAATCAAACATGTCTGACTCAGATCCCATACAGAGATGTCCAGGTGTCATGTGTTTGAACAGGTACTTCAAGGCATATAGAACATTCCAAGTAACATAGCTTTCGATGATACCAAAAATTGAAATGATATGCAGTTAAAAGTGGATGAAAAGCAATTTCATTGTAAATTACAGGAAAAACTCAATTTATATAATTGACATTGATTGACAACCTCCTTAGCCTGCATAATCTACAGTTATGGAGTGCTCTATGTAACATTTTCTTTTTTCACTGCCAAAAAATTCATGATCTAAAAAATTGTAAATATATGTTGACAATGAATTAAAATTGACTTGTGATCCAAATTATCTACAGAAAGCCAAGTCTTTTGGTTGAAAATGACAGACATATATAAAGATAATACTAGAAAGTTCAAAGCAGTACAATGATGAAAGAGACCTAATTTATGTAAAAATTCTAATGGACGTACTTATACTAGCACGTCTCAGGAGAGATACTTCTTGTAATGGAGATCTCCAAGCACATCACTGATGAAGTCAGAATTGTTTTCTTCATTCAATCATTTATGCATGCTAAATTACATGAATTTCCTATTTAATCTGACCAATTGCCACCGCTCACCACCGACAGCCTTTACAGAACCATATACATATAAATTCAAAATATAATGTGTATTAATAGATCGAAGTGTAATTGACTGTCAGTTCTTTATCATGCACTGGAGTATTATATATACATATATATATATATATATATATATATATACTGAAAAATTTAAACAGTAAAGAATACCTCAGGGACATTCAGCAGAAAAAGGTGGAATTCCAGTGATAAATTCAAACAGGATAATTCCCACTGACCACCAGTCTGCAGCATAACCTGCAGGAATACCCAGGAGGTAATTTCAACTCTCGAATATACTAAAAAAAAACACCAGAATGCAGATTGTATCCAGACCATGCTCAGTTCCAAGAAGAATCTCAGGTGCCAAGTAGTCTGGTGTGCCAACAGCTGACCGCTGACTTCTATCTTCTGTTTGAGGATTGTGCTGACCATGGGAATCTAAGAGGGTGATTCCATTTCTCTCAGGCACAGGTAAATCACCTGTGCTGTTCATAAGGCCAATTTTTGATAGACCAAAGTCTGTAAGCTGGTAGAATGAGCAATGATTAGTATATCATTTCTAGCAGCACAACAAAAACTGCTGCAGATGTGAAGTTGGAACATAAACGGTAATGATATGAACCTACACAAGGACACTATACAAGACACACCATTGGCTGGAGCATATAGGACAGAAGAATGCCAATCATTCTTCTACAAAATCTTGTATTTAATAAAATAATTATAATTATTCCATATATTTTGTCCATATAACTCAAATATTATAAAAGGCTCCCTTAAGTCCATCCTAATATTCAGATTCTTCTAACAACCTTCAGTATTCAGGTTCAATAATACAAAACATTTGCAAGAGCTTTTTCCTTGTATATACATACATATATTAACAAAATGTGTAAAAAAATGTGCAAGGATTGCTAGCTTCAGAAGACATCTTTTGGAAACCTAAAGGGTGTTCATGTTACAAAGAGGGGATTCAAATCAACTCTTTATCCTTTTATGGCTGGGTAATGGTCTTTTAAGACAATGCTTTAAGTCTGAGATTTTAGAGGTATCAGTACATCTCAAGTCTTGATACATTATACAACTGTCCAATCTAATATGCTGAATGAGTACATACTACAAGATATCACATGGAGCATTAATTAGGTAGCCATTGCTGGACAAAAATATGGCAAAGAGCATGGCATAATCGTAACTTGTTTAGGTCATCTTAGTATCTTTACAGGAAAAAAGGACATTTACAGTGTCTATAAACCGAACCTTGATATGACCGTCATGTGCAATCAATATGTTGTCCGGTTTCAAATCACGATGCACAATTCCGATAGAATGGAGGTATTCTAAAGCAAGAACCTGAAACATGCAAAGATCAACTTAATTCGAGGTTGGACAAGAACTAAAAAGAACATCCATAAATAATTTTAAACAAACCAGTTCTGCAATATAGATACGAGTGACATCTTCCTCAAGGCAACCAACTTTTCTCAGCAAAGAATATAGATCACCTCCATTGAGATATTCCATAACCAAATAAAGGTAGTCTCTACTGGTAAATGAATAAAAAAACCGAACCTGCAGTAACAAGATCATGCATTCATACCATGTGCAAGGCAATTTAGAACTTCGAATATAATGACAATGTGAATAATTTTCCTATAGAAACCAACTTTTAAATATGCTCACCAACTCTGATAAGAAATTAAATAATTGATAAAAAAGTTCAGGAAATGGAAGCTTAACAATATGCAGCATAAGTAGCATGCAAATGACCAATATCATGAAGACATCGAAACACATCAAATTCAAAAACTAAATCATCCAAAGAATGGTAATTGTCATAGCTGAAAGAAAATTTTAATTCAATATTACCACAAAAGGGTTTCGAACTGTTATCAATATATTACGCTCTGCCAATATACGCTCAATATCATTTTTTCGTATCATATCCAATTTCTTGAGCACCTGCATGAGTAACAGACTACATTATCACAAGAATCTCCACTAGACTTGGAATATAATAGTTGAATACAAAAAATTACTTAATTAAATGGCTAAGATATATCAAAGGTGAGTAACTTTTTCCAAAATAACTGGTCACTATACAAGTAAGAAATGAATCATAAGCGAAGACTTTTGAGCAACATTAGTCATCAGAAAATAAAAAACATTTTCAGTTTATTGCCTACAAAAATAATCATGATTGAAATCAATGTTTGACATCGAAGCACCCTCAACTCTCCATCCCTCTTCCGTGGAGGACTCAAAAGCCATCACAAGTCCTTAACAAAAATTAAACAATGATAAATTTATGTCTTCTCTTTGAGCATAAATTCAAATGAGAGTTGCAAAATTAAAGAAAAAGAAACGGTCATGATTGCCTTCAAATGCACTTAATAATAAGAGTCTTCAGGTATTCTATATTAGTTTGGAAAGAGACCGACGGATTTTTTTATTTATTTATTTTTTTTTTTTGGGGGGGGGGGGGGGCAAAGAATCATAAATGTGGAAAGAATATGAAAATTCAAAAATCACATAATATACATTTATAATGTTATTTGTCTGGATGACCATTTTAGTGTTTCCCCTTCTATTTCAGATAAACCATGTTTGGACATACGGCATGGAGTTGGCCATGGAAAAATCTGACATTACCAGGCTTACCAGTGAAAATCAATCCTATCAAGTTATTAACCCAAAAAATCTGATTCATACTATAAGGTTTACATGTAGACAGCCATGCCCAATCCAGACTAGATCATTAACAGCCAAATAGTGAATAATATAGATAGTTAGGATTTTCCTTTTCATTTTTCACTCTTAAATTTCTCCTTAAAAGTTAGATGTACACTCATTAGGATAAAGGTTGCAGAAAGGCAGACAGCATCTCCCTCATCATATCCAAAATCAACGGAAAAACAAAATAAAAAATTATTTCCTCATCAAAACTTAATGCCATATATCTTTTGTGCTATAGTAAATTACTAAATCAAACTAAAGACTGATACCCTTTTGGTCTTCCCATATAATTGTTGATGACATTGTCATTTATTATAGTCACCTTTTCTATTCTCTTGGCAACTTTGTCCTTGGTGGGACATAGTATTGATGGTTCTAATCCACAATAACAAAATCCAAACCTTCTTCACCCATGAAAAAAAAATTAAAAAGAAAAGAAAAACATAACTCTTGCAATAGCATCAGCACCTCCACATCAAGATATTGAAGAAAAAAAAAAACACTTCACATCTAGGAACAATTCTTTGATTGCAAAGTGATGTTGGTGTTGTTACTCACAAATATTAGACGGGGATATCATAGGGAAAATTAATTGGCGTACAACCAAATATATTGTAAAAATTATAACAATCATGACAAGCTGATAGTCTAGTAATCACCTAAAAAGAAACAAGGGTCATGTATATCACATATGACATTTATCAGCTCAGTGGTAGGGCAGTCGAACATTACAAGAGTGGTCACAGGTTTGTACCTACTGATAAATAACTAGCAAAATCTTACACCAATTTTTGCAACAATTTCAAAATCTAAAAAGAAATATAAAGGTCATTTCCAGCCAACATAGGATGGTGGAAGGTGTAGACTGGAAAGCTCTAATCAGTAAATGTTAACATGTAACATTCCATCAACTCTTTGAAACTAATGGATATGTCTGTTGTACAAACGTCCCCATCTACCACCTTGTTGACTGCACAACTAATCTAATTATCTGCTATTGTTCATCATATCAAATGTGTGTGAATGTATGGATCAGAATTGAACAGAAGTCCCAGATCTAGCCCCTGGTCCATCAACTATCTTATTCTTGATGTTCTTTAATAAGACACAGAAAACTCTTCAATATAAAATTTATTTAATTTCTATTTATACTCACAGCATTAAACCACACACAACTCAAAAAAGACTTAAATTCAAACAACCTGGGGTCAGCTTTCCGTTGAGGAGCCAGGGAGACTGGAATTTGAGTCCTACTAGCAACAAAAAAAGTGCAGCGCAGCCAAACTGCGCCATTACTGTATACACACAGACATATATCATTATTTTATTCTCTCATTTTATGTTATTCTATTGTCTTGTTTGAATTATACCATTTGCCCTCAAATGAACTTAAAATCCATAGAACAAATTCTCACGGGTGGAAGTGTTGCATTAAGTTCCCAAATACATATGTTCCAAGAAAATATTAAATGATTGAATGGTTACCTTTATCGCAAATAAATCCCCTGTTGTTCGCTTTCGTGCAAGAAAGACTTTACCAAAGGCGCCCCTGCTAATTGGTTTAATAATCTCAAAATCATCAATGCTTGTTCGTTCTTTATGCAAGGGATGTAAAGGAGTTGACGCTGTGCTACTCTGAGATGCATTATCCAGCATAAATTTAGAGCTTTTACTATGTCTGCCGTCACTCTTTAACCATTTTGTATCCATTAGTTCACAAGCAAGTATGCATTTCTCTCTGCAAATGAATACGTGTGGCAGGAAAAATCAGGGTCAGGGTCACTTCATAGTTTTATCTCTATGCTTTTATTTTCTTATATAAAAAATACCGTAGAAGACTCTCTATTCGGCCTCCAAATGTGTCTATTACAAGAGCTTTGAGCCTGCTATGTTGTAAAACAGTCTCTAAGTCTTCCATGCAAGCAAGTAAAAACTCACGGGACCCTTCTTTTGAAAGATCCGTGCCTGCCACGCATTGAGAAATGTCAACAAGATCGATCATCTGCAAAAGAAAACTTCAATCATCCTGTAGCAATACATACATGTATAGCTCTTACACGGAACATAAATACTATGTAAAGGAAGTCGTGGAATGGTTAGTAACATAACAAATGCTTGTCAAGAATAGAAATGAAGAAAAGAAAGGACAAAAACACTATAAAGTAAAGGACAGGAGTATGTTACTAAGTTTTGATCTTTTTCTTTTCTTTTTTAAGCCTGAAGTATTCATCTTCAAACCCACTAGAAATGGCTGCTTGGTATGGCCTTGTTGCCCCACTCTAGGAGAATCCACCTATGAGTTGTTGACCTAGTAAAGTTACTTAAAAACTAGACCTTTACTTGCAGTCATCAGCCTGAAAATGGTCAAGAAAGTCAGCCTTGGTGCACATGGCACATCCATGGCCCAAAGTCACAAAGCTGTATCCATGCTTCACCAGCTACCATTATGATTGACAATATCACGTAAACCGAGTTACATAAGCTACTTACTCCAGTTTTTATGAATTTACAATCCTTCTCCTGTACAGGATATGTTGCTTGACAAATACTTGGCAGTTTCTTCCTACTCCAAGGAGATACTGCATCTGATTGGCAGCAAAAAGCTTGGGAACAAGGATAGAAAAGGGCATTGACACCTCTGAGTTCTGACTCACATAAAACATTACAATTTATATACATCTCTCTCTCTCTCTCTCTCTCTCTCTCTCTCTCTCTCTCACACACACACACACACACACACACACAAATACCGAGCAATTCTGATTTATTAGCTTTTTTATGTGTACTTATTATCTTTTTTTAGGACATAATTGGCATAAATTTTTGAGTTCTGAATATGAAAACTTAGTAAGTTCATTAATTTGAATTTTTGAAGTTTCAAAAAATATTTCACTTCTGTTGCCCACAAAAAAGCCCAATTTTTATTTTCATAGAAAACTTTGTAATTAATGCATCAACTGACTAGTTATGTGTACTACTCTAGGATAACTTACTTGTTCCACATCCTCAAGCTCAGAAGGATTGTTATGTTCTAACCAGAAGAAGTCAAAATGTCCTGTTCTCGGGGTATTTGTGGAGGATAATGATGTCATGCTCCCAGTTGAGGAGGGTGGAGCACAGTGGCTGAGCTTCATGCCCATGTGGCCCCTCAAGTTAATGGTGGTTGCAAGGTGAGAATCATCTATGCAGGCAGTGTCCATCTCATGAAGATCCTCAAACATTCCTTCCAGACCTTTGCTATGCCACTCACTTATCTTCGGAGAACAAACTTCAGATGGATTTGCAGAATTCAAATTTTGTATTCTTGAATTCTCAGGGCTGTCATATGATGCATTAACAGTCAGATTGCGCGACTCTATAATTTGTTCCAGTAACTCTGCAAGCCTTAGAAGTCGTTCATCTACATCTAAAGATTTCAAATCACATTTATCTGCATAAGCACATATATAGGAATGAGATTCCAAATGAGATGTAGGAACAACTTCCTCACATATCCTACAAACTACTGAATCAGATCCATCAAAACTTTGTTCCTGATCATGAAAAGAACCACGACTAGATTTGTTTATTCGATCTCCATGAAAGTCCTCGTCAATTTGATGATATTGTTGAATATCTGAAAGCATATCAATTTGGGAATTTTGAGAGGGTAACTTCTGTTCAATAACCGTGGAATCCTTTCCGGAAGTAGTGTTATACTCCTCGGACGGCACTTCAGACCTAAACCAAGTTGGTTCAGTGAGATTAGGTGCCTCATTTTGCCCCTGAAATTCACTTTTGCCATTTCCCATCAAGTTTAAAACATAACCTGAACCAGAATCAGCATTCCCTGGATTAGGAAGCCAGCTCATTTCAACAGACGGAATACTTTCTAAGCATTTCTTGAATTTATGAAGAGATTTCTCGTTAATCGGCTCACTGTCTCTCTCAAAATGCAACAACCTAGTGCAACGTGTCAATATGAAAAGCATGCGTGTCAACAGCCACTTCAGCAATCCTGTTTGGCATTGCTTCCTCTTCTCAGTCAGATCTTGGACAATTATTTCACACTTAGCACGAAACTCTGAGGAGGTCATTTGAATACATTGTTGAGCAAGAATGAGAAGATCCTCTGCCATTTTCTGTCCTTCTGGAGATGATGAGTCATTCTTCTGCAAGACTTCCATTACCTCCCCATCAAAATAAGCCAACTCTGCATTCACCACTTCTTTTGCAGCATCAAATCTTGAACGCAATGATCCCAGAAGCTCCTGAATGTCAACTCATAAAAAATAAACTAATAAGAAGAAGATTAAACAAAATCAGATCGGTCATGAATTGCTGAATCCAATAGACTCTAGTTTGACTAAACAACAACAGAAATGCCAAAGTTCTGTTTCCAATTTAATGCAGTACAATATTCCTAAAACTTAAAAATGTGTTTGGTATTACATCATTCCAGATTAGTAAATTGCTCTAAATGTAATGAAAAGTGTTTTTTATGATCCAATAACACCTTTACTAATCGAAATGATGAGCAAAACCAATACAAAATACAAGTAATGTTCCTGTCACACATAATAGATAGAGAGACCTAAATTGAATCATATCTCTATCTTTTCACAAAGCTGTACCACTTCTTTTACTTTAAATCTCTTCCAAAGCTTTATTTAGAAGAACAGAGTTGCAGCTGTTTCCAGGTATACTGCTACTATTGTGACACGTCACTATTTACAAGGTTTTCAGTGTATACTTAAAGCTATGATTCACTAAATTTCAACATATTATTTGGATCAGTTTTTTTAAAAGATGAAGGTTTAAAAGTCATAAGCCACAGGACAAGAGGCTTAAACCCCATTCTTTGTCATAAACCTCAAATTATTTTCCAAGAGAATCACACTCAATCCTAGAATATATGGCTTAAACTCAAGGCATCATTAATATGGTTGTCATCTCTTCCTTATTTTCCTGAAAGGAAGGACTCCTTTACCCAGTTTGATTGTGAAACTTAAACAAGGATTAAGAGTATTACTTAATAATGTAAATTTAACAGTTCATCAGGGTAAACATCTGACTTCACTTCAACTCACGGGAAAAAATTGCCCACAAAAAAAAAAACTTAACTTCTAATAGTTTCATAGAAACACAGAAGGCAAACCTAAGTAGCTTGAAGGTTATGGCAAACAAATCAAGGTACACAGTTGCATATAAAGGCAGTCATTTAGTTAGAAGTACCTAACACCATCAATAGTCTGTGTATTATGGATATCAGCTGTGTCAAGGAACTTCTCTAAATATTATAAAGCCTCAAATTATCATCTAAGAGAAGCAAACTCAAACTAGACTATACAGCTTAAACTCAAGGCATCATTAACATGGTTGTCATCTCTTCCTTATTTTCCTGAAAGGAAGGACTCCTTTACCCAATTTGGACAAATTATATTTGTGAACATAAAACAAGGATTAAGAATACTTCTTAATAACGAAATTTAACAGTTCATCAGGGTAAACATCTGACTTCACTTCAACTTACAGAGGAAAAAATTTAACTTCTAACAGTATTTATAGAAACACAGAAGGCAAGCCTAAGTAACTATAAGGCTAGCCTGAGTAGCTAGAAGGCTATGACAAACAAATCAAGGTACACAGTTGCATATAAAGGCAGTCATTTAGTTAGAAGTGCCAAACACCATCAATAGTCAGTATTATGGATATCACCAGAATAGACAATTTTTTCCTGATAAGTTAAAAAGGAAAACACTATTCAATGCAGGAAACTATGGGGGGGAAACTGAGCTCTGCAAACTAAGCGGTAAATTTCTGGCTAGTATCTAAATAATTGTTCAATTATCAGAACTTATATAGGGAAAAAGAATATGCTGAAACACAAGAAGAAGAAATTGGTGAGAAACAAGTTTAATCAGGCTTGCAAACTTATGAAAAATAACTCTCCAGCTTTTCCGGAACGGACAACACGTTGGTCTACATTTAGTGTGCAAACAACCATAAAAGTTGCCTACAAATTCTGACACTTTAATCTGGTTGAAGATTAAAGGATTAAAGGATCTGTACTTTATATTATGCCAACAAAATCTGAGGCTTCAACCAAAAACATTCGAGATTCCAAGGATCTGTCACTTGTATTTCAACTGCTTTATGTACCTAAAGGGTCAAAACTTATAAATTGTCAGACTTCAATGATAAAAACAGGAAGCAACAACAATGCAATCTATGTAGAGATCCACGAACAAGTGCTTTACAACTATTACAATCCACCAATCTGGGAAGCAAGGTTAAAAAATGTCAAATAGGATAATGGCACCTCTTAAATGGATCTTTCTTTGTTTAATTATGCTAAAGTGCTCGATTCTGAGAATGCTAACCGACTAAATCTCATTCTGCAAAAAACTATTAACCTCTATTTTCCCAGTAATGAAGATGACTAGCAAAATCTGGATCAATGCCCAGTTCAAATTTGAGTGATACCTTCAAATCATTGTAGCTGTGAGGCCGGGGATGGGCAGGTCGGATGCCACCTTTTGGTCCAAGTTCATGCGAGAAACTTTTTAAAACTTTTGGCATTTTACTACCACATGTACTTTCTGGTGAAGAATGTTTTCCAGTTGAATGCTTCCCCGCCCTGAGTAGTTTAGCTCTTATAGGACCCTCTTTGCCAAGTGCCTTGACTTCCAAATCACTGTACTGTCAAATTAGTGGCATAGTCTTTTCATTACTTGTAAGAAAGAAAAAAACAATAAGCATGACAACAGCATACATGCAAAACTCAATACCATCTGTCATGCTAATCCAAACCTTACCTCACAGTTTGGAGAAATATCATTGAGAGCTTGATTAGAATCCTTAAAAAGATATGATGTCAACCAACGAGCTATCTTTTTCCCTTTACGGACTCCTATTACATAAAGAAATCCTGTAAGCTCTTCAAATTTCTCCCCACTTTCTCTATTATAAGTTTATAACTAATCAGAGATGCTTTGTTACACATACATAGGGAACAAACCCAAAGATATTTGAGATGAGTTTTCCAAAAATAAAAGGTAAAATGGCCTTAATTCAGTGACCTTATAAACACAACTACTCAAATTTATAAAAGCAGCTGCAAAAGAATCCTTATGGTTCCACTTAAACCTTAAGCTATAATTTTTCTCTTCCGGAGTTCTTTTCAACTTTGACCGTTTGTGCAAAACTTCAAGTACTTCTTTCATTGCTTTTCATATTAATTAATCGAGAAGAACCCATGACAGCTTCAAGTGTTGAAGACTGTTTAAGGAGGTAATTGAAAATCCCAATATAATTGGAGTTTCATTATGTTTTTTTTAACTATTTTGGATCAGTACGAGTTCTTCAAATGTCTCTGTCATAAAGAAATACATTTACTCGTAAAACATGGATTAGATTAAGCCTTACAATCACTAAAGAAAAAGAAAATTCTAAATCTAATTCAGAGGAATCTCAAAGTCCCCTGGGGAACATCTTTCCATAGTGCTCAACTAACAACTGAGAGGCTGTTGTCATTATCCATGACCCTTAGCAATGCCAAATCACTTTCCTCCTAACAAAATAAAAACAATTCTTCCAAGCAGCATCAGATGCCCAGTAGAGATGTTTAGCAACAACAATGATGCTTGTTCCAAGGAAAATGGCAACATCAAAGTTGCCTGCATATCACTGGACATTATCATGCATCCCATTTACACACACTCTCGCTGATAGGATTTTGCAATTAAGACTCCAACTCAAGTTATGACTCTTCAGATGAGTATAACAGCAATTATAACAATACAAACAATAACTTACAGGCCGCCACAAGTAGACAGTGTTAGCCTCCGGTGGTATCGAAGAATTGGAGAAAATAAAAAGTATATGAATAGAAATCGTTAAAAATGAAGCCAATATTTATTACCTTTCGCGATTTTCCCTTCTTTTTACTAATTCTGTCCAAGAAACATACAGAGCCTTGGATTTTGCAGAAAGAAAATCAAAATGCGTTCGACCTAATTTTATGACAGTTGATGCACTTCCTTTTCAACATATATAGAAACCTTTCCCCCCAAGAACTTACACAACACAATACCCAAGGATAAAGAGCTGAAAGCAAACCTTCTTTAGAACCATTGATCTTTACAAGTCGTTGACCCTCCGACATCAGTTTCTGCTTCACACGAGGCCTTGAAACTCCACGAGATGGAGAATCAATCGACATATTGGAATCAACATGTTTTGATTTTGAACTCAGCTGATCCTTCGACGACAACCGACGAGTCTTAATTCGATTCAACCCCGTCGGAATACCGACACCAGACGCCAGTTCTCCGCCGTTTCGGCTCGTTTCGCCCATTCCAAAACCCTATCTCTATTTGTAATCCTCTTACATCAATTGAAATCAGAAGCATACATCGAAACTCATGAATGGGCTAAGAGAGTTGAGAAGCGGATAAAGAACGTAATGATATACGTAACTGAAAATCGTTAAACCCAGCTGACGATTAAAAGTGATGTATTGATATAGATATAAATATATACACATGTGTGCGGAGCTTTTGAATTTCGAAGGCAGCCGGTAATGGAGCTTAACGAGTAGTAGGCGAAAGTCCTCTTTATCTTCGCTGGTTCTGTTCAAACTGAGAGGATGGTGGCATTCGGTGCGTGGCTGCGGACAAAGTCGTGAAGAAATAGTTTTTTCTCCCTAAGTCGTTAAGAAATAGTTTTCTATTTTTTTTTTCTTCTTCTTCTGTTTTTTTAAGAAAAAAATAAAATATAAATCATTGATCCTCTCATAATTAATTTTGTTCTATGTAAATAATTAATATTTATTTTAAAAAATAATATAATATTAATTATTAATTAAAAAAATAAAATAACTACATATTTAGTTACATAAATCTCATTTACAATGTCTGGATAATTATGTGTATTAATTTAATATAATTAAAATAATAATATTATAATTAAGAAAAATAATAATATTAAATTACACAACTTCTTTATTTAAAAAAAATTAAGAAATTTTTTATGTTTTAAGTTAAATATTATATATATTTTTTTTATAAAAAAATTAAAAATTTACATATAAAATTTTGTTTTTATAACAAAAAAATATTTACATGTAAAATATGTTCTTTTTAATAAAATTATGAAAAAAAATTAATAATTAATAAATCTTCAATCTTATATGCAGTGACAAATTTAATTAAAAGACAAGTGAGAGTCATGTCCTCTCAAAAATTTTAATATTATATTTTTTATTACTAATTTAATTTTAACAAAATAAAGCTTAACTCTCCTTAAAACTTTTAAATATTTACATGAATTTTTTAAATTTTTAATTTGATTCTTTCTAATTAAAATTTTTAAATATGTTATTATTCGCATGTGTATTAATTACAAGAAAATTATCTATACAGGTTTCAACTTTTATTAAATTAATTAATACTCGTTCATTGTTAAGAAAATAATTTAGTAATTTAATAATCAATTAGGCCGTTACGCATTAAAAACTTGCAAATAAATTAAATAACATTTTTTCTGAAAGTGAAAATAATTAAATAATTTAAAAAAAATAAAAGTAAAATGCAATAGAATCTCGCTTTTGAATCTCGTCCCAAAAGGCGTCGCATGCTTTTTCTTGTTCTTTTGGTGGGCCAGTGGGTTGGGTAACGTCCTCATTCTTCATTCTACACCATTAAGTGTGGCCACTACTTTATGAATTGGATAACCACTAGGTGAAGACACGTGGCGTTGCAATAGGCAGACACGAAGGTGCTTATGGCATAGTGATGCAAGGACTGCGCAAATACCCATACGCCGTTATTTAGAGAACTAAAACTAATTTAATAAAAATTTAATGCATACCGCAATTCATAAAAGTTACTCTACATAAATATTTTCACTCTAATTTAGAAATAAATAAAACTATTTACAGTGTAATTTGATTACAAAAGTATATTATATATATATAAAAATTAATACAATGATACATAAGTTTAATTATTATGTAAAAGAAATGTAAATAAAACTATTTACAGTGTAATTTGATTACAAAAGTATATTTATATATATACATATATATAAATTAATTCAATGATTCATAAGTTTAATTATTATGTAAAAGAAATGTAAAACAAACATTTGTATATGGTATAAATGGAGATGTTAGATTTGGCATTAGAAATTAGAATAACTGAATTCCAACATTAAATTGTTCAAGATATAAGAATTATATTTAAAAAGTTAAATTGAGATTAAACACATCGAAATAAGATGATTAAAATCTCATTCTTCACGCAACAGGCCAAAGTTCGAGATTACCACACTTATAATTTCCTTCCTCCATCGCTGTAATAAAAAAAAGTCTGAATGGGCCTAGAAAAGAGAGAACTCCAATTATTACACCAGAATAAGGTAAAATTATTTTCTTCTGAGTACTTTTTTTTTCACCACTAAATCCAGGAAGTAATGGGAGACTCAAGGACCAGCATGCTTCAATCTGCTCAGCTTCAGCATCTAAAATGAAGTAAATAAAAGTTGGAAAAGTAAACAGTGAAAAAGTGACACCAATCTGATCTACACAACCCCATCACAGAAATCCTTCCAGCCATAAGATGCAGTAGAGTTCTCTAATTAATATTGGATTCTTCCTTCAATCTTTACTGGCTTCTTTGGAATCTTAAAAGTTGAAAATACCGTTTGAGTCAGGCCAATCATATTATCCTGTTTACAGGTGTTGGACTGCATTGAAGATCGCTTCAATATCTCAAAAAGTGAAGGACCTGAAGATGTTTCAGAAGTGATCTTCATGCTTTGAGTACTGGATTTGGATTGTGAGTAACTGAACTTAGTTGTAACATTCCTTGTTGATCGGTTTTCTCTGGGAACCTGCATGTTAAAATGAAGAAATAAGTAACATGAGCACTACAGCACTAGAGAAATGGCACAACGGTAATAAATACTGGGTGTGATTTCAAATTCCAACAAAAAGTTTTATCCTAGTTATACTCAAACCCAAATTTCTTCTATCCATCAATCAGTAAATTATTAAGTCTTGAGATGACTATAAATATAGTAGTAGATCTTATTCACTATAATTTTCATCGAGTTTTCTGATAAAGCTTACAGTGTCAGAAGAATCCTCTGACATTGAGATTGAATTCCTGCTATTACTGTCATCTCGTCCAAAAATGAAAGATCGAACCATGCTTGTTCCTTGCTTAAGGGACGATGGAAGAGAATGGCTTGATGCTCGACCTAAGAAAGATGACTGCAACATTTAACAATAGAAAACCTATAGTCACTGGCATGCTTGATGCTGAAGGCTATATCACCAAAAAAAATTCTAGCAGTTGTCCAATCACAAAATTGATGATAATCATCAGGAAGTAAAAATAAAAAACAAGACAAATGAATGGTGAACCAGGAATTTAGAACCCATAAGGCTGAGGAAAGGCCAAAAACTTGCACAGGATAGAGAAAATTCCCATTGAAAAAACAAAATATAAATTTGATGCAAGCACGGAGCAACCATTTAAAAAAAAAAAAAAAAAGAGCATGAAGTTGCATATGCTGCATATGCAACTCAACATTAAAAAACCCCTGGTGCTTGCTGAACCATACTGGAAGAGAAAGATTGGCCACCTCTATCATGGGGAGATCATACATGCAGATTTTTGTGAATAAAAGGTCTCAATTATAGCCCAAAGTTGTTTTGGTTTTCACAGTCCGAACTCCCACCTGATATGAATTGTCTAATCTGGAACTCTAAGAAAGTCACAACCATAAGATGTACTGAAAGCAGATCTGCAGATTTTCAATAATATTGTACTACACAATTTTAAATATAAGTGGCAGGTAGGAATAGCCAGAGGATTTCTAGAAAATATACCAGACTGCTAAAGGAAAACACTCCAACCCACTCAAATTTTTTTCTAATTTAGGAAATGCATAAAATTCAAATTAATGGGTAGAAAAGAAAAGTGAACACAATTATTCTGCATAGAAATGGCAAGAGAGTTGTTACAAATAGGCTGTTATAGATCAGAAACTTAGTTTCAATTTCCAATTGCATTCAGGATTATAGCTAATATTTTTACAACAGGACGTGATGGACTGATGTAATCCATCATTAAACACTTCAAATTAACATACAACTGGTGCAGATTAGTTTACCTTAGAAGAGCTGTTTCTATTTCCACCTGCTAGCATTGTATCAAATAACGCTGTAAAAGAGCAGTATAATAAATATTAATAAGGAACAACAAACAATGGAAAATTAAAACTCTAAGAAACAAATAAACTAAATATTATATCTTACATGCTGTTTTTGCTTTCTTCTTAGGTTCAGGGACAATATTCAGCTTCTTTATAAGACCAAAAACTTCTCTGGAACTCTCATCCTCAGCTGGTGACAGGAACATAGCTTTTTCTTCCTGTTCAGTTTATGAAGTTAAACAACCTGTCTTATAAAACAAACTAAAGAGCACTGATTAAAAAATAATTTAATCTAATCCTACCAAACTAATCATATGTGCCTTGAAAATTCAGAAAAGCAATGAACAAAACAATAATTTGTTGTTCTACAAACCAAAAGCAACAGATTGCTAACAACTCACAGTTCTGTTAAGCAGCCTCTGTTTAACCAGCCTCTTCTCTGTTTCCTCATCATCGGATGATATATAGGCATCATCTTTATCAGAAAACATCTGAGAAATCATTTGCTTTGCTTTTCTTGAATTTATTCGGGCAACATTCCTCGGTACTGGATCTTCTGCAGCTTCATCACCAACCTCTTCTCCATCCTCACCATCTTCTTCTTCCTCCTCTTCAAGCAGAGTTGTATCTCTGTCTTTTGGGCCACAGTTCAATCTCTGCAAAAGATTGTCTGTTCCAGCTGCATCCTGTTGCTCAAGCCACTTCTGATGGAGTTCATTGCGCCTTTCATTATCAATTGGGTTTTCCTCATACCCAGTTGCTATCAGATCATTAAGTTCCTCAAAATCTTCATCATCCTCATCTTCATTTTCTTGAAAACGGAATAGGTCATTGTCACTGTCATCTTCTTCCACAGCTTCTTCATCAACAAAAGCTTTAACTGGATCACCTCTTGGAGAAGAGGATCCATTATCAGGTCTATGTGGATGGGGATCAATGTTCTCTTTGTCGTTGTCCTCTTCATCATCAGAACTGCAAAGAAAACAGCAACAATTTTTGCGTTTTACACCAAAAGGAGGATATAATTTAAAGCTCGACAAGGCAAGTTTCTTATTTATATGATGTCAAGAAAATACAAAATTTATTTTCTGCACTACTGCAGGAAATTAAAGTAATTATGATAAATGACTATTTAAGGAGGCAACAATCAGTAACTTATAGCCCCGAAAGTCCAATCAAGTTCCATCCCAACTACAAAATACAGAATATCATAAAACACTCACATGTCATCAGGAGGAGCAGAATCAAATTTCAAGTTCATTGTAAGTAGAGACGGTGCCATAACTTCTTCCAGAGGACTATTCCGCTGGTCACTGGGCAGCTCCTCTTTACTGTCGCTTGTTTGGGAATCACAAAACAGATCCTGCAGTATGAAAATGGATAAGCAATTGTGTCTTATTGAGCAACATATTAATTTCCTTTCAGACAGTAGAGATGTGAAGAAAACCTGAGTATCATCAACTGGAGCTCGAAATGCAGGCATAGATTCCTCATTCAAGCTCTGTAGTTAGATGGGAGCAAGCATTACTTCATATGAAAAATCCATCTCACTATAAAATGCATGTATTTTCTAAGAAAAATTCATGTCAGTAATGAAAGAGAGATGCTGACCTTAATAACTTCTTTATAACAGAATAAATTCATGTTTCTACCAGTTATAAGCATCTATAAATTGTGCAATCTCCATCCATGGAAATTTTCCTACACAAGTCCTTGCTAAAGAACAACATGAACTAATAGTGCTATAGCACTCATTATAAATATATATAATATTCATGGATAAATCATAAATTCCACTTGTTTGATCAACATAATTTGATCATATCTGTGAAACCTACATATAACTAACTATACAACCAATTTGAAATTGAATTCAAAAGTATGAAATTTTCTTGGTAAGAAATTCAATATTACTGATGAAAGCCATCAAATTTCACTTGCCATTTGGGATGGAACATTTTCATGATCTGAATGTGTTGCAGATTCTTTAGATCCATCCATATGGGAAGCCTCTAAAGTACTCTCTTCGTCCACATGATTTGCAATTATTTCTTCTTCCCCTGGCTTTGCAAATTTATTGACTCCTCTTTCTTCAATGGAGATATTTTCCAAATCAAGATCCATCACATCCTCCCTCCTAGAACCATTGTTGTCAGCAGTGAAGCAACTGTTACTTAGAACAACAGTTCTGCCACCAAAAAGATAAAATCTTATACTTGTATGAAGAACAAAAATCATAATATACAAAAACAAAACCAAGCTGAGAAATCACTCACTTTTTTGAAACCTCGAGCTTTCTTAGCCGAATCTTCTCCAAAACTGAGGATATGGGTTTGTGAACAACTGGTATAGGTTTAAAGGCAGCATCTCTAGTTTCTAAGCAGGGTGAAAAAGTAATGCAAACAAAAATAAGTTAAACAATAATCTTGACACACTTCACTAGTTTCTAAGCAGGGTGAAAAAGCAATGCAAACAAAAATAAGTTAAACAATAATCTTGACACACTTCAAGTATAAATGAAGTATATACCACGCAATAGTCTCTGAGACTCAGCATGAAGTTGTTGAAGATGAACTTTTCTTTCCTATAAATCGGGGAAACTACCAAGTCAGCAAGTCAAAAAAACGAAACTCAAAGCAATTTATATACAGACTGCAGAGTTACAACAATATACGGTATAAACCTTTTCTTCCCTCCTTTTGTTGGAGGAAGATGTTTTGGGCTTCGCATTATCACCGACTTTCTTCTTCTTTTTCTCTTTCTTTTCATTGGACCCCTCTTCAATAAGCCGTTTATTTTCCGATTTCTCCATCTTTAAATCCGCAATTTTTTCCTCTATTCCCTCACTTTGATAAAATCTGTTTCCATCAAATTCATCAGACATATCATCAAAATCCAAAGCTCGCCTTGAATCCTTGTGATTTTCGTCAAAAGTTAAACCATTGGAACCAGAATTCAACTCATTTTCGTCATCAAAACCCTCAGATGGTGACTGAGATCGCAGTGGCTCATTCAAATCCTCAAAGCCTAGGGTTTCTGAGGACTCACCAGCTCTCTTCTTCTTTTTTTCTTTCTTTTCACTGGACCCATCTTCAATAAGCCGTTTCTTTTCAGATTTCTCCATCTTCGAATCCGCATATCTTTCTTCCACGTCCTCACTTTGATCAAATCTGTTTCCATCAAATTCATCAGCCATATCATCAAAATCCAAAACTCGCCTCGATTCCTTCGGGTTTTCTTCAAAATTTAAGCCGTTGGAACCAGAATTCAACTCATTTCCATCATCAAAACGCTCAGACTGCGACTGAGATTGCAGTGGCTCCTTCGAATCCTCAAAACCTTGGGTTTCTGAAGACTCCGGGGCTTGGGACTGGGAAGAATTGACCAGGGGCACCAACAGGCCTTCATCTACCGATTGGAAGGCTGGGTCATTCGAAGCCCTAACTGCTTTCTTCAAGCGTTTGAGCTTGCGATGCTGCACTGGAGGGGAAAGTTCTTCGGAAGGTGAGAATAACTGATAATCATCATCGCTCTCCATCTTTGCTATGAACCTGTGATCGATTACTGAACAGATAGAGCGCTAGGGTTTGATAGGTAGACTGAAAGCAAGGGAATGGATCTGATTGCTGAGATGAGATGTAAAGATAAAAGAAGAAGTGGGAAGAGGCCTTGGGCGGCAAACGTTTGAATTTTTGGGTAAAGGCGCAATGTCACCAGTGATTAGTTAACGAACCGCCAAAATTAACGTTTTTATTCGGCATTGTGGCCTGGGCACGGCTTTTTGGGATTAGATCATGGTTTGAATTGATTACGCGTTAATGGGCCGAAAAAATTAGGCTGCCAGAGTGTTTTCGGGACGAAGCAATACTGGGCTGCTTCGGTGGCCCGCATTTAACTTTTGGACTGTCAAGTTACCGTGCTATCCCTAATATTTTCTAAATATTACCGTAATGGAGTCTTTTCCTCGACCTTTTTTGTGTTTCTTTCCCCGAAGAAAGTTAAAAAGCTGAAGCTAGCAAGACTCGCACGCAAGTTCAAATGGTTCAATATTAAAACCATTCATCATTCAATAAGCTATTTAAATTATACAATTAAAATATATTTATAATTATAATTATATATATATATTTAATATTACTTATTTATTTGATATTATTATAACAAATAATATCATTATTTATTTATATAAAATTTGTAAACTGTTGTTTAAATAATATAAACTCGAACACATTCTAAATTGACTAATAAAATTTAAAAGACAAAATAGTATATTATAACTTTAAGAATCTTACTCAAACACTTATACATGTATATTAATGTGTGTGCATATATATTAATATATATATGTGAATAATATTATAATCGATAAATTATACAAGGAGAGTGAGACAGAATGAAATGAGGCTAGAATGAGCAAAATAGTATTTTTTTTTATTTTAAGTTATAATGGTACTCACCTGAGTCAAAAAAAATACTCAAAATGTTTTTTAATGAAATGTCAATTCTATAAAATAGGCATAATTTAATTTATTATACCAAACAATAATATAAAATGAAAATGTTAAAATAAATATTTCTGAAATACTCATTTCACCATACAAACATAGCATTAGTTTCCCCCCTCCTGATTGTTGTATTAAAAAAAAAAAAAAAAGAAGAAGAAGAAATGCTGTTTTTTTCTTTTTTTATAAATTTCGAGAAGAATGGACCAGGGATGAAACCACCATCTTGATAACAAATGCTCACAAAGCTGGCCATTGCATGGAAATCTGCTAAGCTATAAATACACAGTATTTAAGGGCTAAAAATGAATTTCAAAGGCAATAGTTACCCAGCCAACAGATGCCGCTTGGTGAATAATTACAACACAAATGAAAAATCACATTTCGAAATCCCATGTACTCTCAGCACCTAATTTCGGCAATTTTAATTCCTCCACTAGATCAAGAGATGCTGAAATCTGGGAGAAACAGAAGACCAAAGTTAGAACATTGTTCTTGTAAACACACATGGCAAGTTAAGTACGAAATGTTATAACTTCAAGGCATTTCAACACAGAGCCAAGTATTATTTTTTGTTAGCTACTAATAAATTTAAAGAAAAATTATTGTGTATATTCCTTTGAATGAGGAAGAATTACAATGTGCTGATTAAATCATAGGGGAACATAGAATTTAAGCTCAAGGACATTAATCTTTCCAAAAAGAGGAGGAAAGAGAAACCTGAGAAGGCACTCCCTTGCAGTAATAATCAATTTCATAGCACAAAGCAGGTGATTTTGTAAGGTTTGTATTACCAAGAAATATGTGAAAAAGTTTTCCCCGTAATAGGAGCCAACATCAGAAAACTA
Organism: Nyssa sinensis; assembly: GCA_008638375.1. Taxonomy (NCBI): domain Eukaryota; kingdom Viridiplantae; phylum Streptophyta; class Magnoliopsida; order Cornales; family Nyssaceae; genus Nyssa; species Nyssa sinensis. The sequence goes on along the minus strand of CM018038.1, from coordinate 4,995,047 downwards.
GGATTTTTTTTTAGTGCAAAAAGAAACATAGGATACTCTCCTGCAATTATGTCAGGTAAATCAAAAGAAGCCCTAAACTCAAAAACAGCCACCAAGCAAGAAATATTCCTTGATAAAGAACATAAGTAGCTGACCATTGATGTTCCAAAATAGCATCACCACTAACAATAGATTCTTAAGCAATCATCTGTTCCTTGATAGTCTAAAGTCAATTTTAATGATTAAGATGATAACTATGTTTAACACTAAAAGTGCATAGCTAAGTTGTCAATGTTATGCAAGTGAAATTGAACAATTTCATTTAACATCCAGACACCCCACAAACCAAGTGCACTATCGAACAAACAGGGGCAGCTCGATCATGATTCAAGAAGATGCTAAGCACCCCACTTCATTGAAGTTGAGAACAGGACCTGCTATTCAATCCATCCCAATAATAAAAATTTTATATTTCACTTATAAAAAAAATTAAATTTTCAACAATTCCAAATAACGGGAAACGCAAAATAGTCAAAAATCTTTGCAAAAACGACAAAGTAGAGAAAATGTTCTTGAACACTGCAATGAACATTTTCTCTCCTTTTACCCTTTTTATGGCAATTTGATTCCCAATGAGGTGAGGCTTCCCAAGGAGGTAAAGCTTCCTGATTGCATATTGTGTCTTTTGAGGATGCCAATTGCAAGGACCTTGACAATAGCATTAGGGTGAAGAAATAAAATGCAAAAACCAGAGAGATCATCAGTAATATACATACATATATATATATATATGGTCTCTCTTCATTTCAAGTTCAAGTTAATTTAACCCCACAAAGAGCTCACCCAGACTCACAACAGTGCATCCAGACTTGGACAAATATCCACTGGTCAATATTTTCCCAGTTAGACTTATTACTATGGCAATTACAAAATCCTTACCATGTGCAAGTGCTCAGTCTTAACAAGACATCCCTAAAACTTAACAAATGAGACCCTATAAGTACTTCTTCCACTGCATTAGAAAGTCCCATAAATTTTTTTTCTCTTTAAAACTTTAGACATTGAGCATCACAATGATTGCCCAACTGGAAGACTTTAACAGGGTTCTCCAAATGAATTTTTATATCTAAAATTAAGAGTATACCATTTAAGTTGACATTATTCGGTCAACAAAAAGGCACCGTCAAGAACTGTCATTCACATATGGATTCAAGTATGTTAATACCCATGAAACAGATTAAAAATGCATAGAAATATACTATCAATGTGCCTTGTAAAAGTAATCTACGAAATAATGATATCACATCCACTTAATATGGATCCACTGCAACGGGTACTGTAATCAAACTCAGCAAAACGAATTAGAGATGGCATGCTGGTAATGGAAATAGATTGGTATTTTCAATCTCTAATAATTATATATCTTTTCAGTCAGTTCACGGTAGTGAGTTCTTTATCCCAAGTAATTATTAGCAATAACATTAAGAATGTTCAGTCACTGCGTGTACTTCTTTGATCTTGCGTATCCCAAAAAAAAAAAAAAATGTGTGCGTACTTCTATAAGCTCAATTGCTAATGAAATCAAACAGTCGACGGAAAAGAAAATAAGAATTGTATACCTTGAAAGATCCCTTCAACTTCGAATTTCTCGACCACTCCAATCCCCAACGCCTTGTTCGAGGTCTGATACGAAGCCCTAAACATATCCTCTCCGTAAACCTTCCGTGACACCTGCGAAATCCCACGAATTCTTTGCCAAATCGTAGCTCGGCTCAAACGTGGTGATCCCTTCGTGCACGTAAGTGTACTTCAACTTGCAATTGCGCGAACCAATAACGTGATTGGCCGATACCTTGTTAACCGAATCGAACGCCAGCGTTCCGTCCAAGATCGTCCGATTATCGCCACTGCTGTGAATGTAAGTTAAGTTCAAGGGTTTCTTAGAAAGCCTAATTGTGTTCATAAACTGAAACCTAAAATCCTGCACCACAACAAGTAACAGAAAGATTATTAAAGACAAATTGCATATAGGTGTACATATAAACATATATATATATATATGCCCCCAAATTTGGTACCTTTTTGGGGACGTTGTAGTCGATGATGAAGAAACCGGGTTTTTCGACGGCGAGAGCTAAGCCGTTTAAGCTGGGACCTTTGACTATGGTGGCATCGGTCATGGAAGCTCGGAGTTTAACATCACCGGCATTCACGGCGAGAGTGACACCGGCGGCGCTTTTGTCAGTGTCGTATCTGGACTTCAAAGACGCCTTCATTTTGCGGCTAACTGTCGAATCGCGAGCGGAACAAAATATGAATCTTGGATCTTTATTCTTGACGGTTCAAGATGGGTCGTCCCCAACAAAAAAAAAAAACCACTGCTAACGTTTTTCATGCATAAATTGTTTATCGACTGTATATTGAACCAAAATCTGAACAACGAATAAACGTATACATGCTCTCTTTCTTGTACTTTTGGATGTTTAAGATAATAAATGATTGGACATATGCTCTCTTTCTTATACTTTTGGATGTTTAAAAGGTATTATATATATTTGATGGAATTATATATTTAAAAAAATATAATAATATCATTTAAAATTTATATATATTATAGTATATTAAAATTTTGTTTTAATTTTAAATAAGGTCATTAATTATCGATTATAATAATTTAGTCTTTTAATTTTAAATTTTATTTTAATTGAGATTAATTGTAAATAACTATTCCAAATTAATTACATTTTAATATCATATAATTTTATATGAGTTTTAAAATAGTATAATATAATTACATATAAGTTTTAAATACGGTCTTATAATTTTATACAAGTTTTAAATGAGGCTCTATAATTTTAATGCGTAAATAAATATTGTTAAGAATTTTGGGTGGCCGTTAAAGACCCCTTTGCATTTAGTCTCAATCGAAATTAAAAAGTATTGAATTATTACAATTGATAATTGAGAGTCTTATTTAAAATCGGGATAAAACTTCAGAGTACTAAAGTATAAGTTAATCTTATAAGATATTATTTTATATAAAAAAAATGTATACATGTAAATAATAATTTTTAAATTAATAAAAATATACAAAATTTAATAATTAATAAAATAAATTATTTTATATTTATTAATTATAAAGAGTTGATAGTAGGTATTTGTGTGAATAAATTGTGAATACGCGCCCCCTGGCTTGTTTGCTCTTATATATCACTGCCAACTATATATATATATATATATATATATATATATTATCCTTGTTAATCCGAAACATCGCAGTCTACACTCACGACATATAAAATCTAATTTGAAACTTTTGACACTATTAACATTAAGGGATTTTGATGACAGTGGTTTTTTTTTTGTTTTTTGTTTTTTTTTAGCATGAATAACATATTCCACGTTGATGAGAAGACATGAAAATGTGTTACATGAAATAAAGGTGTTACACATCGTGTATATATAACTTCATAATGTATATTCTACTATTTTCCATTTGTCACTTGGACATCTCTCTTGTCAAAAAAAATAAAAAATATTCAATGGTTACCACATGATAGTCTTAATAGTTAAATAATAAGTTACGTGTATTTATAATACATTATTACTAATGTAACTATTTATTTGACTTTTAAAATTATCAAATAATTGTTTATTTTTTGCGTAATTGTCATCAATTTATATTTCGATAGTAATTATTCAATGATTCCCTTAAATTAAATTAAGTTTCACATTTATAATAATATTATATATATATATATATATATACACACGACTTATTATCTGATTATTAAAATTAAACCATTAAGTAATTTTTCGTATTTAAAACTTGCAGAGTTGCTGGGGACACTCTTTCTAACTACAAGTTAACAATAAGCTATGTCAAAGTATCTTGGAGCTATTAATTTAACATGAATTAACATAGGGTTAATCAGTTAGCGATTTATGGTAAAGTAAGTAATTAAACAATGAAATAAAAACTTGATATCACGTATTTTATTGTTATGAAACTTTTGACAAATTAGTTAGGTACATAGCATTTGATATCAAAATTGGCATTACGACATTTGATAATGAAATATATAATATATAATATAAATGTGCATGCGCACACACACACATATATATATATATAAATTTAAGTTGATATTCATGCCACTAGATACAAATTAACGATTTTGGTATTTATACATCAAAACTCTATGTTATAATAGCAGATTTGATCATGTATATATATATATATATTACGCACACATGTATATAAAATAGATATGACTTGCAATATATAAAATACAGACATGCATACAGTGGAACCAAGTTTTAGAAAGAGAAATAAATAATAAATTTGACATTTAAATAGAATTGAAATTAATTTAAGTAGAATTAAATATTTTTGAATTGAATCAATTCGATTCTACTATTATAACGATTCGATTTTAATTTCTAGTTTCTAGAACCGTTCAAAATCGGGACATTCCGATTATTTGTAACTCAATCTGATTCAACCAGTGTTCACCGACTTGGAAGCACAGAATACGCCTCGTGAACATCGACTTGGAAGCATAGTAGTCTGTTTCTTAATCAGCTTCTGTTGACGATAATGGACGGTCGGAGATGGGATCACCGGACAATGATTTGACAAAATTGTGTGACGAACACAGGAAAGTTTACCTTACTGGGAATTGCAACGCCCTAGTTCCCGCCAAACCATTTGGCGCGGGATGTAATCTCAGTATATCTCACTGCCATTCATTGCAAGTCATTCTAATCATCATTCTCTCCGTCTTTCTCTCTTTTCCCTCCCGGAGAACTAGAGGCGTCAATCTCAGGAGAGCCCAATTGAGCTCATTCTCAGAACATCCTTTACGGTTAGACCCGCATATCAACGTTGTAAGTTTGCATTTCTTTTTCCGCTTTAATGATTTTCTGTTTGAACTTTGAAGTTCTTCGTGCTCATGGTTTTAGTACAATACTTATATTTATTACTGTTTAGATGGCTGAAACTAGTCCCAGTTATCCTTGTAAGGTCGATATTTAATTTTGCTATTTCACTACATTAGGGCTTGGTTTGGTGTTTGGCTATTTGTCTTGGCACTCTGCTACTGTGGTTATCAACTGGGTTAATCCCGGGCTCCCCCAAACGCGCGCACACACTTACAAAAACCAAATTTCTGAAGTGATTTTGCACTGAGTACTAACATTTATTGGATTTATGTTCTAATTCTATTCTCATTAGCAAATTATAGAAACTAATTTGATCTTGGTGTTAGTCAGAAGTTTATCCAAGTAGCTACTGAAAATTAGAAGTTCAAGTTTCAAGAGTTCATGTTGCGCATACATGGATGTCCCATCTGAATGGCTCATACGGTTTCTTTTGTGTGTTAAGGTTAGATTGATTGCGTTAAGACATCCAGGGGTTATAGCCTTATATGTTATGTTGTACTGGGAGAATTGATGAGATATACAGTAAAGTGGGTTTTAGTGCTCGCAGTGGATACGTGTGAGAGGAATGTATCGAACCAGTAACAATTACATCAAAAGGGACTTTCATTAATGGAAGTAAAAAAAATCGCTGATGCTTCTTACTTTCCCCTGCAGCAGATTGTTGGGTACAGAAACGAAAAGTAGCTAAATAGTGATACCAGTGTAGTTTGGGGGCAAGTTTGGGAAAGAAAAAAGTTAGAATTATGCCCCCCCTTTTTTTTTATGAATAGTTACAATTGCTGATACCAAAAATAAGTTCAGAAGTAGGAGACATGAACGAGGATCATAGTGGTATAATCGGAAATTTTTAATGGAAAAGGAGGCACCATGTGAAAAGAAGTGATCTAACAGGCATGTTGGTGATGATACCACTAACTTGAGTTGGAATCTTCCAAGGAGCTTGAACATTGTTTTCACTCCTCATCGTTGTATGAAATGGGAGTTGTTTATGACATTTTAGTTATTTTATTAAGAGCTTGTTAGTTTTAGCTTAAGTAGGTCAACTTATTGCGTTTGAGTGGAAAATTAAGCACCTAATTCGAAACTAGCCGTTTGGGTGAATTAAGTTGGAATCAATTTATGCAGTGGGACCCACACTTTTAAAGTTGAAACTAGCTTATTTCAATAAGTTGTTCCTTGGTGCTTAATTGATTAAGCGGATGAAAAATAATGTAATATTACCCAATTATTATTTTTTCTTTCCTATCTTTTTTCATCATTTTGTCCTTTCTCTTAATTATTCTTGTCATTTCTATTTCATAATTACTTTTCAACAATTTTTACCAAACATCCAAAAGTTTTTCTCATCAGCTGCTTATCTCAACAATAGCTTAATTCCAATAGTTGCTTTAAACAATTCAACAAAACGGGCACTAAATACAGTTAGTGCTATTTTATTTTATTTTTCTTCAAATTTTCATACAAAATTGTCCATTAGGGAGAAAGAGTAAAAAGTGAGGGAAGTATTTATACTTTCAAAGTTTTAGCTGTAAGATTTGATTATAATGACGAGGAATATTTGAGTTTAGGGGAGATGTGTATGTCATAATCTTACTTTGAAAGCTGATTCTTCTTTTTCTGCCCAACTCCTCTTTATTTTCTCCCATTCTATCTGTTTGCGTGCTTTTATGCAAATTTTATTTTTTGCATCAGATACACATTTTTATGTTAATATTTTGTTTATGCGAAGCCAATCAGTATTGGATAGTTTTCCTCGGCTGCACTGCTATTTGTTACTGCTGGGTTTGATTATAGACGTGTTAAATTGCCCCCATGCACCCAAAAAACTCACACAAACACGTTGGCTTCCTTATACTTCTGTGCCTTCTGGTTATCTTTCGGAAATGTCAAGCCAAAATATTTGGCTACATCCAGAAACAAGGCTAACACTTCTATTTTTCATTTTCATTTTATTTATTTTTTTTAGATTTCTGTCAGAGGTGCTACATTTTGTGTGATCAGTTCATAACTGTTACCACTGCCCAATGTCCATGAAATAGCCAGTGGATTATAAGTTCTATTGTTGACTGATGGAGCTAAGGAGTTGCAGTCACTTGCATTTATATCCGGCTATTAGGGATGGTTTGGAGATAAAAGTCCGTAATGTAGATTCTCGTGGAAGGCCGGCTCTTGTGTTCAACAAGTTAAAGGATATTTACGAAACTGAAGATGCCAAAAACTTAATATGCTATCAACACTTCAGTCACAAGATAGGTATGCAGATTTGGTGCTTGCTTGTGACAGCTTTAAGATTGATAACCCATGTTTATCCATGGCTTTGAAACAGCTCAAGGACTGGTGCAAAACAAAGAAAAAGAAAGTTTCAAAGGTTGCTGTCATTGTTGATTTGATTCCGACACAAGATTATTCCAATTTTCAACTAGGGGAAGATGAGTTTGATCTCAAGGAATCTCTCAGATTTTAGAAATCAAAGCTGTCAGAGAATTTGAATGTTAAAAGGAAGTTTGCCAAGAAATGTATCTCTTCATCTTCTGAAATTGTTGTTTCAGTTAAATCTGAACAGGTTTCAAGGGTTGTAGAAACCCCGAATTCTAGTCTGGATTTTACCACTCCAATTAAAGCGAAAGTTGAGGTTCCTGGACTTGACTACTCGGAATGCCAAAACATGATTTTTGTTGACAATGATTACTCTATTGGCTGTACTGAACAAGTAGGTTTTCCTGGAGATGTCTCCGATGAAATTGTTGAGACTGTTGAAAGTGAGTTGGACACTCAGAAACCAATATGCCGTGGAGAAGAAGTCCAAAATCGTGTTGTTAATGAAATGTCCTATGATTATTGAGAGGAGGTTGATCCTATCTCTTCTTCCTTTGATTGGTAGGGAGGCCTCGGAGGTGGGTAATCCGGAAAATTCCTGCCAACAGTCTTCAGTTTTGCCTTTGTCAACACTTAAAGAAAGAAAAATGTATCAGGAATTCACTCTCCCATGAAAGATTGCCAGAAACAACCTCTCCAACCAAGGATCAAAGTTATTTCTATCCGCATGAGATATCACAGCAGATAAGCTGTAACTCTGGGGATCGAGTGCCTGGTATGGGAATCAACAATAGCCTTTGTTGCATTGAACTTGGTTACTTAGCCGATTCACAAATCTTTGAAGATAATGTCAAGGAAGATTTGCCTTCAGATCTTGATACCGATTTTCCAAGTGGCCAAATCGGTATCTACTGTCTGTAGCTTGTCTTGGGAGTCCTATCAATGCTTGAATCATAATGATGATTTGGTTTATGTGAAGGATGGTTCACCTCCAACCGAGGAGAAGCAACTGTCAGTATCTTCTAATACTGACGTGGTAAGGAACTTCTCTAGTCCTGATAACAATTCAATTTCTTTAGGGGATGATTCACTGACTACTGAGGAGAAGCAACGTCCGATGCAGAAATTAATCATTGTCGTACTGCAAATGAGCTTGCACCATCAACAATCAAGAATTATCATCATTTGAAGCATTGCATCCTCCTGAAAGGCTCCTTTCTAACAGAAAGGTAACAGTCTTCTGTTTAATGCTGATTTGTTTTTTTTTTTAAATCTGGAAATCATTTACCATGTGATGCTTACACTTTTCAGGCCATTTCTCCGACTTCTCAGAAAAGGCTATGTCAGGCAATGGATTCTGTAGAGTTAAACGACAGTGTATCACATTACAGTAAGCTTTCTTTTAAATGGTTTGTATGACAACACTGCTGTGTCATTTAATTTTCTTAAAGGCTCAGAGCCATATTAGATGAATACAAGACCAAACACGAGCTTAAGAGGAATCTGATATGGTGCTTCTTTACCTGTTTAAAAGAAAGCTCCAAGAGCATGTAGGAGACTAGAAGTTGGATTATCTTTCGTATTTATTGTCTTGGGATGCACATGTGCAACAATTATCTTCATGTTCTGTGCTTGAAGTGATGGACTATTCTTGTGGCTTTAATGAATTCTTTTGAAGTGTGCCCCTGCAACAACTATTTATGCGTGAAACTTCTTCTTTCCACCCCTTTCACATATTTGAAGGAAGTATATTTTGCCTGTGCCTTTAAATTTGTTTATTTGTTTTCTTATAAATTGGCTTAAAAATTAAAATAGTTCAGTTTGTGATGGTAAGGAATTGTTTCTGTTCTATCTTTAATTTGGTTCTCTTTCTCTGTCTCTGTCTCTCTGGTTTTGGTGCTCAACCCTCAAATTCTATTGACATTCATTCTGTTTTGGTTTTTGAACACCCCATAATTTCTTTCTTTTTTCTCCTCTCTATGTAATTGGCCCTTTCTTCTGTTGTAATATTTTCAGAAAGTAAGAGGAAACTCTGCGTTGGGAAACAAACTGAGAATAAGGCTTCATCATTGGGATTAGATTGTGAGGGTTCTGAATTGACTATAAATTCTGAAAGGCATGGACAGGTCAATCGGATCAAAGATACAACTTGCCCCAAGCAGATCATTAAGAAGCCAAAGAATGACATGAAGGGTTCTCCACCTAAAGGCATTATCAAGGATCCCCATATTTCTCGTTTGCTACCTCATGTTAGCACTGGGTGAACCTCTATCCAGAGTTGAATGCAGATGGCGTGACATTAAATGTCTTGCAATGAAGCTTATGAAACAGAATAGAAGAACAATTGGACTCTGAAGCATTCACTATTTCATCCTTGAAATATCATGAGGTATGTAAAATTTTACAAACATGCAGGCATCTTGGAGAATCAACCTATAGTTAAGTAATGCATAGGCTTTGTTTTGTATTCTATATTCAATTTGATTTAAGCTAAATGTTTTATTGTTAATTTTTTTTTAAAAAAAAAAAATTGATAAATGGGTATGTATATATGGTTTTGAGCACTACTATGTTTGCTCTGCTGTATATTAGATTAATAGGCTATAGTGTTAGAGCCAAATTACATTGTGATTTCTATAATGCTTCCTTCAATTTCAGCAAGTCTTTCCATGTCTGAAAGGGCAGTGTCATTGGAACTCAATGTTTAGCTCCCCACACCCCATGGTATGAATGCATGGCTTGGGATGTTGAGTGTTAGAAAGCTAAAAATGGAGTACCGACAGGGCAGTTACCTTATTTGAATTTTTTTTTTAAGTTTTCGAGATAGTCCTTCCCATTAACTATATCTGATGTCCTTCGTTTTTATGGGGATCTTAATCTTTGGTCTGAAGACTCCGATCTGCCAATTATGAGGTCACCTTTACCCTCCCTCCAGTGATCAAATTTCACTTTCCAAGTTTCCATTTCTGGTTGGATAATATTGCAATTATGAGTATAGAAACTTGGCCCCGATGCAGTCTAGGGGATTATAAGCTGATGTCTGCTCTATTTAGTATGAGATTGGTTATCAAAGAGTTCAAGGTTGCACAAGTTTGGCACAAATCAAAATTGGATTTCTTTGAAACTTAAAACCTGCCTCTTAACACTCAAACTTTGATGGACCTATGCAATGTACTGAGGCTGTTCATGTTTCTCTGTCCTTGAATTTTTTCATGATTGGTGCTTATAAGGAGTCCACAATAACACTTGTTCCTACGTCGGCAAATTGTTTATCTCAAACTCCTCAAATGCTTGTTATTTGAACTTTTTGTTTTTGTATACAGTTTGTACTGGTTCTCTTATGACGTGACCAAAAAGTCGTGCATACGTATAATTGCAACCATGCCGACCTAGAATTATGCTTTTGGATGATAAATATTTTACTTTGACAGGTGAAAACAGCCACCAAGAATGCAACAAAAGTTGAAGAAACATAAAAAAGGTCGCTGCTATCCATGATGACAAGGGACTGCGACCATTTTTTGTAAAATCATGGTCTGTTCCTCTTGTCATACCTGTACCCTTGAAGGGAAAAATATTGAAACATTTTTGGGCTATACTTTGAAAACAGAAAATTCAATTTTATTTGGGGTATGGTTTATGGTATTCGTTCTGATTTCGGGTCACATTTTAATCTATCCACTGTAGGGATTGACTGATAAGGGTGCTGCTGCCCCTGAAAGTGCAAACCACGAGGAGAGGAAAAAGATTACATTTGCTGATGAAGCTGGTGGAGTCCCTCTGTCATGTCAAGGTTTTTGAGGATCACAGTACTTCTCTGGAGTCTGAAAGTGACAAACAAGAAATACAAGTAAAATAATTATGAAGCAGTTGCTCCTTGTACATTATGTTCTTAGTATTTAAATGCTATCTCGATGGTCTTTGGAGACTTTAGGTACGTCTACCGCTGTGACACTGGAAATATTTGGCAATTCTTGTACCTGGAGGTTACTTGTTCAAATTGCAGGGAGTCTTTGGGAATTGAATATTTTCACTTATTCCGTACATCTAATCCTTCCAAACCTCACAATGGTATGCACTGGGGCTGCACTTTCTTTTGCTAAGTAATTCTTTTATTTTTATGCTATCATTGATTCTGATGAAAAATTAAATCATGAATTGAAAGATTTTCCTTTAAAATAGCATTCTAGAAGATGTTTTTCTTTTTATTATTAAAATCTTCTGTTGCTCTGTGGAAAGATGCATAATGGTTCATCTCTATCACAATAACTGGTGTCACTGTTAACTCCTTGATGCATTAACTCTTTAATGAACCAATTGGTTTATCTAACAATATGGAGACAAGATAGACAATGAACATATGCCTAGACTTGACTAAGTCCCAAAACTTTAATGGGTGGTTTAGATTAACGTGTTAAAAAGGGATCTTAAGTTTGAGCTTATATGATACAGGTATTTTTAGTCATTAGATAGTTTAGGAAGTGAGTTAACATTCATTTTAATTATTTTATCTTTAACTCTTAAATTATTTAATGGTTAAAAGATATTGTTTTATATAAGTTCAAACTTATATTAGAATTGAAAAAATAGAAAAAATAAAATTGCACCTTGAATATTAGTGGAATGAATTACTCGTTGATTAGAGTCTGTTCTGAAGCTTTCGTAATTGGAGTGGTGTGGATAGATCATTCGTTATGATTCCACTCTCAAATTTCAAAACTAACGTCCTAACAGTTCACTGTTTGGATGGACAGAATTGGAGAGAAAATAAAAGATTAAGATGGAGAGATTGTTACTTGCTTTTCATCTAGCTAATATCCTGTACTTAATAAACTACAACAAAATTTGCCCAGGCAGCATTGGCTGAGTTTTGAAGATCAACTGTCCTAGTGATCTGTTTTCCTTTTTTATTTTAAATTTATTTATTGGAAGGAAATTTTCTACCTCTGGTTGATATCTTGCCAAGATGACTTGATGCAGTCAATATATTGAAGGAAAATGCAACTCTGCAACTTCCAGTGATAAAACTGTAATGATACAGTGAAGTCGTGAAGATTAGCATGATCTCTGTGTAAGAAAACATAAATCTTTCTCACAAGTTCATTATATTATATATATTGTGTATACAAAGGGAAACGAAATTTCATGAAGAAATTTATTCGAGAGATTCAAAGAGGAAGCCATAAACCTTTCTCAGAAGCTCACGAAAATCCACAATATTCTAAAGGGCTAGAGGCCCAAAACGAATTAATCAAATAATACGAATACATTAAATTAAAAGATATGTAAAAACAAACTGTAATTTTATAATCTTTCTTCGTCACCTTCTTCAACGTCAGAGACCCAAAGAAACAAGTTCAGACCTTGAAGATTTAGAGAACAAGAGTTCCCATATCTCCGAGAAGGCCTGGACAATAGCTGCGTGATGGTGTCGCGAGTTTAGAGAGAGAAAACACTGCAAGAGCTGCTCCAAATCCTTGGACTCGAACATCTGTTTCTCTATTATCATTTCCAACATGGACTTCTTGAAATCCTCATAAGGATCCTCCGACCTTCTCTCCACCGCAAAGCTCTCCTTCATCTTCCCATCCATCGTGCACGGTATCAGCCGCCTGAAAACTGACGTCCTCATCGGAGACGCACTTTCTGGCATTGGTGTCATCTTCTGTGAAACGTAACGTCTTAGTCTCCGTACCCTAAGATTCTTCTTCTTCTTTCTTCTACCTCTGTTAATGGGTCTCTCACTTATACTCTCCAATGAATAACCAAAATCATTAGAAGAGTCGAAGCTTATAGAAGATGAGAGTAAGCTTTCGGTCTCTTCATTGTAGTCACCGCCTTCACTACTCAACCAACCACTATCTGCCGACGAAGTGCTAATACAAACACTTGCTTTCGCTTTCTTCTTGTTATTTTCGGCTTTTGGAAGTGTAACCGGCCATGTATGTTCATCAGAGTCATCGGAAACTGATGAACTGTTTATTTTCCGGCCAGGGTTGTAGTGTTTGCATGATCTCGATCTACACCTGCAGCTGACTGGCATGATTTTTGGTGTCGCTTGGCTTTGGAATAAAGTGTAATTGGGTGTTGATGGTGGTGGGTCAGGAATGTTTGGATAAGCGATGTCGAATGCTTTAGGATTGATCGGAGAGAACTGGTACGTTGCCCGTTGTGGACTTTGTGGCAAACAAGAAGGTTGTTTGGAGCGGCAGAATTGAAATGAAGGAAGAGAAAGCCGGAATCTGAAACGTTTGGCCATCTCTGAGATGTGAATGTGAAGTGCTAGATTGTTTGTCTGAGAGAAAAACAGTAACCTTTTTTGAGCTATAAATATGAGAGAGAGGCCGGCTGAGACTGTAACGGGCGAAGAAGAGTGACAAACGCAGTAACGCTGATGTTTCCGCGCGTTATGAACACAGGAGGGAGCAAGCACCACGTTGACGTGAGACCCCACTCATTTGGATGTTATTTAATGACCCATTCTAAGTGATGACATCAAGTTCATACCTAACAGGCACATTGAAATTCCTTGTGACCGTTGTGATATAAGCCTGGCAATAATAAATAAATAAATGTTAATGAGACTTGGTAATTTGACTAAATTATGAGATATAAAGAAACTTATGTACATAGGCTTATGGTTTAGTACTAAATATGCTACTTTAAATAACAATGTTATATATAACTGATTTTTTTTATTTTTTTAAACAGAAGAAGAAGATAGTGAAATTTATTATAATAAATACATATAAGATTATTTGTTTGTATTTAAAAGTGAGAATATTTATTGAGAGAATTCATTTTACATAGCATCTTCCACTTTAGAAAATTGAGAATTTGTTGAAAAACTCATAAAGAGGGTTAGATGATAAGAAAGTTGATTGATTTCATGTTAATCACTAATAAGGTTTATCTTACTTAATATTATTTTTATTTTTGAATAAACTGGATAATAAAATGAGTCAGAATTAGGGATGGTATTATACTCCGTTTTTAATGGACAGATATGGAGTGCTCATAAACCAGATTAGGGGGGATCAGGCTTTAAAATTTCGTCAGGTTCGGAGACGGTCACCTCGCCCCACCCCTTTATATATTAATTTTTATTATTATTCTTATATACATTATATTTACAAATGAACCACACTATGAAAAAAAATTAGTTTTAATGTTTTTCATATCACATTCATATTATTTTTTATTATTTTAGTAATAAAATTTTAATTTATCTACTAAAATAAATTTTTTAACCTATTTAAGAAAAAAAAAAATTAGGATTCAAGGTGAGGCGAGATAGGGTCAGAATAAACCTCTAAACAGGATGAGGTTGGAAGGTGGAGAATATAAACGGAATCGGATGTAGGAAAGTGGCATCCCGTCCCGAACCTATCCCATTATCATTTTTAGTTAGAACTTGACTAGAATTAAGTCATGAGATTTCTTTGTAACTCATTAAGTAATATTTTTATTTTGACAAAGAAACTCGTAAAAATTTTAAGAACTTTACTTAAGCAAATAGTGATATAGCAGTATTATTTGCTTACTTTCAGAGGGAAGAAATAACATTCTAAGTCCTCTCAAGAGTGAGGGGAGGGGAGGGGGGGTTAGTAGAGATATTAATATTATCAATCTCTTGGAATTCGCTAAGTTTTCATAAAGTAAAAAAAAAAAAACATTTTTAAGAACTTAATATATATTGTGTTGGCTCTATAAAAAAAAGTTAATGTACTATTTAATATAAAATTTACAAATTACCATTTTCTCTCAATTTAATTTGTTTGTTGTGATCAGTATGAAAATAAGTTAGTTTCATTAATTTATACTTCTTGCTTAATCATGAAGAACATTAAACATATTAACCTCTTAAAAAGTTGAATTTTTTGAAAGATTCTTTTAATATGGCATGGAGGGAATATAAAAGGTACCATTTTATAAACATTTTTTTTTTTTTACTTTTTTTGTTTATATAATTAAAAAAAATTATAAGGAGTGTTTGGTTAATTTTTATTTTTAAGAGATTATTGTTAAATACACTTTTGTTTTCTAATTTCTCTTTAAATTATTTTACTCATTAAAATACTTAATCTTATTAATCAAACTGTACCTAAATTTATCATAACCCTGTAAAAAAAATTCTTACTTCAGCATTTATAAGGGTTAAGAGTTCTCACTCATAACTATTAATAAATAAATAAATAAATTATATCTAGCTCATTTTAGTTCATGAATTATGCACAATAATCGAATATATTACTGTTTGATTTTTTTATAATTAAGAAATATGAAAGATTGAAAATTTATTAATTATTAAGTTTTTTAATAATTTTATTAATAAAAAATTTATAATTTTAATATTTTGTGAAAATTAATTTACTATATTACTAAAACACACACACACACACACACATATGCGACGGATTACAGAATACCGTGTCGTCTGTGTTATCGTTCTTCCAAAGTAAAGCTCGTAAAAGCCTTCTGTATATACAGCTGTACGGTGACGGCAACAAAATACTAATTCGTCAATTCCTCTTTCGTTATCCTTTTCTTGCTTTTCAATTTCATTCGAGTCCCTGGCATCACGTAAAACGAGACATTCAAGTCATGACAAGTGCACTAAACGACAATCGTTCAGGACAAAAAAACGTGGAAAGGTAAACAACTCTCCTCCATTGCAGAAGACGGACGCCCTTTGAGCTTTTGACCTAGCTAATTCAACCACCTCAAATCCCCTATATGGAAATGCCAATTTGTATATATATAATTTCCGTCGTTTTCACTTAGCTCATCATCTGACCTTAAACTCATGAAGAATAAATATAGCTGGAAAGAAGAAAAAAGATCGTGGACATGTAAAGGAGCTCGAAGTAAATTCTAAAGATAATTATAAATCTCACCGACATGACTTCTTCAATTCACTTAGTTTTTCAAAAATGTATTTATGCATTTAAAAAGTTAAAGATTTTATACCCAACCATAAGCCTGAGTTCTATTCTCTTTTTTTTTTACACCAATTTATATGATTTTTTTGGGTTAAACTTTATTTTCATGACTCCTAACATTATCTGTATAAAAAAAATAATTCAAAAAGACTTTATAAAGTGATATAGCATTATTGTATTATGTATATATCACTTCATGATTTGATATGTATTAGCTCAATATTATCATTTTATTTAAATATTTTTTTCAAGAATAAAATCTTAAATGATATGAGAATGTTTTATGATTAAATATCAAAATGATTTGATGTAAATCTAATCTTTTCTGAAAAAAAAATATAAATACTATTAACTCATTTCATATTTCATTTATGATAAAACTTTTTGGTAATGGTAATGTTTTCAAGAAAAAAGAAAAGAATGAGCTCACAGATTAAGGTTTCAACAAATACCATCAATGACAGCATGCCACGTTAAACAACCAAAACGAGCCAAATTCTGGGATTCAAAATTATCCTTTCCGTACAATGTCCTTCACACCCTCTACAACCGTGCCGTTTTGTAGCTAATCCCCTGGCATGTTATTGATTATTCATGATTAGGGGAGGGTGTCCTAAAATAAATGGACTATCTCCCGCTAAAATCGTGCCTACACGACTGCTACGACCAAGGACCACCTTAGGCTAAAAACACTCTCTCCCTTTCCCATTTCCAATCTGCCCATTTGCTCTATTTTGCTTCACAACAAAACTCCTGTCCCATTCAAACGCCCCTGAACCCAGTTTTGGGAGAAAGAAGAAGGCGTCCTTTTTCTATAGGATTCCTTCTACTTTCTCTCCCTCCAAACATCGCATTCCATGAGGAAATTGTGTCCCAATTTTGATAAGCAAGATGGGCTTGAGACCGTCCTGGAGGTGCCAATACCGGAAGAGATGTTCACCCAAATGGGCAGCAACGGGGCGCTGCGGTGGCAGAACATGCGGGCTTGGATGAGGGCTCAACGCACTGGTGCCGATAAGTCTTCACATCATGCTGCTGGATCAAGCAATGAGTTCATGTTGTTGCTTAAGATTATTGGCTCTCCTCTTATACCCTTTCAGGTCCAAACGGACCATGCTTGGACCTTGCCCATTAAAGATGGCTCTATTGTAAGCATATATCCTTTTTCATTTTCCTCTTGAGAAATACAAATATATATATATATATATATGTATATAACATTGAGAATGTGATTCATGAAACTCAGAAATCATGTATGTTTGTTTTTTTTTTTTTCTAAGTCGAACTCACTTCAAATGCGTTGAGAATGAGTACTACTATTTGTATAGAACTTCGATCCTAAAAGTCATGTATGTTATGACACTCATAATTGTTGTTGTTGCTTTTTTTTTTTTTTTTCTGATGTACATATGAACATGAACATCGACAAATACTAGAATTTTTTCGACAATTCATAAAAGACTAAATCCATAAAAAATTAGAATCTCGGTATACCATCACCAATTTAAATGTAACATTTTTTTTAATCTTTATACTGTATCATACAATTCCCAATGATCATTAAGCCTTGGGAGTCTCCCAAATTGATTGCATTCGTATCCTCTCGTGGGCCAGCCATGCATCCAAAAGTTAGGTTACTAGGTTATTAGAAAAAAAATTAAGACTTGTTTGGGGCTACGTGCTCAGAAAAAATAGGACTTGTTTGGGGCTGTGTGCTCATGCCCAAATCGCAAGGCCAACCCAAGCTGCTCTTTTAAAAATTTAGGGCCCAACTCACAGTTTTGAGCCACGACTATCCTGCCAAACATACTCTTGAACGGGTTGAGATGAGTTAGTATTTGCATGTATCATTTCAATTAGATTATAGTACCAATGTGTTGGAAATTCTCACCCCAGGTGATTCCCATAATCTGACATGCTAAGGTAATACATGATTTTCTGTTATATCCTATACTATTAAAAACTGGTTTTAAACTTTCCCCCACAAAGAAAGGGTTTCTTAACTCTTGATAAAATCTTAGTGGAATATCTAATTTTCACTGCTTGGTCTGGTCACTATTTGGCCTGGATAATGAGAGTAATTCTTTACTTTTCCTCACTTTCCTTAAGAATCACATGTATGATGGTGGACTTCCCATCATTTCCATAAATTATATTTTTCATCTGGGATTTCCCTTTTTATATTTCCAGCTTCATGCTTCCAACATTTTCTTCCCTTTCTGTTTCCGACCTCTTCTTAGAAAAGTAACTGCTCTATCCCTAAATATCCTTTTTTATAGATATTTTTAAGTAACATTACAGTAATATAACTATGAGAGGGGGAGAGAAACATATGACAATCCACTGAAAAAGCAAAAATGGAAACAAAAGAAAACATACTCATATATACTTTCATCCTTTATAGACATAGTAAAAAGATATCATTTTACACAAAGAATGTTGATAAACTTGTACTGATTTCGTGATAAACTCTATGTTCAAATTTTATTTCTATGAACAGGAAGCTTCCACGGCAAAATATATAGTACAACAATATATAGCTGCAATTGGAGGACAAGCCGCACTGAATTCAGTGAATAGCATGTATGCAGTGGGACAGGTGAAGATGGTATCATCAGACATTCACCAAAGTGGTGAAAGTGTTAACGCTAAACGCACTTGTGAGGTTGGTGGATTCGTGCTATGGCAAAAGAACCCTGACTTGTGGTTCCTAGAGCTGGTTGTTTCAGGTTGCAAGGTGAGTGCAGGTAGTGATGGTAAGGTGGCATGGAGTCAGTCCTCCTCGCGCCCTTCGCATGCTTCAAAGGGTCCTCCAAGGCCCCTTCGCCGGTTCTTTCAGGTATATATTCCTTCTGGTGGAAATAAAAATCTTTCCTTGATGCTGCAATGGTTTTGCCCCTCTCTGTTGAAAGTGACTCTAGCTAGTAACTAAGCAAATTCTGTCAATGAGGCACATTGTTTTTTGAAAAATAACTTCGTAGGGTATCTGTGTTTTGGAGTTGAAATTGATCTTTAAACTGGTTTTTCTGCAATTTCAATTGCAAGGTGCAGATTCCACATTTCTAAATGCATTGGAAATACATTTGTCAGTATCTATATTTTTTGTTCTGGGATTTCAGCACTCACCATAAGCCCCATTTGGACCAACAATACACAGTGAATCATGAAAGTTTTTGCCCTTGACCCGGTTCATGAATCCCGACCAATCGCATCCTGCCATATAGGTAGGATGTTACTTTTCTATCTCCTAAAGGCCAAACGCCAAACATTCTATTCAAATGACAGAGTGTCATTGTCATAAAACCAATCCATGAAAAAAATTCTGTGAATCACAGGCTATGCATACTGACTTCGTGTTACGATCCATAATACTCAAATACTTCTTTAAAATAATGGGTTTTCCCTACCTCACTCATCTTGACTACTGAACAATTTTAATCATTGTGCAACTCTTAACTTCAAAATTATGAATGATAATTATAAATGTTATGGACAACTCTTAATGTTTTGCTCATTGTTTACTTCTAACATGAATTATTGTCTGATTTCTGATATCAACAGGGCCTGGACCCCAGATCGACAGCCAACTTGTTCTTGAATGCTGTGTGCATTGGAGAGAAGAGCATCAACAATGAAGACTGTTTCATACTGAAGCTGGATACAGGCACCGACTCCCTCAAGGCACATAGCACTCCCAACTGCTGAAATTGTCCACCACACAATATGGGGCTACTTCAGCCAAAGAACAGGACTTCTCATTCAATTTGAGGACTCAAAGTTGGTGAGGGTGAAAGCTAAGGGAGATGATAGTGTGTTTTGGGAGACGAGTATGGAGTCAGTGATTGATGATTACAAATACATGGATGGTATAAATATAGCACACAGTGGAAAGACTTCTGCTACAATTTATAGATATGGAAAGTCATTCAATCACAGGGGAAGGATTGAGGAGACATGGAGGATTGAAGAGGTTGATTTCAATATTTGTGGTTTATCAGTGGATTGTTTTTTGCCTCCCGCTGATGTGAAGAAAGAACAAGAACATGATGATCATGGAATGGGATGAGCGAGCTAGTCTTTTTCTTGTTTTGGAAACAAAGGAAACTTAAGTGAATATGCTTGTATATATAGGTGAATTGAAATCCAAAATTTTCTTTGGAAATTCATGCTTAAGAATTTTTGAATGAGCAATTTTCTTTCTTCCCTCTACTTTTCATTTTCTACCACTTCCTCTATAAGAGTATAATGGAGCAGCTAAACTTTTTACTCTTCCTTATGTTTGTCATTACACACTCTTATCTAAGACTCACGGTGGCTCTTGGTTTTGGCTCATCATTTTTTTATTTTGCTATATGCAAAAGGTAATACTAATACTGCTGTAAGTTTAAGCTTTTATGAAATGAAGTTTTTTAATCATTAGATAATTTAAAAATTAAAGAAAAAGTGATTAAAATGAATTAAAGGGTAAATTACATCGATCTCTTTGTAAATTTTTAAATTTATACTATTTTTTTTATTTTATCTAACGATATATAAATATATTTCTCCAATCAAAATTTTTAATCAACATGACAAACTGTTTCTTTTATTTTATTTTTATATTTTTTCAAATTTGACTAAATTTTGTTAACTTTAAAAAAAAATTATATTTTGTATTTAAAAAATTTAAGATAAAATAACTTATTTTTACTTTGTATAAAAATAAATTTAAGGTTTTAATCAATATTTATTTAGAAATTGAAAAAAAAATAAAAAATGGCCAAATTTTAAAATTTTAAAAAATATATAAAATAAGTTGTTTTGTTATTTTGAAGGAAAAAATTGACTCGAAAGAGATATTTGTATATTGTTAAAAAAGTACAATAAGTCAGTGTAATTTCAAAAATTTTAACATAAGTTAGTGTAATTGTCAGAAATCTCAAAAGATGTGGGTATAATTTATTCATATCTAAATCATTTAGGAGAAATGTTATGATCAGTTGTGAATGACGAAAACTCTCAATTTAATTGATGCATGCATTCATATTTGTACGTATAATACACAAGTCAATCAAATTGCAAATAATGACACTCACAACTGCCTATAACATTCTTCAATCATCTAATGGTAAAAAATGGTAGATGACACAATCTTAATAAACTGCATATAAAAAAAAAGCTCTAGGAATGGACACTTAGAAAAAGGTAGTGGAATCTACATCAATACTAGAGAAATCTTTAAAATTATGTTTAGAATAATTTTTGTAAATATACACACAAAGTAAATAAATACGTCAAATTAATAAATTTAAAAATAATTATCCTAACTTTCTTTAAGTTATCTAATTATATGGATCTCATTAACAGTGATAAAGTTTCAGCTAAATTTTTATATGTATAAAATATTATTGAATATTACATTAATTTTTTTAGAGATTATAAAAAAATTATATAATTATTAGATATAATAAAAAAAATTATGTAATAATTCTTAAAAATAAAATAATAAATTTATCAGTAATACTGTGCTTATTTAAATTTTTATCAAAAGCAATGTAATATAAAATTAATATAATATTACTACATTAACTGTATAAATAATTATGATTAAATTATTGATTCATCGTAACATTACTCTAAATTTATACTTTACATGTTACTAAAAACCTTTATATTCTTAAAAAAATTGAATTTTTCAAGGAGACTCTAACGAGGAGTATACTTTTCACAACTTTTTTTTATTAAGGGCCGCATTGTGTTAAAGCTCGAGTGCAGGGTGTGAAACCCTAATTGTGTAAAACCCTATTTAAACCCTTGCTAGTGAGCTCTTCAACATATTGCCGCCTCCGAAGGTATGTTTTCCCCTAACCAACGTGATGCTTAGGGTTGTAGATTTGATGCTTTCAGTTTCAGTTCAAGCATATCTTGTTGTGTATGTATGTCCTTCGATTGACGCTAGATGTTAATCTGATGTCCTTACTCAATCCTATTGTTTTCTTTGAATTCTACCCGAATGTCTTCTGGAACTTGTTTTGACAAATCAGAAAACCATTTGCATTTCTTTTACCCTCTCCTTGTGTTTCGATTGAATGTGCGAGGAGATATAATGGATGCAGAAAGCGAAAAGGTTGGCCTACCAGCCCATTGCAGACCATTCCTTGCCTTGGTGTCAAATGGACCGACCAAAACTCATCTCCTTTGGGTCTGGTTCTTGTTTTTGTTTTGTTTTGTTTTGTTTTTTTTTTCCCTTCAATTTTGTCTCAATAGAATAGGAATGGCAAGTGATGAATGTTATCTTATCCTACACACTGAATAACTGTGTTGATTACAACTCCGCTTATTATCTGATGCCATTACTATCATTATTGCCTTTCCCTTTATTGAGTTCTTTCTTTAATTTTCTTCTGCTTTCCAATCTGTGTTGCTTATTGGGATTTTTCATTTCCTTATTGAAAAAAATAAAAGCGATTTTTCTTGCTCTTATTTGCTTGCCGATATTTAAATCTTGGAATTCTTATTATGGATCTTTTTTGGTGGTTTCTCGTATGCGTCGACTACCTGAATGAATCAACCAATATAGATGGCACCTAAAAATGAAGACTTGGTGTAAGTTTTATGAAATTTTAAAAATAATCCTATAGATGTGTAAAAATTCAATTCTTTTTAAATCCTGAAAAATGAAATTAAGTTTTGTAAAATGTTATTTACATACTGGTTTTTTTTCCGGTGATGGAAATGCCAGAAAATTGAACTAATAGATCTATAGCAATAGAGTCATTTGAAATAGTGATTCCAAATAATCTTCTATTTTTGATAGATTTCTCTCGGTCAATATAAACAGATTTCTTGTTCGAACTTTGTTTTCAGTTTTTTGAACTTATGATTATGATTTATGTTGGTGATGAAGGCAAATGATGTAAATATTCTTATCCTACACGCTGAAATTTGATGTAGACTACAAACTCCGCTTATTATCTGATGCCTTCCCTTTATTATATATACATTTGTGTTTTTTACAGCATAAATGTGTTCTTATGTTTTTTGATACTGTGTTTACTGTTTCTATTTTTTTATGTTGTCACATTGGCAATACATTGATAACAAGCTAGTTCCAAAGCTTTTGCGACCTTTGACTCTATGATGAGGAAAAGCAGACGGGCGGTCAGAATCTGATGCCGTGTTGATTGTCTGCAAATTTCCAATTTTGGAATGTCTCTGAGAGTTCCAACATGTATTCTGTAACGTGGCCTGTTGGGATATAGTAGTTTTTGGTTCACAAAGTTGGTCTATCTTCAGCTTAGTGTTACTCTGTTAATATTTGTTCCTCTCTCTCTTTTTTGGTTAGAAACTGATCTTGTATTGGCTGCTATATGGTCTTTACATTGTTAGATGTTAACATCAATTTTTTGGGGGATGACTCCCTGCTCCCACCTGCCTGCTATGATGAAGTTGCTAAATTATGTCTGGACATATGATTCTTATCCATGATTTTATATGCTTCTTCTGAGCAGTATAGTTTATGCAGTATTATTTGATTTGCTGTTTTTTCTTCAGTTTTATGTCTGCCTTCTTAATTCTAGCATTCTTCCTAGAAGTTTTTAATACCTTTTCTTATAAAAAATAAAAAATAATTAGGATAATTACACTTACATCTCTTAGGTTTTTTAAATTACAAGGTCCCCTTTTGGTTTTTGGTAACAGGTTCTTCTTGCCTTTCATGACAGCTAGTTAACTTAACGAAAGTTGCTTATGCAGTAATATGCTTTCCCCAAATACTGGTTTTACCTTAAATATAATGGAAGATCAAGATTACTGCCAAGGACCACTATAAATTTACAATATTATCCATGATTTATAGACAAAATGCCATTTTTTTTCTTGACTACAGTCTCTCTAAAAAGTTTGTTCTCACTAAAACTTTTTTTCTTCTCTTTCTAAAATTTTATATAAAATATACCCATCAAAAGAATATCTAAATTATATTTAACAAATATGCATACATATTCATACATATAACCCATTAACATATTATTAAGCAATTTACTAATAAAAATCATATACATAATAGATATAATTTATAGGCCTTAATTATATCTATAATTATAGAATCCCTACATATTCCCAGTAAGACTTGTATGTTCTTCATATATAACAAACTGAAAGAACACATCTTACCTTGAACAAAAGACTGTACATAAATTAAGAGATGTTCCCAAAAACAGAACAGAGAAAAAGTAGAGGATTCATCCATCTCTGGCTAAAAAATTAACATCCAAAATCAAACTAGGCTCTCCCAAAATAAACATGCTTAGCAGCACAAAAGGCAACCAAAGCCATCATTTGGAAATTAACTTGCTTGCAGTACCCCCCAAATAGCAACAAATTGTAGTAGGATAGCATCAAGAACATATGATTGATCAGTAGACCACGATGGGCCAAGAGAAGTCCAACACCAAAAGTTAGCATCAAGAGAAACCCACCAAATGAACCAATCAAACTGACTGAACAAAAGAACAACCAAATACCATGGCCAGAAAACGAATTGAACAAGATTGCAGATTTAAAACAATAAGCAACAAAGATATAATTACATAACAGATTGCAATAGGAAGAATATAATTTAATAACTGATCTCTTCTCCGAATGACGACAGAGATGATGACTTGTTTGAATCCGAGAAGCGCTAATTGTGGCTGTAGAATTTCTCTGTGATCATCTCAATCTGCAATTCATCCACTAGTTCTTGAATCTAATTGATGGCAAATACCAAATACTTGATCACAGAAGGTACTCCCAGATCTTAATCTCAAATTTCAAGATTGCAATCGCATAAGGTATTTGAAGTTTGCAAAGACACCCCAAGATCACAATGAACAATTGAGTGATGAAAATGCACAAATTTGAGTTGTCCTCAAAACCCATTAGGGTCTGCACCCTGTAAAATTTCTCAAGGCCAAACGACTCGTCTCCATTTTGAACACAGCTATGCACAATGGGAGAGACAGGGGGACCTTGAAAGTGGTGACTTTGCTTCAATCCTTGCTGTTACAACTCCTAGCCCTTATGATTGCCCTCTGCCCTGGAGTTTTAGCACTCTAAGTTAGAGAGAGAAGAACAGAGATGTGATGATTCCTTGACACAATTTATATTTGAAAGATGAAACGAAATATAAGAAAAGGATTAGGAGTGGTGAACTTGAAGGACTATTGTGCTAAGGGTGGGGGACGTGTGATGGAGTTGGAGAGTTCTAGAGATACTCGGAATAGATGGAGTGTCTGAAGCTTGATGAAGCAGATGATGCCACATCCTTACTCTTGCAAGGAAGTTTAACTTCATGAAGACTTGATGTTCCCTGCACAAAATGTGTATTTGTAGATATATTTTTCTTGATTTGCAGACATGGTTCTTTGATTTTTTAGAAGAATGCTTTATGTGGGATAAAAAAATCAATGTAATGTAGCCTTCGTATCTGTACACTTTTATCTTTTATTTGTGAAATTTATGCAGCAGTTTCTTACTAAAGTTTGTGTTTGCATTTGTTTTATTTTGAAAGAGGATATGTTGTTTCATGACCGTCTAGTAAGTATGGATTTAAAGGAAAGAGATGATGTCTCAGTTTTGTTCTACAAGACTACAAATCCCCCTCCAATTTGTTTGGGAATAAATACTTTGCTCCCAATTGTTGCGGACATGTATTTGCAGGGTTCAGAGACTTTTTTTTTTCCCACATCCTTTTCCCATTGATCAGTTCTCACCTATACTCTTCTCAGAATTTTCAACTACCAGGTATTCTATGAACTTGAATATAGCTTTGTACGCTTACTGGAAACTGTTATCAAGTTCCAGAAAATTTCCAATGTTGTTCCATCTGAAGAAGAAGATGATGGCGATATGTACAACCATCGTTGACTTTGTAGAGTGAGCTTGTTTCATGTGTAGCAACCAAAAATCAACTAGGAAATACTGACTAAAATTCCGTTATTGTAGTTGAATTTGATTATAATTATGTAACATATGATTAGCAGAAGCATTACAATTTGGGTTTGTTTTATCTCTGGGGCCACAATTGTGGTTTCTACGTTGTCAAAAGTGTCTGATCTCATTTATGAGTCATGTTTACTGTAAATTTACATTTTGTCGACTACCATTGTGTGGAATTAGTGTTGCATACATGTAATTTGTTTTAATCTGCTTAAGTTCGTTTCTGCAACATTTTTTCTTTTATAATGGTAATAATTTATTTTGAGTTTTGTATGTATATATATTATTTGGATTGGGATGAATGATGGTTTTGACTTTTGAAATTGACTATAATGCTATATTATGATTTGGACTTTGAGACCCCGAAGTGATGAGAGTTTTGTTCACTAGGATTGCCCTGCTTTGTAATCATAAGTCCCCTAGAACCTATTTCGAGTTTTCTTGTGCTACTTGAACATGGCTTGATGAAATATTTTTCATCCCATATAAGTGCATCCCTCTTGGGTAATTATAATTGTATATTTGTTCACTAGAAAAGGTTTAGTAGGGATATCTATATTTGTTCATGAGAATAGATTTACTAGGACATCTGGATTCTGGAGAGTTGGCTATAGGTCCATGAACTCTAATCAATTTTAGTTCTCCAATTCCCCACCCTTTCTCTTACATTCACATGGCTTTTTGTTAATAATACATGCACTGAATTTTTTCGGGTAATAGCATCCATTGCCGATTTGGTAAGACTTAAGAGTGTTGACGGTGAGTCTTATTGGGGAGGTGGGCTCCAATCCCTAGTTATGCACCACATGTTTAGATTTTCTTAGTGTTCTAATATTTGCTTTCCGATCAATGATTCTTTATGGCAGCTGGTAAATCTCCTTTGGAAATGTAATCCAAAAGTTATTCATCTTTTAGAAGACCATTTGCGGCAGGGAGAGAAGGTCTCTTATTTCGGTGGGTGGTGGGTCCTAATATATATATATATATATATATATATATATATATATATATATATATATAACACGGAACAATTTGGCTAGTGTATGGTCCAAAATGATGCTTAGTGGATGTCAATTGCTTGAATCCATTCCCCAAGGACAAGTTTATACGGTGCAGGGTTTCGTTTTCCTCACCAGATCAAACTCATCTCGTATTTATCGTTATTGGAAGAATTCAAATGTTTTCTAATCAATGGGTGATGGATCCCATCTATTGGACTGTTTGCGCTGTTAGATTTGCTAGGCCTTCTGGGGACGGTGTTCTACGCTGAACCCTTCCAATCTTTTGTATATAAATTATTGGTGTGCTGCGTGTATGTGTCACAACTTTGTTTTGGAGAGCGCGAGTGTCTCGATTTCAATTAAAATAGAGGAGTTTTATTTCTTTCAATTTTTATATGATGTGAGGGTGATCCTCATGGACATACTTTATTTATCTTGAAATGGAAATACAATGGTGAGTTAATTAAACTAAGCTCATATATTTTAAGGATTGATTAAATAATAAAAGAAGGTTTTATTTTTATTTTTGTGTTTCACTTTAACTTTCTATTCTTTATTTGTTCAGCTTTATTTTGTGAATTTTAAAAATTGTATCACAAAAGCGTTTAAAGAATAAGCTTGATTCTCATATGATGAGATTTAATTTGACGTGTGTAAGCTGATTTAAGATATTTTTAATCGACACACACGTATGCATCAAAATCAGAAGTTTAGATGAGGAAATTCAAACAGTAGGTAGAAGTTTAGATGGGGAAATTCAAAGAGTCGGTAGTAATTAATTTAGGCAATAAACCAATTGGGTTTTGAGAGGGATTTCAAATGTTGAAAGTGGCTGGTAGGTGTTGACAATGTTTGCATATTTTGAAATTTGGTATATCTCTATTAGTGTGAAATTGGCTGTTTCCCACTGACAAGGTCAAGAATCTTAGGATGCGTATAAATTTGTCCAGTGTATTATTTTTCGTATCGTGTATTTTAATCTTTATAAGCAATCTTTTCTGTCTTTTCTTTTACCATGCCCTCCGTTGTCTATTCTACTGTCCCCATAGAGCCTAGTAGACTCTGTTTCGGAAGTCACTGTGTAGTATGTATTAAATGTATTAAACGATCCTGATATCGTAAAATATCGTACGAAAGAAAGTCCTGTCCTCCAAAAACAAAAGCCAAAATCATGAAATACCAATAGAAAGAAGTGTACATTACATTGATTTTTTTTTTTTTTGACTATTATATCGCTCTTTCTTAATATTTATAAAAATATATTGATATTTTTTTATTTTAATAGATTAATTAATAATATATAAAAAAAATTTCAATTTTTTTTTCTTTTTTAAAATAACAAAATCGTCTATTTTATTTATTTATTTTTATATTTTTTAATTTAAGTCATTTTTTTTAAATATTATTTTTTAAAAAAATAAAATTTATTTAAGATAAATAAATTATTTTTTATTTTATATAATAGTAAATTTAAGATTTTTATTAACACTTATTTAAAAAATGAAAAATAATTAATCAAAATTTGTAAAAAATAATAATTTTATCATTTTAGAGAAATGAGTGAAAAAATATTATTAGATAAAATAAAAAATATAATATAATTTCAAAAACTTTAAAAAACGTCAATGTAACCCCGAAAAGAAATATCAAGGTAACCCTAAAAAGAATTTGTCAAAATCTCTCTCAAGACGTAACGGACTCAAAGAGTCCACCACCTTTCAATTGTATTGCAATTCGTAGGCCGTAGTCCTTAGTTGAAGCTAACATGGCCGTCAATTTTCATTCACCTTTACCAGGCCGTCGGCATCACAAAACGTATGTAAATCCCCACAGTTTATGTCACGTCGATGGAATCCCCATCATGGATTGGCCCTACATGTCGGAAGCCATCACAATGGTTGTCGTCAAGGAAAAAATTTTAATTTATACAATATCTTCTTAATGTGTGCTTAATTATCATTATTAAAATAGCATTATTTGATTAATTGTTAAACAAAAAAATAATAATTTGGTAATTGAATAGTCAAAAATAAAATAAAATAATTTGTCAACGTCAACACTCTATTTAGATAAATAAAATAAAACAAGAATAGGAGATACTATTAATAATTATGAAAAAGAAAAAATAAAATGATAATTTATTTATGTTTGAATAACTAATAAAAATTAAAAAGAAAAGAAAAGAAAATAATACTGTATTTTTTTTCTCTCTCTCTCTTACTTGAGAAAAATAGATTAAAAAAAAAGAAATTATATTTTTTATATGAATAGAAATGATATAATAAAAATTCAATTATTTTAAAAATAAGTATTAAACTAAATTTTTTAATTCTTTCTTCACTCCCTACTTTTGTAAAGAAAGCAAAAAGAGCTTTTAAGGTTTTCTTTCTCTTTTTTTATTCTTTCTTATTTTTAAATCAAGAATAAAATAACTCTACTTCTTTTCCTCCTTTCTTCTTTTTTCCTTCCCAACTCTCTCAATTCAAGTGAACTGTCAGTGTAAACACAGTAATCTCACAAATATGAATCTTAAAAAAAGACAAGTTCAAAATTAATAAACCATCACATTAGAAAGAAAAGAAAGTCCATGTATAAAGTAGTGTGAAGGAATTGTAACAATCATTCAAATCAGTTTTTAAACATGTGTCATAAATAATATCATGATAATACTTTTAATTTTAAATATATGTCTCATGTCAAAATTTAATTTACATGATTATCGAATTTATACGTGTCGTACGATTTTATTATTAAAATACTTTGTTTATCATAATTTGCCTAAAAGACTTTAAGAAAAATGTTACGATCAGTTCTAAAAAATGCATACAAATACATTATATGTGTAATTAAATTTCGAATTTTCATCATTTACAATCCACGTAGCATAAAAAAATTAATGGATCATGTTTATTTTAGTGAATTTATTTAAAGAATGAGAATGGTTTATTTAACAAGGCCTTTAATTGAGTATTAAAATGACAATTACACTATGTTTGGATGAAAGGAATTGGAAAGAAAATAAAGGGAAGGAGAAGTAAGGGGAGCTTGTATCATGTTTGTTTTAAAAATTAGGAAAGAAATGAAAGAAAAGAGAGGGAGAAGGAGGGATAGCTTAACTCTCATTTTAACAATTTTGTTATTCCTCTAAAAGTAAACGGAAATGGAGGGAAGGGAAAGAAAAATTTAATAAATTTTTAATAATACTAATATTACTCTTAAAATTATAAAAATCAAAATAAAAATAATACCTCTATCCTAAGACATTCAAAGGGTATAATAATAAAATAATATAAAATTATTTCCTTCCCTTTCTCTCCCTTATCATTCCCAACTAAAATGAAATGATTATATTAGTCTTTCCTCTCATTAGTTATTCAAATATAAAAGAGAGATTACTCTCTTTTCTCCTCTCCTCTCTTTTCTTTCTCTTCGTAACTAATACTCTTTTTTTTTTTTTTTTTTCTTTTTTCCTTCTACTTATCCAAACCAACCGAGTAAAAACCACTTGCCAACGCATACACGCACACAAAGGTTTAGAGGGGACCCATTCCGTCGGTGGTGGTGGTGCTAGTGTAGTTTGTAAAGTACCCTATCGCTCCCCTTCCTTCCAGACATGTTATTAAGGAACTCAACTACCCATTTCGACAGAGAGAGACTGGCACTGGATCACTGCACTGATCGAAGACGAAATGAAGGACGAAGAAGCACAGAAAACAACTACTATTACAACTACAACTGCAATCAGTTGTGAAAAAAGAGGGCCCAGATGGTGCTCTGCTCGGGAAGGGTAGGTACAAGTTCTGGGCCTTGGCTGCCATTCTGTTACTCGCATTCTGGTCCATGCTTACCGGCTCTGTTACTCTCAAATGGTCCGCCGGTAATCTCAACCCTATTTCAGACGATTTCGACTCTCTGATCCACGACGATCTCGATGTCCTGGTTCGCAGCCTCTTACTCTTTCTCTCTGTGATTGTTTTGGTTGGATTTTGGTGTTTTAGATCTGACAAATTCCCCTGGAATTTTGTTTTATTGTTTATTTTGCGGTGGCAGGAGGTGGAGGAGCGAGAGAAGGCGGTGAGGCACATGTGGGATGTATACACCCACAGCAGTACCATTCGGTTGCCTAGGTTTTGGCAGGAGGCTTTCGAAGCGGCGTACGAGGACTTGACCAGCGATGTCCCCGGCGTAAGAAACGCCGCCGTTTCGGAGATTGCTAAGATGTCCTTAAGGTCCGTCGATGTCGAACCCCCTCCTGTTCAACCAAAGGTTAGTTACACACCCTCTGTTCTTCTCTAGATATTTCGATTCGGCAATTTTTTTATTATAATTGTTTGCAGTCTTTCCCCTATTTTCTTGAATAGTTTATTGATTTTTTTTTTTTTTTACTGAAATGAGCTTTAGAAGTCCGTTAATTTCAGCATACTTATAATATATATATATATATATATATATATATATATATTAGTTTCTGAAATGAATGTTTATGAAGATTCACAGTTTTAAGTCTAGAAAAATTCAAAATCCATTTGAGATCGTTTGAAATTTTCAAATTACGTTGACCTCTGTGAAGATAAAATATTCAGGATTGTTGGTGATTCAGAATCCCTCAACTACTTTACTATTCCTTACTAGATGAGCTAATGAATGACTATATATAGTTTTGAGGCAGGTACTGAGATCCCTCGAGTGTTTTCATTGTTGCCCATTGACATTTAGTCATGGATTGCCCTTTATATGGGTTTTGCAGATTCAAGTCTTAATTGATGCAGAATGCTCCTTGGAATCAATTTCTAAATTTTCATTGATCTTTCACTTTAGATTTGTTTTTCAATGGTTTTATATTTTTTAAATAGTTTCACTTTTGGGATTCTATGTTAAATGAGGCTGCTCAACCTGATGTTTTTATTTTCACTTTCTTTTTCAATAATCTTACATATATAAAAAATAAAAAAAAAAAAGGTTTTAGGATGGTCGTTCTGATCTTTTCTATAAATTCCTAAAGAGCAAGTGATGAAGTGAGGTTGAGAAAATTTTGCAGAACCACTGAATAGACTCCACCTTCATTTAGTGGCGGAGCTAGACCATTGACATAGGGGGAGCAAAATAATAAAAATTGAAATCTAAAGGGATCTTCTATAAAAAATGAAAAATTTTGGGGTACAATTTATAATTTTTATAAAAATTAGAGGTAAAATGTCTAATATTTAAAATTTGGGGGTACCAAGACCACCCTAGTCCCCCCCCCTTAATCCTTATATCCACCTCTGCTTCAGCGAGCGTCATAATGTCAGAGAAAAACCCTGAATATGGCTCTGTATTGAATTGATATGTGGGTCCTTACATGGTCCTTGTCATCCTTGTGGGGAATAGGAAACCATAACCTCTTTGGTTTCACCTTGGTTACCATACTGGTTGATTTCATCAGACATTACCTGCTTGCTACTGTTCTATCTATTAAGTTTCTGGCTGTGTTGCCTTGCTAATAGTATATATAAGGGTCCTTCGGTCACAATTCCATAAAAAGAATAAAAATTATCCCAAGATCCACACTTAAACAGTGAATATGGAATTCTATACTATGCACTATGTAAGGATGTCATAACATGCATAAAGGAAACCACAATGGCTGGGACAAAAGATTCTAGACATCTGATGAAACAAGCGGTTATTATCTCGGTGTAGCCCTCTTTATTTAATTTGATGATTCCTCTACATTTGGAAATCCATGCAAGTGAAAATTAAAGTATGTTGGACATTGGTAAAACCATATTTAGTATATTGAAATTGAATTTAAAATGCGGGGAGAGATGTTTTCTTACAGCATTGTTGATTCTACTTTTGCTGTCCAGAAAACCGGAGAAAAACGGAAAATTACCGAGCAGGCAGAGGAAGACAGAAAGGTAGTTGTAACTACTGGTGGGACTAGCTCATAGCAGGAGAAGTGCTGAAGATCAAACAGAGTCTTATAGCTTTCCATATATGCTGCTAGTTATCAAGATTTACTGATTTCATGCCCTTGGCAGAAGATGGCCAAAGGCAGGAGTATACTTCACACACTATGTTCTATCATCAGAACAAAATTACATATGCACATATTTCTTGTACTTGAAAAACAGTTCAATAGAACTTTGTTAAATAAACCCAGTTTTATGTTTATATCTTTCAATTATTCTTATTATATATAACAATTATAATAGAAGGATATTTATTATAGTATTATAGGCCAGCTCGACAGGCCATCCGAGAAAGATCTCTTTTTGTGACTTTCACTTTCAAGAACCTATTTTCTACATCCCTGTTTCCCACGAAATTGATTTCTGATCCATCATTTTTTTTCTAGGGAAAATTTTGTTTCATCATCCTGTTTTCCAATAGAAAATTAATTTTTCAAAATTTTGAACTACCTATATTGTGAGAAAACGAGTTGGGGGGCGGGATCTTTTGTTGAAATGCAATGATCTTACTTTTTATTTTGTTTGATACAAGAAATCAATATACAATCAGGCTCCCTCGATATTTTCTGATTAAATTCGAGTTTATATAAAATATAAATGGTTTAAGAATTAAATTTTATTTTTTTTAATTATTTTATTTCTAATTTTAAGATAATTTAATAATCAAAATATCCTGTTATAACTTTGAATTTACAATAATATTATCTTAATTGTTGTTTACACCCACATGCGTATTAAGTATTCATTTCGAACGTTACTAAGTCTTCTTCCATCAAAACTTGAAAAGAATAACAAATCAAGTGAGTTTGATATAACACGCATTAATATATCATTTCAATAACATTCTATTATATGTATTATATTTTATTAAAAAAATAAATCATATTATATATAACAAAATATTATTAAATTAACATATTAACACCTCACTATACCAACCTATTCAAAAAATATTTCATCCTAAATGCGTTCCAAATAACTAATTTGGCCTCCCGGGGAGATTTTATGTAAACTATTGCGTACATATATCATCTTGTAGATTTGATGTTCTGAGAGTGATAGGATAATAGCACATCGACATTAGTCATCTGCAACATAACATTGACAGCTCTGGTTGGGAACGGAACTGAGCACAGTTCACGCTATAAAACAAACGAGTGGTTACTATGACTGAATGACAGCCTAATATCTATAGTACGACAAGGTAATCAAGGGAGCTATCATATTTGGACTCCCGGTTTCAAACATTATCCATCCAAAGCTTCCCACCACTAGAAACCGATTCCACTTGCCGACAGTCGACAATCTATACCAGATAATAGACAGACAATCGATTTCATAATTAACTTTTGACCGCTAAAAGAATAATGATATCCAAACAGATTGTAACTCGATTTCTCACCTAGAATTAGGGGTTTTTTTTTTTTTTGGGAAACAAGATGGTTTTCAAAACGGATTAAAGAAATGAT
Source organism: Nyssa sinensis (assembly GCA_008638375.1). Lineage (NCBI taxonomy): Eukaryota > Viridiplantae > Streptophyta > Magnoliopsida > Cornales > Nyssaceae > Nyssa > Nyssa sinensis. The sequence continues at coordinate 4,960,482 of CM018038.1, read as the reverse complement.
CACTCCCACCATTTATATATATATATATATATATATATTTTAGTATACTATATTTATCAATAAATCATACTACATAAACTGAGTTCTAAAGTTTCTCCTACTATATTTCTCCTATTCCTTCTTGTATTAGTTTTGGTTAAACTGTTTTAAGCTATCAGAGTTTGATACAAATGTAAGGTGAGGCCAGGAAATATAAACAAGATAGAATTAGGATAAAACTCTAGATTGAGTGAAGCAGGAAATATAATCGGATGAGGATTAAGAAAAAATTATCCTGTCCCATTACCATTTCTAATCGCACCTCATGCTGTGTGTGAACTTATAAGGACAAACTATTAAAGACCCATCACGTAGGATCACGACCACATTATGCATAGGGAGGATGCGGCGAGCCCGGAATGGGAAGCCTCCCTGATTGCTTCCCGAGAATCCATCCACGCATTTCTTAGGTCTTATCAGTGTGCTGGCAAAAAATCAAAATCAGAAAACAGATAAAATTTCCATGCATGGGCAAAAATCCCTCAAGACTTCAATCTATCAAACTTCCAATTGAGCGAGCAGATGCAAAAGAACATGACCAAGAATCCCAAATTTCCATCCCACCAAACATTAAATTATGTTAAATACAACAGGAGAGAGAAACTGAGACAATAAGAAGAGTCCAACAAAAGAAATACTATTGATTTAAGATTTAAAACCTACCTGGGATTTTGTAACCAAAATAACAGGGGCTCCACTATTAAGTACACTCACAAAATTGCTTGAGCAGTTTAAATTACTGATGCTGCTCTTTGGAGGAGGAGAACAAAAATCCTAAATAAAATCCATTTACAGAGTTCTTCAGACAAATGTATTTACAACTGCCTCCACAACCCCCCTAGTCTTCCACAGTCTGAATCTCTCCCATCATGATCCGGTTGCTAACAACATTAAACCCCAAAACTGCAGGACTAACCTTCTTTCCTTTCTTCCCCTTCTTCTTCCCTCCCCCTTTTGCGGACTCATCAAGAACCATTGTGTTACCTTGGTCAGAGTCCCCTACACCTGTATTGTCAGCATTCACATCTCCAGCACCAACTCTGGTGACCTTACGATCATGCCAACTTTGCAAGGCAATTTCGAGGACATCTGCTGGTAACAACTCTTTGTAGTTGAGGAACTTGTCAATGAACTCATGGTCTGGATCAAATGACCCAAGGTTCTCTATCAGAAATATTTCAGCCTCTGATCTGGTTTGCTTCAAACAAAATTCCAGGAAACTTGTATCTAACAAGGGGGAAAATGACATCGAATCAAGAGAGAGAAGTCCAAAATTGATATATATATATATATATATATTTCCAGTTAAAATACCACTAATAAAGCTATTAATTTTTCAAACCTGATAAATAATTTAAATTAGAACAAAGTCTACAAGTATACAAAAAGCTGGTTTCTTTTCAGTCAAGAGCCACATTTTCTGGATAAAGGAAAAGTCCAAGAAAAGTAATGCACACTTGGAAGAAGAAATAAATGTGCACCTTTTGTCCCAATAAGTCTGACAGACTCACTCTCGCACCAATCTCTAAAGCCCATGGCCTCTGTAAAGGAAGGGGATAAGGTCAATTATACTCGTATAGAAGATAACAAATCAAATAATGGCTTACCTGAATACTTAGTAGTGACATCTTTTCTCCGTTTTAGGGCTGACGAAGCAGAGGTAGGTGATGATGAAAGCAAATGCTCAGCAGGTCTAACACTCAAGGACTTCTGCCCACTTGCAGACCCTTTTACAGACGTATTTTTGGTTCCCCAACTGCCTTGGGTTGCAAGATGTGGAAAATCCATTCTGCTTGCAGAAAGATGGCCTCTTAGTTTTGCATTTCATGCATTTCAATTTCTTTAATAAATGTAATTATTTCCAACAATAATAGGTCGCACAAAACCAATAGACTCCAATATGTGATCATCTTTAGAGAATTAACATGGTTCCATATATTTTCAAAGTTGCAATAAAACAAGAATAAAATTATCACACACGACACGAGGATTATTATACCAAAACCATAGACAGGGTAACATGGCCAGTACTGAGGGTGCCACTAAGGCGAGAAGAAGAAGACAACTAACGAGTCATGGTGGTGTATTTTACAGAAAGTATGGCCCTCAAAAGAGTAGAATAGCGAAAGAGGATTTGGGTGTGTTGTTCATACTATCACATTATTAGTTATTTTAAAGATTAAAGGCCACACATGAAAACCTAACGGTTCAATCACACAATTTCAATATCATACTTACCATCACCTTCAATTCCTTCACACATCCACCCACAGAGGAAAAGACAGCCCTTTCGGTTTTTTTTTTCCTTAATATATAAAATAAAATTATATTACTGCAGTAAGTGGGGGTCTAGAAGGGGAGCAGCAGAAAGATTCATCTAGTTGCTTGGGACAAAATCAAGAAACCAGTCTTTAGTGGGGGTATGGGGGTTAAAGACTTGAATACCTTCAACACAGCTCTCTTAGGGAAATGACTGTGGAGGTTTGGTGAAAGCGATGGGAATCTTTGGAGAGAGATCATTGTTACTAAGTATGGATGCGACAATGGTGGTTGGTGTTCGGGCAATGTGGAGGGCCCAAAGGGATGTAGTCCATGGGATTACATAAGAAGTGAATGGAGGACTTTCAAGGAAAAGTGTGGTTTTGTTATCGGAAAAGGTGACAGTGCAATTTTGGGATGACGGATGGAATGGGGCCGAGCCGTTGAGGGCAAAATTTTCAGTTTTATATAGTCTGGCTAGCAATAAGGCGGCTTGGGTGAGCGAGTGCCTAGAGAGAGTTGGGAATATGCTTGTCTGGTCTTCTCGTTTTAGAAGAGACTTCCGTGATTGGGAGCTAGAAGAGGTGGTTTCCTTCCTAAGTCATATCAATAAGTCTTGTGCTGTGGAAGGAAGGGAGGATGAAAGGGTGTGGCTGCCAAGTAAGGGATCTTTCTTCGGTCAGTTCCTTTTACAAGAGTTTGGTAGCCACGGCAAACCCTATATTCCTGTGGAAGGTCATTTGGCACTCAGAAGCTTCTCCTAAAGCCTCTTTCTTCACCTGGGAAGCCTCTTGGAAGGCCATCTTAACTGCGTAAAATTTGAAGAGAGATTTTCTTTCGACTAGTAGGTATTATTTTTGTCATAAAGAGGAGGAATGGTTGGACCATGTTCTTATTCACGGTCATGTCCTCGTGGAGCTGCTGGAACCTTGTTTTGACTCTCTTTGGTGTCTCCCGGGTTATGTCAGGCTCCGTCAGAGATCTTCTGCTGGCATGGACAAGGTGTAATCTTCCCAAAGAGATTAAGAAAATCTAGAGGCTGACCCCTATTTGCCTTTTGTGGTGTTTATGGATTAAAAGGAACAATCGTGTCTTTGAAGATACGGAGCTCTTCATTCCTTTCTTTAAAGACGCGTTTTTGCACTTATTATTTTTTTGGGTCAAAGAAGCTTTCCCTATAAATGTCTCTTCTTTTGTTCATTTTTTGGGGTCGCTTAGACCGATGTAAAGCTTCTTGGAGTTTTTGCCCGTGGTGCCTTTCTTGGGCTCCTTTTTAATATACATCTTACTCTTTACTTATCAAAAAAAAAAATATATATTACTGCAGTATACAACAGCCACAAGCCTGGACTTCCTCTGTATAAGACAGCCTCCTAAAAAAAATCTACAAGAAAATAACGAATCTCGAAATTACCAAAGCCTAGACACCCCACACGGTTATTATAATTATCAAAGCTTACAAAATATAATCCTGAAAGATTACTTAATTCCGGAGAAATCGAACACCCCAGTTTGTTTGATTGCACAACTAAACTAACCTTAAAATCCAACGTGTTGGGATTGCATACATGAAACTTTTTTCTCCATTCAGCCCTAGTACCATATTCTCCATAAATAAAAAAATCCCGTGCCTTTTTCATTGCTTCAAACCATATTCCTTTTAATCCACTTTTTGTTTTTCAGGTGCAGCGCTTTTTTGATTGCTAATTCATATGGATGTGTCATATATAGTGCTATAATCCTAATCCTTTCATTATGACAACTTTTTTTGGGTAGTTTCATAATGACATTAAGGGTTTAGAAGTTGGAACGTAAATATGGTAGTTTGTCTGTCTTTGGGGTTGAATAATAATTTTTAAAATTAAAAATACATCCAAACTACAAGCAATATTCTCTTCTTTTTTTTTTAATAATTAACCTACAAGCAATATTCTCTAATATATAACTAAAAAATCATTACAGCGGGAGAGAGGGACATGGAAACATATATATATCTCCTTTAGTTGAAACAATCATTATATTGAACCATTTTTAATTTTAAAGATAGCCAAGTTTTTTACGGTATATATAAATCAATTTAGTTTTTTCTTAATCAAATTATCCATTTTTACCCATTCAAAAAATGATGGACATGTTTTTGCTATAAAGATGCCGTCTTTTCGAGGTTATCAACTTTCCATAGTTTCCAACTTTCAATGTCACTTGGATACAGAAGAACTAGCGAATGCCAGACAGTCATCCAGGCGGCACTTTAGATTTCAAACAAAAAATGTCTATAGTGGTTATGTCGGTCATTAATTTCTCAAGTTTACATTCAAGTCCCACTCCAAGGGCCACTTACTCATCAAAAAAAAAATTCTCAAGTTTACTTCAACTCTAATGTTTTTATTTCAAATTTATCAAGATTTTCTTTTTAGTAGTGTAGTAAATTACATTATTTCCGAAGTACTCACTTCTCTTATCATCAAAAAACCAATTCTCAATTTTTTTAACAAAGACATTGAGAAAATGAAGACTTTCTTAACCACGTTAATAGACTCAAGGATATGAAACCCAAAACATATCCAACTTTCAGGGTTTTATTTCTTTGTGATGTGATGGATTGTGCCTGCTGTTGACGTGTTTTCTAATGTACTGGCTAATAGATCATAAAGTTCTGATAGAAGGGAGTTCCAGTCTTCCAAAGATTTTGTTAAGGTTTTTTGTTCTTTCTATTCTTTTCTTTTTCTTTTTCTCTTTTTTGAAAAAGTAAATAAGATTATTTAAGGAATTGCCAGATACAAGGGTCAAAGACTAATAAACAGCAACAAGACAGTAACAAATTGACAGAGGGAGGGACATATTTCAACAGCCTCCCACTCACACGAGCATGAAAAAAACTTGATAATATAACCAAAAGGGCTGCAGAAAGAGCATCTCCCATTGACAAAACAAAACAAATAAAAGATGGTTCTTCCCCCCTTTTTTCTGTAAAAAATAGATGGAACCTATCAGCAAGACAGTTAATCTAAAAAACACTGCTCTACTCCTACGTGCTAACATCTAGTCTGAATAAAAGAAGTTAAGAAGTAACTAGCAGCAATAGTAATAGACACAAGTATGAAATACAGTAAAATGGATGAGTGAACAAGCAGCACAAGCTAAAAATAACAAAACATAAACAAATAAAACATGTTCTTTCTTCCCCTTTTTCTGTCAGGAGATTGGAAACAAAAAATAGATGGAACCTATCAGCAAGACAGTTAATCTAAACAAACACTGCCCCTACTCCTATGTGCTAACATCTATTCTGAAATAAAATAAGTTAAAAAGTAACTAGCAGCAATAGCAATAGACATAAGAATGAAATATAGTAAAAGGGATAAGTGAACAAGCAGCAGCAGCTAAACAAATAATCAAACCCTCGTAAAGATGCAGTAACAGAAGAAAGGTAAGATGTCATACTGCTTCACTTCTTGCTTTGGTTGATCTGAAGGACCCCAGAATAGATCATCATCTCCTTTATGTTTTGATTGAGCAGAATCGTTGGAAACAATCTGGATAGGAGATGCAGCCTTGGCCAAAGATGATGCAGAAAGCGACCATGAAGGACCATTTCCACGGATTGGCTGAGTTGGCTGGGACTTTTTAGGAGTTGGCATTGGGGTTTGGTGCTGAACAGAAGAAACCTTTTTTCCCTGTTCCCTTAGGATGTCCCTCAATGATGTGGGTTTAGGAAGCTTCCCAGAGTCAGTAGACCATGCTGGAGCAGGGGCAGGGTTTGCAGACTCCCCCTTCCAAAAAACAAAATCTCCTAAAGAAGGACCCGATGGGACTGTAGGTAAGACTTCCTTCTCCTGCGTTATTTGACGGGAAATCTTGCCTTTCTCAACAGGACTTGATCCTGTGCGCACATCAGCCAAAGCATCAGGCACTGAGACCTTGGCTCCAACACCCTTCGTTTTTGCAGACTTTTTGCGACTTTTTTTAGTATCTTTAGCCTCAATAAAGTTGTCATCATCCATTGAATCAGATTGTGTACTCATAATTGGAAGAGAAGGGAGACTAGAAATACTGTCTGGAACCTCCGCATTCCCCTCATAATCCTTTGCCACAACTCCTTCTGCCAAAAGATCATGTAACTGGCTCTTTTTGCTCTTCTGATTAGGAGAGCTTTCAGGTTTCCCCAAGTTTGACTCAGCACTACCTGTATATTGCTGAATTTCTCTAAATGCCTTGTGATCAGAACTGGCAACAACCCCAGCCCATGCAGTAGAGAAACTTGTGGAGTTAGCAGAGGTGGACATCTCAGAAGTCGCCGCTTCTGTCTGAACCCTCCTCTGTTCTTCCTGTTGAATTTCCAGCAGTGACTTTGGCTTGAAACCAGGAGCAGGCTTCCAAGCTCGTTGTCCAGTATGCACTTGTGTGTTAAGCTGTGAGACAGACCCAACAGGTCTCCCTTCACCCTTTATCTCCACAGTTTCACCATCAGCTCTGGACACGGTTGCAAGCAATGAGCTTTTAACTTGTTGAGTTTCCATAATTTCAACAGTAGTAACATCCAATTCACTTTCTCTTGTTTCTTGTGGAGATGTTCCATAACGTATTTCCCCAGGAGTAATGTCTATCTCAAATTTTGTCTCAACACCATTAGAAACTTCAGTTTCAGATAGCTTCAATTGCCGTGAAGATGGAGTTTTAGAAACTCCCTTTGCATGGTCAGAGGAAGATTGTGCCTTCGAAGACTTTTGCTTTCTGGACTTCTTCTCAGAAGCTTTTCTTACCTCACTTACTTTAAGATTTTTCAGTTCCTTCACTATGGAGGCCTCATCATTGCATTGTTCCTTTTCTACCTGTGGTTCCTCAAGAGCATTAGCCGGTGGAACCCTTGAATCATTTATTTGCTCAGGACCCAAAACTTCATTCTCACAAGTTCCCACTGATGGTAAGGCAAGAGATTTTCCCAGATGCTCCAAAGACACGAAATCTGTAGCAGCCTCAGAGGTTGCAACAGTGACGGGTTCATTAATTCTCAAACTGTTCTGTAATGTCTGCTCCAGTGGGGATTTGTCCACTTCCTCTGACTTGGGTAAGCTATCCATTGCAGTAGATGGCCTTAAAGAATCTTTTCGCTGGATGTCATCAATTTGTTCTGGCAGAGCAGCATCCCAATTTTTTTGAAGTATAGTATTCCCAAAAATTTGATGTGGCAGAAGTATAGAAAAGGCTTCAGAACCAACATCATGACTGAGATCCTGGGAAACACTTAAAGGTAAATTCGGGTTAGTAATGCGCTCCTCTTGCATATTGGAGACTGATGTCTGTGAACAAATCTGAAACAACTCACTCGACGGCTGAAACCGAAGATTATCTGCAGAAGCATTCCCTAAAGGCAATGCAGCAGCCTGTAACTGTCCATGTGATGGGTCACCAAAGCGCTGGTGAGGATGTTGATCTGACAGCACCTGAGAAAGCAATTGCTGTTGCTGCCGCAATAACTGTTGCTGCTCCTCCTGTTTCTGCTGCTGCTTAAGCAATAAGAGTTTATCCAATAGCAACATCTGCTGTGATGGAACTGGTGCTTGGGGATGTAACTGCAACAAGTATTGCTGTTGCAATATGTTTAATATTTGTGGATCTTGAGATAGACCAGAAGAGAGCAGCTTTTCAGGTGTTAAGATTCCAGAAGAAATATCTATATTTTGAGCTAGTAAATTCATTAAAGAAGGTTGGTTCTGTGGTTGCTGCCTCTGTTGCTGGATCCCAAATGCAGCTTGGGGAGGGAAGCCCTGGCCATGATGCAAGTCCAACTTACCCTGAAGGGGGTCCGAGCTGCCATGGACCGGGAAATTTGACCACCCACTCACTCCGTTATTGACACTATTAGTCCTGTCCGGTAAGCCTTGAAGGATGGCCATTAAGTCCACATTTTGAGATTGAGGCAGCTGCCGAGGATTATCAGCAACTGAAGATAGAAGTTTTGCATGTAGCATTGTGGAGTCCTGGACATCTGAGTTAGGAACCATAGATGCTGCATCCCTCCCAGGCCAATACGGATAAGGATTCGGCAGAGACCTCTGCCGTTCAAGGGTCATTCTCTTGGCCAAAAGGTATAGGTTGTCTTCACTTTCTAGTCCCAAGGGGGGCATACCACTAGAGTTATTTCCTGTATATCCCTGCATACCTGCAAAGTGAATGAAACTCTCCAAGTCAGATCAAGACAGCCACCTGAAAACATACCAATCAATGAAATAAGAACAAAATGCAGGACAGGGTACAGCAAGGAACAGCCTCATATTTAAAAAAAAAATTGAATGGAAAACAAACCTTCAGAGAATGCAAACTTCTCAAGAGGGGAACTGCTCATATTGCCAGACATCAGTGACTCCAAAAATCTATTTTCAGCTTCTGTTGCTGAACCATGTTTATATCTTGATTCACTCTTTAGTATATCAATCTCACCTGAACCTGCAGGAAGCTTTCCAAAGCCACTGAAGTTTGACCTACTTGATGCATCTATAATTTCATTCTGTTTTGGTGCACAAAATCCGGGCGGTGGTCGGGCTTTTGCTCGTAAGTGGGGCATAACATCACCAAGTAATGAGAATGGTGAGTCATGCGGCGCACTAGCAATTCGTACTTGCAAGTCTATGCCAAAATATCCAGCCTCAAACCATCCAATAATATCACTCCCATTAAAGGGACCTTGAATTTCACCCCGTGGATCCTTATAATAAAGGAGTAGGTCCTCAGGAGAAGGCTGAGAAAGTTTTCGGATTTCCTGATCCCTGTCCAGGACAACAGACAGCTGCCTTTTAATAATGCGATCATCACCAATTTGCCATTTAGATTCATCTTTGGAGTGTGATGGATCCGCCAAACCACTTTCCCATTCAATATTCAGATCCTTATGTGATTGTGACCAGCCAATGTCAGAGGTTCTGGACTTGATGTCAGTTGAAGTATCTCTCAAATCCCATGAGGTTTGATGTGTGCGTTCGATCATTGACGGGGATCGCCAGGATTTTCCCTGCATGCTTGATTCCCTATTGATGGGCACCTCTTCAGTCCTATAACGAGCACCATTCTCTCCCAAAGCTGCCCAAAATAGAGTAGATTATAGAAACACATTTCAAGCATAAATATTTTAGCTGGAATAAATAGTCGTCAACCAATAAATTATCAAGACGATTATTCTCATTATCACAATCCAAAAGTCAAACATAAAATGTAAAGAGTCAGGATAAATCATCAAATAGAAACCAGGCAGGAAAAAATTCCAGACCATCCTTCAAAGAAAATTAAGATATATTAACCATCAGAGAGGACAAATATTGAGATATATTAACCACCTAATTGATTGAGTTTATTCAATAAATCACTTTCACAACACATGATATGACATCCTGCACAGATATTAAGGATTGCAGCAGGAATTAGGTTTTTGAGCAATTCCATCTTAATGTACCTTCAGGGTTTAATTTATAATCAGAGTACATCTGACGATCCTGCATGGATTCTCCTTTAGCATCTGGTCCGTAAGAGTGCATCTGCTTCTCATGGGACAAGCCCTCTGAATAATTTGAATAACCGCCTTTGGAATTGTCACCAATATCATCTTTGTAATCATCAACAGAAAGTGGTAAATCTTCTCTACCACCTGCTTCAGGAAGTTGACCCAACAAATATTAAAAACAGACAATAAACTGAGTGTAAGCATGCAAGATAAATAAAGATTGAATATGTGTATTACCAAGCTTGGTTCGTCTCAATTGCACAACATCACTTGAGTTCCGCCCAACAGATCCCTCCTTGGAAATTTGAGGTGCTCCACTACTAACTATGTCTCCTTTGTCAATTCCCATCAAAATATCCTATTCAAGAAGTAAAGCAATCAATATACCAGCAAGAAATACCATGAATGTCCCGAAAATAAAATATAATTGGACATTACCACTTCATCAGGAGTAGGTGCACAAAATGCCAGAGGCTCTAATGGCTCCTCCTGCGTAAGGGAAGGCACTTGCACCACCCCATCTAACAGTTTCCAACTGGACCTCATATCAATCATCCTATACACATCAAGCAATTCCGTGCTGCTGTATCTTAAAGGAGAAGCCCCTCCGTGGACACTTTCACCTTTTTCTGAGGCAGTTCCAAAAGATTGAGAATGAATAGAAAAACTATTCATAGAGCTTCCTCCAGAGCCACCCCTTCCCCGACCATGTGAAAAGGTTGGAAGAGCATTTTCCCCACGCCCCCTACCATACGCAAATGTAGAAACCTGTTTGCTCGGTGTTAAAGTTTGATGATGAGAAGGCTCCACCCTTCCTCGGCTGAGAGAGGAGTTAGATCTCCATGGCCGATAATGATCCCCCTCCCTCTCATCCTTTCCATGATGAGTAAGATGGGACAACCCTTTTTCTAGAGGCATGTCAGCATCTCTGCCCGAGTCTATCCACTTCTCATGCAAACTATCTGTCTCCTTATCATCAGGCCCCCAGCGAGAGTTCCATTTGCTCTCACGACGTTGACCATAGTTGGTTTCCCTATTACTCAAATCAGTCCACCGCTCAGACGGGGCACGGCGTGCTTCTCCAAAATGCCTTGCCGACGTATTCTCAATCCGCCGTTCGGATTTGCGGGTGTCACCAAGCTCTTTATCTCCGGCCCTCCAACGATCGCTGCGGACAGAAGAATTGGTGTCTCTTTCTTCATCACGCCAGTGGTCACGGCTTTCAGAATCCATATCAAGCACGGTTGGCCTGAAAACATCCTTTTTCTTCTGGATATTAAACACCTCCTCGCCATTTCCCGATGACTTCATCACATCAGAACGACTGGCATAACCCGAATAAGGGCTGATATGGTTTTCCTGTATAAAAAAAAATAGAAAAGAGATTAGTACCAACAATGCAACATAAAAGCTAAAGGGCCAGTCCTAGTGCACGAGGCTCCCGCCACTGTGGAGTAGGAGAGGGCTGCACATTAATAAAATGGAACATATATGCTGAAAACAGGAGTAGTATATCATACTAATAAGTGAAAAGGAATAACCATCAAAACCGTGTTCCCAAAATAGACTACAGGGAAGAGGGGGGGGGGGGCATGGTAACTAAACAATAAATTTTAAATAAAAAATAGGAGAGAGGAGTAAAAGATAACACACCGCAGCTACATTTCCAGGCTTATTCCCCCCAGATTTTGGAAAAAGCCACTGTGGTGAAAGCGGAATAGGATTGTCAGATCCTTGCACATCTACATATATCAAACAGAACAATAAATAAATAAATAATCCTTGACAAAGTATCAAGAGAAAGAATTCAGAAGAAAAACAGGCCTTCCTATTGCACTGACTAATGTTACAGGACAGGCGACACGTGAACAGATAATAGATTAGTCAATCAGAGAAAATGATATTGCCACCACTTGTTTTCATGAGAACGAAAATAAAAGTACAGAACGATGAAAGATGTTGAAACTTAAATGAAGCATAGAACACTATAACTGTATAACATTACCACTATACTGCTAATTGTTTATGTTGTTGAAGTACTTGCACGATAAGAGATAAAGAAGCATAGACATCCAACCCATTTCATTCAAAACAAAATAATCCTACTTTAAATCAGACAACAATGTAACTGAATATGGCAGAAGTTTTAATCTTCTTGAGGATGTGAATCTCTTCACCCATTTTGCACATCTGTTATTCAAAAGAATGAGTTGTCAAAACGTATAAAAGAACTGCGACTTTATTCATCAAAACCAACTCACTTATAGGTATCATATATCTCTTTATGCTATTATTTGCACTGATAAAAAGGAAGAGAAAAAAAAAAAAAGAGAGGAGGAGGTACAAGAAGAAGATATAAAGGAATCTGAACAAACAACCTTTGTATCGGCTTCATGCCATGCCAACACCAATGGACTGGAAGGGCAAGCCTAGCACGTCACAAGCTCCTTTCGTGCCCAGCGCGACTCATTTTACACCTCCACCAATAGGGATGGAAATTCAACCTAGATTGTACCTGCCCTGGCCCGACCTTAACTATATAATTTTGGATAGAGTTAGTTAGTGTAGAGGTAAGCTAGAAAGAAGAATGCTGTTACCCACAGGTTCAAGGCAGGGTCAAGAATAATGTAAACCCACCCTGAATCCACAATGGAATCACATAAAAGCCCGTGTTTTTTATTGGGGACATGGGCATGGCACAAGCTGTGCTTTGTGTAGTGCCATACTCGGTCCAAATTTTCAGAAAACTAACTATTGGGCCGTGTCATGCCCTTACATTGCAGCACTGCACATAGGTATTCAAAGTTTAGGTTGAAATACCTTCTCACAAATCTCTATCTATCTCTCTCTCTCTCCGCCTTCACATTCTCTTTACCATCACATGTAAGGGGTGTCAATTTTTAACATGACACGACAACACGACTCGAACATGACACGAAATTAACGGGTTTGGGTTTAACATAAATGGGTTTGGGTCATAAACAGGTTGACACGTCTAACACGATTAATAAACAAGTCGTGTTTGGGTTTTACTAGTGTCAACCTATTTAACACGACTTAACACGTTTAATTATAAAATATATTATGAGTTAAGGTAATTCGTTTCAAATTAAATATTTATCAAGGATTTGAAATTTTTTATTTATAAAAGAAGTTTCTACTTTGATTTGTCCCATATTCAAAGTTACTAAATTTGAAAATTATCTGTATATATTAAAAGATAGGTAAGTTTTTTTACTTAAAAATAAAAAATTAAAATAAACAAGTTAAGTGTGTCAACACGTGTAACCTGTTTAATAAATGAATTGGGTTTGAGTTTTGAAACTTGACACGATATCGGATTAAGGTTGACACATATTTTAGAATATATATGCCTTGACACGACCACAAGACCCGATAACACGAATTGACACCCCTAATCACATGCCGTCACACTTTCTCTTCACCATCGCATGCTGCACTGGCGAAGATCTTCACCATAGAATAAAATGAACAAGAGCGTGATAACGTACTAAAAAGGTTTCTAATATAAAATTCTCAGAAAATAAAAGACAAAACAAAAAAGAGGTCCTTCTTTATACGTAAGTGTTCGCTCGGTGATTTGAAAACTAACTCCAATAAAAAAATATAAGAAATGGTGCTGTACAACCAAACAAAGATATATCCAAATAACTGCATTATACTGCAACCATTTTGAGCTAGACTCGCCAAAATGGAAATCGATAATCATAAATAATAAGTTTGATTTGCAAATATAGAACAAAACCCTAAATATATAAATTTCTGTTTAAATCAGTCAGCAATGCGAGATGAAAACAATGCAACAAAATGGCTATGCATTTTCTCTTCTTTTCCATCATAATTACCGGAACCAGAGAGTCAATCACCCAAAATAAATATCTAAACCCACCGTATTGTTCTGAACACACAGCTCCAGTCTCGACAAATAAACTAGGGTTTTACACAGAAAGGCAATCACTTCGTCTGAAAATCGAAGTACATGCGCGAAATTTAGAGAATCGACGAAGAGATTGAAGTTTATTTAAATAACAAGACGAGAGTGCGATAGATACAACGAATTTGTATAGGAAATACCTTTGGAGATCTGGTTGGGGCCAGAATCGAAGTCGGTCTTGTCAGCCATGGATGCTCGGCGAGAGAATGAGTTGCGAATAGATATGGAGGGAAATAGAGAGCTCGGAAACGCCGAGGAAACCCTTTGCTTTGTGTTTTGATTGACTGCTCGAAGGAGAGAGACAGCGAAGGGAAATGGAGGGAATATGGATTAAGGCAAAGAGCGGAATGAGGATAAAAAATAATAATAATAATAAAAGATGTTTTTGATTTAACAAGATATCACCAACCGGCTTACGTTAGTGAACGCCGTGGTTTTATGTCTGGCCCTGAAATCACTGTTTGGACGAGTTCTCATGGTTTTGCTGTCTATTACACTCACGCGACACTCAAGGTATTCTATTACACGTCTATAGAAGATTACGTAAATACCTTTTTAAAGACTTGTAGTGTTGTGCACGCTTCTCGTGGTGTGATTGATTGTGTGGGGTAATATATTGCTTCCCTCGTCCTTTCAGTTTCACTCCCTATGGTGCGCACTGCGCCACGTTCCGCACGGGTTAGGGTGCACTGATTATTCTGTTTATTTTACTTATTGAACAGGGTCAAGTCGATGACGTGGCAAGCCCGTGTTGGACTTTGTAGGATAGGGGTTTCCTTGTTCCGTAACCCTAGTTGCTAAATGCTAGTTACTGGGATTTTAATGTGGACTGTAATGATAAATTAAATTACAGTGCTTGTGAATTTAGAGAACTATCCTTGGGTTTTTTTTTTTCTTCTAACCCATCTCTTGTTCGGTACAAAACATACTTACACAATAAAAAATTCTTCAATGGGTTCAGTAAGTGAGGTGTCAATGTGCCTATTTAATAATATTTTATCATATAATATGACTCATATTTTTTATGAGATATAATATATGTGATATAATATTATTGGTATAACAAATTAACATATAGTATACCAGACTCGCTCAAAAATTCTTCTTATAAAATATATTCAGGTCTCCCTCTCTTTGACGGAGAAAATTAATTAATTTGTTCTTCTTATTTATAATATAAGATTAGACTTGTTTGTTAAAAAGACTCGTATCCAAGCGATTTTTTTTATAAATTGATCGAAAGGTATTTTGAGTGAAATTCATCCTTTAAATTCTAAGAACCAACAATTAGCGAAAAATGACTCGGATTTGTGACTTTTGAATTAGTAATAATTAGAGTTTATATATATATATATATGGTTATTTAATTTATCATACATTGAAAAATTGTAATGATTGTTTAATATAATTGTAACAACGAAAATAGATAATTAAATTCCTTTTAAAAGATTCATGTATATTTCATTCAAATACTCCTACCTATTTTTTATATTTTTTGTATTAAATAAAAGTTTAACCAGAAGGTCAATTTTATAAATTAAAATTTACATATTTTATATATAAAACTAAATTGACTCTTGAGTCAATTATTTTTTAAGTAACATAACTTGTTCAAAATTTTTATATCAAAACTTTCATATCAAATAATGTAATAATAAATTTTTGATAAAACACTTAAAATATCTTTAAAGAACCACTAATAAATTAATAACATATTAATTGAAATGCAACATTTAATACCAATAATTGGATCAAAAAGTACTACCAACTTATCCCAAAACAACTTTTAAGTACCAAAGTTTATCACATGCACACTTGAAAAATATCGGCCGTGTTTGTATAATGATTCAGATATGGTTTTTAAAATGTGTTTTAGAATTTTGTAATTAAGTTTTTACAAGTTATGAGAATACGTTTGAATATGATAATCTGAATTTTAAAAAACTAAAAAAAAATATGAAAAAGTATTTGGATATAATCTGAATAAAAAAAAAAGAAGCTTTTTCCACCTTTTTAAAATACGAATATCATTAATTACTGCAATCGTATATCATACAAGTAAGATATCAAGAGTCAAGATTTGTATGATCAAAATCAAATGAGCTCACGAAATCATATACTACATTAGATTCTAACACATGGTTAAACATATTTCTTCAAATTTCCTCTGTCAAGGAAATCCATCACCCACAAATGCAAAGGATCCTCGTTGACCTCCTTCGCCTTTGTAGTTAGCCCAGCTGGGCTCCACGACCATTGTTGCCGATCACAACCATCTCATAATGCCACCACCTCTATTGTCAACACCACGTGTGGTGTCCATCGCCGCCGCCACCCTGTGCTCCATGGCTAAAACCCTTGCACTATTTAGGCATCGCAAAATCCTACCAGTGCAAGATATGTGTATCGGAGAGAGAGATACATTATTGACAGTGTGAGACTTTTTTTGATGTGGCAGTGATATGTTTTGAAAACCGTGTGAAACTTTTTAGATAAATGTTTTGAATTCAGTCAAAAATGTAAGAGAGTACTTAGACTTTTATATATATTCACATGGAAAAAAAAACCTATTTACAGAACAAAACTTTGATTTTGAGAAAAAAAATTGAATAAATGGTCAAATAACATGTAATTGATTTTTTAAACCCAAAAAAAAAAACCAATTGTAGCACTGGAAAATAATGGGAAAAAAAAGCATTCGAATATTGAATAAATATTTTTTTGAAAGCCAATCAATCGCTTGATTTTGAATTCTATTAACCCACTCAATCACTCGAGACTTTGAAGAATATTAAATAAATTTAATAATGTTAAGATAATATTTGTAATATTTAAACAATAATAAATTAAGAAAATATTTAATATATGAAAAAACTATACTTAACATTAAATTTTAAAGGTAAATTAAAAGTGAAATCAATAGTTTTACACCTAAGCTGAAAAAATAAATAAATTATTATTGTATTGAAAAATTTACAATTAATCTAAATAAATAATTTATTATGTGCTACTAATAGTTTAATATGAACTGTATCATTAATTTACCCAGGGATGAGACCACCCCATGCCTAGGGGGCAACCGCCCCTCTCACTTTTTTATTTATTTAAGTTATATATATATTTTAAAATAATTAAACATAAACTTTTAATTTAAATTCCCCCCCCCATTTAAAAAATTTCACACTTTGTATTTATCTTAATTATAATTTGACATTTTAATAAGATTTTTATCAATTTTTTTAAAATTTTCTTATATTGATTAAAATTTTGTAATTAAATTTTCCTTTAATTAGTCATCTTATCTAATTTATAAGTTTATTTGTATAAATAAAATTAGTTACTTATTAAAAAAATTATCTATTAATATTATTATTTTTTAACTTTTAAATTTATGATCGAATATTAAAGAAAAATTTTCCCCCACCTGATTTAAATTAGTGGACTCGTTCCTGAATTGATCGATAACCCAGTAGTCTAAGTTTAAATTATTATTTTATATGTAAAATAAAATATAATTTTTAAAATTATTAAAAGCACTTATAATTTGTGGTAATTTGTCCTTAATATACATACATACATACACACACGCGCGTATATATATAGTGGGCTCAGCATTTCATTAGTTCACGAGTGTCTTCGTGGCATCTCGGATTTCAAACAGATAGCATCTCAAAGCCATGAGAGGAATCACGAAGACACTTTCGCACACGATATTCGGCCAAATAAAAACGGCGGGAAGATTTAGCGCCGTTAAATTTGAACCATTTTTAGCTGTCAGTTTTACTCTATATAAACCCCCTTATCCCTCTTCTCAAACCGTCAAAAATCCTACACTCTGCAGATTCTCGATCCATCACTCTTCTCGATCTCGAATCGTCACGATGGTACAGCAAGATCCACGGAATATCATCTCCGAAATCACAGAACCATCCCCAAAGATTCAGAAGCTTGACCGGAACGGCGTGTCTGATGTTCCCGTTCACACCTATCCTCTTTTGCGAGTTAAAAAACTCTCTGAGAAAGCCGTTTTGCCATCGAGAGCGTCTCCTCTCTCTGCAGGTTATGATCTGTCCAGGTAAATACACTATAACTGTTATACATACACACATACACGCACAAAATAGCCCATCATTCGGTCAACTGATATTTCTAACATTACGTGTTTTCATCTTTTGTATAGCGCAACAGAGACTAAGGTACCAGCCAGAGGCAAAGCTTTGATTCCCACAGATCTAAGCATAGCAACACCTGTTGGGACTTATGCTCGTATTGGTAAAGCCGTTTCCATAAACACACATGTATATGTACATATAGACACGTATATGTGTTTGTAGATATTATTGATTTTTCATATTGAGATGGGGTTTTGTTGTTTCGTAGCGCCAAGATCTGGTTTGACATGGAAGCATTCGATTGATGTCGGGGCTGGTGTGATTGATGCTGACTATAGGGGTCCGGTTGGGGTTATCTTGTTCAACCATTCCGATTCTGCTTTTGAAGTAAAGGTTGGAGACAGAGTTGCGCAGCTTATAATTGAGAAGATCATGATGCCTGATGTTACAGAGGTCGATGATTTGGATTCAACTGTTCGTGGTATTGGCGGTTTTGGTTCAACTGGTGTTTAAAAGCAGCCAATGTTTGCAGTGATATTGGATCCTTACTTTTTATGCGTACTTTTTCGTTGTTGCTTTTGGTCGGTTTACGTGTTTTGGGGGGAACAAGTTTAGCTCTCTTCTTTGAGTGATTTTATCGAGCAGGGAGTGGGCATGTTGCTGTTGGTACTATCTTAGCTTAAATGTGCCTTGAATGGCAATGAAGTAAATTTGTAGTATACAGCTGTGATTAGTTGCAAAATGATGACATGTCATGCAAATATTGCGAATTTTTTTTACCAATTTAGGGTTTTAAAAGATTTTTACTTGGAATAAAGTTATTTTCAACTTATTTACTTAAATTTTTTGAGAAAATTTTTATTCAAAAAACTATTTTCTTATTAAAAGTTTCTTTTAAAAGATATTTTTTATACAAATTATGATTCTTTAAAATAGTTAAAATTATCTTTGTAAAAAATAATTTCTTTAAGAAATATTTTTTTTGAAAAAATATTTACAAAATAACTTTAAGTTGATAAATAAGATTAAAACAACTATAAAATAAAAATAAAATATTTTTTTAAAACTAGTCTAGAATTTAACTCCAAATATTGCATTTACAGTGCATTAACTCCACAAGACTTTTAAAATGGAAATGGAACAAAAACTCTATTATGTAAGGTAGATTGCGTTGGTATTCTTTCTTCAACTCTGATTTGTGTTTAAAGTTTTAAATTATTTATTTGATAATTGTTTTGTCTACTTACATTATGTTTGGATGGAAGAAATTAGAGAAAAAAGGAAGGGAATAAGAACTTATATCTTGTTTGTTTTAAAAATAAAGAAGTAAAGAAAGGGCGAGGGAGAGAGTTTAAGGTAAAGAAAAGAAATATTTAATGAATTTTTAATAATATTAATATTATTTTTAAAATTATATAAATTAGAATAAAAATAATAGTTTTATGAAAGGGTATAACAGTAAAATAATATAATTTTTTTTTTAAATTTATTTATTATTCTTAAATAAGATGAAAGAATTATATTAGTTTTTTTTTTTTTTCATTAGTTATTTAAACATTAAAGAAATATTATTTTTTTTTCTTTTTTTTATAATTAATATTTTTATTCTCTCTCTTATTTATTCAAACAAATTGTTAGAAATTTATTTGTCCTTTTTTCATTCATACCAATGAACATTAGACACATAATTGAAATTAATAATAAATTGTTATTGCATTGCATTGCATCCATCCCACTGCTTTCATAAAAAAATATTTTTCAATATTATACAAAAAAAGTTTATGCATGCATAAAATAACTTCCAAAAAAGACCCAAAATAAATACATAAACAATGCTTCTCACTACTATACGGGAACTCTAGAGAAGAAATACATACACATGGCCCATGAAATAGTCGCCATTTTGCTAGAGAAGAAAAGACAGGGTTCAATGAAAAAATGAGGTACAACAGAAAACTCACTCCCGTTCATAAACACCTGATGTTTGCCTCATTAGGAGCGAGACGGATCAATTTGCCATCTTTAATCTCGTTGGTCTCATATTCATGACTTTGGATGGGATATTATGTTCAAATCTGAAAAACTACTTCACCCTCAAATTATAATAAACATAGAAGGAAAAACTCAAGCTCCCCTACGAAGGCATAAGGTTAAGAAATTTACTCTCATCACCCCCGCTTTTCATCCAAATATATACAAATTTACTTTTACGGAACAGAAACACCCTGTATCCGAAGAAAGTCCACATCAATTATTTTACAATTGGATGATAAATTCTCTTGAAATATGTGCATTACTCGGCATGGCAAAATTGCAACCATTATTTTGAACATTCAAAAGTAATGCAGTGTCAAAACAGTTTTGAGGCAAATGAGCTCAACCTACAACAAACAGGTACCATAGACACCAAGTTTTGGGAAAAAGATTCGAAGGAGTTTCTGAGAGCCGTGCACCTAAATCATGGAAGCTGATATATGAAACCTTAACCATTCACAGTTGACAGATTCGAGGGAGTTACATGTGTGGCAGATGTGTGGGAGGATCCGAAGTGATATCAGCACTTGCCTGCCAAATGAGAAATAAATTTAATAACATTACAACAATAATAAATCAAAATTTAGTTCTCTTACTTTTTCTTCCTTTTTTTTTTTCTCAGTTAAAAGGGATTCATAGAAAATTAATTTTATAAGATTGCCACTGTTCAGAGACATTGCTTGGTGCAATGATAAAAACTCGGTTTGTCAAGGGTGATAATGCATTTCAAAGTTCGAGGGCAGCCGTTTCATTCAAATAATATCAAAAGTCAGGTTTGGACTCCATTTATTCCTCCCATCTTTGGTGGGAACCACTGGGTAATGACCTTCAGAGGTTCAGTACTTAGATGTTAGAATTTCCAATGCAGTGTGTTCAATATGACAGTAAAATATCAAATACAACACATGCCAAAACTAATCCTAAACACTGATGTTGGAGGTGGGAATATGGACCCATTACTTAAATGGTAAGTAATGGTCGTAACCACTATTTACCATCTTTTTTCAGCAGTGTTATTCTTATTAATCTTATGCACAAATGTTACTAGAAAACACAAAAGGGAAGTTTGAGAACAACCACCAACGTTGCATTAGTTTCAAGAATGTCGCTTCTATGTCTGGTTATTGTATGTAAATTTATTCACGAGATTAACAGTTCCCTCTACGGAAATGGGTGCATGGTTTTGCTAAGGGCCTAAAAAGATGGAATCTCTCATTAATCCTTTTATTTATTTATTTTTTATATGCTCTCAGTAATCTAATTCAATGAGAGGATGCTTTCCCATACCTCCAGATATTTCGTTAACAGTGTTGTAGTACTGAAGTTGAAGCCCTTAACTGGTTCTCCTTTCTCACGGGATGCACTAAGTTGCTTCCTAACTTGGGAAGCCAGCGACTGCATTTTAGTGAATGTATTAAAAAAAGTTAGGAACCCAAATAAATAAAAAAAACTAAAAATATGGGATATTACAAAAACAATGAAAGGGGAGGCAATAAGAAATATGAAACAAGCAAAAAGAACAATTTATGTTCGAATAGTAAGATTGGGAAGTAGAGGAACTGCAAGAGCAGGTAATTCAAGTAACACTCATTTTAGAAAAAGAAAATGTTAATATGGAAATTTCTCTACGTAATATGATACCTTTCCTAACTCAACTCCCCACTGATCAAAGGAATTGATCCCCCATATGAAGCCTTGCACAGCAACTCTGTGTTCATAGATTGCCAACAACTGAAGAAGAAAGAGTAAGAATATGTTGGATTAGGCCACAAAGGTAGAAATATTGATCGCTTATGAATTAGGTTCAATAATATGTAGAACACATATCGATCCCATGGAGACAGCATATAAAAAGGCACCATAAAATTAAAAAGAAAATGACCATTTGGTTAAGCATCAGGCCAATCTTCTTTTGATAATCCATGATTTTCTTTATTTTCTCTATTTATTTATTTTTGTTGTGGGAGGGGATTGGGGTTGAGGGGTCTGTGTTTTGAGCAATCCTTCACTCGACAGACCTGGTCTGGCCCCAGGAAAATGTTCAGTTTTTTTTTTTCCTTTTATTTTTTTAAGATGAGAAAAGTTGTATTAGAAAGGCACCATGGGAGGCTCAACTCCTACAAAATCCGAAAACAACTAAACCATGTATACACTTATATACTCATCTCACACGAAGGCAACAAAAAGAATCTATCAACATTGAAAATTGACATGTAATCCAAAAACAAGCTCTAACATGTGGTGATTCATCCTCAAAATTGGAATCTCCCCTCCTCGAAAGACTGCCTGTTCCATTCCCACCAAAGACATAATGAAGCTTCATTGGAACGCCACTCAAATTCTCTCCAACTAGTTAAGGCATCACACATTGGACACCAAGAGAAAGAGAAGAAGGGCCCAAAAGTCTTTAGCTACTGGACAGTGCATCGACATATGGTTTCCTAACTTTTTCTCCCTTTTACTAATGTACTTAAAAATGCTTTGGTGTCTTTTAATCTGGTTGTCAATGTGGTGACTATCTTCTCTAATGCAGCTAACCACCCAAAAAAAAAGAAGGAAACCTTGGGAGGTGATTTGGTACACCAAGATGTTAAAACGTAGACAAGATGGATACTAACTAAAGGCCTTGTTTTAACACCACCTTGTCAGATACCACTGAGCAATATCTCACCTATCACGAATCACCAAAAAAAAGGCAGCAATAGCCTCTAGCCCTAATCCTGAAGGGTACTAGTGGCATTGATATCCCAAACAACTCCAGCCCTAGTGAAGCAGTCCACCACAAGAGCCTCCGTATCCTGTGCTCTCCTAAATAGGTTGGTAAAAGTCTACTTTGATGATCCCTCTCCGTGCCAATGATCATGCCGATAACTAATTTGGCTACCATTTCCCACAATAAACATAATGTGCTTGGAAAACGTCTCATGTTTTCCGTATAGCATTCCACACCCCCAGCCCATAATACAAGTCTTGCCTAATATCTTAGAATGCCAATCCCTTCTATGCTTCTTTTCCACCACTCTCCTCTATAGATTCTTCCTCTCATTGGCAAATCCCTGCAAACACTTCCCAGTAAAGCCTGGTTAAACAACTTGACCATATATTGAATCGAACCCACTGAATGGTATTTAGATTCATCACCAATACCACCCTACAAGAAATCTCTCTGAAACTTTTTCTAGACTTTTCGGAATCAAAGTTGGAATAGGAAAAAAAAAAGGGACATGATTCACATGAAATATGTCAGCAAACTAGAAATGATGGCTTTCATTAAAGTACGACACTTTCCTTTCAAAAGGTATTGCCTTTTTCATCCTGCCAACCTCTTCTCAAACTACACCACATAATCACACACTGCCTCAAAGCTCATAAGACAATCCAAATAAGATGCTGAAAGAACTCCCATCCTACAACCCATCATAGCTGTTACTCTTTATTTCCTCCACATCAACTGCTGGTGAAGCATTCAACTTTATTGGATGTCCCTAAAGAGACATTTGATATGGTTTGTTGTTAGAGCAAATAAGGAGCTAACCTGCTTCAGCCTATTTGACCCTGACAGGTCTTGCTGAACCAGTCTCTATGGCCTCCTAGCTTTTCCCGAAAATATTTTGCAGAAAACAATCCATGTGTGAGACTCAAACCATTTTGTGAAATTCTACCCCTCCCCCCCCCCCCCCCCCCCCCCCCCCACTTTCCAAACGAATTGAGAATTGGATCACACGATCCAAAACGTGGAATATTTGCGATTTGAAATGCAAGATTTAGCATTCCAATCTAAAATATCAAAAGCGCCAAAAAATCATATAATAAACAAGGAATTTTTATTTTATAATGCCTTGGAATCGTTAGAATTTTCCCAATGTGTGTGTATGTATATGTGTGTGTGTGTGTGTGTGTGTGTATATATATATATACTATTACAAATACAATAAAAAAACATATCACGTTATAAATAAATATATTTTGTTCCAACAAAGCTATTCAAAAAAGGTTGCCCCTAACGTATCACGTTCTATAACAAGTAACGATCTACGTTCTAGGTATAGATACAGACAAGTGGACATGCATAATTTATGTCATTATACATGCATAAAAATATTATGAAACAAAGTGTTTGTAAAAATGGAAAATACGTTTACTATCTATACATGATCTATAACGTTTGTTAACTTTTTTTCATAAATAATATAATGTTTAATAATAATAAAGAGTTATATGTGCATGTACATACGTAATATCTTATATGCTATGCATTCCTACAAGCATGCATATTTATGAGCTATATGAAATGTGCCCATTTTATCACATTTGAAAAATATTTTTTCTTATTGTATGTACTAGTGAGTATTCTTCTTCTTTTTTTTTGGATATGTACTAATGACAATAATTCTTTTATAATGTTGTTCGACTGTGTGACATGAACAGTCAACCCATTCCCTTCAACGAGTTATTGTCCACACCCAGGTAACTTTCAGTATTTACATGAATTTTTGAATGTTATATTTTCAATGTTTTTGTGCATGCTTGCAAATGTAAAACATAATTTATACACACCATTCATACTATGAGCCCATACCTTACCCAAAAAAAAAAATTCTAATAATTAAAGATAGATATCTATTTTGGGAGTAGCAGAGAAACTAATGTTCTAACAGGAGCATGCTGAAATCCAAATCATATTGTATGGAATTTTACTACATCGAATATTTCTCTCCAACAACATCTTAATACGTAAGAAACAATAAACCATTTTTGTTAGAAGAAAACAATGAAACTATAACTGACAATGGGGGTGCCTTTACTTAGTCTTACAATGCTTATTTCATGCTATTAGACCAGCAATCATTGGCAGGTGAGATTCATATTCGATACGTTAAATCCAAAGTAATGTATTTTTAGTTGAAGAAACAGTTTAATTAAAGTAGCACGTTTAATTAAATTTCAAAAGAATATTAATATGGAGAATCAAGTTCAATAATCAACTTTGGTAGTTTCCTGTACAGGTTTGAAGAAGACTTCCTTTTGTCGAAACATCATTTATTGTATGTGTGCCTGTGTACATATATGTTTGTATATATATTGAATAGAAGTCTAATTTTATCAATAAGGTCATATAAGGACTCCAATTTCTTTTCTTTTATTAATTATATTAAAAGAGGCTTTATTCCGTAATTTTTTGTATTGCTTAATTTATATTTTATAAATTCTATTAGAATTACTCAATTATTGGATTATATAAGAAGTCTATTAGGAGTATTAGAATTTTATTCAACATATACATCTCTCCTATTTAAATACTATTATAATTTTATATTACAAAAAAATATATTTGTATATATGAAACAAAGTATTAAAAATATTTATATATATTATATATTTATTAGAGTTTTATTACATATTTTAATATTAAATATTTTTTTAAATTTTTATTAATTTTTTTTTTTTAAAAATCTCATTTGGAGTGGTTGCTTTAGGCCTCAAATTGTCTTAAACTAGCTCTAACCTTTCACCGCCACAATTTTCTCGGGCCACCGAACTCCGCCGTTCACAACTTCCACCGCCATCAACAACCAACAAACACATCCACCATATGTGTTTAAAAGACGTAGAGAGAAAGAGAGGGAGGTAGGGAGCGGTTGAGATGAGATCGTGAGAGATGGAGATCGGGTGCCAACTATTACTCAACCCATCCATTACCCATTTAAAACCCATTTTTTACCCTTATAAAGGATTGGTTTTCTCACCAAATCCATATTTGGCCCATATTTTAAATGAATCACTCAAAATCCATTAACTGTTTGGGCGGGTTCATGGGTTTGGGTAAAATTTGCCACCCCTAGGATTTAGACTCCATTATAGACTTTTGGGGGGGATTTTAGGCATTGATATTTTTGTAAGCCAATCCCTTTTCTTTTGTACATTGGCGTCCTTCTAGGGCCCTCGTTTATAATATCATTTACACTTTTACCGATAAAAAAAGCTTGCATGTACAAGTAAGACATATTCATATGACAAGAAATAGAAGATAACATACACTTCTTGGAGTGTAATGCACCGAATGGCTCCACTTAAAAGTGACATGTTTAAACAATAGTAGGAGTGAGCCTCTACATGCTTTTCAGATGACTTATGTGCCATCCATGAAAAATTGATAAAGATGGAATACCATTCTGTTAGTTAACAAGCAAAAAATTCAGCAATCTATGTCTACTTTACAAAACAGGCAAACTTCCAGTTGGGTCCCAGGGGTAAGTTTACAAAATGCTACACTGAGGATAACAGATTAGCAAATTATAAACTGATGACCAATAGGTCTATTGCTACAGGCTTGGCGCTAGGGAACCTTGTTGATATAGGTTGAGAGTTTAGGATATAGGATCAATAGATTTAAGGTTTCCTCTACATTGGGCGTCAAAAGGGAAAAATAACAGAAAAAAGAGAAAGAAAGAAAAAAAACTAATAACCAATGTCTGCTTGTTTGTGAATTGTCAATCATAGGGATTGAGCATATAGTTGCGCACTTAACCTCAATGGACCTTTGGAAACTTCAGACCACTAGATTTCAATGAAGATATGGACTTAAAAGTATCGTAAAAATCCAAGCTTCTTGAATACTTCCCATGATTATCAACATGTATAAGTATAACTGCTTTATGAAGGCATTAAAATATTCAATGTAACCTCAAACCTGTCCAATATTATAAGCATTCAATGATGGAAGTAGAAGGCTGAAGGAAGGCCGATTTCCAGAGAAGGTCTGTGAAAATAGTATCATGTTAAGATTAAAAATCCAATCATAAGAAGATGATAATAGAATGAAAATTGAAAGAAAATAACCTTGTGAGGAATAAGATTCTCGGTAACATTCTCGTTTCGTAACTGTTCTGGCATCTGCAAGAAAGTAAAGTTAGGTTAGATAAACTTTTATTTCAGCCAGATGCAGGCGTTATCCCACAAATAGGGGGGAAAACAAAGAAAAAAAGGCAGATGCTTCAATCAAAAAGGTATATGCAGTACTAACAAATCTTATAATTTCGTGATATATATAAGCTGATTAAAAATGGAAAGAAACAAACAGCATTCCCTAATTTTTCATACATGTCAAATAGTTAGGACAAGGTATTTTTCGATTTGAACAGAATTGAGTTGTATAAGATTCCTTAAGAAATATTATAGCATAACTGCAAAATCAATGCCTGGTAATGCAAATAGTTAACTTCAAAATATATGAAATCATCATGGTGATTATAACATCATGTTCATTTCATGTTGTTCCTCCCATGACTCATACCAAAAAAAGGCTGCTACCTCTCTCTCTCTCTCTCTCTCTCCCTGACACCACCAAATACTAGTCCACAAAACTTCCTATTGTTTGACAAAATATGAAATTTAACTAGATATCAATAAGGTAAACACTGATAAACAGAGGAAAAAGCATATATCTTACCTTCCCATAAGCAAGGGCATCTGGCTGTGCGAAAAAGTTAGACATGAGCTCATCATGGTTACTCACCACTTCACCTGCAAAACAAATTCAATCTAAACTAACATAACACAAAAAAATTCCACAACCCTCTTCTGCTCGAGGATAAAAAGGAATCAGAAGACTGTCTTCCATTAAGCCACTAGTAATCAAATCTATTCTAACAATATTTGAATCACGAATTGTACCCAAAAAGAGGAAAAAGAAAAAAATGACCTTTCAGGTACACTGGTTGCTGACTCTTCACGACACCAATAAAATCACAAGGAATAACACGCCCCTGAAAGTTCCACAATGATGGGTTATAAGGATATATCTTTTAACATATTGCAAAAAAAAAAAAAAAAAAAAGCTTAATATAGTGTCGTGGTAAATATAGTAGCCACCGGTAACATAGCACTCAGTTCCATATTCCCTCGAGCAATTGAAGTTCTATAGAAAAAGTCCCAAGACAAACTGTGAAACTCGAACAACATACCATACACATTACCCGAGGAAAAAAGCAATATCTTAGAACTACTTTTTACCAGCCTAGGGCAAGTAACATTCTTGAACCTCAAAGAAGCACCACATTGTAAATTAGTTAATGTATAAAAATTATTATTATTATTATTATTATTGCAAATACCATTTGAGACTTGAATCCTCAACTTCAATGGGAGGTGAAGGAGATGCCCCACTCAAGCTAATGCTTGGTGGTATCTAGAACAATTTATCAATGATGAATATCAAGAGCAGAATTCAAAGACAAATTGAACACCCGAATTAAGTTTAAGTTGATCTATTTTATGTAGTTAGATATTAAAAATAAATATAAAACAAGAAGTTCATCCTTTTTTTTTTTACATGCATATTATATGAAAAGAAACATGTAAATTACCTGGTGAATTAATTGGTAAAAGCTGTGCTGACCATTTGTTCCTGGTTCACCAAAATCAATTTCACCAGCTTCAAATGGAAGAACAACACCATCAATTGATACCCCTTTCCCATTGCTTTCCATGCTAACCTAAGTTCAAGAAGATTTAGCAGGTATAAGAACATAACTAAGAAGCTTTCAAATCATGCAAGCAGAAAAGCTATTGTAAACATGCCTGTTGAATATGTGGGGCAAACTTCTCCAGGGCTTGAGAGTAAGGTAAAATGGCCTGAAGAAATATTAGAAGTTTCAATGTTATGGTGTGGCAACTAAGATGACATTATCAAAAATTCTCAACAGTGGCGATTCAAACAGTATATATATATATATGAAAAAAAAAAAAACTATAGCATATAATGCACTCACTCTTGCAGGATGTCCATGAAATGAAACATTCCATATGCTTAATAAACCTAAAAGCACCTGAAGCAATGATGCAATGTTATCAAATAGCGGACATGTTGTATAAACATATAAATATACACACACACACACACATATATTTTCCAGAGTAGACCATCAGAATAATATGCTGAAGTGTAGTGGCACCATTCAGGATAGCCACTTTGTTGGAGAAGGGGGCAGGCTTCCTCTCCCATTGGCTGATTGGTGGAAGGGGAGTGGAATCCTACTCGATCCATAATTGACTTCATTTTGACATGCCAGCCACTTTTCTGCTAAAATTAAATATTTTACCGACATGGGGACTCCAAACACTTGACTTCACCATCAAATATACTATTCCCAACCACTACTCTGTGATAAGTGTTGTATTACCTATGTAATTATAAACTATCTAATGACTGTTTTTTTATAGGTGAACTATTTATTAACCTTTAGGGTACACATAAATAATTATATGTAAATGGTCGGATGATCTCAACCTTACTGTAGAACAGAATTGAACGAAACCTAGAATTTAGTGTTTTTTTACAAGGGGGATCCAGACAATCACTCCAAACAGATGTAAACGATATGATGTATTAATTCAGCCTCTCTGCTGGTATTCCTTGAAAAATGGGGTCAAGTCTGTTGTATAAGCGGCAGACAATAAACAAACCTACGGGATGTTCATTTTAGCATAGAATAGAAGATCAAGACAGAGGCATGTCACTGAGGCACATACAGGAATGTTTTCCTCAAAAGGTGCTGAATAGAAATGTTGATCGATGCTTGAAGCTCCCTTCAGGAACCTTTAAGTACAAAAATAAAACATGTCAGGCAACTATTGACCAAAATCAAGTCAAAACAAGATGACAACTCAGGAAAATTGTGCCTATATATATTATGGAAGAATTAGAACTTAAAAAAATTGCACCCTACCTTCAAGAAATTATGAACTACTAAGAAGAGTGTTCCAGATCAAAGAGGTCCAAAAATGTACATTATTGATTTGTCAAGCTAACATGCAGCGGATGATTGTTCAAGTTGTTATCATTCTTTCTAAAAGACACTAGGGTAATCATGCAAATGCAATTTCCCTGCATGGGGCTCAAAGTGAATAACACAGTAACAATTGCATTAATATTTAGTTTCTGTAGCAAGTAGTACAACTCATTTTTTAGTTCAATGTTAATTGTGGAAAAATGAAATTAAAACAATCCATCATGCCAACACAACTTGCAATTAGGACACTATAAAAGAAACAACAACGCTGGGGTATTGCAGTCTGTGAAGAACATCTAGTATCTACTTAGCACAAACACATACAGAGACATGGATCCACTGACATGACAAAATCCAAAAAATGTAAGACAATATATAAATATATGTGTTACATGCAAATTTTATATGGGACTAACTATACTTTTTATCAATTTATTAAATTTTTATACCAACAATTGTATAACTCAGAAATGAAGCCCAAAAAGTGTCATATACATAATTTTAAATGTACCCTACCCTCCTAGTCCCGTTCTATACCTCCATGTTTATATCAACAACTGTGTAACTCAGAGAAGAAGCCCAAAAAATGTCATACACATAATTTTAAATGCACACTACCCTCCTACTCCCGTTTTATACCTCCATTGCATTTTTGAGTCATTTTGGCCATGTGCACAATGAATACTTAATTCTGATTTGGGGGGAGGGGGGGGGGTGTGGTCTGTCAGATTCAGCGTTGGATATGGACAGAGCTCCTTCTGAGAAGTGTTCTTGCTTCATAGCTTGAAGTTTCATGTTTACAAATATAGTTTGTGGATTAGAAAAAAAAAAAGTACAGTTGTTACTGTCTCTACTTTCGCTTAAAAACTCTCTACTCTCGTTTAAAAACTATCTCCTTTCACCTAAAAAAATAATAAAGCAATGTGAAATTTGCTTTAAGCGGCAAAAAATATCTGAGATTTAAAACAAAAACGGCCAACTGCATGCAGTTCCAGATTGGGTGTTAGAAAACAAATATATAAATCTTAGATTCAATAAGTTCTGCAAATAAAATAGAAGAAACTTGAAAGTTACTGTACTTCTCAACAGTTGAGAAACCGTATTGGAGAGATAAAGGTAACACTCCAACAGCACTGCAAACTGCAAATGGTAGTTCAAAGACCAATCAGATGCCACATTAACCATAATAATAATAATAATAATAATAATAAAAAGAAGAAGAAGAAGAAGAAGAAGATAACTTACCACTATATCGGCCTCCCACCCAGTCCCAGAATGCAAAAGCATTGTTAGGATCAATGCCAAATTTTTCTACAAGCTGCATTAAAGATTAAAAAAATTATCAAATTTAGAGATGAGGGCACTTGAAATACAATTTCTAGTAGACTATTTATTTATCTAATCCACTCTTTATGCTCGAATTCAATGCCACATTGCCTAAACATTACATAAAACAACTTAATCGCTTTAAAGTGAAATCAAGTGTTCGTAGGGAATAAAAAATCAGAATCCATAACCCCACACACACACACATTAAAGAAACAGATGCAAGGTACATATCAAAGCAAAAGAAATAATTATGGGTAGTTCTTTTTGTCTGGATAAAACATCATAATGAGTAATCCTTTCTTTTATTTTCCTCTACATCATTAATTACCTCATCTGACCTAAGAACAGTGTAATTTTTTAATTCAAGGTTAGTCATAATTGGTGTTTGTTTGGAAACAGGATTAAAAATGGAACCAGGCAGGTAAGTCAGAACTGAACATTCCTATTTCTAGGATTTTACCTATCTAAAGCATTAATTAATCTAAAACGTAAAGAAAGGAAGAGAAATTTACCTTCTCATATAAAGTAAATAACGGGGAAGAGCAAAGGAATGGCAATGACACAACTAGAGCATCAACATGAATACTCACACTGCAAAAATACCAGAAAGTGAAAAAAAGAGGGGGAAATATGGTAATTCCACCCTAACCCCACTACAAACCTCTTTACTTATGTGCCATGTCAGGTGCCTAACTAAAATGATTCAGCGTGTATAAAAGTAAAAATACACTCACACACACACACATGCTATTGTTTTTGTTGTTAAAATTCACTTTTGATAAGTTGCACGCACACCCATATCCCAACTGGGAATAGACCCTATACATTGCATTAGAAAAATATAAGATATCCAAATTTAAACCAGATTAAGGTTCAAAAATTCCTCACTTGAGCCAGATTGTTTCACTGCCCAACCCACATGGGACATGAGATTGAGTGAAGCAAAGGGCTCTATACACATTAAATATAGATGAACTTACCCCCATTTGCCCCATTTCAAGGGAAGGAGCTGCATAACATTTCAATTTTCACGACAACCCCCCCTCCCCCCTTCCCCTTCCCGTTTCAAGAGAAAGAACTTCATAAAAGTTCCAAGTTTTCAGGAAATATGGAAAAGTTTTCACATTTAACTTTGACATAAAAAAAAAGGGCTGTATTTGAGAAGAATGTTGATATTCTCTACTATCTCTGCAGCTGTGAAGAGTTTATAAATTTGAATGCCACATTGCTAACAACAAAAAATTAAAATGAACATGGAAGTAGATATGAAGCCACCGATTCAATAGAAACGCTGGGACTGCACTAATCAAGAGACAGATTTCGTTATTCAAGCATGCAAGTCTAAAGAATATATTTCTTCGTATAACAGTAAGTAATATTGTTAAAATCAGGCAAAATCTCAAATAAAGGCTGAAAATTAATATGCAGAAATATGACACCTAGAATGCAGCAAATGCTTAATCACCAAAACAAAAGTGATAAAGAAAATTGATAATACCGTAAGATTAGTACTGACAGCAACCATATGCTTTGCAACCGCCTGAGGCCTGAAAAACAACAGACTCAATTCTATGCATGTTATGACCCCAGAGAGAGAGAGAGAGAGAGAGAGAGAGAGAGAGAGAGCATGGTCAAACTCCATCACCATTATGATCAATTTCTAACATTATTCCCAAATTTGAGTATTTTCTAATTATGAATGAAGCACAATTTAACTTTTAAAAAGCAGAAATTGCCAGTTTTCAAAAAAGTTTAGCATACTTAGTTTTTTTAAAAAAATATTTGCAAAACTTAATTTATTTTAAAGGAGTAATCGGTAGACAATGCATCCCTTTATTTCCTTTACATGTCATTCTTTAGTCTCAAATTGATTTTCAAACTTTTGTTAGAATTACTAACTCACATTTACAAATTCTGCTAATGCCAGTTATGAATTTTGAAACCTGAAACTATCACTACACCTATATCCCAAAGAATGAGTTTTTCTTCACTAACCCCAAAGCAGATGAGATCCATTCTCTCAGCGTCCGAGCATTTAACATAGTTTCAGCTGTTGTAAAAGTTTTTGAAACCACCACAACTGCAAATTACAGAGAGAAACCCATTGAATAGGACATGAAACCCTAAAAGTAGCTCAGATAGTACCTATAATACGCTTAGTAGAAATGTACATATAGACGTTACCTAGTGTAGTTTCAGGGTTCAACCCTGCAATATTTCTAGCGATATCAATTGGATCGACATTTGCAAGACTGCAGACAAGTGCAGAAAATAGATTGGGTTGAGATAAAATCGTTGCTCAATTATAAGATGTCACTGTATTAATAATCAAGCTATATACAACCAGTAAACTGCACTATAACACATCTCCCATGAAAAGTTATGGAAAAGTATGCATCACCTCATGATTGTATCATCCCATCAAGACTTCGCATCATTGGATCTTAAATCTGACCCCTTTAGACTGAATCATACATATTGAAGTCATCTCCTAGATGACTTGGCAAATGTAATATCAAACCCTTGCAAGTGGGATCATAGCAATGCTTTTTGTATTTGTCTAGCATAATTATAGTGTGCACCCCTTAGAGTGATGATACACAAATTAAACCAACACATTTTTATGAAATCCTAGATATAATCTTATAGATGTGACAAACTAATTGTTTTCAAATGCTTTGAGAAGACAACAGTTTTATTTTGAACCCTCTCATGAGCAAAGGGAAACTTTTCCATTTTGTAAAAAGACACTGTCATCTACATGATATCACACAATGCATAACATCAATTTCACCTAAGACAAGATCCTACAAGTCACACCTACTGCTAGCCCAAATTGAAAGTGCCAGGTCATACAAACATAAATCTCATACAGGAACAAAGCTAAAAAGGTGATGTGATATTTAATCAATCATTGATAGGGAGGTCTTCTAAGTTCCCTGATAAAAACACCACAAATAATTGGTTGTAATATTCTATGTATACTTACAAACACAGCTGGCGTCCTCTTGCACATCCAATAGCCTCTGGCTCTGTAGGTTGTCAAAACTAAACCATAAACACTTTTCCCAGGTTTTGTTAAACAATTTGATGATTTAAACAACAATAAAAATTCTGAGAAGAAAAATTAGAACATGGAGTTGTAAATTGGAATGCACCAATCAACCTGTTTGTAGAGCAGTATGCACAAATAGAGGACCTAAGAAGCTGCCACCAATACCGATGGAAACAACATCCGTCAACGCTTTGCCTGTTGCTCCGAGCTATCAATGTTTACCAATTAGTTAACATTTAGGAAATATATAATAAATCAATCATAACTAACAACTGAAGATTACCCAGGAACCACTGCGAACCCTCTCAGAGAACTCCCGGATCTTGTCCAGAACTTGCCAGACATCTGGGACCACATTCTTTCCATCACAGTGTATAACTGCATCCCTCGAAGCACGAAGAGCAATGTGAAGGACAGGCCTATTTTCCGTGATGTTTATCTGGAGCCGCCGCCCAAACCAATGCAAAAAGGATCAAATAACCATTATGTAAGAACATTTGAACAATGTGTCAGCTCCACCATAACATTAAAGAACCTTACATGCAAGACTTCTACGATTATTTCCAGATTAAACACCATATACCTGGATACCTACTATTCAAAAAAAAAGAGGACAACGCCTCTAAATAAATAATTCAAATTCAAAATTTCCATGTTCTAATAAATTTACAGATATCTAAATTAGAGAACTCCATAAATGGGTCACTTTATGTGAGTTTATCTACAGTTTGAAGAAAAACAAATACTTACGCGCTCCCCATTGAACATCCTGGTAATCTTTTGTTTGAGACATGCTGCCTATATTAGGACACAAGGAAGCATAATTAGAATACTATATCATCCAAAGAAGATATTCCCTATCCCAAACATCCCCTATGTGCATGGCATCTGGAGAAAAAGCATTGACAAGCCCCAAGAAAGAAATAGTTCAACCAACCTCTGCCAATTTGAAGAGCTTATCCATGGTGTCAAGGGTGGCACATTGTCGTGAGTAGTCCAACATTATCCCATCAAACTCACTGTAGATAATAACGCCCAAGTTAAAAAATTATTCATGAACCATAAATTTATAAAGCTCTTCATTATCCGATACTTAGTCCATATACCCTAAACTTCACCCAAATGTTAAACATGAAAATAATAGAAATATGAGGGTTAAAACAGGCCATCTAAGTATCATACACCATCATTGATTTGCATCGCTCAGTGTCGGTCATCAATTCACGTAAATGAGTCTTTTTCATATCCTCAACATGAGCCTGCAGAGAGAGATATCGTTCATGTCAAATATAAATTCGATTACACTTTCACCACAACAAAAATAGCATGTTAATCACCTTCAAGTCCTTCCATGGTTCTGTGTCACAGATTATAGTGGATTTAGACATCTGCAATGATTTCAAAGCAATTCACAATCAAATCCCAGCCCCCACACACTATTACCAACAGATCATCTTGCAGTACTTGATACTGCATACAAATGAGGACGAGCATAATTTCAATATTCTGTTTGGTTCCCAAAAACTGAAATTTTGACTGTCAGATTATCCATTAGTTTTGACCTGAAAAACAATGAATTTCACTCAATATGGCCTAATATAAATAATTGGCTTGGTAATGCTGATATTTTCATTTCCTTTTTCCCCCTTTTCTTTTTCTATTGATAAGTCTTTTTTCCCCTTTTCTTCAGGCTTAATATAAATGATTGGCTTGGTAATGCTGATATTTGCACTTCCTTCCCCCCCCCCCCCCCCCCCCCCGGTTTGTTCCTTTCTTTTTCGTTTTCACTTTCTTCTCTATTCCTTAATTTTCTCAGCAATCAAATGGGGATTGGATTTAAAAGTGATCATTTATGATACGACAAAAATAAAATACGAGCTCCATCAATAACCACCACACCGTCAAATCAACAAAAACCCTTAAGAGGTTCTCTTGTATAATTGAATAAAAATTGCATAGGAAAAAAAAAGAAAAAAGAAGACAAACCAGTGACCGATTGGAGCGAAATTAACTAGAAGTGTCTTACTCCAAACACTATATAGAAAAAAGATTAATCCAATCAAAGAATTGAACATCGACAAATGGCAATGAAAGGACAGAAAAAAGAAAGTAGAATTGCGATTACCGGTGACTGCTACGAAACAATTGCAGAGCAATCAATCGAAAGAAATGAAAAGAACTGAGGAGGAAGTCACGGGCGTTGAGCATATACCTGGAGCTGATGTACAGAGTTGCTAAAAACCAGAGGATGTTCACGATCCACAGATTTTCTTTGTTTGTCTCTCTCTCTCTCTCTCTCTCTCTCTATATATATATATATATATACACGTATATACTTAATGCGATGATAAAGATATGATTCGAATAAAAAAGACAGCACTAGTGAACTGAAGGGACGCTGCGAAGCTCGTGCATGTGTCACATCAGGACTCGCAAACTGACTCTACGAGGGCATATTTTGTGTGATGCGGATCAGGTGTTTTAATTTGTGGTCGGTGAACTGGATTCTCAAGCTACCTATGATTCAATTTTTTTAAAGAATCTCATGCTTTCCATAATTGTGTTATGATTTATGTTTTAATTTGAATAAAATTTTATTCAAATTTGAATTTGAGTAAATTTTTATAAATTTTGACATACAATTTATATTTGAGTGAGAATATAAGTCACAACTGAAAATGTTCTTATTGTGGTCGGTGAACTGGATTCTCAAGCTACCTATGATTCAATTTTTTTAAAGAATCTCATGCTTTCCATAATTGTGTTATGATTTATGTTTTAATTTGAATAAAATTTTATTCAAATTTGAATTTGAGTAAATTTTTATAAATTTTGACATACAATTTATATTTGAGTGAGAATATAAGTCACAACTGAAAATGTTCTTAACTAATTCTAATATTGATGAATAATTATTCAAGTTAGGCTCACTTAAAAATTTGAATATAATATTTCGTTAATACAATATTATTCTTGCATAAAAATAAATATTTTTGATAAAATTTAAAAATAAAACTAATGTTACTTATTATTCAATAGTCATTGCACGATCCCCACAATTCAAAATGAAAGTCATATAAATAAAAAAATACATTAATGTATACGTGATTTTCATCTGAATCATTAACACGAATAAGTTTTATAATTTTTTTAATATAAATTAGAAGAAAATTGAGAAGTAAAAAATATTCATTTTTATCTAATTTGAATATTCAAGATAGAAATGAAAAAAAAATATTACTATTTCTTGTTTGAATAGTCTTTAAAAAAAATTATATATAAACTAGTTGACAATTGTACCTTTGTTTAATATACTATTAATTTTTAACTCATTCATTTAAGGACATATTTAATAGTTCATAAATTTTGGAGAAGGCAGCCTAATGACTCTCCTAATTTCTCCTAATCTTTCTTTTTTCTCTTCGTCATAAATATTCAAGCGATACTTTAATTTATCACTCCACCTCAAAATTTATTGATATAAAAATTTATAAATTATATAAGAATTCCAATAAAAAAAATTCTAAAAAAAACTTTAGATGGTATAAAAAAAAAGTTAATAAAAATTTCATTAAAATAAAGATAAAGTGATAAACAAATTTGAACCCAGAGGAAGCAAAATATTAATTAAAAGGATATGTTTGAATTTTTTTCTAAAAGTAAAATGGGATTGCATGTAGTGGTGTTACTGCTTGATATATATTTTTGACCTATTCTCTAACAGTTGAAATTTTAGTGCAGTCGGTAATGTAATAATATTCTTGTATAATTTGACTTATGTGACATGTGTGTGTTTGTATATGTATATATATCAGTGCTACAACATGTAGAAAGAATAATGCTAGTCTTATCTTCAAATTTTATTAAACGTCTTTATTTTTATGAGTTAACAATATTGTATAAACACTTTTGGTAAGATTATGTAAAAAAAAGTTGGCCAGAATTATTGGGTACACCACATGTACCTTGACTGCAACCATTCAAATCCCCACATGTACCACTGGTATTGGTGGACTGGTGGTGGTAGTGCTGGTACTGGTGGTGGATTCATGGTCAACACCTCCACTGCTGCTCAGCCCATGGCAACAATGGCTGGTGCATGGGATGTATTTTGCCCTTTCTGGGCCACCTCAATTATATTATTCATGTGTAATTTAGCTTATGTGTTGTGTGTACGTATATGTGCTACATCTATGAAGATCTACCACGAATCTAAGCTCGAATAACTTGGATTCGTTTTACAACTATTAATGAAAACAGCAAAAAGCATGGGGATCCTTTTAAGGGCTCGACTGGCATTGGGGAAGATTCTTTAAAAGATGGATCTGAAAAAGCGTGCGCAAATCACTGATTCATTACAATTTCTCTCTTGATGTTTTCTTGCTTTCCATATAGTTAATAATGCACTGAAAAACATCCACATAAATGAAAGGAAAAAAGCTATAATCTAAGCTCATAATTATATTTGGCTTGAAAAGCTTTACTTCTTCACTGTGAAGTATATCTCAACTTCAACTATCATCTTTTGATGGGTGCTTGTCAATTTCAAGCCATTACACTATGCAAAACTTTGTTGATTATTGCACCATCTGAATCACAAATTCACCATGTTTAGTCAATTCAAGCAAATAGAATAAATTTCCACCATTCATGATGTAGTACCATCAGACTTTTTATGCAACAAAGTTGCCATTTCTAGCCACCGCAATGGCTTCTGCATCCACTGTTGTCAATGTTTGAGGTATTGACATGCCCCCGGAGATAACAATTTCTGCGTCACAGAAAATCAAAAGCCACAATGCCATTAGATTTTCTTGTAGAAAAGGATATGCCGGTCATAGTTTTCAGTTAGCAAGTCATACCAATCCCTTCTCGAACGGACAAAAGTGGCCTCATAATATCCTTTGAACTGATGAGAAAAATATCTCCAAGATAGAGGTGGTTGGTGGGTACATAAACAGAGCAGAGTTCTTCTTCACCCACACTCCTCCGAAGAACAACTGTAGAAGTGATAAACCCAAATGCATATTCGCCAACACGCGGGTGCCTTATGATGGCCACTTCTTTGAAGGCATTAGAGCTCTCATCTGTAATCATGCTTCAAATGTCACAAAGTTATGTAACATGGCAGTACTGACTACAAACACACACACACACATACCTGGTGATATTGCTGCACTTATCTGCTTTGAGGCAGAATAAATATAGCTTATGAGTGGCATTTTCTTAATAAACCATTCCCCAAGACCAAGAACAGAGGATCCTAACCATGACGATGTGAAGATGCCAACTAAGAGGATGAAAGCATATGAGGTAATGAATCCAAGACCTGCAGTAAATGAATCCTATAATGAGAATTAAATAAACAGCTCAGACAAGAAAAAGCCTTGATGATGCAACCTAATGTTAGAAAAACTCAAATTGATACAAACTTAAGAGTTTTTTTTCCCATGGTTCAGCAGATTTGGGGATGCTATAGCTACATAAATCCTCTTTTGTCATCCTTCTCAATTCTGACCAGTAGCTTTTTTTTAATAAAATAGAAAAACATGGAGACTATATGATTCAGATGCTCACAACTTGCCACAATTAGTTTTTTTCTATTTTCTCTATAGCCTTGATTTAGTGAGGATTGAACCACTTTCACCTTAATTAGCAAATTCCACTTCAAAGCCTTGTTATACTATTTCATGTTGCTACCTTTAAATAGTTGGGATTAGACTTGAATGCCCGATTATTATAACTCAATTAGTTTTAATCCTTTCAAAATGCCAATGCAAAAGTAATTTACTCACCAAAAATCTTGATCCCCAGATAATTGTAAATTGGAGAGAAGAAATCCATGAAATGAATGAAACCCCAAGTGATGTAGAATGTCATAGCTATTGGAAATAGAATGACACTGCAAAAATAAAATGTAAGAATTTTCATCAAATGCATTGGAGAAAATGCCTACTATCTCTTACATGCTTTATCAATCATGAGTGCATGTCAGGATAACACAATAGTAAATGTGAACAAAGTCAGTTACAAAAAATGAAATTTCGAATATGATCCATGACTTCGAAATATAGGGTTCATCTGAAAATAATATTGCAGTTTCATAAGTTATAAACCAACAATTGAAATATTCATCACAAACAAATATAAATGTAACACAAAGGTAGCATGGGGCAAGAGTTTCTTCTTCACTTATTTTTTCCCCCAGTACGAATTCTTATGGAGTGTCATAAAACAGCTGAGTCAAGTATAATGCAACATTTAAATAACTTACAAATGCCTTTCCGAATGAAAATAACAATGAACATAAGCCCATTGATTACATTCATATTGAATTAAATGTGACAAGGTGATACCAAGGTTCACTTCTGGAATATTCTCCTTGGAGTGTATATACTAGAGTAATGAATTCAGTCGGTTATGCTTATGTAGAATTTTGAAGATTTCATCCAGTTCATAATTCATAGTGAATTGTTTGCAGCATGAGTAGTGTTGTTCTAGCCATTCCTAGATTGGTAAGTCATTAATGTATCATGCATTGGATGGAGACACTTCTTCATAAATGTTATCAAGGGGGAAATTGGGCAAGACTCAGATGCAGATCCTATGGCACAATTTGTGCTATTGATGATCCGATTGGGTCACATAAACAGCACGTAGAAAATGGATCTCGGGTACTGTTATGGTGGCCCAATCAGACATCTGAACTGTATTAGCCTGCACCAAACTGAATCGAAGTTTCATCCTAATTTTTATATTTACTTAATTCTCCCTGTGGATCGACCTAGTTTAGGGATCTCATCTCAAATTTTTCTATGGATCAAGACTTAGTCTTTCCATAGGGCTCATTTCTTGTGTGTGCACCTCTGGGAGTGTCATGCTTCGCTCGTGGAGCTCCTGGTTTCTCTAGCCATAAGGGTATTACAGCTTCCAAGGGTGATTACTCAAGAGTTCTCCTCGTTGGGATGCCACGTGGCACTTGGTGTAGTTCCTACTATCTATAAGTAGCTTTGTTTTTAAAAGTGAATTTTGTGAACACTGTTATTTATTTTTTTTCTTCAAATGGCATGAAGAAACCAAATGACTATGAAATAATCAAATAAAACTAACGAAGGATTGAGCAGTAGGGAATTTTACCATCCTGACATAAACTTTTTCGAAGCCCAGCTGCAGATGACTTTGGAGAATGCCTATGCATGGACAAACAAAAGCCTTAGACCAATTTCAGGTGAAGCAGCCACCATAACTAGCAATTAAATATGAGTATGAACAAGAAATACATAATGTGGCAGACCATTTTTTAACCCGATTTTGTTTTGGATAATTTTTGTCACCGAGTGCAATTCCAGTAGTCTCTCTGTTCGAACCGGGGAGAAATGTTCCGTCCGAACATAAAAGGCTTTCCCTTCGGATTTTCAACACCGATCCTTCATATAAAATAGTGTGGTTTCTCTAGGGTTAGTGTGTGAGGGGAGCTGTTTTGTAAGTCGTCATTGGGTGTACAGGGAATTTTGGATTTGCCAGTGTTTCACTTTTATAATCTCTTGGATGTCTTTCTTGTTTGAGATCAATTCATTGTTTGATTTGATTGCTTCCACACAATAATTGATAGCTTGTAAGTTGATATAATTGCAAGATGAAAGACTTGTACTAAAGATGGAACTGATGAGAAATCAGACCTCACTGCCGGAGTGATGATGCGATGAAGCAGCAGCCGGAGAGGATGATGGGGATGACGATTTGGAGCCTCCATTTTCGGTGATACCGGGCACCGGTATCAGAAGTTCAAATTCTCTCTCCCTTCCTCGCGTTGCCATTCTTCTCTTTGGTTTTCGATTTGTGTGTTCTCTCTTTCCCCTTTCTCTCTCACTCTAACTGGTCCAAGTCCGTTACAGATGCCGCGAATCCTTAACCGAAATCCCAGCGTGATTTTACGGCGTCGTTTTGATGTCTCACCTGTTGCTACAATGTAACGAATAATGAGATGACATGTATGATATGTATTCTAACATGTCTAATATAAGTTGAGCTTTCTTAAGTTTTTATGCGCAGTTTCTTGAATAAATATTTTGAACCTTACATTTTGTTTGGCTGCTGAGAAAATGTAGGAAAATACAACTAATGAAGGGTTAGATCATTAAATGTTTGGGACTTGCAGACCAACACAAAGTTTTTGTTTTGAGTTTAGGTGCAAAATTATAAATATATATATATATATATGATATGTATGCTTCCATGTTTAATATAAGTTGAGCTTTCTTAAAGTTTTATGCCCATTTTCTTGAATAAATATTTTGAATCTGATACTTTGTTTGGCTGCTGGGAAAATTTAAGAGATATAACTAATAGAGGGTTAGATCATTAAATGTCTGGGACTTGAGGCTTTTGTAATATTTGCATACCAATAAAAAGTTTTTATTTTACGTTTAGGTGCAAAATTATAAAAATATATATATATATATATATACATATATACATGTACATATATATATATTTATATATATTGTGATTGCAAAATTATATTTTGAGTTGCTAGCATTTGTTAGACACATCAGTAGTTGAATGGCATTTCATACTCTCTCTTTTTTTTTTTTCATAGAAGAGATCAAGGTTGGGCGATAGGCTTTGTTTTATCATTGATAAAGTTGCAACTTCCAAATTTTTGCCATTTATATATTTGAATTTGATTTAATTTAACATGTGACCTAAGGCAAAAAATTAATTAATAAAAATTAAACGACAAAAAAAGTTATTACATGATTTGGGATTACTTTAGAATAATTCTTATCAAACACTGAATAATTATTTCTAACATTAGAATTACTATTGAATTATATCAATCCAAGCACCAAACTGATTCTCCCATAATCAATTCTCTATTAATTGAAGCTCCTCCAAACGGGCCTTAGCATTAAAATGTTTACGAATTTTGGGATTCTCGAATGTTAGAACACGAGTTTGATGCAAAATAATGTTAAGAGTCTTCTAATTCACACAAATGCAAACACAGCATTAGGAAGAAAACAAAGATACTGATAGATTCATAGGTGGATCTCTGGAATTACCATTCAGCAACCTTTGCATTGATTAGATATAGATGAAACATCCAAGTTCAAGAAGCCAACAACATCATTTCTCTTAATTTATGTCACTAGCTTCTCATGTACATTGAGAAATTTAAATTAATATATATATATATATATAAACAATTCATAGGCAACACAAACCATGCAGTAGTACAAACCCTTTACACACAGTTACACCCATTGCCAATCTCGCTCTTAGACCTTCCTGCTTATTGAAGAATACCAACAACAAAAAATACCCACACCCTTCTTAATTTATTGATCTTCTGCTCTTAGGTACTCCCACCAGGGTAAGCGCACCCATTATAACCTACAAAACAAAGGATAAATAATAATAATTATGAGTGAAGATTTGAGAGTGTGTGGGCTTTCTTATGTAATAGTTCGATAATTGGGTGGTTGAGTTTTTCTAAGATCTGAGAGAGACTCGTATGAGCTTATAAAGTAGTGATTGCTTTAAGTTATGAATCGCTACTTAAAAGGAATCTATTGATTCTCTCCCAGTTGGTTCTCCAAGACAGTGCTCAGATTGTTACGCCTTTCGTGCGGGTCGAAACTTACCCGACAAAGAATTTCGCTACCTTAGGACCGTTATAGTTACGGCTGCCATTCACCGGGGCTTTGGGCACATTGAACTATCCATGTGGCTGAGAGCCCTCACAGCCCAAGCACAACGACGCAATTATCAGGGACGCGCTCGACCACTGAGCTAATAGCCTATCATGCGAGCCTCTCACTGAGGGGCCGCTATGCCAAAAGCGAGAGAAACCCCATCGCTCTCCTTCCTTTTTTACGCCCCCATGTCACCACACAATACAGCAATGAAAATGACACTCTATTTAGAGACATTATGCTAAAGATACGTCGTAATAATGGAATAAATAATAAATCAGTTTGACAGGAATTCCTAATTTTTCTTTATTGATCTTGGAACCCAATATATAAGTTAATCAAACAGTTAGCTGTCCTTTTACATTATGTAATGCAAGCATAACTTGGTGAATCAACACATGAATTTGCACTTTCAGAGTCTTAAATGGTATTTAATTAGCAAAAATTTAGGATGACAAAATAGTTCAAAACCAATTTTTTTTTTTTAAAAAAAATTGACTCATACTATCTAATTAAACAACTTGTGAACTTCCATCTGAGTGTATGAGAATCCATCTACATACATACATACATACATACATAAGTACAAAATAACCAATCGTCTTAGAATGGCAAGCATGTTAGATGAAGAAATTGGATTAGAACCACTATTGCATAATTGGACAGACACACGTGCCATGGCCATTGACTAACTAAAAATTGCTCTATTAATTCAGAATATGAATGACTTGCTTGAATTTGACAGGACTCACTAGGATTATTGGACGAGAGAGTGGCTGTCTGCGAGAAATCACAGTTCCAAGGATTCCTTCCAGCAGTTTGGTAGAGGAGATTCATGGCATAAGTAGCATGCGATGCCACCGTGTTTGGATCAAAACAAGCTCCACCTGGTTGGATTGGAGTGCAATCTATGCCTTGTCCACAGGCAT
This sequence comes from Nyssa sinensis, assembly GCA_008638375.1. Classification (NCBI taxonomy): domain Eukaryota; kingdom Viridiplantae; phylum Streptophyta; class Magnoliopsida; order Cornales; family Nyssaceae; genus Nyssa; species Nyssa sinensis. The sequence goes on along the minus strand of CM018038.1, from coordinate 4,915,786 downwards.
AGTCCAAATTTGTCCTGTAATTGGGCATCTGATACACCTGCCTTAGGCACACACCATGCTGCTTGATTTGGCTTTGGTCCTGGGGTAACTGGAGTCACTGGAGTCTTTGTCGTTGGAGTCTTACTAGCAAAACAATATCAGCCAGTCAAGTAAACTGATAGCTTACGGCAAATAATTTCAGTCAAAATAAATTAAACTAAAGTAGAAGGAAAACGTGAAAGGAATTAAACATGTCGAATTTTTTGAAATTCAAGGAAATTTACTCCCCTAATAAGAGAAAAATTTCTAAATTCGAAACGATAAGCTGAATAATAGAAGTCTCTTTACATCATATTTAAATAGTTAAAAGACTACTAATCTGAATAAGCAACTTACAAAAAAAAAAACAAAGGATCAAAGGATCAAAAAAATTTCCCCAGTTCTCCGATCGGGTTGCCTCATCAAGAATATGAGAAATTAAAGGTCGCCTATTCTACATCAGAAAACTTAATTAAGACTCACAATCACATTATTAATTTTCAATTCCAACAATCTTGAAACTGTTATCAAACTCCATTGGAGCCAAACACAAGGAGCCAGATGGGTGTTTGAGGGAGGCTGCTAACTTTTTAAATGAAATGAAAGGTGCATTTAACTTCCCTCTTCTGAGCTAGCATTATCCATTAATTTGGTCATTAATACATCACTTTTCTTATATATCAATTGTCCCAAAAAAATGTGATTGAAGGAGACTTCAGACGTCGCATCACACTTCCACACACTCCAATCACATGAGAGCAAGTGCAAAACTTGAATGGAAATTAATTGCTCCCACTCATTTTTTCTTCTTTTTCCCTCTACTTGATTCATTCACCTAACCTCCTTTGGTGGGAGCCAGGGATGTAAGGCCGTGGGGCCAGCATGCTTTATATGATTGATAGACCAAAGTCAGTTGAAATTTGGTTTGAGCCAATGCAGATTGCAAGGGCAAGCTCATGAACTAAACTATAACAATGGCAAGCTCTGCAATGCATTATGTATCTATGCACATGTATATATGTATATGACTGATGCCCCCGAATAAAAGAGACCAAAGATTCAACTCGTCTTCTGGAATTACTTACAAGCAATCTATTTTAAAAGATAGAATAGCAAGATAGATTCATGACTTCAGTGTAGTCTAATTCAAATAATTAAAATAAAACTTTGTTGAGTTGAGTCACTAGAGTTAGTTCTCACCTGACTAGTCTTGGATAGGCCAACATCATAGGTCATGGTTAAATCAGGCTTGAAAAGCCCAAATGATCGCTCAGAACCTGGTCCAGGTTTCAAGTCCTCGTCATACAACGCAAAGAGATATGTATCTACTGATTTCCCAGGCATCAATGGCGTTCCCACCATTGACCTCAAGTGTGCGATCAAATTGCCATTGTAAGCCTTGGCATTGTCAACACTTGGCCCAACCTCATTGCTGTCTCCTTTGTATGGCCAGCCAGTCTCTGCAATCACTATCTCAACATCCTTGAAACCCATAGAGTTCAATGCAGATCGAACAGCATCCACCTGCAGAGTGCAGACCATTGGATAGGTTGTGAGATATATATATATATATATACACATATGTATGTATAGACTATACAAATACTGAAATTAGAGTGATAGATGTCTTTTAGCTCACCTGAGCGTCGAACATGTTTGTGTATTTGATATTGTTGCCTGAGTCGACTCGTCCTGAGTTCGGTTGAAACAGGCAAAAAGCCAGCGTCTCAGGCCTCGGATCACTCTGGTAAGCAAAAAAAGGATACGGATTGATGGTGAAAGGGGAACCAGTTGCACTATTGAACCCTAACACACCCTTCATCAAATCTGCGAAACTGGGATCGAAGCTTCCAGAGGATGGTGGGTCAGATTGCTTCAAAACGGCCATGGAATGAACCGACGAGACCTTGATTTTTCCACCTAGGGAAGCTGAATTGAGGGCGTTTTGGAGATTTTGCATTGCCGGCAAGAGCTGAGTCATCAGATTCTGGTCGCCGGAGCTCATGACCTCGTTGCCGACGGTGATAAGTATGATCTTACTCGAAGGATAGAAGGGAATTACGTTGGAGTTGATCCAGTTATTGGCAAAGTTCGGATCGGAAGCCATCGCGGGGATGTCGCCGTTCGCCGCACCGATCACAATTCCGATGCCGGTGTTTGCCAGGCCTTTGATGATAGCTGGGTCGGCTCCGTAAAGTCTTATCTTTTCGATTGAGGTAGACTGTAGAAGCTTCGCCGTCGCCGACGGCGGTGGAAGGTTGTCCGCCACTTGGCCATAATTCACACCAATAAAAGACTGCGACTCTGTGAATAAAGACGAGCTTTAGCTCACTACCATCAGTTCAAGTTTCAATCCGAGCCGTTAAGCTATATATACATGTCTCTGTGAGTGGAATATATACAAATATATATATATATAATATTATAAATTGAACCAAGAAGTGTGGGATTTCACTGAAATTATGTTCTTCATACTTTCTGAACCACAAAGACTGAAATACAACAGAAGTAAAAAACTAATTAAAATCGAATGGTCTTTTTTCAATTATAAATCGAAAGCCAAGCTAAACAAATTGCATCAGTTTATTCAGAGAGAGAAGAATTACGAGCAATACTTACTCGCGACGTGAGCAATCTGCAGGAGGAAGAGAATGAAGAAAGCTGAAGCGTAAGGAAGGGTCGCCATGGATGCAGAGCTCTCACTCACTGTGCTTTTACTTTTCAAGATGAAGTGAACCTAGAGATATAGATGGGGAAGCAAGACAGGACGAGGGCAAAACTGGAAAGAGGGAGGTTACATTCGGTCGGCCAAAACGTGCACTGGACAGCAATACGAAGATTAAATTCCACCGTTTAAAGACATTGGAATCTGAAAAATTCACAGTTCACGTGGAAGCAGGGAAACCTCGCCACTTTGTATGAATAAGGTCTGAATAATCCAATCTTTACCGTTATATTTTATTAAATTATTTTAAATAATATTATTCTAATCTAATAATTTAATAAAAAATATTTACATAATTAATGTGACAATATTATATTAATTTTATATGATATTTTTTATTAGTTTCATATGATATAATATGATGAAACTAATACAATATTATCACATTAATTATATAAATATTTTTGATAAAAGTTTCAAATAAATATAACATTATTGAATTATTTTACATATTAATACGTCTGTTCCGACATCAGGCAGTTTTTTTTTTTTGTGTGTTAGTTAATTTAATTTTTTTTAACATTAATCTTATGAAACATCTTGAAATCCGGGCAAGGGCATGTTAATAATACTGTTATGTTTTTTTTTTAATTTATTAAAATACTGTTATGCTTATAATAACTTCAATTTAAGCTCATTTTCACCGTGACCGTGACGGTGACCCAAATCGCGTCTAGTTTACATTTACATGACATAAATGTCCTCATTTATAGCCGTTACGATGTTTCAGACCCTTCTGGCCGCCCGCAGGACTCCTAACTTGGAAGTCAGAGCGCATATCCACACGGGAATTGAATAAAATCATTGGGTTTTTTTTTTTTTTTTGAAAAAAGTAAATTATATCCATATTTTTAAAAATCTATAATAATTACAGTATTTTTTTTAAAATTATATTAATCTCTTTTATTTTATTTAAAAATATACAGATATTTTTATTCTATTATTTTTTTAAAATAACAAAATTTTTTATTTATATTTGAATAATTTTTTGTAACTTTTTTTTACAATTTTTTTTGTTATTTAAAAACAAATTTAAGATAAATAACTTATTTTTATTTTATATAAAAACAAATTTAAGACTTTTATCAATATTTATTCAAAAAATGAAAAAAAATTGGTCAAAATTAAAAAATTGAAAAAAAAAATATAAAATGGGTAGTTTTATCATTTTAAAGAAAAAATTGACTTAGAATGAGGTATTTGTATATTATCAGGTAAAGTAGGAAATGTCAATGTAATTTCAAAAATTTCAAAAAAAGTCAATATAATTGTCATAAATCTCAGAAAATGTATATAATTTATCCTTTTCTTTTTTTTTTTTCATTCACTACGCTTCACATATAATACCAATATACCTAGTTTACTTGTTACAATAATATAAAGCCGTATAACTAACATTTTTTATACATATATATATATTTTTTTATGAAGGAATAAATTTATGGATTGTTCTTTTTGATGGAGTTTGGGATAGCTCTAAACTTTCATTGTCCTCTGTAATTGGTGAGAACCAAATTCTTTCTGTTGTATGAGTTGTTGCAGCAATCACATTCACAAGATGCATTTCTTTAATAGTTTGCAACCTTATGCATGTGAGAAATCATTTTATATTTTAAAAAAGCAAAAAAGGAGATCAGAAAACTACTTTCAAAACACTAATGGAACGATATAATCTCTGACCAAAAGATTAATATATATATATATATATATATTGTAGTATCTCTAACCAAAAGATTAATATATATATATATATATATAATAGCTGTATACCATGCAAGGAGGCACAATTCTAAAGTATTCAAAGTAGAATATGCTGAAATATAAATATATATTTCAGCTATTATAGTATTGTAAAACTTGAGGTGTGTTCGAAATGCCCAACATTGGTTAGTGGTTTCCCTCAGAAGTCAAAAGTAGCTCAATAACTCTTTCAATCTATAGGCAGGTCTTTAAAGTTTAACTACTTTTGCTTCTATGCTAAGAAATGACTTCTTCCCTTATTTCCAACTTCTGTCAAAAGTCAATTTACAAAGAGAATTCAATTTTAGCACTCTGGAGAAAAGGAGCTTTTTGAAAAATGTTATTAAACAAGGCAAAATTCTTTACTGCACTCGGTTCATTCCACTTTACAATCAGATAATATGTCATATATATATATATATAATTATGAAAGATTCATGAAAATGTAGTCAACAAATATTAGCTTATTAAACAGTGCTTTCTTCTTGCTTTCATATAGCCTATAGGCCACGTCTCTTAGGCCGCATAAAAGAGTGAGATATGACAAGTTATTTGGATAATTTGTCACTATTGTAGTCTGGTGTTGACATTTTTTTAATGATTACATCATTGTTACTATTCATAATTACATATACCGCTTATCATTTTATTAATATTTATATACAAAAAAATTATTAAATTTATTTAACCATCTCCTACTTCTTTCTCCATCCCTCCCCCCTCCCCCCCTCTCTCTCTCTCCATATATATATATTATGCTTTGAACTTTTATTCTTATTTTTTTTATAAAAATATGTTCTTATGATATTGAAAAAAAAAAATATAAGAATACAAATTTTAAAAACTTTATTATTTTATAAAAGAAATAATATTGAATTTTTTATTTAATACTTATCTAAATATAGAATTAAAATATAACAACATATTCGTACTTTTTATCAGAACATGTTTCAAATATCACATTAAAATATTTAATATCTCATAAAACTTTATATCCTTTCGATCTAATCTTATAACGTAGTGTTAAATAAATACATTGAATAGATTAAAAAAAATTACTGACTTAATAAAATTTTATCTAAATTATTTGAGATCGAATAAATGAATCAAAGCTCACCATTAATTAAAATCATTTTAATCTCAAACATTATTTTATTCCAAATGAATATGTTCACAGTGCTTAACCTTTTATCATTTTTACGCTTTGCGTATAGTATAATTGGAGAATATTTATTACTTTTAAGGACAAAAGCACAAAGAAGAAAACACTTTATGGTGGGAAGTATAATTCGTTGGCAATCAATCTTTATATATTATTACAAAAGAGAGTGAGCTTTTAAACCTTCATACGCAAGCTTTCAACCTACTTGTTCGCCCATATCCCTATTTTCTGACTTCTCAAAGTAGATTCTTGTCAATCATTCTGTCCTAAATTCCAAAAATTATCTTTTTATTGACTGTAAATATAAATTAATGAAGAAGAAGAAGATTATCTTTAACGAAAAAGTTCTTTCTTTCACGGGTTTGGATAAACAGTAAAAAAAAATATTATTGAAGAAAAATATAATTTAAAAAAGTACAATTTGAATTAAGTTGTGAGTGTTGAATGAATATATTTAAAATAGACTTAAACATATATTATTTTTGAAATTCATTAGCATTTTGTTAAAACGTGCAAAGTCTCTCATTAGTATTTTTTTTAAAACTTATGTTTGAATTTAAAAATATTTAAATGAATAATTTTAAATATTAAAATATTAAAAAAATCGAATTTAAATTTTGGAACGCCAATTTTAAAGATGGAAGCTCCCATCAACCATTGTTAATCATTCAGCTGCTCCGTATATAAGAGGAGTGAGTAACGACGTTTTCTTGGCACAGGTAATATCCATGCGAGCAAGCAGAGACATTGGCTCATTCAGGTGTAGTGTACTTGGTAAGGATAAGAGTCTTGAAAAATGATGGAAGTTATCAGTGTGAGTTCGATTCTTTTTAACTGTACAAGTTCATGATTTATCTAATGTACATGATTAATGGACAATTTAGTGTATTCAAAATTTACTTTAGTTTCTAGAAATAGTTTTTTGGTTATAAAAAACAAAAGAAAAAAGAAAAAAAACAGAGACATTGATTGTATTGACGCTAAATTCCAAAAGATTCTTAAAGCACATTTTAGTGGCGGGGCCAGGGACCAGCTGGCAGCCAATAACAAATGAACCACAAAGCACGTTTCATGTGGAAGTCCCAAACTTTTTTGTGGCATTAAGAGTTTAGAAAGGACGACCCACCGACAGTGACAAAGTGGTTAAAATGACAAGTTTGAAGTGTTTTGGATACCAAGTTTAAATATTTAAATATTTACGTGTGAGTTTAAATTTTTGTTATTAAATTTTTTTATTGTTTAAATAATACGTGTTGTGGAGTTAGTATATATATTTAGAGTTTATTTTTTAGTTTTATTGAGATAACGATAATAAATAAGGTAAATTATATTAATCTTTTTTTAAAATTTTTGACCATTTTATTCATTTTTTTTTTAAATTTTAAAATTATACTAATTTTTTCAATTTTACTTGACAATTTACAAATATCTTTTTCTAACTATTTTTTCTTCAAAATTATAAAATTGTCTCTTTTATTTATTTATTTTTGTATTTTTTAGAAATCTCATAAAAAATTAATGTAATTGTCAAAAATTTCGTGAGAAATTAGTGTAATTTATCCTCATAAATATTAATCCCTAAGTTATCGAAGACAAACAGAAAAGAAATTTATTCTAAAAAAAGACGAGTTGAGAAAGGAGTGAGCTAAATGGTGGCTGGCAATTATCAATCCTAACCCAAGGTATAGCCGAGTGGTAGTAAGTCATGTGGTAAGTGTTTCTCAACAACATCCGTCATGGGTTCAAATTGTTCCAATATCTTACAAAAATAATAATATACCTTAAAGTCACCTTCCCTAAATTCAATCGGTGCACGTGAATAAAAAGATTTGCACATGCTTTTAAATTTAAAAATGACAATAGGTAAAAAAGTTCCTGAATCATATTTAAAAAAAAAAAAACCCATCAGTCCTCCCATGGGAGCTTAGTGATGATAGTAGATTAAAGCTTCCAAAAACACAAGCAAGCAAGGAAAATAGTGAAAATTTTGGATTATCAGCCCAGATCTTTTGAGTGGGGGCAACACTTTCTCAAAGTGCTCTCTTTTTTTTTTTGGTTCTTTTTAATAATACATTACACTGACGTCTTGTTTTTTTGACAATTAGATGCAAGACTGTTATAGTTTGATTAATTAAACTGATCAGCTCTATGACGAGGTTGTCACTCATTTTTCTTTTAAAAAAGGTGATGGACTATTATTAATCAATAAGTTTTTACTTTTGTCAATAATTTAATACTTAAAATAATAAATTTATCATTATAACTTGACATTTTAATCCCAATGAGTTAGTTGAGATGGCGTTATACTATTAGTTTTGGGGCTTACTATCCCAAGCTCTCGGGTTCGATTCCTCTTGCTACTAATTTTTGAGGCTACCTCACTCCACGCACAAGCGTATAAAATGACTGTGGGATAGACTGTAGGGACTTGGTCAGGCTTACCATTCCAAGTTTATGGGTTAGACTGTAGGGACTTAGTCGGGCTTACCATTCCAAGTTCACGGGTTCGATTCTTCTCATCCCAAGCTTATGGGTTTGATTATTCTCGCTAGCAAGTCTTGGGGCCACCTCACGTCACGTGCAAGTGAGACTACCTCTCATCCCAAGCTTACGGATTTGATTTTTCTTGCTAGCAAGTCTTGGGGCCACCTCACCCCACGCACAAGTGAGACTACTTCACTTCACGTGCAAACATGTAAAACGGCTATGTGATGGACTTTAGGACTTAGGCTTATGGACTTTAGGGACTTAGTCGGGCTTACCATTCCAAGTTCACGGGTTCGATTCTTCTCATTCCAAGTTTACAGGTTTGATTCTTCTCGCTAGCAAGGTCTTGAGATCACCTCAGTTCACGCGCAAAGGCGTGAAACGGCTATGTGAGGGACTATAACGGCTATGAGAGGGAACTGTATGGATTTAGTTTAATGTGCACAAATTAACATAGAATATCATGTATTACCAAAAAAAAAAAAAACTTGATATTTTAATATAAAATAATTAATAAACAAATGAGAGTAAATTTACAAATTGATTATCCCTCTCTTAGACGGGGTGAGATGGTGAATAAAGGGAGTTCTACGAGTAACTCATTGAGAATATGAGATTTGTATAAAAAGGAGTAAGTATACTTTGGACAATACTTTGAACCTCAAGGTAAAATGATTAACAAAGAAAATATAAGTGATCTAGAGATATCTTGGGACAGAGAAGACATAGAGAAATGTTCCACGAGATTTCATAAAGTGAAATAAGATGGAGATTTAAAATATCTTTGACCGGTAATTAACTTTCACCACTGTTGTCTAAGAAATCTAGTCTTAGATTTATAGCATATGTATTATAAAATTAATGATTTACGTGATAAAAATTAGAAATAAATAAATAAATCGACACAAAGAATTTACGTGATTTGATAATGTGTCTATGTTCATAAGTGCGATTATTCTTTTTACTATGTAGAAAATAGGAATTATGACATATTGTAACACAATTAAATCATAACTCATAATCGGATATATTAAATTTTTTTAATATATATTAAAATTTGATATGCTACGCATATAATACTTATATACCGAGTTTCTCTTGTTACAGGAATATAAGTCATATCTCTAACAATATAAAACATTTGTCAACTTTTAAGACTGGTGAAGTTTGTGTTGTAAGTACCAATTGTCTCATCTTAACTAAAACGGGAGTTAGTTTAAGACAATTGAAATCTGTTATTTCTAGAAAGATCAAATTACCCTCACATAAAATATGTTACACTTTGGTGGAACCTTATATATAAGCCACCATGTCACGAGATTTTGAGTGGCCCGAGTGTAAATTATAACACAATAATTGTATTATATGTGCATGCAAGACTCTAACAGTCTCACTAAACTTGTTCCCAAACGTTAGCATTTACAAGATGGAAGGGCAAATGTTTGTCATGTAATATCGGTGAAGTTCATGAGCAAAGAATACTACACTGCCTAAGAGAGTTAAACGATGGCTTTGACCAAGTCCAGTGAAAAATAAGTGAGTCGATCAAATATGTTAGAAAATATAATAATAAAATTACATCCCTCTCTAATAGCTTAAGCTTTTAGAAGAGTTGGTAGTTTAATATGGTATCAAAGCAGGCCAAAGGTCCTGAGTTCAAATCTCACCGTCACCCAAACAATATGAATTGACACGTGTAAGCTCAAAGTGGCCACACGTGAGGGGGCGTGTTAGAAAATATAATAATAAAGTTACACCTTCTCTAATAGCTTAAGCTTTTAGAAGAGTTGATAGTTTAACAAAATACAAGAGACCGCATTCAGATTTTCCATGGGAACAACGTTCAGATTAACTTAAGTTTTTAGAAGAGTTGATAGTTTAACAAAATACAAGAGACCGCATTCAGATTTTCCATGGAAACAACGTTCAGATTTTACAGGCCATGTAAGTGCATAAGCTTGCATGGGACAATATTTAATTTTAGATAATGATTCAAATATAATTTTTTAAAAATTTTATAATTAATTTTTTAAAAATTATAAAAATATATTTAAATATGATAATTTAAATAATAAAAAATTAAAATAAATAGCTTACCAAACATGTATTCTATGTTTTAAAATTTTAAATTTATTCTTAAAAACATAAACAAACGTAAGTTCATTATCGTCCTAAGCTTTGAGACAAGTCCAGTATACACGTGTCTTTGTGGGTGCCAACACAAATGCACCGGTAAAAATAAATGAATTTAAAGTCGCAATCGTTTTAATTCTGAATTCAAAGACGGGTATTCGATTAATAACAATGTCTTTCAATTTGCAATCATTGTAATTCTGAATTCAGGGACGAATAGGTTATCAGCAGGTATGCTAATCAATGCTTTACTCAAATAGTCAAATATTCAAAATGCGATTCATTGTGTGTTTATTTTACTTTTTCATCTTGTTTGGTTCTCACGAAGAATGTGAGAAAAGAAAAGAAATGCTTGAAATTGCTAAACAAAGCGAATCCACTTTATGAACAAATTTTTCTCCTTTCGAGAATGTGATGAATCATGTTCAGCTTATTGTGTTTCTTTCCATAATGTCGTCTAGGATGCAACTTAGCACCTAAAAAACGAAACTCAGACCCCATGACCCAACAGGTTTTACTTATTCCTGCCTTGTCTAAGTTGTCTATGTTGATAAAGTTGCTCATAACATTGCCCAGTAGCCTATCTTCTATGGAAGTTTTATGCAGCATTTGAAATAAAATCCATCTTATTTTTCACGTATCATTTGTATTGAGCATATAATTATTTTTAGGATCTCATGTGATTCTGTCTCAATTTTAACCAACATATGTGCTAATAGCTTAATTTTTTTCAATGACTCCATCCTGGGGATGGATATAAGCTTTCAAAAATGCCATAAAAGATGAAATCTACATTGTTCAATAAATGATAATCCATGCAATAGCTACCGATATAAGAACTGAAAAAAATTGCAAATAAACATTCCTTTTCATTTGTTCTTTATAAAGCTAATCCAGAAATGTGAAACTCACCTTACAATACATAATATTAAATAAACTAGTTTCATTTGAATTACGCTGTAGATTCTTTTCCCTCCAATCAAATGGAAACACTCACATCACATGTAATAGATCATCCATGATTTCGTACATGAGTCTGTTGAGCACATGCTTCTCCACATCCCTTATAACATCATCTTTTTCAAGAAATGCTAACATTGGCTCATTCCAACCAATGTCCCACATACTGTTCGACCCTGAATCTTGATTGTGGATATCTCTCTCAATCATTTTATGCAGGTAGTCTGCAGCATCACATTCATCACTCCCCTTCCTACTGTAGTATTTTAGCCTCTCAAATTCTTTAGACAACTGCTTTACCAAGTCATCAAAAGAACTTACCTTCACGGAATTGATTGATATCCTCACAAAGGGGTGAACCACAAGCTCTCGTCTTCTCCCTTTTCTTTTCATTACTTCATAGCCACAGTCTAATATAAGGTTGCTCTCTTCATCTTTACTACCATGAGCACTAGCATGAAGAATTCCAACAGGTATGTTAAGTTTAAAAAGTGCATCTGCTGTATTAAGGAATAGTTGACTTTTCATCAGTATCTGCTTGAGGTGTGTTTCATTGTCTGTCAATAGCTCTCGTGTCCCTGATGTGGGAATTTTCATGTGATCCTGTTGTGAAAGGTAAGACACTTCCAAGCTCTCTTTGTTAGCTTCTGCAACATCAAAAGATTGAGCTTAAGCAATTAATGTTCTCCGTGTATATATTGTCTTTATTGAAACTAGATATATGAAAGTGAAAGATCATCTTGTATTAAAACCTGGAAGCAGATATTTGTTATTGAGGAAGACGGGTGGATTAAGGTTTTAGAAGATTGTGTGATGTGTGGGGCGCAATTATTTATGATTTCCATAGGTTCCAGGTGTCTATTAGGTATGAGTGTTTAGAAGTGCTTTGAAATGGCTCGTTGATAAAAGTTGTCATCAGCCTGTTTCTTGGTAAACCTTAATGGGCAGACAGGATTAAAATGGTGTTTTCTATATAGTGTAATAATAAATAGCTTGAGGATGAATAAGAGAGTTTTGACATGGGGGACGATTATTAGTACCCTGGTTCATTCTTTCTTCTGCTGTTCAGTTGAGAAAGGAAGTAATGGTTTCTTCTTGTTTGGAAAATTTTCAATTTACATAGGAAACAGAAGGTTGTACTTACCATTAAGTGGACTTGATACAATTTTGTAAGAGTTCAGTTCTTGATCTTTGCTGAAAGCTGGTGCTTGGTCTTGGGGATCAATGGAAACTGTAGAAAGTTCTGAGGTTTTGTTTTCACTCTGCATGACACACAAGAAAGCATGATGTGAGGATGCCGCCTTTTTTCTGAAGTAAGCATTTTCATGGGCTAAATGGTAGGTCGTAGTTTGGAGAATAGTTGATTCCCTCATATGCTGTGATTTGATAAATTTTAGAAAAGAAGAACTTACGCTGTCATTTGGAGTTAGGGTATGAGGTACTTTTGGGCTTTGGCATTCATCTCCCTCAGAACTGTACAAATTGGGAGCCGGTTCAGCTTCGCTGTGCAATTTTTGTACCTGATTCAGGGTGTGAATGCCTACTTCTGTTTTGTTGGATCTAATGCTGCATACTGGTGCTTCTTTGGACCTGCTGACACTCACTTGTTCTGCTCCTTTGGAGCCACTGATTTTGTCATGCCTTCTCTGTTTCTTCTCTTGCAAATTTGAAATTTGATGCTTCAATGGTCTTGCAAAATTGTGCAAAGTTCCATTTCTTCTAGTCGATACTACATCTATTTTTTGAGGTGCCTCACTTCTATGAACTTTCATAGAATTTGCCTTTCTCTGTGTGGCTGCAACATGGACTGGCTTCTCTTCCATAACTAGAGGAATGCTACCTTTTACCCTTTCTGTGTCAGAACCTAGTTCTCTTGGAGATGCATTTTGATTTGAGTTCCCATTCAACTTTTTTGTGTTGACCTTTAAGTTAGTAGAACTTACATCCTTAACAAGATCTTCTGGGTGCCTGCTATTTGGCAACCCTTTTAATGGCCTGACATCTGTAGAACTTATCTTACCAGGTGGCTGCTTGTTTTGCAAACTTGTAGCATCTTGCATGGGATTTGATGAACTATTGGATTCCGCTTCACTCCCTTTCTGTTTTCTAACAGGGAACTTTTGTTTTGTACTCTGCTGCCCTCTCTTTTCTTCTTGAGGCTCAGATTTTTGGAGCATGTGTGGCTGGTGTAATCCATGATCATCCCACGTCTTTTGTTTATTGCTTGGGAAAAGCCTGTAAGCATTTCTCTTCTCTGTTTGAAGTGTGCTTTCCTCGTACGCAATTTTTTCTTGCAATAAATTCAGTACTTCTGGACTTTCATGTTTCTGTGGTGACTTCTGCTGCAGCTCATCCTTTAAGACTGGTTCCTTGGTTTCACCCCTTTCTATGCCTTTCTGCTCCTTGTGCTTTGTATTATTGTTTCTTCCCTCCCTTTGCTGAAAATCCCTTTGATTTAATTGGCTGATGTTTCTCTGTTGCTTCTCTACTGTGAAGGTTGCCATCTTTGAGCCTGACACAGAATTTATTCTAGTTCCTCTTTCAATGTCCTTCAAGTGTGACTTTCCATCCAGAACCATCTCCTCAAAGTTGGCATTTCGACTTGTCTGGATCTTTTCAGATTTCAGCACATTAGTGTTGTCCTGAATTAGTGGTATCTCGTTGGCTTTCATCACATTTTTCTCAATAGCAAGAGGTGTCAAATTCTCAGCATTTCTAGTCTTTGATTCAGCATTCTTGGTACTTGCATGTGCGGTTTTCTTCAAACCCGTTCTTTCTTGCTGCTTCGAGCTTGATTTCTTTTTTGTCATTTTTGAATCAACATTTTCTGGGAGTTCTTCCAGTCCCATTAGTTTTGCTATAACGTTCGAAATTCTCCTCTTCTCTGGTCTGGATTGTGATGAACTTGAGTGATTCCTTGGTTCCAAGAATGCAGACACGGTTTTAAAATTGGGGCCATAACTAACTGACCCTTTAGGAGGTTCCAAGTTTGAGGGAATTTGAGCTTCTTTTCTGAGGAAATTAGGAGCTTCTGTTGGATATGTTAGGGCCAAAAGCTTCTGCTCAAGATCAGTCTTTGCAACCTCTTGGAAGCCATAAGAATTCCTTGAGGGTTTATCAAAGGAGAACCTTGGCCTGTCCGGTTGCTTCTGTTCAGCTGTGATGACAGCACTGTCTTCATCGTCCTCATCCTCCTCAAGCAATTTGATCTGATTCTTTCTCCGAGGGCTGATAATGTACTCTGAGGCTTCCTGCAGGTTTACAAGCATCCTCAGGGACTCTTCCAAGTCCATGGCCCCTTTTAAAAGTTCCTTCCCAATGTCTATTGAATAACTATCAAAGTTAAGCCCATTGGAGCAGGCTCTAAGAATCTGCTTTAATTTCTGTGCCCCTTTTGATATTTCCTTGATATGGAGATGGGTGAGTGGAGGGAATCGCTTACTTGAAGGCTGCTGCATATCAAAACAGTATCTTCTTTCCATTTGGCCATTGTTCAATGATCTCCTTCCAATTTGATGCAGGAAACTTAGCATTGAACTATTGCCTGAGGAATTCATTTTACTGAGTTTTCCTCCATTTTGGAGGGCAAAAGCCAGGGCCATGGACAAATCTCCTATTTGTTCTGAGTTTCGGCCTCTTCCAAAAGGAATGATCTGTCCTGAAGATTCTTCAATACTGAGTGATCTATTGCCTCCATGAGACCTTCTCTTTGAGTTTGCTGGTTTGGAACCAATCTGCAGGGAATTGAAATGTATAAACATAATAAAGTTTGTAGAACTACTTTAGCTGTATCAGCAGATAACACAAAACAAAGTTTGTAGTACTTAAGCTGTCTTAGCAGACAACACAAACTTGAGGTTTGTTAAAGAACATCTTACAGATTCCAGTGCTTTTATTTGTCGAGATCCTTTGTAGATGTGCCCGGGGTTTCCGCGTGCATCTGTTGATCCGCACGTGAGAAATAGAAAACAAAAAAGTACTTATGTGGAAACACACACTAACTCAACATTTAACCATAAATGGCAGTCTTAGACTCAATTCTGATGGCCAGCCTCAGCTCTTAATGGCTGATATTAGACTCATCGTGTCTAAAATCTAACCAATATCAGTTTTACAGCAATTATTAGTCTAAAATTTCTGGAGTAGAAAGCTTATTATGGGTATGGTATTTTCCATGTATGTCATCTAGTTGTTGAAACACAAACACGAGTGCAGGCTTACAGACATGGAAGCCCTCTCCAATAGCTCGAAGCCCTGGCTCAATTGGTTAAGAGACTTGAGTTTCATCCATACAATCATGCTCTGAGATTGGTTTTGCCACCCTCCAAAACTAAAAGTCTGTCTCCCATTTGAGATCAAGGTATGTTGGAAAACAAGGTAAGAATGACAGTTTGGAACCACTAAAACGATTTTTCACTCTTCTCTGGAGAACAAGTGAAGGGAATATGCTGCATCCACATGACTTAACCCAGCCCCATCCCAAAAAAGAGAAAAAAAGGAGTTTCACACACAAAATATATGTCACGTGAGAATGAATTCTTCTGTTTAATGCTACTTTTGGAATTGCTTGAAGTCATTGAACAAGAATAACTATCCAGACACAAAAGTTCATTGTATTGTTTACAAGTCACTAACTTCAGTTGATTCAAGATTTGCTTCCTTATGCTCAGACTGTCAAGACTTGAAAATGTTCTACTTACAAGGTTTTTCATTATGCTTTTAGGGTGGAACGGATAAATTTAAGATCTTTGAAATTACTGTGTTATTTATGTGTTGTGCTTACAAGGTGTTAAACAATTTTTTCTAAAGCAAAAACACTTTATAAGATGCTTACCACCTACAACTGGGGTTGAACGGCTCGAGTTTTGAGTTGCAGCCATCCTTTCTTTCCGCAGCCGGAGATCATTTAGCAGCTTTTGCGCAAAGTCCGATCTTGTTGTCATGTTTGTGCTCTCTACCGGAACCCAGTTCCAAACAGGAAAAAACTGTTTCAGCTACCAAAATGGAGAATGTGATTGTGTTTTGTTTTCTTTTACATATGAGAGGAGCTAGGAATGCTTTGGTCTCATTTAGTTGGGAGGCCACTTTCAGTGTTGGGTGAGGTGGGAAGTGCTTTCCAAGGCGCAATAAAATGGTGCTGACTTTTTGAATCTTGGAAGGTTGACGTGGAACGTTAGCTCTCTCTGAAGTGATCTTTGTACCACTTGAGAGTTAACTTTCATTGTAATCCAAGCAATGGCAGAGGTTTCAAAGAGCTTCTCGTCCAAGCCTAAAGCCTTATTTAGAAACTCATTTTTGTTGTGAGGGTGTTCGACTCACTCATAATTCAATTTTGTCTCACCTCTCACTCAAAAGTAGAATCCACAAATAGGTTCTATAAACAGTAGATTCCACTTTTGTGAAAAATATGAAATAAATGTAAATTATAAGAAGTGAAATATCTTTTTTTTTTTTTTTGGTATTTCAAGAATATTCAAATCAAAGGCCTGTTTGGTAGTTTCTTTAAATTGAATGGTCTTGTTCGATAAATTTTTAGTCCCTTGACCATTTTAGCCAAAATAATTATGCTTTTTTGGAAACGGCATTTCAAGAATATTCAATCAAAGACCTGTTTGGTAATTCCTCTAAATTGAATGGTCTTGTTTGATAAATTTTTAGTCCCTCGACCATTTTAGCCAAAACAATTATGCTTTTCCAGAAACGGCATTCCAAGAATATTCAAATCAAAGATCTGTTTGGTAATTCCTCTAAATTGAATGGTCTTGTTTGAGAAATTTTTAGTCCCTTGATTATTTTAGCCAAAATAATTATGCTTTCTCGGAATTATCAAACTGACTAAAATAAAATTGAATTATCCTGTCAGCTATTAGAGATTTTTCAACGTATATGTTAAATGTCAAGTTAATTTTAAAATTTGATAAAAATATAAAAAAATAGTGAAAATGTCATTTTTAATATCATATTTAGTATTAAAAATAAATAGAGCTATTTCAGACAGGTCAACAAATTGTCACGCTGCCTTGGCCAAATTTGCGAAATGGAGATGCTTTAAGGTGGTCCAGGCTTGGAACCATAGTGACAAGCCATATAAGGACATACGTTTGAGTTTGCAAAATGGAGATGCTCATGCAAACAAGCCACATATGTACAGTGATACAAAACGGCTAGTTTTGGTTGAAGATACTGTTGCAAACTCAAACGGCTAGTGCAGAGACAACGGCTATTTCATGTTCATTTTGTCTATTGATGCAGCTAATTTTGGCTCGTCATGGAATGATCCGTCGCCGTGAACCTAAAAAGAGATGATCTGTAAAAAGCCACCGGAAAAGGTTCCGGTGGTAACCTCTCCGATGGTTAAATTAGTCTCTTTTTTTTTAATCAAAGGTTTAGCCCTTTAATAAATAATAATTTAGATGCAGATCCCTCTGCTACATACCTTCTTCATAGAATTTATAGTATGGAGAGGCGGTTGATTTATCTGACAAGCGGTGGACGTCCTGTTCATCTTAACTTTTAAAGTTACGGCTCCCTTTACACGTGTACCTGTAGAATTGGTTTTCCAACCTGTATCTCCTTTTGGCAGGGTTAGGGGTCACCGCCTGTCAGGCTATAGTAATGTAATGATGAGGCTTTCGTCATACTTTTTGTCTTTTCTTTAATCCATCGTTCCGAGGTCGGTATACCGAGGTACACCTTGGTATTCACTTTCCGATCTAAAATATAAATCGAACTATTTTTGCAGCACGTGCTTAAGTTTGATTAAGTAGACGTTTTATGACGTATCAGAAAGGAGACTAATTTAACCATCGGAGAGGTTACCACCGGAACCTTTCCCGGTGACTTTTTACAGATCATCTCTTTTCAGGTTCACGGCGACGGATCATTCCATGACGAGCCAAAATTAGCTGCATCATTTATAAATTTGTGATTTTTTACTACTTTTTTGTGCACAATTTCATCTTTGCACTATAGTTTTCACAAAGAAAAAAAATTAGAAAACCCTCACCAATCAACAGAGCGAGAAAGGTATTTACGGCAGAACAAGAAGTAACAATTTGTCATTCTTAATTGAGCATAACCCAAAACCCGATGACTTAATAATTTTTGCAATTGAATATTTCAAAATTATATTGACAACACCAATGACCAAGAATGGTAGTTGAAAAAAAAAATTGTGCTAAAAAATAACATTTTAATATTGAAGTACGGTGGCCAAAATTTATCACTTTTGTACAGTAATAATGTCAAAATATAGAATTAGTATAGATAAAATGATATTTAATATTGAAGAAACTTTTAATGACTAGCCAAAATGATTGATTATTTTTTATTATATTAATAATTAACAAAACACGGGTAAAAAATGATTAATAGAAATTGATCATAGAAATTTAATTGCTAAAAAATGACTATTAAAATTTAAATGTTAGAATATTTTATCTAAAATGGCTATAAATTTAAAGTTAGGAAGCTATTTTTTATGAGCTATTCTAATTATATTCCCTATTTTAATTAACATTTTTTAGATTGTCATAATTGAATTTAAGAAATTAATAAAAAATTTAAAATTAACTAAGATATGAATTATGATTAGAATAATTATTCTAAAAATTAATTTCTTAAATTAATTTTATAATTATCTATAGTTCGCGAAGCAAAGGGGTGATCTAGAAGAATCGCCCGAACGGCAAATCCTCTTAAGTCTTAAAAATGGTCGTTTAAAAATTAGCGGTTATTCAAATTGTGATAATTAAATTTAAGAAATTAATAAAAAATTTAAAATTAGCTTAAGATATGGAATAGGTAGGGGTGTCAATTTTTGACACAACACGATAACACGACTCGAACCCGACACGTAATTAGCGGGTTTAGGTTAAGCTTATATGGGTTTGGGTCATAAACGGGTCAACCTGTTTAACACGTTTAATAAACGTGTCGTGTTTGGGTTATAATCAGGTTGACCCGTTTAACACGAAATAACCCGTTTAATTATTCGTGTCAACTCGTTTAATACAAACCCGCCTAACCCGTCTGACCCATTTATTACCCATACAAGTAAGGTTAGTTTTGTAAATTACATCTAAACAAAAACCCTAATGAATATTAGATTTTAAAACTTACTCTCAGTTAAAAATAATTATTATTACTATAATATGTTAAAAAATGAATAAATTAGATTTTATCTAGTAATTTTATTATGAAAACAGGTTATACAATTTAAATGGATCGTGTTATTCGTGTTTTAACATAACCTATTTAATAAAAGGGTTATACGGGTCGTGTCGTGTTATTCGTGTTTTAACATGACCTGTTTAATAAACGGGTTATACGGGTCGTGTCGTGTCACCCGTGTATTATACAGGTAGTGTTAGGGATTGAGCAAGTTGACACGATTAATTAATCGTGTCGTATTCGGGTCGAACTTATATAGTATAATACTCTTACCTTGATACGACTAAAAACACGATACGACACGACACGATACGATTGACACCCCTTAGAATAGGATTGGAATAGTCATTTAAAAAAATGATTTTCTAAATTAATTTTGTAGTGATTTATTGTCCGCGAAACAAATGAACGACCCAGCCCCGGGAGACTAGCCCGAACCGCGAGTCCTAAAAATTAATTTTGTTCATGTGAACCACGTGGAAACACGTGGCACACTTATCCCTAATTGCCGTCCACGCTACAACAAATCGAGAATCTTCCTAGATAAATATCACAATATGCGGTCCATGCCTTTCCACCCAAGCTATTAATAGTCGACGGCCAATACACCGTATTATCTACGATAACGCGTATCTCACCGTTGATTTATTTCAGATTACTCATTCAGTGCCGTTGGATTGTTTCAGAGAGTCAATAAATATCGGCGGCATCTCATTTTCCAAATCAACCCTCTGTTATCCGTCTGTTGTTGTCTTCAACCCTTTCATACGTAGTGGCTGGTTTGTGTTATTCTCAGATCTGTTCTTCTTCATTTCTCTGTTTTGAATTCTGTTTTCTGATTCTGTTATATCGTTCGACGATCTACATTTTGACATGGATTCTTTTTGGTTCCATCGATTGAGTGATTTTTCGTTCGATCATCGTCGCTTTCTTCGTCGTAGTTTCAGATCGGCGAAGGTCGGTCTTCGGGGACTCATAATCAGATAGATCTGTAGAGGCACATGGTAGATCTGTTATGTACAACCAATTTCTTGAATTTTATGCCCTCTTTGGCTCGAAATTTATAAGAATCTCTTCATTTTGCCTGAAGGTTGTCAATGTTTTGTCTGTCTCTGTTGAGCCTTCTTAATTAATGCCCGGTTCGCGATCTTGTGATACAGAACCATGGGCTTAGGCGAGATTCCAAGAGCTGTAAGTCCGTGGCTGCATATATTTATTATGTTTTTTTTTTTTTAATTTTATGTTACTTTTTGAATTTTGGTTTCATTAATTTTTTAATTATATTTGATCATTTGTATTTGTTTTGGCAGATTATGAGATACAATTGGTTTGGGATTCGTTACTGTGGCCGCTGATTATCGGTCACATCCTCTAGTACCGTGTGTTCTTTTCATATACTCGAGCTCATCCAGATCTGGCTGTTGTGTCATGTCGTTCAGACAGTGTACGGTGAAGCAGTTTTGGCGTCCACGAGGGTTTGTTGGATGTCTGATTATTGTTTATGAATTACGTAGTGGTTCGATTTTTAATTACGATAAATATGCTTATGAAGGAGGTAGTTTGACCGTGAGAGGTGAGAAAATTGTGAGATGTGAAATGTTCTACTGGTTGTCACCCGACCTTTGCCATGTCAGGTGCGCTTGCATGGCAGGTCAAGAAGAACCTAATAAAAATTTTCTTTTTTGTTTTCGAGGGGAGATGTTACGGGGTTTGCCCGGCTCTCCCTTCGTTTGTGTCTGGTGTCCTATTTTCTTTCCTTGCTCAAATCCAGTTCTTTATTTGCCTCATGAATGGTTTTTGGTTACTAAACCACTTTCCACTCATTCGAGTCAAATAAGACTTAACAGTCGTAGAATCATCATTTTTTGGCCAGCAAATGCAAAGATGGGGATTGACTTCATGAATTCAGTGCAAGAGGTACAAATAACGATACCCTTCCAACATTTACTTGCCTTTAACTAGCCGTTCTACAGGACTTCATCCTATGCATGTAGTGCGCAGTACTTTCTAGCATATATTTTACTTTTATCATTTTATCAACCTTGTTTCAGAGACTACAATCATTGGCTTAAGTATTTATCAACTAATTGGTTCACAATGCGGGGCCGCGATATATTTTGGGGTTGCTTTAAACTAATTTGTTTATTGATTCCAGTTTCCAAATCAAGTGGCATTAATTTGATGTTGGGAAACTGACTTTAACTTAAATTATTCATCTATTGAATTACCATCTATTTTTACTTATGCGTTGGTCATCAAGGTCATCAATTGAAATACTATCTATTTTTACTTCTTCCCCAACATATACTGAAGTCATGTTTAGTACGGAGGAATGGGGGAATTCCAGTTATGTGCATTTTAACATTTTCATTTCTTATTTTGGATTGGCATGATTGGAATGAGCTATTTATTAAAAATCATCCGAAGTATATCTTTGGCCTTGATGAGTAACCCTCATTCCATGCCATTTCCATCTCATGAAATGACCAATCCATTCCTGTCTACCAAACATGGCCTTATGGTTAGTTCAGGTGCAAGTATTCTTCTTGAAATGTTGAGGCTGAGTAGTAATTATTGGATGTCTGGATAGATGAAACTATATTGCCTGTTAATATTGTGGCTGTTGAGTAGAAAGCGCCATCGTGTTATGATATCATGGATTTATTAATATGTGATGTGAATGGATATTGTAGTTGTGTATTTCTGGACTGGTCTTATATTTCGGGACCTGGCTCTTGATTGTATGGATTATCGTTCTTTAAATTGTGGGGTCGAGGGGATAGGGAATTGATATTGTATGGGGTATAGGGTGGGGGATTGCTATTGATGGTTTCAAAATATCTGTTGTAATCTGCGTGGTTATAGGGGGAATTCTAGTTGGACTTCTCTTTGAGACAACTAAGCATCTGAGCGAATCTGATACCTGATTTGCCTTAATGCTGCTGCAAATTATAGTCTCCTGGAGCCGATGCTGATGGTGTTCGAGGTGCTGTGGCTAGTTGCTGTTGTATTTTGCTCCATAGCCTGCCTTCTCTCAATCATCAGGATGATGTAGGGCTGCTGAAGGTGTTTGAGGTGCTGGTATGGCTGTACAATAATGGCGGTGGCTAGTTGATGTGTTTTTTTGGTCGAAAGCCTTCGGGGAATATTTGTTTAATAGCGTCTAAAATGCTCCTCTTTATTCCTCAGGATGATGTCTGTTGGTTTCATCTGCATATCATGCGAGGTTATAAAAAGTAGTGCCGACTCCTTTTTGTCAATTGTTAGTTTGTTGCTCATTAAATTCTGGCCGACTCCTTCACAATGCCCAATGCTCTTGGAATTTGGATTGAACAGAAGTTGAAACATTTTGTGGCTGATTTTGATAAGTTTTCTTCACATAGAATGTTTTCTGGACGGTAATGTTGTACTATATTTTTGTCATTTGGGTTAGTTTCATGTTTCGAGATCTGTTTTGTTGGTGATACATGTCAGTTTGTTTTGTCTCACTTGTAATTGTTATTTTGCGTTCATATAGTTGTACAAGGTGGAGCATTTGAAATCCTGCCTTTGTTGCTGGGTTGTTTCTATCTTGGAACAAATTTCCTTATTGTGATTCTTAAATGTAGGTGCATTTCTGATGTGCCTTCAAATTTCAACTGTCAAGTGAGATTCTCTTTTGGAGGTGCAGTGAGATATATCCAGATGATCATCCTGTAGGCTGAAGGTAAAGTGCCATTTATCAGTTCTCTCTTTTCTTTTTCTCAGTGGTGATAATACGTGTCTAGTTCTCTAGTAGGATGGAGTCAAGTATGTCTATTGTTCAATAATTCCTTGTCTTTGGGTTCAGATATGATTTCTCGAGTGTATGTTCTTATATTTGTGGATACACTCTTAAATTAGTTACAAGTTTGTCTTCTCTTAGTTACGCATTCAAAATGAAGTCTGTTTTAATTTTAATTTTGTTGCACTCCTTACTGTCCCAGCCTTTTTGTCCTATATATTTTTGTATTTTTGCAGCAGAATAGACATCTCTCTTCTGAGATTGTAGTAAATGTGTTCAAGTCAACTTGGAAGAGGGGGTCTCCTAACTTGTCTAGCAAGAATGGTTAGTTCATTCTAATTATCATGTGATTTGGGGGTGAATATTGTACAATGGAAAATGTAGGAGCTATCTCTTTTATTTATTTTTGATTTGAAAGTACCTTTTGGTTGCTTGGATTGGTGTTTATATACCCTTTTAGTTCACAATGCCTTAATCCCAGTTTTTTTGGTGGAGTCTTTTTACTTGGGTTTATTGTTGTTTCAGTTGGTGTGGGGTTTTGTTTTTCTAGTTCCTCTAGGCGTAGTAGTCATACTTGTAAGATTCATATCTTTAAATTAAATTTGTTGTGGATGGGAAAGAAACGAGAATAAATTTCTGTGTCCAGGGTGTGGTTGCTGTAGAAATTTGGGCTCTCAAGTTTGGCGAAACTTTTTGGGCTGAGAAAAAAAAAATTATATGTGCGTTTTGATGATGATTCAAATATAATTTTTTAAAAAATAATTTTAAAAATTTTGTAATTAATTTTTTAAAAATTATAAAAATATGTAAGGAAATGATAATTTAAAATTTTGAAAATAAAAAAATTAATTTCAAAGAAGTACTTGTATTTGGAAAATTTTTATCTTTTTGTACTAAAAAATTTGGACGTTCTTCTACTATGTTCTCATCTGAGACAAATAATTTACGGTTATAAATTTTTATTTTGTTTCATGTGTGTTCACTTATTAGTGTTTTTATTTTGTTTTATCTGTGTTCTCTTTTTAATGTTTTTGGGGGCCGAAAGTGCGAAAAGAGATGGTAATCAAATATATTAAGAAATAAAAAAAAATTGATATGTATAATTTCCTTCTCTTTTGTGATTTATTTATATTTATTTATTGGTAATAATTATGGGTAGGATCCTTGGCAGTGAACATCATGATTTGGTGTCGATGATTATTATATTCAAGTGATAAATTTTGAGTATTGTCTTTAAAATAAGTTGATCAAAGGTATGAGACTATTAAATATCAGAAAATAGTTATTAAAATTTTTAATTTAGCAGTATGTCGTTGATTTGTTTCTACCAAAATCTAAGATATTTTTTGTAATTGATTATAAAGAATATTTTTTTCCGGGTAACCCAAATTATGTGTTAAAAATGAAAAAAAAAAATTTAATATCTTTTATTGATCCAAACTTTGTAAATTGTCAAATATTTTAGACTCTTGTTGTTTACATAAATATATATACATATATATTAGGTGGGGCAAGTTAAGTTATTGCGGTTCTGCTCCTTTTGAATGGATTTCACCGTGTAGAC
This sequence comes from Nyssa sinensis, assembly GCA_008638375.1. Lineage (NCBI taxonomy): Eukaryota > Viridiplantae > Streptophyta > Magnoliopsida > Cornales > Nyssaceae > Nyssa > Nyssa sinensis. Next base: position 4,891,062 of record CM018038.1, on the reverse strand, counting down.
TCTTGTTGGTTTTAGCAAGTGAAAATTAACGTCCTGTAAGAGAGGTGCCAGGGGAAAATTGTGCTTGTTTCATTGTTGGTTAACGACCCACTTAAGATGCAGAAATAGGTAAAAATGTCAAAAGTTTACTAGATATACTAACCCCAAAAATTTTACAGTCGTGTATGTTTGATGCAGAAACTTATTTCGTTGGAATCTTCTCTAATTTGTAAGAGCTAGGTGTTTTTATTATTATTTTTTTTTTGACTAGTATTTTTATGGGTAGTGAGCACTTTACGTGGATCCATAAGCTCCAACTGGTAAGAGCGCTCAAACTGTGTTTTGAGAGGATAGTGGTTCGAGTCCACTTGGATCCTTTTATTCCGGGGAGGTTAGATTCTCCTTTCTTTTTTTTTTTTTTTATAATAGTAATAATAATGTTAGGTTTATTTAAAAATATTTTATTTTATGATGTAATATTTGGTTAATATAATATTGTTAACTTATAAAAAGTAAATTTTTTTAATAAAATATGAAAGTAAGATTAACATTATTTTTTTTTTAATGCGCCTAAATTAATGTTTTATTTAACATGTCGGAGGGGTTTTTTTTAATCATCTGGTGTCTTAATGTTTTGTTTTAGGCTTTTATTTGTTTGGAAAATGAGAATGTGTACTTTTCTAGATAAGAGTTGCAATGAAGTTTTTTTTTATTTGGACTGGTTAGTAGAATGTTTTTTCAATGATATTATGTTAAGTGTTATGACTTGTTTAAATTGATGTATTATAAAACACTAGGACACCTAGATACCTTGGTATAAAAAAAAAAAAAAAAAAACTGTGCCTCTTAGTTTTGATCTAAGTTTATATTTTTCTGTTATATATATATATATATATATATATAAATAGTTAAGAGGATATCTTTTTTTATGAAAGGGATTGTCATTTTCATACACTTTTTTCTATGACATGCCTCTTTAGTTTTGAACTAATTTTTTTTTTTTTTTTTTGGCCGTTGTATATTTTTTATAACAGTTAAAGAGGAGGTGGTTTTTTAAGAAGGGATTGTCATTTTCGTGGACGCTATTTTTTTTTCTTTAGATTAGTTAGCGGAACGGCCTTTTATTCTACGGGAAAATTTATTTTTTATATACTAGGACGTTGCAAGGGAATTAAATTTTATTATTTGAAAAGTAAAATGATGAAAAGAAAATCTTTTTTTCAGTCTGAAGGAGTAGTACTAATTTTTAATAGATATAGGGTTGGATCTGTAGGGATGGTAGCGGAAGTGTGGTTTGGTTGTGCCTCATTTAAAAGAAATTTTCGTTTTAATAAATAAATTAAATTTTTATTGTCAAAATAATTAAGATAAATAAAAAATAATATTAGTATGATATAAAAATAAATAAATAATAATATATAAATAGGATTGTAAAAAGAAGAATCATAGTCTGCTTGTTATATACTTTCGCATGAGAGAGTAATTAAATTTTACTATGCCGTCGTGCTCCCCTTTCTTTCTTTAAAGTCAAAAGTTTCTCGCTTGTTCAGTAAAGCAAGCTTTACTGAATTTACGAGGTGAAGGTGGGAAGGAAGCCACTTTACCTTCTTTTTACTCTTTCAATTTTTGGTGACATCTTAATCACGACTCAGTTTTTATTTATGAATATTTTATATTTGTTGCATTAGGACAAATTATCAACCCTAGTAGGCCTGGCAAAATGGTTCCAAATCCATCAACTCGCCTTAACCCGTCCACTATCAACCCGCCTATTTATTTAGCGGGTCATAAACGAGTTGAGTAATAAGGAATCCGTCAATTAGCGGGTCAATACGGGTTAAATATGGGTGTTTGACGGGTTGAGAATGGAAAATAATAAAATAGTATAAGAATATATATATATATATATAAATATATATCTCTATTTGAAAAAGAATAAAATATTAAAACATATACAATAGATTATAAAAGTTTAGATTGTGTTGTCAGCTGTCACTCGTTTGTCAATTCCACAAACATTCAAGACATAAACAAGACAAGGAAAATGGAAAGGGTGCTAAAGTTTAGATTTGTTATTTCAAGTCTGAGAATCAGAGATTAAGATGAAGATAAGCACTGTTCTCTGCACCGTTAGTTGCATCCATCTCCAGTTTTCAAGCAAACTAGAGTCCCTGTATTAAATTCTGGTTGATAATGAAAAGCTGAGAAGTGAAAGCATAGCAACAACCAAAACTTCTTTAGCAATAGCCCTTTCTATTTTCACCTGAACCCAGACAATTAGTTAAGTTCATAGCATATGTTAATATATGTAATCTATTGTATTCACAAAAGTTTTAACAGAAAAACGTGATGAATTTTATTAGTTATATTATTTGATTGAGATATGACTAATCTTAGGTCGTGTTTTATTTGTAAAAAAAAGTTGAGTAGCGGGTCAAATCCGGATTGACCCGACCCGACCCATTTATGATCAGGCCCGTATTCGATCCGATCAATTCGGGTCAAATATGAATTCAACCCGTTTATGACCCGACCCGTTTACAATCCGTCCAAATCCCGTCCCATTTTGCCAGGCCTAAACCCTAGCAATAACAAAACAAGAATTTAAAAAAATTCGTTGCATAAAATAAGTTGCAACTGTTAAGAAGGAGAAGAGAAGTCATATGTAGGGTAAAAAAAAGAAAAGACTGCAGAAAAAGAAATGTAAATACTTTTTATTTTTAGAGTGCTAAAATCAATTTCACTGTGATTAATTTTATTTTGACAAGTCACTGTTATGATTAATATTGGGTCATGTTTTAATTAACTTGTAACTGTAATGACTTGCTGAACTTACTATTATGATTTCCATAACTCTTTATTAGGGCATTCAACTCCAAACACTAGTTATTCTACATTAAAAATATCATTAGGAAAATGCACACCTACGTCCCTGAGTTAGTGTTCACGGGCATCGCCCCTCCAATATTTGATACTAGAATCTCCATTTGTTTCCCTCCAAAAACAACTTCCTCTCCATCTCAAATTTATCTACATTTTCATAATCTATCTTTTCATCACCAGTTTCTCTCTCTCTCTCTCTCTCTCTCTCATAAAGAATTAGGAACAAAGTTTTCGGGATTAAGATGGATAAGAATTAGGGATGCAATTTAGGTTTCAGTAATTTCTTTCATTTTTTCCAATTAAAAGAAATTAGTAATTATTAAAATAATTCTTTTAACATAATATAATTTTTAAAAAATATTATAAGTCAACAAAATTTTAAAATTATAAAAATAAATGAAAACTTAATTTCTAAATAATTCAATGGTTAAAATATTATGTCTCATATGTATTTAAATTTATAGTAAAACTACACAATTTTATATAAAATGACAACGCGTAATTAATCAAGACCGAACCATTCAATAATTTTTTATTTAACAGTTTATTTGGAAATTTTGGAGAGAAAAGAGAAGATAGGAAAATATAATTTAAAATAAAAAGAAAAGAAAAGAAAAGAAAATGTTAATTTTTATTTTGTTTGATAGTTTATGAGAGAAGAAAAAATAATATCATTATTTCTTATTTGAATGATTAGTGATAGAAAAAAGAAAATAAAAAAAAATTAAAATCATTTGACAATTATATACTTCTTTTTTATGTTTAGATTTTTTGATTCTTTCATTTGATGGGTATTTTAGTATTTTATCATTTTTTTTCTTTTCCAAATTTTCTCTATTTGTGGAGAGAATAGAGAAGTGGATTTTAAAATATTTAAATTTTATTTCTTATCCTTTTCTATTTTATTTTTTTAATTAAAATTTTCAAATGAAAATTTTAATTATTTCTACATCTCAGTTTTTTTTATATTTTCCATTATCTTTATCTAAACGAACCGTAAGAAAGCAATTGAGAGGTGGGATCTAAGCGGCCAGCGTCAACTCCACGCGACAGAACAGAAGAGTCGGCTCAAATGCTTGGATGCAGCATCGCATCCCGGTCTTTTTTGTATTGCCATCTGATGTCTTCCCTCTTCCCTCTCTCAATTGTCAAATTGCCTTCCCAACAATTCAATTTGTTTACAATTATTTGAACGCCTGGCTGTGAGTGCTCCAAACCCAATGTTATTTTTAGGCAAGTTTCAACTTTTGCTTTGGTGGGTTCTATATATATATATATATATATATATATATATATATATATATATATATATATTGTCACCTTTCTCTTGGAAGTGATCTTTCGGTCATGGACTTTTGGCCCACCATATTTTCTTTCTTTGTATCACATTTCCCTGCTTTCCTTTTCTCTCTTCGTCGTTTTCCCTTTTTTTAATAAATTATTAAGACAAATTTATGGTGTGTAAGGCCCTATTGAGACTTGGTGTTGCCTAAGGCTTTCTAATAGGAAGACCCACTTGTACCTTACATGAACACTCTCATTAACTATATATAGTAATGCTATATATTATATTCTATTTTTTTATTATAATAAATATACGTGAATCTCATCACTTTATCTCTAAAAAAAAAAAAATGATGAAAAATTATTTATATGTAACATTTTTAAGAGCTATAGGTAGTGAATATTATTTATAATACTCCCTTCCGTCCTAAAATGAAAGTCCCATTTGAGAATTCTAATTTTTTAATAAGTATTATTTTATTATTTTGAAACTATTTAAATTTCTCATATTGTCCCTCATTTAATTGTAAATTATGTTCACATTAGGTATAATAAATAATAGTTTTAAAAATTCATATGTTAAAACTACGTTGACTTTTCAAATGTGACTCTTAAAATGGAACAGTGTAAAATGGAATAAAAGACTCTTAAAATGGGACGGAAGGAATAAAAAAAAAAAAAAAAAAATCTCATGAATTAGGCCCAGTTACCTCGTTTATGAACTTCACCTATGATATTTTACCATGTAAAAGGTGTTATTTTTGTCTCTTAAAATATTATGTTCAAATAATACAATGTTATTAACTTGGTCCATAGACTAGGTTCATTCATAATTGTTAGAGTTAGTGATTCATATTCTTGTAATATGTAAAACTAGTATATAAACTTATGTGCAGAACGTAGCACATAAGGTTCATAGTGTTAAACATAGTTATACTGCTAGGTATGAATAACAATTTGGAGGGGTGAAGAGGTTGAAGCCACCCACATAAAGTTTATGCGGAATAAATCGAGTTGTATTGTTAGGTATGAATAATAATTTGAAGGGGTGCATAGGGTGAAACCCTCCCTCCCGCTGTATGGTAAAGATATTTTGAAGAATTTTAATAAATTCGCTCACCGTAATAATAAGGATAGATTATAAAATTTCAATGTGCAATATTAATATTGAGATTTTAACTGCGAGGTAGTTTAAAAAAAGTATCATTTTAAATGATTTCATTTGAAAAAATAACAACCCTTTAAAAATGATTTTTTTGTCTTTAAAAAAAATAAAATAGAATAGACTGCATGAGAATAATTTTGATTTCTCTCCTATTTTGTTTAAATAACATCATTAAAATAAAATTTCATTTTAAATTGTTATGTAAATTATGAATGCAAACATGGGCATGTCCAAACAGGTCCTAAGGAACAAGTGCTTTAATTTAAGAGTAATGCTAGTCCAAACAGGTCCTAAGCCTAGCATTATGGTTAATTTAAAGATAATGCACAAGGCTTTGAAATTTCTTTATTGGCTTTTCTTGCCTTGAGCCGCCCCAAACGAGATTCTGTGTCCGTCCTTCAAATAGTTAACTAAATAGTACAATTATTGCTAATTTCAAATCGTTTGGGAAAGATTTGATTTGATTTCTTTTTTCTTTTTCTTTTCCTTTTTCTTTTCCTTTCTAGAAGGGCATATTAAAATGGGGAGACAAAATGCATGAAGAAGAGTCAATGAAAAACGCATTAATTGACTTTTATTCCATCGGAAGTGGACACCATTTCTGCATGGAGAAGTCATTTAAAGGTACTGTTGAGTCCATAGCCCAAGCGTAGGGGCTCCAATCTTGACCATCTAGAATCATGAAGTATAACTTATACAACCTTAGTTTAGAATCAATTTTTTTTTATTACAATATTAATATTTTAATTGTGAATCTTAACACAACAATAAAATTACTTCGTTAACCCAAAATATTATGATTCTTATTTTTCACCTTGTGGGGATTATGATTGTTAAAAAATTATTAAAATCAAAATCTTATCTGAATACTGCAAATGTTTATTTTCATACGATTAGTGTGAACTCGATTCTCCTTTTCTATATTGTTGTATTAAAAAAAATATTAAACATTTATTATAAATAAAAAAGTATACAAACACCTCATTAACTATCATACTTTGAAATTTAACTTAATTATCGATTCATTCAAAAATTATTAACTAAGGTTAAGGTAAGGATTGTAAGGATAGAAAATTGACTTGTCCCATCAGAATTGACCCACCTAACTTTTAATAAGACGAATTCAAAATAATTATAAATGAAACGGGTTAAGTTCATGAGTAAGATTTAAGAAACCTCTTTTAAGGTTGGGTCATAATCGAAAAAAAAATCGTTTCATCTCAAACTCAGTCGGTTATACTATACATCTTAGCATGTTAATACTTATCTTATGCATGTGTCTATTGACTTATATATAATATTTGTTATGTGCATGTGTACATGTTGTAATGACAAATAAATTACGGGTCTGTTTAAGAATTCTTTAAATTAGATCAGGTCAGAATTACTTTCATTAAATAATTTAATTTTTTTAAAATCAACTATTTTTTGATCTAACTTCGTTCATATTTTAAGTATTTTATAAGATTAAATATGAATTAATATATTGTTAATTGAAATCAGTTCATATGTATTTTACAGAATTAATTTTAATCTTTTTCAAATAAGTTTTATGAGTGATTAACTCGAAATAGTCCTAATTTAATTTAAAATAATATTTTTATCATGAGATGTTTACATTAATTTGGAAATGATTTAAAAACTATGTTGAAGATTACAAAGATGAGTTCCAAAGAAATTTTCATGCTATAAGAGTGAGAATATTGATTAAAAAATTGGTGTGCTGTTACAACGTTACAACAAATTTATTATAAAGATATTTTGAGCAAAATGTCTTCACAGGGAACATTGTCAGACCAAGTATCATGTGACGGTCATTAATGTGGTCCATGGACCACCAGATCTTTCCCCAACATCACGCAAACCATTAAGATTCATCTAATGGAAACACGCCACCTAGACAATCAGCTTTTAATTGGTTTAGACTTTGTGCGAGTTCAAGGTGCCTTTTATATGTCGACGGGCGGAGATCTGCTATCGTTACAGCTTGTCATTTTACATAACTAGAAAAAAATATTATGTTAAAATTACACATTATCTTTAGTTTGAACTTTCTATAATTATACAGATATTTTTAACATTATATTAATTTTTTTGATGAATTATAATTATTTTTTATTTTTTTAATAAATTATAATTACTTTTTTACTCAGTTTTCTTTCAAAATAATAAAATTATAATTCTATGGTTTTTTTTGTTATATTTTTTAATTTAGACCATTTTTTAAATTTTTTTTAAAGAATTTTTTTATTTTTATATAAAAATAAGATGTAAGTAAATAAATTATTTTTATTTTATATAAATATTAATCGGAAGCAATAATTACAGTTTGCCAAAAAAGATAAAATAAATTAGTATAATTTTAAAAATATTAATATAATTATCAAAAACTCTTTAAAAAAATATGTATAATATCTTCAAAACAAAAAGAAAATTCTAAAAAACTGAGCAGCGTCCATTTGGCAGAACATTCAATCTCAAGATAAATCTAATGGTCAGTGAGAGGCTGTTATTCCCCCAAACGACAGTTTGCTGCCAGATTACTGGCTTTTAACCCGATGACTACAGGATTTCCGAAATACATCTGGAAACGCAGTCAGTGTAAACGATTGTGAATATATATATCAGAAGTATTCCACTGAGACTCTCTCTCTCTCTCTCTCTCTCTCTCTATATATATATATATATTGGTGTTTGTCGCTGGTTCAACTGCAGAAGAATGAGATTTTCCTGAAGAAAAGGACACCCAGCGTATCTCCTCCATTACCAGAGCTTGGGCGTTCTCTGTCCTCCTGCGATAGGTTTGTTCACGGACAATTTTTTTTACTCGGAGACTTCATATTTCTTTCCTTTTTTTACCTGAAGTAAAATAAAAAATTGTCTATACATAGTGTGTATGTATATGCATGTGTGTATATCGTGTTCTTTTGATTTAAATTTGACTAAGAATTGCAACTGGAAGCCGTCTGTGCAGATTCCTGTTCTCTGATCTGTTGATTCTTTGCATTAGATGGATTCTGACTGTACTGAATTATTGAACATTTTGTTTTAGTGCTCTTTTTTGTTTCTGAGAAAAAGGCAGGAAAAATGAGAAATTAGAATTCTGTATCTTAGGACTCTTCGTCATTTAGAGGCCGAGGAAACAAAGCCTCCAATTTTTCACTTTATGGAAACTAAAAACAACAGACAAAATAAGGTTCAAACAACTTCCCTTTCTTTTTATTCCCTGTTTTCTCATTAACTGAGTGGAGGATATAGATTTTTGTTACTATTATTCTTTTAATAAATTTTTTTGGGAAAGGGGGGGGGGGTTGCAAGTACTGTTTTTGGCCATCGTGATTGTCCTTTAATCATTTATAAGTTCTCATCTTTGAGGGTTCCACCTCATAGGCATGATTTATTTGAATTTAACAGCTCCGTTGAGTTGGTGTTGGAAATTAATTATGTAACATTTGTTTGAGGGTTTTCTCGTACCAGAAGTTAGGTCGGATTATCATAAACCAAATTTAGGTGGCCCTACATGAGTCCACCTGTAGATGCAGCAACTTATTTTTGACAGGTTCTCAGGATTGATGAGTTTGATTCATATCCAGCTAATTGGCTTTGTTTAAGGTCTTAAATTGAATTCGAAGCTACAGATACCATTTTCAATGCAATTCTTGTCTTTCAACTTCTAATACATTACCATGATTGGATGTTTAGGTGATTTTACTTTCAGTTGCAGCTTGAATTTGAACATATTTCTTAATGTCAAATTACGTAGAAATGTTGCACTAATGATTTAACTTCCAAACTTTTGCCAACCAGTTATGGGCCATTTCTTGGTGCTACGGTCTCTGGCTCTTGCAGATCTGAGAGCACCCACTTTGTGTGAAATTATGACTAGTGTTAGGTTTGTCTCTAGTCTATGCCTCTAGCATGCTGTGTACTTGGTAATGACCCTTTTTTAATTTTTGACTTTTTTTTAAAATCATCTCAGCTGTTTTTGCCTTAACATTCTTGATAGTGGTTCTGTCATGGAGGAATCCTTAAGCCATAGTTGTTTTTCTTGCAAGTACGAATGTTAGCTTTTTCATTTTGGTTTATGAAATTTATTCATTGTCACTGTCTCGAAATACTCGTGGTGTTTGAGTCTACTTATTGGGCTGCTCGTTGGGCCATTTTTTCCTCTAATTGTGCACTTTATAGAAGTCAATGTGCAGCCTTAAGCTACTGGGCCATTTAGCCACTAACCACTCTCCTTACTGATCTACTGCCTTTTAAGTGGGCATTTTCCTCTAGCATTGCATGTCATTTAGCATTTTTGACAGCATATTTTTTGCAATGTCTAGATTGACATTAAGCTGGCTCTCACATTGTTGGTCTCTTTCATTGTTGTGGATACATAATTTATATACTTTGGTATCAGCCCAGACGAACTCGAGCCTGCCCTTGGGATCAGGCCTAAACTAATATAAGAGGATGGCTAAGTCAATGATGAGAGCATAAGCACCGAAATAATCTGAAGGGTTGGAAATAATCTTGAGGTTGTATTCCCCAAGAAGGAAGTGGACTTGTGGCTTCAGGCACAAACTAAGCCGAAGCCAATGGCCGTAATAGGGAAGCAATAGAACCTTTCTGATGAATATACCATCGAAACTTTGACCCAAAACAGATTGAGGCAAAGTACGATATACAAACTAGTCCAAGGCTGAAAGGGAAGGCAGTCTGGGACTAGTTATACGGGATACTCTAGGTTGTGTGGATTGGTGGCTAAGGTGAATGAATTCGCCAGTTTGACTCTACTAGTTTGGCTCTAATAATAGAGCCCAACTAGCCCTTCTAGACTATGTGAGAATCTTCTTGATTCTTCTACGAGATTCTATTACTTTCTAGCAAGTACATGTGGAGACCGATCCATGACCTCAACAAAACCGTTATGGTGCATGAGGAAGGGCACGTGATCACCCTATATAAATAGGGTCCTACACATCTGGAAAGGATGGAGAGAGGCCTTCCCCATAATTTTCCTTGTCTGGATTGCTTACGCCTTCTTCCAAATCTTATCTTTTCTAATGTGTAGATATTCTCACTTGAACCCTTTACCTACAATTGTCATATGTGGAATTTACTGTATCAATTTGAGGCCTCATATTGATGCCCATGGTAACCTTATATGTTCTAGACTTACAATTTCAGATGCTAAGACATATTTTATACTCCTACCTTTTAATAATTATTGTTTTTCTCATAAACAAGCTTTAGCTTGATTGGTACCTTCTCCATTTCTTCATATGAGAGGTTGATGGTTCAAGTCATTTTAAGGAGAAAAGTGTGCCCGTGTGTGATTTACCTATAAAAAAATATATATTTTTTTCTCACTTTTTGACACAAATTATGTGCAAATCTGTTCAGCACTATACTTCTGAACATGATCACCATTGTTAGATTAAGAATGTGAATTATTTCTTTTCTCATGGTTTCCTGCATAAAGTTAGATGTGATGTGTGACTTTTTTAAATTGTTTTTTAAATTTAATTTCTAAGGAAACTCTCTGTGGTTCACAATTACACATGTTGTGCACATTTTGCACACACACTCGCATAAAGCTCTGTGTTACACACCAGCAAACTCGTGTGTATAGGTTCAGAGTGTATTCTATTCATATTGGAACTAAGCATACACACATTGAGACTCCATAGAACTAATAAAGCACCTTGGAGCAGGGAAGTTCGGTTTTTTGGATTATCTTAAACCCAATGCTGAAACAGAACGTTCTGCCCATGACCCTACATAATCTGGCTCAATTGGGTTGCCATTTGGGCAAGTAAATGTGGCAACACTGGCCTAACAGTAAAAGGTTAATGCTGTCTGTGGTCGTACCAAACTTGAGCTCCGCTTCAAGTTCCCTAGTCTATCTCGACCCTATACTTGTCCACCACTCTGGCTGATGCCACTTGATCTGTTTGATTAGGTTAGGTTATGCTTTTATACTTAGTCTTGTAATAATTATTGGTGAAACCAATGTTTTTGGTACTGAAAATTTTAAAGGAATTTGGACAGTGCTCATTCCTACTCAAATTTATGGTATCTCCAACATTTAATTTTATAACAAAAATTTATCTAATATGATGAGAAGTAGCTTTTTAAGGTTGTGATATGCTAATTAGAGCACATTTCAAACCCTCTTGTTTATCTATTTGGCTCGGTCAACCTGCCAAGCTGCATGTTCACGCATAAATCCTAGAGTGTGACCGTGATGTAGGACAGCTTTAGGAAGTTTGTAGTCAAGCTGACTCTGGATTATTTTGTGGTAGTTGTGAAAATATTGTAGGTTTACAATTCGAAGTGGTCAAATAGAAGGCTAAGAAGTACGGATATGGACACAAGATACGTGGATATGGCATTTTCAAAAAAGTAGGACATGATACGTCAGAGACACGTTGAATATACTATGTATTATTTTGTGGTAGTTGTGAAAATATTGTAGGTTTATAGTTCAAAGTGGTTGAATAAAAGGTTAAAAAGCACGGATACAACACGGGATACGTGGATATGACATTTTAAAAAAAAAGTAGGACATGATATGTCAGAGACACGTTGAATATATGTATATATTTTTATATGTTCATATAATAAAAACATAAAATCATTTCAATTAAAATTGGTATAAAAATACACAAATCATAAAAATATTATTAAGATATTAAAATAACAAAGTCATTAAATAAAAAATTAAGCATTTCTTCATTAAATCATTAGCATTTATGATTCAAGTTTCAAAACAAATTTACTAACTATTACATGGAACATATGTATATATATAACTAAAAAAAAAAAACAAAGGAGAAAAGGAGGGGGAAAAAAGAAACAAAAAAACGTGCCGGAAAGTGTCTGAAATTTAGAAAAATACAAAATTTGGACAATTTTTTCGAGTGTGCAACATGTGTCCGGAGAGTGTCCAAGTGTGTTGATGTCCGGAATGGAAACGTAAGTCAAAATAGAGTATCTATGCTTCATAGATAAAAGGTATAGGTTTCGAGGATGAAAAGGGGGTGGAATTGGTATGAATTTGAAAATGGCAGATTGCAGAATTTGTAGAAAATCGAATGTCAGGGCTGCTGGACAACAGATAATTTTGGTATTTAGATGTTAAATTGAAGGCCAAAGGGTAGGGATAGTTAGGTTAATTAAAGCTTGATATAATAGGGTTTAGGGGCTATTATATGAGCTATTCCGAGGCTGTGAACAGTAACTTGAGAATACTAATTTTAAGAAAAAAGAAAAACAAGAAGAATATAAAGAGGAATTACTTAACCAAAAAAGAAAGAAAGAAAGAACATAAAGAGAAAGTCTAGGAATCTCACCTAGAATTCCTTAGGAATCACCCCATAAGGTAAGGTTATGTTATACATTAAACAATTTTCAATTTTCTAAAACTCAACTCTATTGAAAACTCAATTTCTGGACCAACTAGGACTCCAAATAAAACTTAATTAATATAATTTGGCCCACAAGACGCAAACACTATAACTATAACCCATAAATAGCAAATCTAAAAATTGCCAAAATACCTCTATTTCCTAGAACTTGATAAAATAAAAATAAAGATAACCAACAACTTACTAATTTAAAATAAATACGAATAAAGACTCTAAATCAACCTAGTACTTGATTACAGAAGGTCCAAGTTATCACATTATTTTCCTGTTGCCTTAATACTATAAATACAGAGTCACCTCTTAGTGTGACTTGTAACTCTATCAAATCATAGTGAAACTGCAACAAGCCGTGTACGTAGTCCTATTACTGGGGTGAACTACCTAAATCTTTGTGTTCTTGTGTGTGCTTGTGATTTTAGATTCTTTTTTCTTGTTCGCTTTCGTAGTCTTACCGATCTTGGTTAAGTGATTATATTCCTAACACATTTGAAACTTTTCAAATTGTCTTTTGTTCTTGTTAGTATGCTCTATATCATTCTCCCTCCACATTTTAAAAAAAATCAAGCTTGCATTATTCGAAGCTTGAAATGCCAAATTTGATTTAACAATGGATTTCCCTTTGGAAGCAATGTGGACAACATTGAGAAGCCCATCTTTTTCATTATATCATTGGATCTATTTGGAATAATGGAATGAATGACTGGAATTGCTTGCACATCACGAACACCATTAGATTGGTCAAGGACAATACTTGTATTCTTATCCTTTACTTTCACTTCATTGGATTTAGTATCATGATCATAACATTCTTTCTTTCTTCCTTCCTTTAGATGTAACCACCTCGTCCTAAGTTTTGTCAACATTAACTTTTTTGGGTTCTGTAGTTATCCTTAAGAGGCTTATATATAGGGGATGAAGTTGGTTCATAATTGCAAGATTTTAACTTTTTGTAGCATATATTTCAATAGGATCCGTACCTAGGATAGCAGCAGAAGATCTTTCAATGGATGCTTCCATCTACTTCAAAGTTGTGTTAATAGTGCACGACGCTTCAAGCATGTGATATCTTCCTTGGTAGCTTCATCAATTTTCAAGAATGTAGGACAATTTTAGGAGACTTGGAATAAAATTTCTTAAGGATGATTTTGTAGTGGATTTTGGTTGTGGAAAGATTGCAGGTTTAGAGGTTTCTAAACAAAAGGGGGGTGAAATTGTTATGAATTAAAAAATGGCATTGTGCAGGATTTGCAGAAAATTGGATGTCGGGGCTGCTAGACAACAGTTAATTTTGATGTTTATATGTTAAATTGAAGGCCAATAGGTAGGGGAATAAGTTAGGGTTGTTAAAGCTTGATATGGTAGGATTTTGGGACTAAAATAGGGGCTATTATGAGGCTATGAACACTAAGCAGGACTAAAACCATGGACCATAGTTACAACCTATGTCCTACAATATGAAAACTATCAAAATACCCCTAATTCATGTAACACTGGAACTTGATAAAATTAAATTAAAGATTTCCAACAACTTACTAATTTAAAATAAACAGAAATAAAGACATTAAATCAAACCAACACTAGATTCCAACAACACCATGTGAAATTCTCGAATTCCCCTTAGTACGCTTTGCATTAGATCACTTCTCCAAACTATAATATTTACTTTGGGACAAAAGGTCTGGAGAGGTAATTTCTACTTGTTAGTGATCTTTGCATGTTAATTTATTTTTCAACTGATATACAAGATGACATGAGATTGGTTGCTTATGCTTTCTCTCTTACTTTGTTGTTCTATTGTTGTTCAGATTCTCTATCAATATTTTTTGATCTTTCAGTGTACATCATTGAGAATCTCCTTTTTGCAGTTCTATCCCTCTGTGGGCATATGCAGGGGAAATTCGGGATTTTGTTGTGTAGTCTCATTTCAAAGTTTTATTTATGTGGTCTTGCTTGATATTTACTGTTACAGGTTGAAGTCAGTTGCCAAATTGTGTTAGCAGTCACCATGTTCAGTCGCAGGAGTAACTCTCATTGTGATCAGGAGAATGACAAGCTGCAGTCTGAGGCTAAGGTGGGTTGGAAAATATGGAAGTTAAAGGCACACATTGATTGGCTTTTTAGTTGATATGTAAATGTGTCACTGTTGTTTTCCTAGTGGTTATTATTTTAGTAAAGGCTATGACATGGCTTGCAAGCTACAGGAATTGTTGAGATTTGCCAACTGTTGCCTTGATGCCTAAGTTGATGGTGCTTTATCTACCTATTGGGCTAGGCTACACAAATTGTTTTTCATCATTTACCTTTAGCTAGGGCCTCATTTATGATGGTGCTTTTAATTTTAAAGGACAACATAAACTAGTTAAACTTCTCAAACAACTGACTTAATCTTTACGCATAACTCGGAGAAGATACTCAACTCAACAAAGCCGTATCCCAACTATTTGGAGTCGATTACATAAATCATGTCTCGCCTATTTTTGCTCATTTAAGATCATTTTGTCTGTTAGAGCATACATTATTATTTGTCTTTTTTTACTATCTCCACCAAATTTTTGGGTGCCCCTACCTCCTAGCACTGATTCTTCGATATGAATCATCGTTGCTCTTTCTCGCTAGTGTATTTATTGGTCTTTATTGTACATGGCCATGGCACCTTAACCTGGTTTTCTCTCATTTTATGCTACCATAGGTGCTACTCTTACCATCCCATAAATGTGTTTCTTCAATAGTTTCCTTTACAACTAGTTATAATTCCATCGTATATATCTTTTATCGTTTCGATATATTGTTTTGTAACTCATTTCTTTTTTAAAACCCTTCGTATTAGATCTCAAGGAACTCTATCATAGGTTTTTTCTAAATCAATAAATACTATGAAGATCTTTATTGTTTTCTTTATATTATTTCATAAGTCTTCTTAATAAGTAAATAGCTTCCATTGTTGACCTCCTTGGCATTAAAACCAAATTAGTTTCTCTAATATAGCTGTCTCAAGTCTTAATCAGTGTTCGATTACCCTCTTTCAGAGTTTCATAGTTTGATTCATTAATTTAATTTCACGATAATTTGTATAGTTTTGGATATCCCATTTATTTTTATATTTAAGTATTTTACATGTTTTGTTCGGCCACTTATCAGCCATTTTCTTAGTTATTATGATTTTATTAAATAAATTTGTTAGCCAAGGCACAGCTTTCCTCCCCTAAACACTTCCGAACTAAAAAAGGAATACCATGACTTAGAAGATCTGGTTAGAAAACCTTTTAGCCCCTGCTAATTCTTATTCTGACTGCAGGTTAATGAGCTTAAGGCTGCTCTTGGTCCGCTATCTGGACGCAACTTACAGTATTGCACAGATGCATGCTTGAGGAGGTATTTGGAAGCTCGGAACTGGAATGTAGACAAATCAAAGAAAATGTTAGAAGAGACACTGAACTGGAGATCTACATACAAACCTGAGGAAATCCGCTGGGTAAGTGGGAGCAGAATTTCCTACATGCTGATGGCTTGCAGAAGTAAAAATTTACTGCTGTTGTTATAAGATTTAGGTAGCATTGCTACCGTGATCCACATGATAAAAAAGTTACATGATTTTTATGTATGAAGTCCTGTATATATAAGATGTATATATGAAGTTACCACCAAAGGTTTAGTAGATGGAAGCTTATTTTAAAGAGTTTCCTGGTTATACACAAAAGATTATTGTTATCAAGCATTTTTATTGTTACTATTCTTGATTGGAAGATTATTATTGTTATCATCATAATTCTTATTCCATAGCCGTTCTTTCATTTCATTTGTAATATGTATGTGATTGGCCAACTTTTATGTGGTGAATTATATTGTTGTCTGTTGTGTCTTAATTTTACCTGTGCAGCCATCTGGGCATTTTATTTTTACTTTCACGGTTAACCTATTCCATTATGATATCTATCTATGTAAATACTTCCTTCTCAGAGGCTGGTTTGTAGAACTTGCACTGATAATATAAACTTATTTTACTTTCTAGAATGAAGTTGCAATTGAAGGTGAGACTGGAAAAGTATATAGAGCAAATTTTCATGACCGCAATGGAAGGACTGTTCTCATACTAAGACCAGCTATGCAGGTAAGACAAAATACATATATTACTACAGAATCTTTCAGCTTTGATTGGTTTTGAAAATTAACCCTCCTGTATATGTTGCAGAATACAAAATCACTGGACAACAATATCCGACACCTTGTGTATCTCATTGAGAATGCTATCCTTAATCTCCCAGAAGGCCAAGAACAAATGGCTTGGTTGATTGACTTCAGTGGATGGTCTTTTACCACCAGTGTGCCTATCAAATCTGCTCGAGACACTGTCAATATTTTACAAAACCACTTACCCTGAGAGGCTCGCTGTTGCCTTTCTCTACAGTCCCCCTCGAATTTTTGAAGCATTTTGGAAGGTTTGTTTTCTACTGCTCTGACTGCATTCTGGTTCTATAATGAGTGTTCTAGGACTAGTAGTGCATGAGCTTAAATGTTCTCTTCATAATTGAATTGTGCTAGCTATTTTTCAGTCGACTTTTTGATGGTATGTGCACCTATTATTAGACCTGTAGTAGATGCTGTTGCTGTGAATGATATTATCTGGAAAAGTGTTATTAAGCAATATTTTGTCGTTGGTCCAAGTATTATAAGTAATCGGTCAAGATATAGTTCACGCAATTACAATTTTTTTGATAAGATGTAATTGAAGTTAGAATTCACTACTCAGCTCAACAAAGCCTTGTCCTAATTATTTGGGGTCAGGCTACATGAATCATTGTCTCTACCATTCTTCTCTATTTAAGACCATTCTCTCAGTTAGACCACACATTATCATATCTTTTTTAATTATCTTTATCAAAGTTAATTTTGGTTGCCTTCAGACCCTAACACTGACCTTCAATATGATTGATGTCCACAAAGAAGAGGAAAATGGTCTAGCCACCTGCTGAGAATTGGTACTACATAGTGTGTGCTGTAAAACCGGTGCCCTCATGCATATGATATATTGGATGGGGAGTTGTTATTTCCAAGAATTTAGGTCTTATTTGTTTGGGGAATATCCTCCTTTTCTGTAGATTAACTCTTTGCTGCTTCTGTTCATGCAGATTGTCAAATATTTCTTGGATGCTAAAACGTTCCAGAAGGTGAAATTTGTATATCCAAAAAACAAAGATAGTGTGGAACTCATGAGCTCATATTTTGATGTGGATAATCTTCCGACTGAGTTTGGAGGAAAGGCCACATTGAATTATGACCATGAGGAGTTCTCAAGGATGATGGCCCAGGATGATGTGAAAGCTGCCACTTTTTGGGGATTGGACGACAAGCACCAACATGGTAGGAATGGCTACACTGGAGCAGAGGTGGTTCCGGAGCCTACATACCTTGCACCGCCAGCCAGCTGAACCACCTGCCGCCAACTAGGTGTAAAAATATATTAATTAAAATAATCCGCTTCGCTCTCTGATTGTAGGCTGGACTGAGTGATTGAGATAATTAAAAGGTTAACTAACAGCGAGATGTAAGCCTGCAAGTTAATGTTCTAGCTGAGAGATACAGCTCATGCAATTATAGGCGGACAAAAAAACATTTTCATTTTCTTCCGTTAGTAAGTTCATCATTTTTCTAATATTTCTTCTTGTGCACTGCAATGGCTGTTTGGTTCTCACCTACGAAAGAGATGGTGTGTGCGCGTGTATTTTTATTGGAATTTAAAAATGCATTCAATAGAAAGATACTGGTGACAGATTAGAAGTTCTGGGCTCCGAGGGTCGGCTCAGCTCATGATCACGGGTAACTATCTGGTGTGATTTTTTTAAAAATAAGAAGTTAAGTTTCTAAATTCATGGGAAAATTAACATTTTGCGAGTGTGTGATGGCTTCAATGGATAATTGGTTCAATATATAATTGGCAAGCACCCTCAACAGAGTTCTGACTCAATTTGATAGGGCAAGGTGGCAGCCTGACACAACATATGTACATTGTCATTGGAATGACCTATGTTCGAATAAGGAGGTTCCCAGAGAATGCTTAGGAAGTTAAGTTTGAAGGCTCAGCCTAGATTAAGGATGTTCTTGTAGTATTTTGCCTTCGATACTGCTGTCGACAAGAAAGTCAGGTTCCCATGAATTCCCCAGGCCATCTTACCCTGGAGGGCTTAGTAGTGGAAACTATAAACCTATGGACTTCAAGGCATTAGTCAAGTGGCATCAGATGGTTTGCTTCGACAGGTTACGTCACAAAGACTAAAAAATCCTTAAATGGGACTGATATAGTAATGAAACAATACATTCTTTTAAATAATATCATGGCCATGTATGATATGACTTTTTTTTTTTTAATGAGACAACATATATATGACAAAGTGACACTGAAAAGGTACATTGTCACTTATGTTCCAAACCCATTTAAGAATGTGACATGCTAGCATTAGTAGTGGGTATCATTTACCATTGAGACAACTCATGATACATAAAGCTTACAAGAAACAAATTTATTTACAGGGTGTACAAAAGTCATACAAGCTCAACTGTGTGTATTCTCAAGTTCCATGAACTCAGATTTTAATCTTTCCCATTAGCAGAGACCTGACACTGACATAACCTTCTCAACAACCCACACTGAATCAAAAATTAAAAGAAATAACATACTAAAAGGAACATAAAAAAAAAACAAAAACAAACCAAAAGCAAACAAAACAATCACTGTTAGCCGAACGAAGAGAACTTCTGCCAAGTAAATTTTGCAGTCAGAGACACACCTCACAATCAAGACTATTAGCCGTTGGTTTTGTAGCAACTAAAATGAAAGATTGCTCAGCCAAGTTGCTTTACAGATGCCCTTTGAACTTTCGGGTGGTGGCTTGGTAAGTTCGGACTAGCAACCCTACTCCTATTCCGACTCCCAAACAAATGCCAAGGCCTATTCCAACACCAACCCTCACACCAGCATTGAACCAGGAGAGTTCGCCATCTTCACCTTCTAAAAATTCTGTCCTCCTCCAGTACATGTAGTCTTCTTCACTTTCTGGTTTGTAGCTTCTGTATTCTGTTAACTGCAAAATCAAAAATGCAAATCATGTCCAATGGGGACAGGAGAGCAAATGCTATACTAGAGACCAAAGTGCAACAATCAGCCAAGATTAGAGGTTTCCCTTGGATTTGGTTTTCGTTCAGTGATATTTTGCCTGGTAAATAAAGCTTAATGGAAGAAACACAATGGATCTAGGCCCAAGGACAATGGCATTCTAACCTGAAGGTAACGAGACACCTGTGCGAGTTTGGTGGCAAAATGAATAAGGTTTACAAGTCAAAAGGATGCCTCTTGTCACCTAAACCCATCATGTTTAGGGAAAGCTTCCTATAGTTAGAGCAGACTGCCACAAGCACGCAATCATATCTCCTCTATCTGGATTTTCCGCCCCAATTACTCTATAAGACAAAACAAGGCCGATATATTCTGGCAGATGACAATTATGCAAAGATCAGATGAAAAAGATGATGCTTAATGATTTGCATCTTTTATTGTTTACACACACCATCTCATCTCTTCGTACTACTACACAAGAAAAGGCATTACAAGAACACCAGAAACATGGAAGGGATTCTGACTTTTCTGGATGTCCACTCCTACGAGAGAATTGTTCGCACATATAAGGGGGGAAAAAAGGTTATGTCCAGATTGAAGATAAACCTAAGGGCACAACGTATGCAGTAAGTGTCAAAAGCTTGAAGTTGGCCAAATTATAGAAATTAGAAACTCAACTCAGCAAGTCTTAATCCCCTCACTTCAAATGGTGTCCCCAATTTTGGGCATTGGGATTGGCACCCCGAGTTTGCTACCCCTGGGGTGGGTCCGAAAGGCTTTGCCTAGGGAGGTTCTCTATCATTAAAAAAAAAAGGTCTTTATCCCAACTACTTGGGTGGGTCGCATGAATCCCTTGTCTTCAGTTGGCTCTTTATAAAGCGACATGTTAAATTAAATCCAAGACAATCATCCCCTTTCTCATGGCCATAACCTAAATTCTTTTTGGCCCTCCTCTTGTCCTTTTGGCACAATCAACTCAGATAAAATCATTCCTCTATATTTGCAGGGTTAGATGGTCCACCGTTGTACATGGACAAAAAAATATCACTCTATTTTCATCCATTTTATCTTCAGTTAGTGCCACTTCTAATTTCTCATGAACGGATTCATTTGTCATTAAGGGACAGCACGTACGAATGAAGAAAATTTCAACTTATCAGGTACAAGAAAAAAGTAATGAATAGAATCCAAATATTTCCAGGCTTGAAAAGTCCCATATATAGTATGATTCTGATTTACAAAAGCACAAGCTATAATTCCATGAACAGCAAGTACAAAACTTTAGAAAATCAAGTAGTCACAGCAAGCAGTATGAACAATCTACAAAGATTAGGATGGCAAAAAGACATCTTAACCCATGGGAAAATAGAATAGTGGAATTAGAATCCACTTAATTCAAACCACAACTTAATTTTTCTTATTTAGTTAGAAGATCTCGTTATACATCTGTTAAATTTTTAAAGAGTATTCAAGTAAAAGACTCCTGCAGATTAAATAATGGCAAGAAGCTAGTGCAATTCTACAATAGTTTTCTCATAACTCACTTCACTATTGATGGCTTGTGGGTAAATGCGCGAGACTCATGCATTATAACAAAGAACTGCACAATAAAAAGTGAAATTCACTCAAGCAAATTATATAAAGATGAGATCACCAGCAAACAGTATTCTGGGATGTATCAAGTAATGGATCCTGCTTAATAGATTTATAAGAAAAATTAGGATTCGAAATATTATTTTAATATTACGTTCACAGTCTATTACTTCTCACAAGCAAACATTTCAGTGCTAGTGCCTCAAAATGTCCACATACAATGGTCTAATATCTTCACTTCATGCTAGTTTCTAGCCAACATTTCTCCTAGGGAGAAACGGTCTAATATCTTCATCTGATGCTAGTTTCTAGCAAATATTTTCTCCTAGACAGTTCTGAGTAGACAAAAACGAGATTCTTCAGATATGTTGTGTATCAAAGATGCACAGATATGATGTGTAGTCAAAGATGCAAGTATATTTACACAGTAATTCACACATTCATAAGTAGGTTACGAACCAAACAAATTGAGAACTTTATAAGACAACTTGCTTAATCCTAACCAATTTAGCTTCTGAAACTTGTCCAGAAAGGACTAGGAGAAATAGTGGGCCACAAGAGAAAGATCATCCCACCACTGTCGCTCTGCTGGCGAGGACCATTTATGTCAGGTTCTGGCAGAACAAGGTTAATGCAACAGAAAACAAAAAGGGTAACACCCTGCCGATACCCACATGACATATCAAGAACAAGATTCTGTTTGTGGGTCCAAGAATCAATCATAACAGAACCAGACATTTTTGTAACAAGGAACGTGTTTCCAGAGAGGAAGCAAATAGGCAGACATAGGTGATGGGTAAGCTCACCAATGTCATGTGCTCTCCTGTCCAATCCACTCATTTGTAACACCGCCTCACGTTGTTAGAAATCATGACTTGGTCCCACCTTACTGATTTGCGCTACAAAGATATTAATGTGCAATTATGTACTGTTAAAGATATAGGTGCTGACCTTGATTGAAGATAACTGAAGAGGGAGAATGTGAATTAAAGGGTGAATGCATGCGACCTGTAATTAGTTTGGACTCATATATTTAGTGGGAGGATCCACATGAGATCCAGCAGAAACTGTTTTTGTGTTATAGCGTGGCCATTCAAGGAGAAACTCAGAGCAAGGGGCTCTCTTTTCCTAACAAAAAGTGGACCGAGCATAAAATTTACTACAGATTTGTAGTTTCAAATCACAGCAAACCATATCATATTATGAAGAACTTCTGCACCACACACTAAGCCAGTTCACCTGATCAATAAATTGCGAGAACCATGGAGAACCCAATGATATAGAATGTGCCCAACAGAGAATGAAATAGTAGACAAATCAGTAATTAAAGAAAACCTCACAAAATTCGAAGTTGACAAGAAATTTCTTATATTACCTGCAGATCAAAACCAGCTGCGATGTCTTTCTGCGATTCAGTTGTCTCGTACTCTGGAATTGAATCTAACATCCCCCTTTCTATCGTGTTTCTTCCGCAAATTAAGCTGCAAAGTCTTGGTTAAGATGATCGGCGTTCCTGAGAAGCAACCCGCGACATAAACTTTCAATGGTTGGCAACAATGATTCAAAACCCACAATTTGTTTTCCCTTCATAAATCCAGTGCAAGCAGTCATCGCTGATTCACAATTCATGCTCCATCTCCTAGCATTGTTTTTCGATTCCCCAATAAATCCATTGCTATTGGACATTTCCAGAACCCCGGAGAGTACGAGATCGTCTTTATCAAAAACCTCAAATTTCACACTTCCTGTCAACCTTATACTATCATGTGCTCACAAATGTGGCTTCTTCAGATTTCTTATCTACTCGGTCCCTTCTAAGAAGGGAAGAGATGCCCTCCTGAGTAAATGGTACAGTCTTACGCCATTCACTTCAAGGAGGGTATCAGGGGTTAGAGGAATATGGTTGAGAGAGAGATATTCAGGAGTTGAATCATCGACCAAGAAATTGCTGATTCTAACATAGAAAACTCTCAAATCAAACCATGGCAATGATGATTTACCACAATGCTGGTAAGAGGGGTGCCTAATAATCTGGAGGCCCTGGATTGGCTGGTTCATCTTTGTTCAATGTTTCATAAGAATTGTCCATGTTTCATGAACTTAATCGTCACTAAAAGCCTTCAACATTGACAGAGAAAGAACTACTGCAAGTACGAATCATATGGGCAGAGAGACCCTGTTACAAAATCATACCTCTAATTAGAAGATTATAAACACTGAACAATTAGAAAAATAAAAAAATGGAACTAAGCAACAAATTGCAGGAAATTATTCTATTTCCAAATTTTAAAGGAGACATGGTAATGGAAAGCAATTAAATAGGAGAATCCAGAAACCCAGATGATCAAACCCATGATCGTATCCATATAAATAAAAAAAACATAGTAAAATGAAGGTTTGCAAACTTGCCAGGTAGTAAAGAAACCCTAATTTAAGGAACAGAAATCCTTGATATAAGGAAAGGAGATCACAGAATCATAACTGAAAGGGTATATGATCCAACTATACTTCTGACCAACAGGGATTATAATGTAATTTGCCAGCTGTACTTTCTGTTCCAAGTCAAAAGACATCTGATTTAGAGAACTCGAACCCTACACAACCACACACACACAGGAATTCAATTCAAAAATTTGGAACCAACAAAATTTGATAGGAGAATTTCCGGGGGAAAAAAAGGAATTTTAATAGAAGAAACAGGATAAATGATCTCTCCTCAAAGTGATTAACACCCACAACATAAATTTATAAGAAAACAACAATTCTGATATATAATTTCACATATTTTATACACACACAATATCACAACAAAAACAAGAAATAAACAACGCTGAACAGAAACTGAATAATTTGATTTATGAAATAATAGAAACTCACCAGCAGTCTCATGAATCCAGAGCAAAGTTGTCCTTTACAATTTCATTCGTCTTCAATTCCAAAGTAATATAGCTTGATACCTTCCAACTCTTTGCTCTCAAGAGGGGGGGGGGGGGGGGGGGGGGAGTGGGCTAAGGGTTAAAGATGCCAACAAAACTGCCGGCTATTGACAAGAACACGCGTCATACAACCAGCCAAAACTCTCTTCCCCTCTCTCTCTATATATAAAAAGTCTCTCACTCTAGAATCATACAGAGCCACAAAAATGTACAAGATTCCATATGTTATAGCCAAGAAAATCTTCCATCCACAGCCCGTCTCTTTGTCTTTTTCTACTATATATATTTCTATCTTTATAAAACCTCCAAGTAATCGAATCCAAGCTGCGAGTGATTTCACGAATCGCTTTCAAGCTCCAAGAAGTTTTGATCACCTCCCCAATTTTTGTGGCCTAAATCGCAAGCAATAAAGCACATGGACCCCAAGTCTACAAATCTACCCAACAAAATTGGGTTATTTTCTCTTTCTATATAAAATTTTCTCGAAAAATCTAGCGGTGGACGAAATCTAAGGATTTTCCTATTTGTCTCCAAAAAAATCGAAAATCTGTTATTGGTCTTCGTTGAATAGTTTAATACATATAAATATGTAAGTATATTCTACATGTATAGGTGAATAGAATTGTATAACCATAGAAATGGGGGTCCTCCTCTGACCGACCACCTTTGGATCATATGATCTTATCCATATTGAAGCGAGAAATTCACATTCACGAGTTCGACCGGTCTCGGCAAACTTGAAAGAGACCTGCAAACCTTAGATTGACAGAAATAAACATCAAACGACTCTCTACACACGATCGTTGTCCGCTACGCGATGATTGGGAGAAGGTTATTCATTGATTTACAATGGATTACACGGAAAGAAGTTTCGCTCACAGACAGTATTAGAAAACTTTATACCAAAAAATTGATTTGCATAATGATTTATTATTCATTTCACTTCAACCAGGCATATGATCTTATTCATTGATTTACAATGGATTACACGGAAAAACTAAATTCTTAAAATATATTTTTTCAAAATATATATATAAAAATTTTAAAAACAAAAATGAAGAATAATAGAGAGATAGATAAATAAGAGATGGTTTTAATAAGTTTAATAATTTATTGTGTATAAATATTAATAAAAATGATTACTAACAGATATACGAAAAAAAATAGTCGCTATATTTGAAATCTATTTAATAGTCTAAAAGTGTCATCAATATGAATGATAATATGTTACGAGAGTTTATATGAGTAACGTCAATAGTAATTATTAGAAATATTCTCCTCCTTCTTCCATTTTTTTTTCTTGTTAGAAGAGAATGATTGAAAAATTTTATATTACTTCTTATCCCATTGAACATGGGATAAAAATCATACCATCACTCTAGTGTGATTATTTTTTTCTCATACGGGTGAGATATAATTATAACTAATTTATATCATAAATAAATATCCAAACATAAAATAGGATATTACTTATTTTATCCTAGTTCTTATCCCATCAAACAAACATGGCCCAATAATACCAAAAAAAGTATTTATTTAATATTTTATGATAAATTACACTGAATTTTTTAAATATTTTTAACAATTATAAAGACCTTTTTTAAATATTTTGAAATGATACTAACATCTCATACTTTTACCGCCAAATGACAAAGACCACCTCCCTCCGGTCTTAATGAAAAAAATATTTATTTTATATTTTAAGATAAATTACATTTATTTCTCTGAGAATTTTAACAATTACAAACACTTCTTTTAAATTTTTTGAAATGATACTGACAAACTACAAAGACTTTCCTTCCAATTTTAATTTTTTTCAAAATGATAAAAACATTCTTTTCATTTATTTTTTTTATTTTTATATTTTAAATTTTGACCATTTTTTTAACTTTTTTGTTTAAAAAAAAATAATTTAGTATAAAAAATTAACTTTAAGATAAATAACTTATATTTTTTAAATGTGAAAAAAAAAATTAATCAAGATTTTAAAAATGTGAAAAAAATAAAAGCGACACTTTTGTCATTTAAAAAAAAAGACTGTTGCGGAGATCTTTATAATTTGTCAATAAAATTAAAAAAAGTTAGTATCATTTTAAAAATATTAAGAGAATTTATTGTAATTGTCAAAAATCTTAAAGAAAAATAATATAATTTATTATATATTTTTATAATCTTTTTCTTTCTCTTCCGACCAACCTATCACTTTTTCTTTTCTTCACCAATTTTAGTTCCTCTCTCTTCAATTTGGATCCATATTTCCATTTTAAATTTTCTGTACTTTCAACCCTAAAATGGTTTTTTAGATTTTCTAAATTTTATCTAATGTACATAATTTATGAACATGAATAATAATAGTTCATATCAAATCAAAACGGGAAATATGATCAAATTTTAGGGTTGAAAACACTAGTTTTCGATGATTAATTATTTAATGAAATCGTTACATATTAATTTATGATATAAATTTTTTTCAATTTAAAAAAATATTTTAAAATTTTGTAAAAAAGAAAAATTATATAAAAACGTGATGTCACATATCATATTATAATTTCTCAATATTTTATTTTTTTATTGAAAGTGACCTGATTTGGCAATTGATCACCGCAGTATTGCTTTAGAATTCCTTTAAAATATCTATCATTGACCTTAAATGCTTCAGGGCGTTTTGATTATCTCTCGGATTTTTAATTTTTTTTTGAAGCATTTAGAAAGGTTTTTCCTTATCATGAAGACAAAGCATTTTGCGGCTCAAGGTGTAGGTTTAGTACTTTTGCTTGACTTAATGAGAAGATTTTTAAAATATTCAATGAGACAATGGGCGGTTCCAAACTACCTTTTATTTTAATCCATGGTTTTGTGTTAATATCATAATGTTTTGGGGGGAAAATATTCACTACTTCGGGATCACATACATGGTCGTAAGCATCAAATAATGTCACGTGTATATAATAATGTGCGCGTGAATTATTATTTGGTTATTGGAGTCATGTGATATGTCATCTCGTTAAGTTGCAATCTTATTATACCGTGTGATTGAATGTTTTGATATTTAAATCTTCTGATCACGAATATAATATTCACGTGAATTATTATCTGGCTATTGGACTCATGTGATATGCCATCTAGTTAAGTTGCAATCTCATTATACCGTGTGATTGAATGTTTTGAAATTTAAATCGTCTAATCACGAGTTATTAGTTTAATCGTTAGATTAACTAGAATCAAACTGTGATATCACTTATAATTATGTTATAAATATATTTATTATTTTAAAAAATATATAAAATTAAAAAAAAAAACATATAGGTGGAATGATGACTTATTAGATAAACTTTAATTTTTAATGATATGTCACGTGTATATAATGTACATATAAAGGACAAATATCGAGTAATGAGTTTATGGATGATGAAAAGTTTTACCATGATCTATAAGTAAAAGGTATGATCGGTTCGAAATATTTTTTAATAAATTTAATATATTATTTTAATAATATTTTATTACATATATTATATTATATTAAAAACAAATCATGTCATACATAACAAAGTACTATCACATCATCGCACGAGTTTTTATCCAAAATTTTTTCCATCAATAGAGCTATAACAATCAACGTGACCCAGCAAGTAGGGGTCTGTACTGACTGCAACGGTTTTAGAGGAATTAGAACATTAAATCCTTGAAGATATATCGCCAAAATCTCATATAAGATGCATTAGCTTGAGATCTATGATGCCTAAACTTCAATTAGGCAAGTAAATAGCAAAACAAAACTCCGAAAGAGCAGCTCAAGTGTGGTAGAAGATAAGATTATAAAATAGTGAAACATTAACTATTTTTATTATTTTTTATTCAATTATAATAATATTAAAGGTTCAACAAAAGAAGACCGAACCAACAACTTTAGAACTTTGAGGACCGGTTCAATTTTATAAAATTGGTTGAAACTCATACACTTAATCAAATTCTTGTTTGTTGTAATTGTTATACTAATTGTAATGTTTTACAAAAAAAAAGAAAAAGAAAGTAATGTTACATTTTTAAAATTTGTATTTCAAATTTTTATATAAAATGACGTGACAATAAAATAGGATACATTAATTATATGTTTTGGTACACTAACAGTATTATTGTTGATATGCTATAAAGTGACAAACCAATCTCCACATGACACGTGTTCCTACAGAACAGTTAAAGTTCATCTGTCCAGAGCATGATTAAGCATATGGCCTTCAGAGCTTATAGATCGGAAGCTCATACAACCCTCAGACTCACCTCGAGCTCAGAAGACACTACGAACACTCACAAGAGGGTTTTGAGCTTATTGCCACCTTAAGCACCCTACCGAGCTAATGATAAAAAAATAGTATTCAATAAGAAAACTGTCGTTCATGCGCAGTGTTCAACATGGTAACTGCCATTTTCTGGTGATCAAATCTCTATTTTCGCGACTCCAAATCCTAATCAACTTAGGAGATCCGTAACTTATAAATAAGGCCCTAAGGTGCGCTTTTATTTTTATGCTCATTCAATTACTTTCAATTACCGTATTTCAATTCAGTTTATTGACTTTATCATCGGCGCGGCTACCGTTGGAGCCAACCTGATGGCCCTTTGATCTCTTTCTTTGAGTGTTCAACAGGCGTAGAGGAACAGAGCCCATACCGACCGAAAAGTGCAACATCAGTTTGGCGCCGTCTATGGGAAACGACAATCGTTTCTTACTAAAAGTTCTTTTCTGTGCAAATGAACTCGTTGTCTTTCTCACCGGAGGATCATGGCTCCCAATCTCTGTCCGATAAAGAACGCTTAAAACCCTCCAAACCGGTTGCTTGCCGGAAGAGGAAAGGGACAAGCATCTGATCCCATGTAGCAGCAACTTGATTGAGTTCAACGACAGAATGACCCAATGCAGGAACAACTTCTTACTATCACTAAAACTCTGGCACTGCTTACTGAAGCCAAGGAAGTAACCCCCTACATCCTCCCATCGGTGTGGCTGATGCAAGGGCACAACCTCCTGCCATTACCATGGGCGGAGGGTCCTATAAAGAGACTCCCAGTGAACCATCGCTGTACCCCCAAGGCACCACCCACGTGGGAGGAGGCCCCCTAACCGTCAGCCGCCGCAGGCAGGGGGATACCGGCTTTCAATCCGGCCATCCATTACTGAAGTACGACAAGGGTTCCAACTCTAGTGGCTTCAGGGGCAAATCCGGTGCCGCAAGAGTTTCAGCCTCAAACGGCACCAGTTCCCCCTAGCTCATGAAGACCAAAATCGTCTTCCTACCATGGGTCATGGCTGTTCTGTCTATATAGGCACCTAGACTACAGGGCAAGACTCACAACAACTAATCCCGCCTAGGGACCCACAGAGGGCTGAAGAAGTCGTAGACTCTATGGATCACACTACTGTTGCGAGAGGCATTTAGATCCCTCCAGAGCAAGACGAGATAGCCAGGCTGCTCGAAAGGTTCATAACACCATTCACCCCCGCTATCATGGCCGAGGAGCGGCCAAAGAAATTTATTGTCCCAAAGTTCACTATTTATGATGGGACTGGGGACCCAGGGGACTATCTTTCCCATTATCAGCACACCATGGCGCTTCATAGGACCACTGACGCCTTCATGTGCCGTACATTCGTGACGAGCCTTAAAGGAACTGCTCTGAAGTGGTTCCACCACCTCCCTCAGAATTCAATCGTCAGTTTTTACGAACTCAGCAGGCGTTTCCTTGACAGATTCATAACCAGCAGAAGGTTAAGGAAATGGCCAAAGTTCTTATTGAATATAAAGCAGTCCAAATGAGAGCCTCTCCAGGAATATATTGTGCACTTCAATGCTGAGCTCACAGAGATCACAGATTGTAGTCTGAGCTTTCTGGTGACCGCTCTGACCTCTGGTCTTGCTTAGGGGGGTTTCCGAGACTCCTTAACAAAAAGTCATCCTGCTGACATGTCGGTGCTTATGGAGCGAGCCAGGAAGTACATAAATTTGAAGGAAACAAAGAATACCTCCCAAAAGATTAAGGAACAAGCCCAAAAGGATGATCAGAAGAAAGACTCTAGTGTATCCAAGAAGAGGGTCAGGAGCCCTGACAAAAGAACGGCATCCAAAGCTCTAAGCAACACTGGTCCAGGAGGATTTGTCACTTACACTCCTTTGAATGCCTTTTTAGCTCACATACTTCGGCATGTCTAAGCATGTGAAAACCTGAAGTGGCCGGACCCACTAAAGGGCAACCCCAACAATAGGGACCAGAATAAGTACTAGTGATTTCTATAAGGACCATGGGCATACCACTGATGAATGCAGGGCCCTTAGGCAGGAGATTGAGCAGCTCATTAGGAGAGGACGGCTGCGAGAGTTCGTTAGGCAGGACAGGGAGGCAGAACCCCCAAAATGACAGGCCACAGTAGAGGAGGCAGGAGTAGAGGCCAGAACAAAGAGATGGACGGAATGAGCCCCAGCAGCAGAACAATCAGGTTATCTTCGTCCTCCATGCAGACACCCAAACCACAAGGACGTCCAACCGAGCAAGAAAGTGTTATGCCCGGAAGGCCAGAACTACTCCTAGAACCCTCCAGATCTTTGCTGTCGAGAAAAGACTGAAACTAATACCTGAGATCCAGTTCATAGATCAAGATCTTGTAGGAGTACATTGCCCTCACAGTGATGCCCTAATTATTTCTCTTAAAATTGCTAATTTCGAGATCCGAATGGTCTTGGTAGACATAGGGAGCTCTGCCAACGTGTTATTTTACGAGCCCCTCAAACAGATGAAGCTCAACTCCAGCGACGTCAAGCCCACGCCACAATAATAGCAGGATTTGACGGAACCTAAGTACCCTATTGGGGAGGATTGACCTTCCCACCACAGCAGAAGAGGGAGATGGACAAAATACCACAATCTCAGAGTATATGGTCCTGAATTCCAAATTTCCTTATAATGTTATAATCGGAAGGCCTTGGCTTCACCAAATGGGTGCAGTTACTTCGACCCTCCACCAATGCCTAAAATATGTGCACAACAATGCGGTCCATTCTATCAAAGGGTGCTAGCCAACCGCCTTACAATGTCACGCTCTTGCGCTCACAGAAAGGGCCCCCAAATAGCAATTACTGCACTCTCATGAAGGTAGGGGCCTAGACCTTTCCCACTATCATGAGACAGAAGACTGCCTATCCAGAATTGATGAACCTCTAAGCCGTAAAGGAAGGGACAATAGGGCCAAGCCCATAGGGGACCCTATCAAGGTGCTCGTTAGCTCTGAAGAACAAGGGCGATACTTGCAAATCGGTCCAGACCTGACATCATCCGAGCAAGAAGAAATGGTAGAATTTCTAAAGAGCAACCTCTTAGTGTTTGCTTGGGAAACTAAAGATACGAAGGAGATAGATCCAGACCTTATCACCCACAAGTTGATGACAGATCCTGACCACCCTCTAGTGAGACATAAGAGGGGGATGCTTGCTCCAAAGCGGCACCAGATCATTAATGAAGAAGTTTGGAGGTTATTGGATGCTAAGATGATAATAGAAGTATTCTATCCAGAATGACTTGCTAATACTATTTTTGTCAAGATGAAAAATGGAAAGTGGAGGGTCTGTGTCAATTACATGGATCTCAACAAAGCTTGTCCCAAAGACAGCTTTCCTCTCCCAATAATTGACTAGCTAGTCTATGCAACGGCCGGACACGAACTCATGAGTTTCATGGATGCCTACTCTGGATACAACCAAATCCAGATGTACCCTCCAGACCAGAAAAAGATGACTTTCATAACCGAGCGTGGTCTCTATTGCTATTGAGTGATGTCGTTCGGTCTGAAAAATATAGGGGCAACATATCAACGTCTGGTCAATAAGATATTCAGTCTTCTAATCGACAGTACAATGGAAGTTTACATAGATGATATGCTAGTCAAAAGCAGACGGAAGAGCAGCCATATCCAGCACTTAAGCCAAACGTTCGGTATCCTAAAATAGCATAAGATGAATTAAACCCCTTGAAGTGCACCTTCGATGTAATCAAAGGAAAGTTCTTGGGTTACCTTGTTTCCTAGAGAGGAATTGAAGTAGACCCTACTCGGATCAAAGCCTTGATTGAACTAGGATCACCGAGGACAAAGAAAGACATTCAGGCTCTAAATGAGAGAGTTGCGGCTCTGAACAGATTCATCTCCAAATCCACCGATTGATGTTTACCGTTCTTCAAAGCCTTAAAGGGAAATAGAGCATTGCAATGGTCCGAAGAATGTGAAAAGGTCTTTCAAGAGCTGAAGAAATACCTAGCTTCCCCTGAACTCTTATCAAAGCCAATCCTAAGGGAGAAATTGCTCTTCTATCTTGTAGTATCTGAAAATGCCGCCAGCTCTGTACTGGGCAGGCAGGACAGGGGAGTCCAGAAGCTCGTATTTTATGTAAGCAGGGCACTGCTAGACACAGAGAAAAGATATCACGAGATTGACAAGCTGGCCTTTGCTCTAATAATCTCTACATGGAAGCTTCGACCTTACTTTCAAGCGCATCCCATTGAGATCCCAACTACCTATCCACTGAAATCAGTACTACGGAAACCCGAAGTCTCAGGGCGATTGGTCAAGTAGTCCGTGGAATTAGGGGGATTTGACATATCCTATGTTCCACGAACTTCCATCAGAGGGCAAGCATTGGTAGATTTTGTTGCTGAGTTTACCCCAACGCTGCACAATAAGGCACAACTTAGTAAGAGTTCTGCCACATGGCAACTCTACACTGACGGATCATCCACAAATTGAGGTTTTGGTGTCGGCTTAATGTTACGATCCCCTAAGGGACTTGTATCAGAAAAGGTAATAATCTTGGGATTCAGAGCTTCCAACAATGAAGCCGAGTATGAAGCCCTCATCCTTGGAATGAAGTTAGCTATGGAGTGTGAAGCCCAAAACCTCGAAGTTTTCTCTGAATCCCAATTGGTGGTAAGCCAGGTTCTAGGGGAATTTTCCATCATAGACGACAGAATGCTCCGGTATTCTAGGGGAATTTTTCATAAAGTGACAGACCAATTTCCACATGACACGTGTTCCTACAGAACAGCCAAAGCCCATCCATCCAGAGTAGGATTAAGCATATGGCCTTCAGAGCTTATAGATCAGAAGCCCATGCAATCCTCAGACTCAACTCGAGCTCGGAAGGCACTACGAACACTCACAAGAGGGTTCCGAGCTTATTGCCGCCTTAAACACCCTACCGAGCTAAGGATAAGGAAACAATATTCAATAAGGAAATTGTCGTTCATGCATAGTGTTTAACATGGTAACAACTATTTTTTGGTGATCAAATCCTTACTTTCACAACTCCAAATCATAATCAACTTAGGAGATCCACAGCCTATAAATAAGGCCCTAAGGTGAGCTTCTATTTTTATGATCATTCAATTACTTTCAATTAAAGTCTTTCAATTCAGTTTATTGACTTTATCATTGGAGCGGCTACCGCCGGAGCCAACTCGATGGACCCTCTGATCTCTTTCTTTGAGTGTTCAACAGGCAGTGAAGGAACGGAGTCCCTTACTAACCAAAAAATGCAGCATCAACTATGTCAAATCATTTAAGACGAAAATTTTAAAATAATTTTTTTTTAACAAAAATACAGAAGAATAGATTCACTAAAATTTATTATTCTTGAAGAAGATAATTGAATACAGTGACATGACTATTGATGAGATGGGAGGGACAGCTCCACAGTTCATTTTATCTTTACAAATCTATACTTCTTACAATTGATTTTTTATAGGTATTTTTATACCTATACATAGCCAAGATATTAATTTAATGACAATTTTATATATCTACCAAGTATAGTGAAAAAAGAGCATTTGGGTCTTATCGATTGTCTATTTTTTAATTAACGTGAATTCGATCTTTTACAACGACACACATAAAAAATAGTTAAATTCCCTCCTAAATGGCATTTCAACATTTCTATCCTATTCTAAATCAAGACTAATATCTATCAAGTACATAATTATACATAAATCAGCTTGTACATTAGTTAAAATGTACTTGAAGTCAATAGAACTAATCACTGTAGTGTAACCTTGTATGTTTATTTTCTTAAAACACCTCTCACTATCTCTCTCTCTCTCTCACACACACACACACATACACACATATGAAAACATGAAATAAAATTTTGTAATATTTCCTGAAATGTTGAGCAGTACATCACGATTTTTGTAATTGCGATAAAATATTTAAATGTGAAAAAAAAGTTACACAATATTACAAAATACTTGCAAAACTTTTAGATTTAAAAATTCTCGTAAGATCAATTCTATATCGGATCCATATCGCACTATATTGCAAAATATCACATTATGTCGCACCTCTAATTCTAATATAATTGAAAATTGATATTGTACATCATTAATATAAAAGGCTGTATATTTAGATTTTATTTGATATATATATTCATATATTTGACCATTATTTATATTAATGTAATTAAATTTTATACAAATTATATATAGTGATTATTATTCTTTATATCCTCATCAGCGTATATTTTTTTTATCAATATTTTATTTCTTAAATGGAACATACCATCACAAGCTCTACCCCTCTACCAGGTAGGGAGGTTGAAATCTCATGTCTCTAGTTTGCTCCTCTTCAAGAACAATAGTTGTAGGGTTCACGACCGTATACAATTCAACAATCATACATATAGTGCATACACATTGTTTTCCAAGGACGGAAAGTTATTCAGTGTAATGGTAATTTTATGTTATCATATGTATTAAAAAAATATTATTATAATTTTTAAAATAAAAATAAAAAATAAAACTTATTATTTACAATTATATCATATTAAATAATGAAGCGAAATAACATAGCACAACACTGGATGTGGGATCCAGGATTGACATGACGTGGTTATACTCAAAACACTTGGCTTAGTTTAACAGAATAGGAGAGAAGAGGAAACGCGTGGTGCTCCTGTGATTTCTAACAAAGCAAAGAACAGCGGTGGCTTGTCCCGCTCCGTCGCACCGTGATTTTATTACCCTAACGCCCGGTCAACCATGCACGTACTATGGTCGTAGTTGTACAGGAGTACCCTAACCTTACCTGGAGAAGGGACCCCAAGGCCCACAGCCCACGGTTCGTCTTTTCTTATGTAGAAGTACAACTACAACAAAAGAATAGGATACAGGTGTCTGTCTATAATTTATATATATAATTATATATAGGGAGAGAAAAATGGATGGATGGATGGATGGATGGTGGATGGATGCATTAAGTAAACAAAGAAAAGGAAAGGTGTGCTTAGTGGATTTTGTTCCTCTCAAGTATTGTTGATTCTGTTCAATATGAGGCTTGTTATTATTCAGCTTTGGATTTAAGGAAGAGAGAGAAGGGGAAGGCTTTTAATGGGTTATTTGAAATATGGGTACTGGCGAATGGTTGAGAGATATTAGTGAGATATTAGTCAAGAGTTCCAATCTACTTCCAAGTAGCTATAGGTTCCTAGAGAGAGGGAGAGAGAGAGAGTTATGAGTTGTTGAAATATTGGGTGTATTTTGGATTGATTTGGGGATTGATCAAGAGAGTTAAAGCTTTTGATTTTGCTGGTGTGTTTTTCCAATTTTGGATTGATCAAGAGAGTTAAAGCTTTTGATTTTGCTGGTGTGTTTTTCCAATTTTGGATTGATTTTGGGGGATTATCAATAGACTTGTTGGGTGAGAAAAATCGATGGGTAAGCAGAACATAGTGAAGAAAACAAAGGAACTATCAGTAGCAATAGCAGAATCATCAGCAATAGGTGAAGAACCGCAGCAGCAGCAGAAACAGCAAACTCCAAGGAAAAGAGGTAGACCTCGCAAAATCATGGAGAAGACTGAAATCGAAGCTATTAAAGAAGAAATTGAGGGCGAATCAAAGAAAGCTAAGACAATTGAAGAAGAAGAAGAGCAGCAACAACATCAGATTAAAGAACTGATAACATCATCTTCGAAGGAAGACGGAGTGGCTGAAGAGAGAGAGTTGTCAAAGAAGCAGCCTCCTCCTAGAGGCAGAGCTAGGCGTAAAAGCAAGCCTAGAAAGAGCAGCACCTAAAGTGATCGACCCTCTCAATTTTTTTTGATGGCTGAATCAAAAAATAGAAGATGAATTATTTCCTTTTCTTCTCTCTCTTTTCTTATGTGATGAACATGTAACTTCTGGGTTTTCTCTTGCTCTGTTTCTCTCTCTATTGATCTTTGATTGCAGTAATTGTGCTTATTATTTTCTGTATTCTCAAATCATAATCTGTAAATCCAAAGAAACTTGTAACAAAGAAGAGAGCATATCGTCAATTTAGTGTCTTTTATATATATATGAGATGTTAAAATTTGACTTGTTTGATTTTGATTTGGCTTGATCTGATATGGGTTTTAGATTGTAGAAACACTTGCCAAAGAGTTACTCCTATGTATTTTGGATTTTGACGAGTGGCTATGTTGGGTTGGGTTGAAGATTTTGCAGAAGTTGAAGCGGGGAAAAGACTAAAATTGTTTGCTGACAGTGCCAGCTAGCATTGCTCTTTCTAGTTTCTACCTTCGATGTATGTGGCAGGTGGTTTACACGTACTGTGACGCGTGACGAGGACCCTATTACTTCCCCGTGCCCGCCGACGACGTCTATCGACCAGACCAGACCAGACGCAGCTGAGTTGGAACAGATCTCTCTCAGCCAATGGGCTGCTACACGTGTAACGGTTTAGTCAAACAGTAGGTATCATCGTGCGCTTGTGGCCCTAAAAGAGGAGATGTTATATCAATATATCATTTACATATTCTCTATGTATAACAAATATTTATTAATTTTAATGCATTATATTAAAAATTAAAAAAATTATAAAAAATACAGTTATTTTATAAATCTGTTACATGTTTTATGATTTTATTAATATAATATATTCTCATATAAATCCTATAAAATATTTAAATTATAAAAATCATTATATTTATGACAGAATTATGAAATAATTTTTTTCTATAAAAAGTTATTTTCGCCTCCAACCTAAACTTCCGAAAATATGATTTTGATACAAGGATGAATGCGAAGTCAATCTTTTAGGTGTTCGACTTAGTTTTGCAATAGATATCGGAAAAAATTCTATTTCTTCATATAGTTTTGAATTTTTGAAAATTTTACTACAAGATTCATCACTTGTACATTATTAAATATATATGATATAAAGGATAAAAAAAAAAACATTACAGTGCAGAATTATTTTTATATAATTTTTATCAAATAACAAACTAATTCTTTAAAAGAATCTAAAGCTTCGCCAAACATACTTTAAATTGATCAAATGAGCAAAACTTGAATTAAGCTTGCTAGAATTTAGACAGATTTGGACTCCGATTGAGTTTGGATTAAGGTTTTTAATAACTTGATAGAACTCTAACTATTTTTTTTCGGACTAGTTACTTGTTAGTGTTATGATATTAAATTCTTACTAAATTTCATTCCCTTGTTCTTATGAAAATTAGAATCTTACTATTCTTTTGTTCTTCGCTAAACTAAAATCTTATATTTTTTTAAATAGAAAGATAATATCATTAAATTACTATCTATTTTAGTTGAAGCATGACTATTTATGTACATATATTTATATTATATACATATTTTATATATTAATTATGTATTTATATATATATATTTTTATATTATATTATATTATATTATATATTACAAAATTTTGAACTCAATCAGACGTAGCTAGACTTCTTTGGTTCATTCAAGTGAACCTTCATTTAGCTTGGGTTGTCTAGAGGTTGACATAAAGTCAAACTTGGGTTAGGCTAAAATAAATTATCTCAAAATTCAAACTAGGCCTGCATAGACCTTAAGCCTAAGTTTTCCTACAACAGTGGAGTGCTTGTTTGTTTTCTAATGGATGAGGTAAACACAGGGATTAATTTATAAAGTTTCCCCTTTTTTTGGGTCAACTCAAGATTTACAAGTATAACCTTCTGTCAATCATAAGTCTTAGGATTGAAGGTAAATTATATTAATTTTTTTTAAGTTTTATAAAAATTATATTAATTTTTATTGAGATTTTTAAAATTATATTGATGTCCTTTCGCTTTACTTGAAAATATACAGATATTTTTTTCTATTAATTTTTTTTCTTCAAAATGACAAAACTAGCCACTTTAATATTTCTTTTTTCAATTTTTTAAATTTTAACTATTTTTTAAAAATTTTTAAATAAATACTGATAAAAATCTTAAAATTATTTTTATATAAAATAAAAGTAAGTTATTTATCTTAATTTTTTTTCTAAATGAAAAAATCTTTAAAAAAAATTAAAAAAATATAAAAATAAATAAATAAAATGACAGTTTTATTATTTTGAAAAAAAAATTGATCGGAGAAAGATATTTGTATATTTTTATGTAAAATAAGAAAGATTAATATAATTTCAAAAATTTTAGAAAAGATCAGTATAATCGTTATAAATTTTAAAAAATATTAATATAATTTATCTTAGGATTAATTTGGCAGGACCGGAGGGGAGAGGAGAGGAGATATTTGAAGTGAGAGAAGAATCACGAATTGCTCTTAAACATTTGCTTAATATGGACATCCTGCTCATAAATATAGCAACTATTAATAACTAAACAAATTTAATTCATGACCTTATAAGATATTTCACCTTTTCATTTAAGACGAGTTAAAATTGACGACCTTTCATACATGAAAAGACACAAGATGTCATTCTGAAAACTTCAACTCAGAAGTCTCGTCCTTAGTGAGGCAAACAAAGGCAGTTTTCATGAAAATCTCAACCATCTATTGGGCGTTCGAATTGTGAGAGAAACCCTGCAGGCATCAACGCTAAGAAGAAGAAGAAAAAAGGTATATTTAATACGCAAAACTCTTTACCTTAACATGGAGAGAGCCTCCATTTGTAAGGGAGAGTGCGATCCATTTTCTTTCACAAATGAAATCTCTCCATATCAAATTGGTTTGAGAGAGGGGATGATGAAGACGTCTCAACAATGCTAAGAAATCATCATTAATATTAGTCTGCTTTATCCGACTAGACTTGACACTAAAATTATGAATCCGACTACACTTGATCTTATTAGGCTAACATGAAACTCCACAAAAATCTGGTCGTGTTTCTTAATTCATTTGATTTCTTTCACGAAAAAATAAAAAAACTCGTGTTTAATTTCTGGAAAAAAACACTTCTCATCCTTAATAATTGTTTTTCTTTAATTAAGTTATATAAAGGGCACTGAAATTGCTTTTATCAAGCTTGTTCCAATCAAACACAAAATAATCCCACATATACTAGGCAAATTCCTAATGACATACCAGATCCAACTAAGACCGTAAAACGAGTCGAATTATTTGAATTCAATTCGTGATTAATTTAATTAAAAACTCATTCAAGATAAACTCGTAAAATTAATTAGTCAAACTTGAATATATTGTGAGACTAGTAAAATTCTTG
Organism: Nyssa sinensis; assembly: GCA_008638375.1. Lineage (NCBI taxonomy): Eukaryota > Viridiplantae > Streptophyta > Magnoliopsida > Cornales > Nyssaceae > Nyssa > Nyssa sinensis. Next base: position 4,851,192 of record CM018038.1, on the reverse strand, counting down.
AGGTTGAGCTCAATTCGCTAAATCAAAAATATTGTATAAAAAATCAAATTATTTGAATTTAACTCGATTAAAGACTTGTTCAAGATTTGCTCGAAATATTAACTAAGTCGAATTTAAACACAATTTGAAACTCGTTTATTTTAAATAGCCGAGCTTGAACAATCCATTGCTTTACTCAAACCGACTCAACTCAACTCAACTCACTTACAACTCCAAATCCAGGTCAATTATCAAGAGATATATGAAAGAGTTGGTGTTGGGCTAGCCTTGAAACTGAATCAGTCAATTGTATAAATGGATACACCAAGCTATTTTTACTATTCTGCTATATTTGCATCATCTGCTTAAAGCAGATGCCAGAGAGGTTAGACACCCCCAGAACATGCATTTTTGTTTCCTTTCATAATGCAAAAGCTTAATTCGCCAAAATCTCTAAGCTACCTACCTTGCATTAATGTTTGAGAATTGGGACTCACACCTACTTGGTTAAAGATATACAGAAATATGAAAGCATCCGGCCTTCTACAAACAGATTCCAAACAACTATGACATGGACTAGTCCAAACCAACCCACGAACAACAGACCCCATCTCAGGAACTCAATAATGTCCACACCCAACCAACCTAATCGTCATTCCTATGTTAGGATTTTGATTTTTCTTTTATACTAAAGCTATCGCGTAACCTCCAGTCATAATAAAGCAACTTGACTTGAACTGACAAATGAACCTTCTTACAGCCTTTTAACTTCTATAATATTTCTATTAGCTTAGGGAAAAAAATTCTTTAACATCAAACCGAATCTAAAAGATTAAATATTAAGGAAAAAAATCACAATAGCCTAGAACATCACTTGGTAAAAATCAAAATGAAAGTTGTAACCAAAAAAAATCAAAATGAAAGTTGAGAAATCTTAATTGAACTTATTGAACTTGATCAATACATAAATTGAGTCGTGAAGCAGTTGAATTTCTTAAAATAGGACAGAAGTGGTACATTATAACCCTAAAAAAGAGAGGCATTTATAATCTCAAAATAATAAATGAAGTATCTGCACAACAAAATCGACAAGCATTTGCACCCTTCTATTGTTATAAAATGCAAAACTGTTCTACAGTATAATTAAAATATAGTAAAACCTAATTTCAATCAATAGATATTCTAGTGACAACACTACATCAAAACTCTCACCATTTTCTCTTTAGGTAGTCAAAATTCCAAAAATGCCTGATCAATCAGTGACTTGATTTGTGATGCCGCTCTTTCCTATACCGAGATTGCCCAGGATCGAACCCACCTTCCTCTGCTCCATAGACAGCCCAAAATGGTGTGGCGGCCATGTAATCCTTGCTGCTAAAAGGTCTTCCAGAAGCCACCTGAATTTTCAGTCGGTAAAAGAGTTAAATGCACATAAATGTATTCAAAATCACTGTCAAATCGCACAACGAGAATTAATACTGGGAAGAGTTACCAACCAGGTCATGGAACTTTTCATAGTCTATCCATGTGAACCATTGACCATTAACCTTAAATTTCTCAACTTTTGCCAACAGGACACAACAGGAGTGGACATGCTCACAAGCAACCTCATACTCCCCTTTGCTTTTTTGAGCTAAGGCCTCTGAAAAAGCTTTCACATCAGAATGCCATGGCACATTCTCCATTGTCAACTTTGATGTAGCAGACCTATTAAAATATCCTCTTAATTATCTCAATACAGCATTGAGTAGTTAAAAATAAAAAAGAAAAAAAAAATGGTCAAGAAAAACTTACGATCCACAATAGGTAACGCCTTTGATTTCAATAAAATCAGGATTTCCAGTGTCAAAGAGGCTAGAATAGGCATCTAAGTCCTCTGTATTCCATCCTTTAACCAGTGTCAAGCGATAAACTGTTCGCTGCTGCTTCTCCCTGAGAGCTTTCAATGAATCCTGGCATTAACATTTGCAATAGTCCACTTAATGCCTGGGTGAGAGAGAAACTAAGTTGCAAGACTGCAAATAGGAACTTCGTGCAACAGAAAATATATATTTTGTTGCCTCCTCATGATATGCATTCACAAGTAGGAAGCATAATCTAATGGGTCACATAAGTATATGTGCCAGAAATGAACCCAACTATATGATCATAATCATAAGCCATCAATCAAAAATCTCAATGTTCATATGTTAAAACTGACGGGCATAATAGACAGAATGACAATATTTGCAAGCAACAATTTTTAAGTTGTTTTACATATTTATTTATTTTTCTGAGCACAACAATTGTTGGGCAAGGGAATGGTAAAACCAAAAAAATGCCTCATATGTTTACTATATACTGGGCAATACTTGGAACCAAGGAACAGGTGGATCTTCAAAATGCTAAAAACCAGTGATTTGGCCCATTGATACACACAATAAATAAATAAGGCCTGATGTTAGTCCTCAGAAGTATTAAGAAACAGATTGCTCTTTACACAAGGACAATGTTACTTTCTTTTGACAGAGAAAATGAAAATTAAAAAATAATATATGGCATAGCAGTACAGGTTGAATTATACAATAATTTATATAATTGAGAAACAGAAACCTATAAATGCAGTTGGCTATGGAAAAAAGAATTAATTGGCTAAAAGATTGGGAGTTGAGAATGTTTCTTCCATTAAATTACATGAAAACAGTTTGATAACAGACCCGGGAAATAGCCATCCTGCTTTGATTCCCTCTACAGTAGTATTTGGATCAGCTTAGAAAGAATCAATGTTAATATGGCTAATAGAGGTGTCCCTAATATGTAGTCGTTCGAGGAAGATTACTTTTGCCCATTCAGTAGCTCACCAAGTTTCAGATCATTGTTATGGCTCATATGGCTACAGGCATTGAGGTCAGCCAAGATTGAACAATGAGATTTTTCTCCTCTTCATTTGTACTGCTAAATTTCTTTTTGATATGTTTCATTGTTAATACTTAAAAAAAAAAGAGAAATTAAAGATGAAAGAAAAGCAAGGAAAGAGTTAATTAAAAATAGTTTTAAGTCACCTATCCAAATACCAAGAAAAAATACTTACAACAAATCGCTCCCAAAAGTCCCCGAAGAGTGGCCTATCGATTGCCTTCAAGCTGTCCTTTGTTGCAGCATCTACACTAACGTATAACTGCACAAGTCAAAGAAGTAAAAATATTTTGAATAAGAATTCAAACTCCAAAACATTGAAATATATATATGTAAAAATAACCATGAGAAGGGGACCAGAAAACCTGGGTGACAGGTTTCAACATCTTAATCTTTTCAGGGAACTGAGCATTTGTCACAAGAAAAGTAGAAATCCGCCTCCGGTGTAGCTCATCTACAAGTGAATTAATCTCTGGATACATGATAGGTTCACCAACAAGTGACAAGGCACAATGCCTAGGGGAGAGACCTTCTGCTAATCGCTCCACTTTAACACCTATAGGCAAATTTGTTTTCTTGTATGAGTTGGCATATTAGATGTAGAAAAACACGATACCTACATGAACTTCCATTTGCCTTATCATATTTGTACTCAGGACTATGAAAAATTCACTCTCTAGAGAATCACCCTGAGTAGCACAAAAACATAAATCCTACCCGGAACTCCTTTCATTTGCCTTATCATTTTTGTATGCAGGTCTATGGCAGAGTTCACAATGTCTATAGGATCATCCATTTTCCACCGCCAACTCTTTCCTACAGGATTTGTGTGATGCCTCCAACAGAAAACACATTTGTTTGCACATGCCAAACTTGGAGTTGTCTCCATGCACCTGTTTCGTTTGCAAAAAGAGACAGAGAAAACAAAATCAGATTGTCAATCTATGCAAATCATAGCTTACACAAAAATCACAAGGAAGACTTTGAATGAAATAGCAAAGGAACCTCATACGGTGGTCAGACTTCACGTCGACAAAATATGATGACTATAAGCCATTTTCAACATATCAAAAATTGATATCAACAGAAACAGTCTTTGTGCAAAAGAAAGATGGTATTCTTAAAGGTGTAAGCACAAATGCAGTCTATAAGAAGGTCGAGGAAAAGCAAATTCAAAGAAAGCGGGATTTTGGATGTTTGCCTGGATTTCAAGATTCAACCCATTTAGGAACTCATAGGAATGAGTTTGAGTTTGAATTAAATCTTCTTTTTATGTTTCTAAATTAGTTTTCGTAGTTAGTTTAATTTTATATATATTTTCTAATCTTTTGAATCAATGATATTTAGTAGTTACCAAAATTACTAGATTGAGTTTAGTTTGAGTTAAATCTTCTTTTTTATGTTTGAATCAAGGATATTTTGATCATTTTTAAATTTGTTGAACATAGACTAGGATAGGGTCCAGGAATCAGATTATGCAAGCAGTAATTCCTGATACTGTATTTGAAGCAGTTGTTCGAATTCCTTGTGATACGCAACTGCTATGTCTGTATGTATGATTTTAGTAAAGTCAATAAAGGTTTTGCTAGTCAAAGTAGAGTTTTTAAATATTAATCCTCAGTCCTGTTAGAGATGGGAATACTTAGAGATCTATATATAGACATGTACTACTTTCAGTTGGATAGATATCAAGTTATAAAGACTTTTTTCAGCAACAGTGCTCTTTAAGGATTGTGAAATACTTTTGCTGTTACCCCAAAAAAAAAAAAAAGAGGGATTGTGAGATGCAATTTCAACCCAAGGTGTGATGTCTATGGAATCCTGAGTGATTTCTAGTCTCTTATTCCACTTTTTTTAATCTATCTGCCCTTCTATAAACTTAAGACTCCCTGACCAGAACTTATTCCATCGACCAAGCCCCAACCTTTCCTCTTCCAGTTACCCCCCCCCCCCAAAAAAAAAAAAAAAAAACCTTTCCCAAACAATTAAATCTAGCCCACGAAAGAGACTCAAATAGCAACCAAATACTGTTCATAGGTATTGTTCACAGTCCTAAAACAGTCCAGGTTTTGCTTTCCCATTGTTTGATTTCAACCCCAACCCCAAACTAACCCCCCCCCCCCCTCCCCCACAAGAAAAAAAAAAAAATTAAAACAAAAACCAAAAAATTTAGTTGCTAATAGTAAGGGCCACAATTGGGGCAGGCAAAAACATGGTTCATCCCAACACCACACAATTTTTAGTGTCTTACCAGTACAAAAGACACTATGTTTCACATGAAAAGCATTAGATATCACCAGGGCTGCAACAAGACCGAGCAGAGCCAAGTAGTAGAGTGTGTGACTCTGCTCAGCAAATTTATTAGTGATTGAGCCTGGCTTGTGCTGGAGTCAAGCTTGGGCTTAACTAGTGTTGGATAAGGTCAAGCTCAAGCTCACAACTCAGCTGATGATGGTAAGAAGTGTATATTTAACACCATTATGTCTTGTAGAATTAATTAGATGAGTTGAATAGAGTTATTTTGTGAAAAAAAAAAAGAAGTCTAACTTCACAGATCCTTTCTATTTATTCCTCTCAGTTCTCTCAGCAACTAAACAGAGGGTTCAAGAAAAATAACTTTCATGCCCCCTCATTTTTGAGACTGCAACAATGACAAATTAACATGTAGGATATGATGACACAAAACCCATAACCACCAAATTACTCATATAAAACTACTGACTACCAGACAAATAGTGAGCCAAAAATATATATATATATATATATATATATATAAATAGAAATGTAAAAGAAGGATTCCAACAGAGATTGGGTTCAACAATCATTGAAAGATGTAAAACCAAATCATTCTCAAGTTTCATATGTCCAGACATAATTTAGCAAGTTCATCAAAGCAGCATTAGCAAAGTAGGGGAAAAAATGCTACTGTAACATTATAACATTGTGAATTTGGATGCTTAGAAACATTGATAAGAATAGTGCATCAGGATTAATTGGAAATAAACCACAAAGCTTATATGAAAGCATTGATATCTACAGAGGCGTTGTGCCCTTTGAGGGCACTCCACAAGTGGAAATTTTGCAGACAATCACAATGGCATCATATCCTTATCACCTGTCTGCTTTCTTCTCATCATTGAGTCGAAGTGAAGAAATTTTATACGCTTTACGATTAGCTGATCATCAAAATAATCTTTAGTCCAATAACAATACATGGTTTATAAATCAGAGAGAGAAGGAAAATTTCCATAGAGATATGAAGAAAGAAATCCCTAATTTTGAAAACAAAGGAAGACCTGATTTAAGCACCTATTTTGAGTACCAAAAAATATCCCTAATTTTTATTTTTAAAAAACTGATTGAAAATAAATGTAACCAAAGCTATCAAAAAGAAGACAAAGAATAAGGGAAAAGGGTGAACAGTACTTGCCCTCACAAGGACATTCTTGCTGCTTTGCATCAACATAAGGGAAAAAACTTTTTTTTTAAAGTGAATATTACCCTCAATAGCAAACCTAGAAGAGCCAAGCTTGGGTCTATTTACACTCAGTTCATTTATCAAATGAACTTAAACATGCAGCTATAGCTTGTACATTAATTTAATGAACAAGCACATAACCAAACCGAGCACCATTCAAGAATAGCTCTGTTTGTTCACAGCCCCATAACATCCCTGATTTGAATCAGGATTTTATCTTGTGGTATGAGATATATACACATACTGATAAAAAAATATATATATATATATATATATATGTTCACATAAGATATAAGTAGGCATTTAGAAGCTCCATCTTCACTTCCTCACATCCTCTAGAAAGGGGGAAAAGGAACCCTAATTTTTAGAATGGTACATACATACCCCTCAATTGCAAGCCTACAAGAGCCAAGCTTAGGTCTTTTTTCACTCGGTTCATTTATCAAATGAGCATAAACATACAGCTACTAGCTCGCTACATTAGTCTAATGAACAAGCTCATAAGAAGAGCCAATACTAAGCTGTTCAAGGACAGCTCAGTTTGTTTGCAGCTCCACGACATCTCTGATTTGAATCAGGATTTTATCTTGTGGTGCATGATATAGTACGTAAGTACGTACACTATGTGCATAAAAGATATGTATAATATGGTTGTTGTAAAGAGACACTTTGTGATTATAAGAAGACATTAAGAAGCTCCGTCTTCACTTTCCCCACATCCTTCAAAAAAGGGGGAAATAAAAAGAACAAGAACAAAAAAACAAACCTAAAACAAAAGCCCTCTGCCTCCAAATGCCCAAACACAAGTCACTTATTGTGCCATCTGCATTAAAAGCGGACCAATTTTATTTTTGACAACTACTAAAAGGAAATGAATTGTTATACTTATATTTTCCATTTCCAAGGCTTTGATATTTAAAAACACTCCGACCATATGCAATTGAACACATAATTTATATACCTAGAATCACCAAGTTGAAACTTAAAGTCCAATACTAAAACATGAAACACACCAAACTTACAAGTATAGGTTGAATTCCTACAAAATTTAACAACCCAGGTTATGTTCAAACATGACAAGGTTACAAACACTCACCTATGACTCTCGATGCCATAAAATGAGTGCTTGTAGCAACCTCCACGCCCTCTAAGTTGTGACTTGGTCCATCGACAAAGTTTAACACCACTATGTGAACCAATAATTTTATATCCCTGCAAGAGTATGTCATTTGAATAGGAGTTAAAACAAAAACTGATACTAAATGTAAAAATGAATAGATTAAAGCAATTATAAATCCAACCCAAGCCAGACAGAAGGGCACGAGGCTACTTGGTCAAGATGTTATTCTTATGACAGTAAGCAGCAAACTGATACAGATATAGAAGATTCTTCACTAAAGATATCACAAGTGCTAACAAGAAGCGCATCTACTAAATCCTTTCTATTTTTATTTTTTTTTGATAAGTTACTAAATCCTTTCTAATAATATCACACCGTGACAGTTTACACAGACTAATCCATTAGAAATTTCCTTCAGATTCAAAAGTTACAATAATCTAAACTAGTACTTTTCATACACTTCAAACTGCAAATAGTTCAGGCCAACAGTTTAAAGTAAAATTAAAACCTTTTAAATCCATTTAACATGTGAACCTAAATAATTATGATTTTTTCACAACAATAAAATTAATAGGCACCCAGGGGTGTATAAACCATGTATACAGACGGCAGACCAAAGTGCCTATACATTCCTATACAATGTCAAAGAACCTAACCATTCTATTAACTACAAAAAAATTCCCAAGAAATGAATTCCCTATACAAGTAGGGATTCACCCTTGGGGTCACCATAAATATTATTTTTTTCTGGGGACACACCCCATCAAGAAATAAATTTTTTTAAAAAAAAAGAATAATTACAAATATCACTAACCACAATATAGTTTCAAAAACAAAAAATTAGGAAAATGGAGAAAACTACTGAAAATGGGGCAATTTCTACTAATAAGATGAAAAATGTCCAACCCAACCAATTTACAGTTAAACAAACAGGCCAACCCAAATATACTGCGATTTTATAAAAATATTAGAATTGCAACGGGGACAATATTAGAAGGATGATTCAGTAATTGAACTCTAGCACTGAATTGAGAACCTCAAGATTTTTTTTAAATGAAAATTTGCCAGAAATTTATGACGTTTATATAAAAGTCCTGAATACTAAATAAATGTTCAAATTTTGAGAGAAATAATAATAAAAAAAAGAAGCTAAAAATGTAAATAAACAACACAAATTACAGCGTCAACCAAAAGAAACCAGCATAATTGGGCATAGTTTCCTGCTCCCTACGAAGAAGAAAGAGAAGTACATAGATATGATAATTTAGTGAAAAAACAAAAGGCTGATATAAATTATTAAAATCCTAGCATACATTTATTTTAACATTAAGAAATCGGAATAGAGCCATTTAGAATGCCAAACAATAAACCCTATTCACCACACACCCTATTTCTAATTGCAAGAAGAATCGTTAAAAGAAACTACCTGTTTCTCTAGGCTTGCTCTAATCACAGGAGTGACCATTTCTTTTTCACCATTCAGTTTAGCATTAGACTCAATTACTGTTGTTGATTTCCTTGTAGGACCTTTGCCCGCAATGTCCTCGAGATCAACAACACCCGAATCTTCGCCATTCTCTTCTGTGTCATCCTCATCGGACCAGTCGATTATCTCAGAGTCACCTTCATTAACATCTCCAGAACCAATATAACCCCCATTTTCCAAAGAACCACCCTTCAAAACTCCAATTAACTTCCTACTCCAAACATCAAAAAGCCTCGTCCAAATCACCTCCATCAACATCCCCCTCCCAAACTGGCAAAACCTCCAGTGCTCCAAGAGCTCGCATCCGCCTCGAGAAATCCCTCGCAACTGCATTAAATGCCGCGCCATACAACCGGCTTCCCACGCCAAACACAGCGAACTTACACTTAGTAAGCAGCAAAGATCCAACTCTAAAGTCATCGGCGCTTTCTGCCAACCAATTGGCAAAGAATCCACCGTTGGGAGGGGGCTTGCCATCTTCCCAAGTGGAAGCGACGATCAAGACTAGGGTTTCTTTGTGGAGGTCTTCGGGCTCATAGTCTTTGGGATCGACGAGGTCGAAAGCGAGATCATTGGAGGTAAGAAGATTGGAAAGACGCTGAGCTAGGGTTTTAGAAGTACCTGTTTGTGAGACGAAGAAAAGCTTGCCTCTGCGAGACGTGAGATTAGGGTTAGGGTTCGGGGAGGAGAGCTTGAGTTGTCTGAGGCGTCGGGATTTGTAGAAGCAATAGAAGGTGGTGGCGGAGAGGAGCGCGAGGAGGGTGAGACGAGCAGAGACGGAGGCAGTAGACATCGTGGTCTCTAAATCTGGTTTTGCTATTTTAGGGGAATCGAAAATGTCGTTCGCGTTAGAGGGACGCGATCATTTTGTACGCAGTGACTGAAATCGATTCTCATTGCTAAACTTGGTTGTTGTAGCGCCTGTATGATCAATGAAAAGGCGGCAAAGGAACTCTCGGTCTGAAGTTTTTTTTACAACCGCAACTGTTTGGAACAACAGAAATTTCATTTTTGTTTTCCGTTCTAACGAAATCTTCCACTTTCTCTTGTCAATTCCCTCCTTCCCAAACAATTTTGATGTTTTGAAATGAGATTTGTTTGATTGAAAGAAGAAAAAAAAAATAGTTGTTGAGATATAATTTTTTTAAAATATATTTTAAAATTTTATAATTAATTTTTAAAAAATTATAAAAATACATGAATAACTCTAAGGAGAAGTAGCATCACGGGTGACAACCCAATAACTATCAATAACTGCTAAAATGTTACCCCAAATTCAAAATTTTTCACTCTAACGGTAATGGCATCAAGAGTTGGAAAATGGCAGCAATACTTTTGGGGTGGCAATTTTTCAAACTCTGGAGAGAGAAAGAAGAAGTTGCATAAAGTCCGTTCTGCCATTTTCAAGTTTTACTGTTCTCTCAACGACTCTATTCAACCAAAAAATTTTATAAATACAGAAATTTTCAGAGATTTTGAAAGAGAAAACTTACCAAAGGCCGAAAAATCGTTTGTCGTGAAAATAGCTGTAAATTTCTCTACTCCTGATTTGTCTTCAAACCTTGTGGTTGGTAATCGCAGATCTGAAGAATGAGGCACAAAGGGAGTAAAATGGGAAGGAGGTGCAAAGGGGAAGGGGAAGGAAGAGGAGGCACAGAAGAAAAAGGAAGAACGGCTCGGGTGCAGGGGAAAAGAAATACAAAGACCTTCCCTCCCTGTTTGGCCTATATATATATATATATATATATATAAGTGATACCCATTTAAAATAAATGTTTTACATTAGTTAATTGTTTTATATTTTAAATTAATTAAATTTTTGTAACTTAAATTGAATGTTTTAATTTTAGCTTATTTATTTCTTTATATATTTTTGTTAATTTAGGGTGAATTTATTTATTTAGTTCATTTTTACAATTGAGGAGTTTTTTTTTTTCTATTTTAGTTAATTATTATTTAGAATTTAAATTAATTTTTAAATTAATTTAATTTTTGTAATTTAAATTGAATTTTGAAATTTAAAATTTAAAATTTTTACTATAAAAATATATTCGTTAAATTATGATCGTTATGAAAACTATACCCGTTAAGTTTAATTATATTTTTTAATAAAAAATATTAAAATGTCACCCCATTTTGGCATCTGTCATTGGAGTAGATTTATAATTTAGATATGTTAAAACATTGTTTAAGGTTACAAATGAGTAATTTAACACTCCAAAATGACAACTCCCTTTGAAGTTGTTCTAATAATTTAAATTTTAAAAAATTAAAAAAATATACTTTGTGTGTCTATGGTGTCTAAGTTTGACATAAAATTTATCGAGTTAAATCAAATCACTTGAATATATGGCAACCATATAAACTAAATCTATTACATGGACAAGGTATGTTTTTTGTAAGTGTAAAATTTTACACCTTTCATAATTAATGAATTTTTAATTATTGTGCTTTAAACTTTTTATTTTTAATTTTTTTGCACATTAACTATCTTAATTTTTTTTTGAAAATCCAATATGTAGCTCAAAAATTCTATAAAACAAATAACAATTAAAATATTTTTCAATTTTTTTTTATGAAAGTGTAAAATCTTACACTTTTTTTTTTAACTAAAAGTGTAAAATTTATACTTTTGCTTAGACGAATTTTTATATGTTTTGATCAATTTTTTCTTTAAATTTTTATATGTAATATCGATCTTACTTGATAGATCTCGATGTTTAAAATTCAAATATATAAATTTTATTAAAAATAGATTTATAAATTTTAAATGATCGAATTTTAAAGTTTGAAAAAAAATTTGAAGTTGTTTGCAGATTTCACGAGATTGAACAGAAATGATATTTTCGGGTCTAAATAATTAAAAAAATTTATGAATTAATATGTTAGGGTTTGGACTATATAATAATTTTGATACTTCTCATAGACTATTGGTCGAGCGACCTTAAAATATATTAGCACTTAAATGTTAATCAAATGAACACTTGATACATAAGAAAGTTAAATTTGACAACAAATTTTAACTTCATAAACATGTTTCCTTTTTTCTAATTTTTTTTTACAACACGAATGCACACGTGCCCACACACACACACACACACACACACACACATATATATATATATATATATATATAAAAGAGACTAAAAATTTGCCAATAGATCTTATCTTGATAAACATGTTCTTATTTTATTTGGAATAAGAATGTGTATTGCATCCGTTTCTTGTTTCCCCTTCTCTCAGTTGTGTTCATAGAAATTCTTTTATACCAAATGAATGAGAGACGTGTTTAATGTTTTTCAAATTTTTTGAAAACCAAACATTGACAATTTTAACAAAAGCAAGCATTTTATCATTCATATTCAAATATAGGGTTCAATGCTCTTATAGCATAAAAGGCTAATAAACCATAAGCTTGTTATATTTGTTTAAACTAATTAAAATGAATGTTAATTACCCAGAATTTAAAATAAAATCTAAAATTCATATGAAAAAACTCAAGGTTTTAAAAAAGTTAATAAGCGGTAAAAAAAAAGGACAGAGAGACTGCTTTCAAACTATTTCACTAAAAGAGGGAGAAAGAAAGATAGAGAGCATATGGGTACTTTTAATTAGCCATTTACTTATTTTAAGAATTTGAAAATAACACATTTTCAGAGGATCTTTTTGGTATAAAATTCCTTTACAAATACCTCACCTAAATACAGCCTTGAAGTATTTTTCTAAATTTAAAAAAAACTTAGGTTAATCAATAAAATGTGACACCCAGTTGAGCTCAAATTGAAGAATTCTAGGTATATGGCCATTTTTCTCTCCCTTCCCTCGCCAATTAAACCTACCCAATTCAAACCGAACTCCTAAAAGAGTGGTGCAAGTACTCACTTTCCACGTAATTGACATGAGTTCTATTCCCCCTCCCCATATTATTGTATAAAAAAAAAACTATCCAATTCATATGAATAGGAAGTTCAATCCAAAGTCTCTGGGTAAACTACCAAGAGACTTTACCAACTTGACTCCTCCAACAATAGCATATATAGGTACATCATTCAACTTCTCAACTCCTTTCTTTGTTGTGACTAACCTTAGAGAAATTGTTTCTTCTCAACTCCTTGAAGATTTTCCAAACAGGATATCAAAAACCATCTACATAATCAGATTCCACCCTTTTATGCATTCATCCCTCTGTTCTGCCATTGCACAAGAGAGAGCATAAACAAGTTCAAAATCTTACAAGATCTACCATCCATTTAAGCAAATATTAGAAACAATATTGAAGTTGAATCCAATTAGCTTGTACTCAGAGCATATCATGACAGTCCACAAATAAATTCCCCCCAAGCAGAACACCGGATTTAAACAGAGTTTTTTTTTTTTAAATGCCAGAGACCTGTCAACCCCAATTCTTTTGGACGCGGGGCTATCAGACTACATATTGGGTAAGAGGAGACAGAATTAATATGCATGTAGGCACAAGATTTTACTAACAAAGGCATACTTAACATATGTAGCAAATAGGGTATTATTTTAGAAACATGTATATGCCAACAATCATCACACGTCTTGCCAAACCACTCCTTTTTCACCATTTTGTCTGTTTGGTCATCTTCCGGGTAAAATTTCTCTCTCCCCCTCCCCCAATTATACATATGTTTCTGAAAGGTCAACTAACAACTCATTATCACAACCATTCAATGCATTGCATACTCAGCAAAGAGTTGGGGCCATGACTCATGAGTAAGAATGCCATCATGACCAGAAAGAAAAATGACTTCATTACTGAAAATGATAATTAATGTGTTGTAAACTATGCTGTTTTAAAATTCTAAACTTAATCTTGTATATATAAAAATGAAAAAATTCATCCCAATTGATGCTAAACGCCTAAACGTGAATGATTTCATTTCTCTATTAGATGTCAAAAAACACCCCCAAGAATCACTAAGTGTAAAGACATTACAAAGAGGGGATATCTGGTAACTGTTCATGTTAAAAATGATGAATAAATGATCTTATATTTCTCACAAAAATTGACAACGAGAATCAGCGCTCTTCTTTGTAGTACAAGGGAACTAAAAACTTGCCTTGGCTATGTGGTATGGCAACATGGGGAAGAATATGAACCCAAAGAAAATTTGGGTCATACAACCCACACTTCAAACAGGGTTTCAGGGCCGCCACATTGTTTTTTGGACACAGATGATGCCCTCCTTATCCTGAGCAAAAGTCATGCGGATCTCCCAATGCAAACTTCTCAATATTCCCTCTAGTGGATCAAGTATCTCCACCTTATCTCGTATAATTGCCCAGCCACCAGGCCTTAATATACGATCCATCTCAATAACAATTGCCACTGGCTGCTTACACCTGCAAAACCAACGTTCCAGAATGGGGAACAATAATTATTAGAAGAGAAGTCTAGTTCTTTCTCTTTCCAAAAATGTTGGATGAAAATTTCAAAATTCTGTCAAATATATATTTTTTTTATAAGTTAAATCTATCTATCCATATATATATAGAATAATGAATATGGCAGAAAAGAATAGTGAGCAACAAAAGAGGAACCCAAACATGACTGCTACAGTTTTGATGCCATTCGAAAGGAATTAGAAATATTTTATTTTTGTTGGAGAAATTATATGTATTATAATTATGAATATGGCAAAGAAGAGCAGTGAGCAACAGAAAAGGAAGCCAAACAAGACTGCTACTGTTTTGTTATTCGAATGCCACTCCAAACCTTCACTAAAGGGATTAATAAATATTTTATGGTTTTTTTATAATTGGAATATTTTATGTTTATTGGAGATTATTTTGCTGGTTAACATGGATTTTGGTTGGAATCCTAAGTTGCATACTTAACAACAGTGTCATTGCTGATACTTCCATTGCATTCTCATCAATCCCATCAAAGAGCGGACAAATCTTGGTGTAAACTTTAAACCAATACATGTCTGTCCTGAAGTAATACGGTCTCCCAACTTTACCAACCTTTATGAAAGGGAAAAAACATTAACAAAAAGACAAAAACCAACAAAATTTAGAACTTCAGATGGACTATATTCACCACCCAATTACAAGCAAAGCAACCTATCCACGTTGTCTTATAACAGGCACCTCACACACCAAAATGGTTAAAAATCAAAGCAAGAAGGCAATCAATCAACCAACCAACCAACCAAACACCAGACCCCAAAAATGTAGAATGTATGTGCCACATAGTATGTTGGTGCAATGTTGGGCCTGTAGAACATTTAGAGGCTGACCAATTTGTTAGGTCCAAACAAATGGGCTTGAATAAACAACCAACTGAATCAGCACAATCTTTTACATCAGATGAATGAATGAGCTGCACTCTTAGAATGGATAAAAAAGGAACACAGGATTTAAAAAACCATTAGTGGAAAAAATTCACTTTAACCTGTTCTTAAGCCGTGAGAAGAGATGATCAGCATGCAAAAGGTCGTATGATCTTGGATAAGTACCAAAAGACTCGCACCAATCATGGTAGATGCCAACAAGTCCACGTTCAAAGATTATGGGAAGTGTATCTGGTGCATGCACGGGGACCACATTCATAACCCAAACCTTTTGTTGTAAGAGAGCAGCTGCGAATCTGTATTTTTAAGATGAACGTTAACATTCTATACTGCAAGTACCTGTGTATTTAAGTCACTGTTCCATTACCAAAGAGGTTGTGGAGGAACCAAGCTACCATACTAGCATAAAAGAAAGAAAGCAGTGTAATTTTTGAAGATGAAAAGTTACCCCCCCCAAAAAAAAAGTTCGAAGAAAAAATTTTTTTTTTAGCATTTCTATTATGCATACCCTCCATTGATGGCTTTCATGTCCATTATATTCCGGACATTTGACCACTCAATGCCCAGTCCAGGGAGATAGGACATGTTAACAATAGATTTCCAGTGCTCAGTGTCTGCAATCAATTTCTCTCTATTGTTCATCCAGTCTGGAAAAGTTTCAAGCCTCTTGGGCCATTCCTCAGGCCACTCGGTTCCACGTTGTTCAATGGAAGAAGGAATGGTGTGCAAGCAAGTTTTCATTGGAATATACCTGTTGCAAATAAAATGTTACAATCAACAAAGAAATGAACATGAAAAAACAAAACAAAAACAAAAACAAAAAAGATAAGAATGCTTCCTTTCTAGCAGGCCTATGATACCATGGAATCTTCTGATGCAATTCTATCACTTGAACTGCAAAACGTAATGCTCCACTTATGTCATGAATTATAATATCCCGCACCTACTACTAGCAGAGGTTTATTGGCAAGATGGCCTGAAGGACTACCATTTCCATGGCATAAATAAAATGTTTGGGTAGTTTTGCAGGGCAAAAAGTTTGTTTGGTTTCCTTTGTGCTACCATCTTGTATCATGGGTATCTAGGTCACTTTAATAGCCAAAACTAATAGTTTTTTCAATGTCAATATATGAATTTATCTAAGCCCTGAGATGCACTGGATTAGAATATGTACCTTGTAATCATCATAA
Source organism: Nyssa sinensis (assembly GCA_008638375.1). NCBI lineage: Eukaryota > Viridiplantae > Streptophyta > Magnoliopsida > Cornales > Nyssaceae > Nyssa > Nyssa sinensis. Next base: position 4,834,724 of record CM018038.1, on the reverse strand, counting down.
TAAAAGTTCTGTTTATCTTAAGCTGTGGATAAATCTACAATTATAATAAATTATGTAATGTTGCATAAACCTAACCCTCCCCAAACCCCGCAGTGACGGGAACCTCGTGCACTAGGTTTGCTCTTTCCATCAACATCTCCTACTCCAACATTCACCAGCGATAGAATTCTTTTAAAATAGTCAAAACATCGAAGTCAACCATCTTAATATAGTTAATATTAATGTGCCCTTGTAAATTTCCATATCTAAATGCAGATTGTCTCACTTTTTCATACACACAATTAAAGTAAAATATTGCAAGTTAAAAAAATCAAATGAATGATTTGAAATGTTGAATACTCAACTAAGCTTTTATCCCAACTATTTGGGGTTGGTTGCATGAATCTTGTTCATCCTTCTACTCTTTTTAAGGTCATAGATTCAATTACACCACAAGTTATTTGAAGTGTTGAATGTTGATGGCTAATCACTTTTTTGATAAATAAATGTTGATGACTAAATCATAAAAACGAAAAATATACGTATATGTACGTATGTTTGTGCACGCGTGTGTGTGTATATATATTCTGCAAGCACATCCCAGCTCACCATGTAGCATCTGGGTTCTCATCTTCCTTGCACAGGGGAGGATTTTTCTTTCTTCTCAACTCATATATATCATTTGATTCTGGCTTCTGATATATTTTGATGCCTACTTCACTGACTTCATCAGCTTTATGAGCCAGGATATTCCAACAGATAGATGCTGTCAGTGAGGACATGGCTGGAAAAGACACAAGCAAATGTCACATTCATAAAAGAAAAAGAAAGTGACACCACAAGGAAGAACTTGCATGGATGATGCAGCAAATATAAGTACAATTAGACAGTTGCTTTCCACAGTTCCGTGGTGCACAGACACAAAAAGGTTCCATGCGGTTGACTGCAAACAACCAGGCACTAAGATATTAAAAGAAGTTGTGTGGATGGAAGAGGAGGTGAATCACATGGTCTGAAATGGTCAGGGGAAAGGAAATTGATAATGCAGCTTTACCTGACTGCACTATCAGAGAAGAAATTGATTGAGTTCAACTCAAATATGTCAAGCGGAAAGCCTGTTTGGATACATTTTTGTTTTCATTTTTTTTTCCTTGTATTTTTTAAAATGAAAAATATGAGAATTTTGAACATAGATGTGGTTTGGGTTCTTTTCATTTTCTAATGAATTCGGATTTTATAAAACAACAAAGCAATTTTTATTTGTTCATGAAAAAAAAAAGGCCGTTTTCAGAAAAGAAATTTCGAAAAGGCTCTCGAGAACGCTGTAACAAACCTGTTTTCTATTAGTGTTTTCATTTTTTCAATGTTCAAGAACAAAAACATTTTTTTACGCATCCAACTGAAGATCCAGGCCAGACTGTTAATCCTCTCAAATGAGCCATGCTCTAGAAGAATAATCAATTAGACAAATGACAAGAGCATAAGTTGTTATATTGCCATGAGAGGTTTGGTTGCTTAAATACAAAGTAACAATATCATAGCACAAACAGACATGGTAATAAAGACATTCTTCCTAGCATGAATGAGTATATTGCTTTCTCAGAGAACAATGTTTGCTATTCAATGTATTCATGCATTGCCAATTGAAATTCGTTAAGTATGTAACAAGGCCAAACCTTCTTCATCTTCAATGCTGTCATGTTTAGTTGACAAGATAAAGTACCCACCAGGCCTCAAAATCCTATTCATCTCCAGAAGAAGCTTACCCCCTGCAAATTAAGGGAAAATAAATTCCTTCAAATATTGATGCTAATGAAAGAAATGTTATTTATAGTGAAAAAAAAATGGGAAGAAGGAATAAAATAAGAAAACACAAACCATTAGAATGCCAAAGTATGCGACATTCACCACAATGAATTGCATCAAAAACACCACTAGGGAAAGGAAGCCTCCTAGTTCCAAAAGGGCTGACCACTGCAGGAAAGCCACGCTCAAGGGCAACCTGTGCTAAGTCCACTAAGTCATCCTTCAACCCTAGCGTCAGTGTCAATACATCTTTATCAAGTAGAGAAGCCCCAAAGCTAGAATCGGTACATCCAATGTCCAGTGCCATGCGAATATTTTTTCCCCACTCAATGTCTGGTACCATCTATTGGATCCAACCAAATCTCATAACATCAAATATACTTGAGAATAGTGAAGTGATTACCAAAAGCAAATTGGACTCCACAGATAACTTCAAGATTAATAATCATGGTAACTGTCGACTTGTAGAAACCAGTCAGCAGATATAAGTGTGAAGTTCTCTAAATATACGTAAAGTGACACGCAAAAGATAAAATGAAAGCAATATAGTTCTGAATTCAGCCAAACTAAGCTAGACAAAATTGGACAACCATACCTTTAGAACAGCAAGTTGCATAAAATTGTATTGCTTTATGTGCAAATAATATAATTATAATAATACATCTTTCTTCGAGGTCTATGCTAGTTAGACAACCTACTTTGTTTCATTTCTTTCTTTCCCGTGTAGGGAAACAAGAGGCATAAAGCACCCAGACTTTTATATTTTTCAAACGTAACAATAACAAATTCAGCTATTCAATTGTAAATCAGAACATAATTGTACTTATCAAAAAAAAATCAGAACATAATTGTATCTGTTCTCTACGAAGAAAATGCTAGCTGGTTGTATATTCTTTTCTAGAACCTCCATTCAAGTCTGTTTAAAGTAGGAAATTTAGAGGCATTGAGCAGCTAGAATATTGTAATTCGCATGAAAATTCCAAACATTTTACCTCTTCAATGGATTCAAGATAGTGCAGAATTCCACCCTTGAATTCAGACTGATTATGGGGAAAAGTGAGATATTCTCCGGACTCCCCCAACCAACTCTGTGTCTTAATGAATGCAGCTAATTTGGGATGTGCTACGTTCTTATACAATATCTGCCAGATTTCAAACATTACCATCAGAGAGAATCAAGAAAATTGTAACCTACTCATAAGCAGATCATCTAAAGCGAAGGCATATTGAACCCCATTATATACCTTCAATTTGCTTTCAGGCCAGCTTACTGGAGTCCCATACCCCTCATGGGGAAGAGGAACAAGACACATTGGAGGCGTTCTAGGGCAACTCCTCTCATGGTGCCGATAACTCTGCAACCTTCCAGTGGCACTTTCAATGTCAATACAAGGAATGTAATTATGCTTGCTTCTTGTGCTACAAAGTTTCCAAGTATAATGTGCTTTTGGATCAAACAAAGGGCCCAATTTCTTTCTCTTCTTCCCTGTGCTTCTCGATCCATCACTCCCATCTTCAACCTTCTCAACTGCTCCTTGATCCACATCTACACCACCAGCTAAATCACCATCCCCTTCCACCTCCTCGTCCGCTTTGCCTTCACCATCCACTGCTTCCTCTTCTTTATCATCTTCTTGTTCTTGCCCTTCCTCTTTTTGCAACTCATTACCCTCAGATCCCTCTAACCCATGATTCTCTTTATCTACATTCTCTCCCTCTTTTTTCTTATTAGCTGCTTCTTTCTCATCTATGAGTCTATCAGACACAGACCCATTAACCTTTTTTCTGTCTTTCTCTTCCAAATCAGATTCAAATTCCTTCCCTTTCTTGTCCTCTTTATTGACCTGATTCTTTTCTGGTTCTTGCTTGTGAGAATGAATCTCAGGCTCTCTCACCCTAGCATTCGAAGATACAGGTTCTGCGATATCGCTAAAAGTATTTCTTTGGGAGGTCACAGAAGAAGAGGAAGAAAATACGGACCAAATGAATATAAAACACAGACCCAAAATGGCCACTGCCGTCATCTTTACGCAAAACCCATATGAGCGTTTTGCTTGGCGACCAAACCGAGTAATAGCCATCTCTCTCTGAGTCTAAATCCAACAATTGTTTTTACACAGAAAAAACTAAAAAGACAACATCAAACAAAAAAAATCTATGCGCAGATGAGAAATCAAACAAATAGTAATAACAATGCTATAAATTAGAAGAGTACAATAATGGGAAGATAGTGAAAGTTATAGCTTTACATCAGAAGTGAGAAGGAGTTAACGATCTATACAAGGGTTTCAAACTAAATCAAGAAGAAGAATTACTTACCCAAAAAAGAAATTTTTTTTAGGAAAGTTGAACTGAGAGTGGGCATTTGGGGTAGGCACCGTTGGAATCAACTTACATTAATATGCATTAACGAAATTACCCTCAAGAATTATGTTAGAAAACGCCTGAACTTTGTTCTTCAGATGGGGTTTGTTTGGTAAAATTAGAATTGGCATCTACCTAATTTAACCTTTTACAATATATATATATACACACACACGACTATATATACATACAAATTTAAGTATATACAAACATTTAAGAGGGAGAAAGAAGAAGAAAAGTAGGAAGGGAGGCAAGAACAAGGTCAAAGATATTCGTTGTTATGTTTGTTCTACATTGACATGGTTAAGAAACTGTAGAGATTACATTTCTTTTATTACAAAGAGGATGAAGAGTCCACTTCGGAGCAATGTTTTACAATCGGAAATCAGTTGGTTTTCTGGTTCGGGCTAACATTTAAAATCATTAATGGTAAATTCATTATATTTCGAAGGATCTGTTTGAACTCATGAAAATGAAATTTAAAATAAAAAAAATAAAAAAAGTGCAGAACCAAAGTAAATTTAACATTTCTTAATTTTTTAAGAAGCTATTTAAGAAATTTAGAATTTTTCTTTAATTTATTATTAAAATTATTAAGCAATATTTTTATTACGTCATGATTTGATGTTCTTTATTTCAGTTGACTAATATGATCCTTTTGGTTTACCAGTCACTGTCTCATTGACTTGACGGTTTACAAAATTGAGACTTATTTACGTGGAATAAATTCAAAATTGAATTTTTTTTTCTGTATAAAAAAAGTAACAAAAAACTGGATTCAAGGAGTATTATAGAACTAGCAAAACGGATAATATAATTTCAAGAGTCAAGACCTCCCTCAATTGTTTCCTCTGTTAGTTGGGAAGAAAATGAGAGGAAAAGGAAAAGGAAAAGGAGAGATTTAAGAAAGAAGAGGAAGGGAAATGAGAAAAAAAAAAGGAGGAGGAAGAGGATTTTTCGTTCTCTTTCCAAAAATAGGAGAAGAAAAAAAAAAGATTACATTGTCTCCAAAGAAAATGATAGAATATTAGAATTGATGATTTTGAAAATTAAAATTTCAATTTAACAAAATTTACGTCAATCGATACGACAAATGTAAATAGCAAATTGTACGATCTCCTTGTTAATAACTTAATACAAAATGTAAAATATAAAAATTTGTTACTTTCATTGAATTATCAAATTTTAAAAATAACAAATACATGTAACAAATTTGTATACGATACATCAAATGACCCATTTGCTATCTTAATTTTCATGGGTATTTTAAAGTTGATTTTAAAGAATTAATGATTACTTATTTTTCTCCTGTTTTTTTAAAAAGTGGATTCCTATTTAATCTTTGCCACTCAGCATAATTAAATACTTGAAGAAAGAATTATCCCCCCCTCTTCCTCTCCCTCGACTAATTCCCTCCCCTCCCCTTCTTATTCAAACGAACTGAGTAAATACAATTCAATTGTTATTGAGTTTTGTAATGATAAAAAAGCAAATCTCCTCCAATTTGCATTCAGTCCTCTGAATGAATTTGTTCTCACAAGGAATAGAAACTTGGATCAATTGGTGGGTGCGAGAATAGTGTGTTTAGCTGTATCACTTAGGTAGTGAATCAAAAATCAATAAATAGAGCAATTCTTTTTATTTCTCACATGTATTGTTCTGAAAAATATGGAATGAAATTATGATTAAAATTCATATTCAGCTTAAAACAATCTTCCTTAAATATTCTGCATCAAAGCATTAAAGAAGGAGCATAACATTCTATATAATTACAAGCAGCCAGGATTCAGAGCAGTCTACCCAATATTCAAGCAGGGCATGCCGCTTTCCTTGTAATCTACTATACTAAACCAACTCTTCACTAGACTGGCTTCTGTTCTTCTAACCATCCTAAGTTAATACTCATACAAAGAACAAAGAGTATTGTCGGTCTCTTAACAAGTCTCCTTCGGAAACTTCCTGTGTTATGATGAGAGAGACTAGTTTTGTAAAGTACTGGTGGAAACTGAGAGAGTAGTACTGGCAGGACCTGGAGCTGCAGAGTCAGGAGAGACTGGAGAGCGCTGTGGCGAGTTCTGCTGCGGAGCCTTTTCCTGGGATGCTTGCATATTGATCTTTATCCTGCATTCCAAAAAAAAGATGTCGTAATTCTTTTTTCCCTTTCATCTATATATTTTCTTTTCTTTTTTTTCCTGTTCATGGGCCGAGTCCCTGGTTCAAATACTCTTCAATGACATCACAGCAAATCAAGGTTCAAGGGGCTCCTCTTACAGTTTACTGAAAATGGGGCATTTCAGAAGCCCCATTGTCCTGCTGCTTTAGCAATATGATGGTAGAACCCTCCTGAACCATGATGTAGCATGCAGTGGCCAGAGAGAGAGCAGACTATAAAGGTATTGACCCGTGCCCTTCAGTCTTTGCATAGACAAAAGCTGATATACAAGATAGATACTAAAGTGGCGAGGGAGACTTACATCCATATTAATTACATACATTGAAATGTGATTCACATTTAAATGGAAGCAGTAAAACCAATGAAAGAGATATGAAACACTTTTCACAAATCTTACCTGTTGTGAATATTTACATATTCATCAGTTTCATCCAATATCTCCTCCTGAAATGAGCAAATATGGGTGAAATGTGATCAGCAAGAACCATTATAAAATAGTAAAAGATAATGTAACAGTTATTTCTTTACTTTTTTTTATACATAAAATAAAATAAAATTTGGTCAGATGAAATGTTATTTCAAGTAGCATTCTTAAAACCGAACAGGAGCTGAAACCATTAGAAGGGGGTCAGTCATCAGTTCGAAGATAATCTCTCCAGTGCAGCTTCCCGGCCAATGACATCAACACTAAAACAGAAGCAACATTTCCTATACTTTTCTTAAAAGAGGAATTGGGTTCTAGAAATTCATCTCCAGAACTTCTAAATCTAAATACTATTTGCAACACCATCCTCAAAAATTGGGTTCCAGCATGTGGCACTTGCACCACTCTAATATAGTGAATCTGAAGAATTCGGTCCATGAAGTTCATGACAACCCCATGAAAAAAGGGAAAGGCTTGAATCATGACGATTCAACATTGTTTCCATCATGAATCATCATCATGATATCCATGTTGGAAAGGTATATTAGAAAACAGTAATCCTTTACAAACAGAATTTTATTTGCAACCTCTCATATAGAATGATGTGCTCATTGGATTTCAATGTGGCTTACAATTTCAAAAATGCCTCTATCGCATTATTCTGGACGGAGACTCTGTATAAAAATTATGCTTGTGTAACATACCCAATAGGAAAATCATGTAGACCAACTGATGGTCAGCTACAAACCTGTGGCCTGTGCACTGGGTCAGTATGTACGCATATTAAAGAATACAACTTTTCAGTATACCTGAAGAAGCTCCTCAATGACATCCTCCATAGTAATTACACCAACAACCTCTTCATTGGGTGGGAATTCTGGAATGGGAGCATTTTCCACATCCAAAATGCAAAACGAACAACCTTTGTGTCGCTTCTTAAAGGCAGGAGTAGCTGGAGGACTTTTCTTGCTCAGTTGATCTCCATCATTCTTGGTCACAGTTTTGTCAGCATCACGTGACTCTGAATTAATCCCCTGATTTTGAGTATCAGCAGTAGCACCCACTAGATGATGTTCTGATGACCCATAAAGTATAGCAGTTATATATAATCACGGGACATCAAATCAGGTAAAGGAAGCCAGGTATGCTAACCCAGCTTGCAGTATCGATCATGGTAAGGTCAGTTGGGATAATTATGCTTAATGACAAAAAAAATAGCTCTTTTACCACTACTAGACAACAGCTTGAGGGGCCATCACTTTAATTAGAAAAACTACATGGGATTCAAATATAAAGAGTGAGATATGTTAAGATTCAAGATGTTCACCCTCTTTAGTTTTCTTTGGTGTCTCGTTCAGATCCTTGTATACAACAGCAATGTGGCTGTGACCCTTCTGAAATTCATTCAGAATATCATAAAGAGGCATGTTCTCCGAAACCCTGTAAAGTAAAAATAACGATATTAAACAAGCATGTTCATAAAAGAATATAACAAGATAACTAAGCAAGCATGTTCAACCAATCAATATTGGTCATTATTCAAAAACAACAGAGGATTGAAATGTTACTGTTTAGAGGAAAAATTAGGTCCTTATTGGCTCTAATCTATGTAAGATAAGGTCAAACTCATACTAGTAGGAACAGGGCTAGGTGTACGCCCTGTTTAGCACGTCCCATTGCCATCCCTACAGTGTGACCTTGAGCCCAAACTGGACTACCTAGTACCAACCTGCTTTAACTGATTTCAGGTGATTCCAGTAACTTTATCTGTAATGATATGTTTTGTTGTCATACTACTTTAACTTGGTGATTCAAGATGATTGACAAGGGACATCAATCCTCTAAAATACAGAAACTCGGGATGCTCTGCATGCAAAAAGTAATCCTTTCTTTGCATCCAGCTCTAGAAAGGACCATAGATCCCATTAAATTATGGGGGCCATGTATCCTACATGATAAGAGAAAATGAGAAATGAGGTTTGCCCTTACCGAGGAATTTTTCTTATTATCATTTTTCTGAGAGGGACTGAATCTTCTGGGTCAACTGTTAATAGATTTTTAACCTGCAGGCGTTAGAGATGATGAATCAAGTCTAAGCAAAAACAATTAGAAGAGAATACAAATCATTTATAGAATACATGAATGATGTGAAAAGGGTTGGGTTAACTAGATCAAATCTAAATTTGAAGACAAGCCAGGATTATTAATTGCACATGAAAAGAATTAGACAGGTAACTAGAAAGTGCTCGGTATTTTAATCTACAACTTGAGAGGTTACAATATATCGTTCAACAACTTAATTCAACTCAATAAGACACGCCAATCGAATCAGGTAAACAAGTCCTAATGTGTCATTCAGTTATCAAGGGCCATAGAGTGTTTTCTATTTGTGCCCTAGAAGAAATAAAAGATTTTAAAATAAAAGATCATGATTGAAGAAAGGTTTAGGCTGTATTTCAACCTAATGCAACCTTTTTCCTTAATCAGACCTTGGGAGTGGCCATTTGAATATGAGGGGGCCCTAAACATGACATAATTGTAGTTAACCAATATCCACAGTACATCATATACTCTATAAACTACCAGATCACAGCTGACCACTCAACCTCGTCAGAAGTAAGTTTTCGGCTTTGACTTTGAAAAGAAACAGTGTAGGTTTTCAGCTCTGAACCCCCAGTAAGAGAAAGGAAACTCCAGTTTAATACAAATTTTACAGTACTTTTCATCAGGCTATCCATTCTGTGTAAAAATAAATATTGGCAAATTGATGTGAATGATGTACCGGGGAGATTTGGATAGTATTACAAGAGAAAAGAAAAACCAGATTTGAAGACCAACACAGTTATTTGGAAAGATTCTAATTTAGGACTTGACTAATAGATTAATTATGCTTAGTTTAATTGTTGTTTTCAAGTTTATTAAATTATTTTATGCTAGAGGTATTATTGTAACTTTGTTCATGGGCATTAGAGTGGGCTGCCATGTTGGGCTCAGTTATGTATTTCTGGAATAGCTTGGATGGGTCTATTTGGATTAAAAGGAGCCCAAGTCTTTGACTCAAACTTGGCCACCAAGATCAATGGTCTCCAAGTTCTAGTGGATGAAATCTTTAAAAGCTCTCAACTTAGATGTGTGATACATCTCCTCTTAGGTGTGATTGCCTAGGTTTTTCTTTTCCTTTTGCTTCTTTTTATTCTTCTGTTATTCTTAATTTTCAGCATTTTATGCTTGTAGCCCAACCTTGCTAAACCACTCTTTCATTGGCCTCAACCACTCGTTCCGTGCAGATTCAATCCACAACCAATTAAACCCCTATAAGCCCAAATTCACTGTTCTCAGATTACTTCCACAATACAGGAACAACACCTGAGCACCCCAAAAAACCTTATTTTCCTAATCCCCAAAACCATACCAATCTACCCTTCTCAACCCCTAACCTAATTACACTAGACCCTAACTTCAACGGTGCTGAAATTTTAAAGATCCTGCATCAAACATGCGTGCATAGTCAATCCAAAACAGGGAGAAGAATGAAGGTGGCCGAATTTACAACTACCTTGTTTGCTTTTCACAAACTTCCTTAACAATTAAACCATGTCCATCCAACAAATGATGAAGCATGGTTGTGCTCTTTGTTCATGATAATATTCTTTCTTTCTTTTATAAATATCTTTTAGCCACAAATGATTGTATGATATCTATATTAGTGGTCCTAGAGAATATAAGAACAAAACTCCCACAACGATGTATATATTACATGTCAGTGGTAGTTTAATGTGTTCACATAGTTTTTAAAGGGAGGAGCAGGTCTTCGTTCAATTATGTACTTACTACTTATCAAAAAAAGTATAGATAGAAGGCAAACACAATGGTGGTCCCGTCAATTTTAGGTGTTGTGAGGGGCAGATTGGTACAAAGCTGACCTGCAGATTTTATTTTTCCCACCGGTCAGTCTATTTTTTCCATTACACCCAGCAATGTCCCCAAAATCAAATAAATATAAATGTACCTAAGAAAAAGCAAATGTTACCCCCCCCCCCCCCCTCCACCCCACCCCAACACACACACACAAAAAAGAACTTCAACAAAAAGTCCATGCACCTCATCCAAAACAAATACGTGACATGGTATTAATTAGGGTAGACAAAAAACATATGTTAAGTTCAGAAATTATGATCTTATGTACAGGAAGAAAAGAAATTACCAGGATGAGTCCAATAATATTTTTTGGTTTTCCAGCATAAACAGGAACTCTACTATGACCCATTGTCATTATCGCATTCAACGTCTCCCTATATAGAGAAGAGAGAGAGAGAGAGAGAGAGAGATTAGAACATAAAAGAATGTGTCAAACATAATAGAAAACGAACAACAAGCCATAAACCCACAAATTTAGAGTTCCATCCAGATCAAGGGAAAATGCCTTCGATATGGGAGTCATGGCATCTTTTGCAGTCTTTGCAGTCAATTCAAGTGCCCCCGCAATGATAGTTGTCTCATCATGTGTTAAGTCCCCGCCTTTCCCAGCCTATTCAACAAAACACATATACAACACAATTCAGCTATGAGGGAGGGGAAGGGGGAAAAGAGGTTAAAAACATAAAGCCATAATGCTAATTATATTTCTAACACCCAAAAAACAAGTAAAGCTTTAACATAAGAATGAGGTAAAATTAAAATTAAAATGAGAACTGATTTCAGATATTTTTTATCTGGAACTCTAAGATGAATAAAATACCTCATTGCCGTGAAAATTCACAAATGTCTTCAGCTCTGCTCTACGTAGAAGGACTGCATGTCCCTTACCCAACATCCAATCCAGAACCTAGACATAATATAGAATGTTAAGAAAAAAATTAATAAAAATTCAATCACAAGAAAAAGGTAACAATAATGATTTTCCCTATTCCTCCATTGAACTGCCAAAAGGTGTGAAACAAAATTGAATTTTATCAATTATGTTGTTATACTTTCAAGGACACCCCCCCCCCCCACCCCAAAAAAAAAAACCAAAAAAAATAGAAAAGAAAGAGAAAACTCAGCTCCACACAAACAAATAGTAGAATTAGAATCAACTGAGAAGAGTTCTTTTGTTTCACAGGTCCAAAGCATGAGAAATCCAAAATTACAAATTTTGATCACTTCCTATTTTCTACATTCCTCAGCCAGCCAAAAAGAGAAAATAACTAGTTCAAGTTCCTATGTAAACTACCACCCATTTTGCAGAAAAAACCTAACTCATAAACATTCACAGTGATGTACATAACCATGCAAATCAGTTATACCTTGCTAATTGGATAAGCAACGGGGAAGAATGCCCAAAGAAGAACATGGACAAAAGGTGCTACTGTTGCTCCAACAGTCAAGCCATAGCGAGTACAGATTGCCTGAGGCAATATCTGCAATCAAAAAAAAAAAAGGAGGATTACGTGAAACTGTCACCCGAAATAAACCATGTGTAGTTTACTTATATGATAACCAACCTCTCCAAACATGAGGATGAGAGTCACAGATATCAGGATTGCTGCCCATGGAGGGACAAGCTTGTCCAAGAATATAGGAAGAGACTGCAGGTGAGAGAAACATAGAGTCAAAACTCAAAACAACAACATGGTTCGTAAGAATAACAGAAAGAGCTAGTATCCATCAGTTAAATCAAATTTCAAATACCTCCATTGCTAAAGAGTTGCCGATCAACAGTGTACAGAGCAAAAGGTGCTGATTCTTTACCACCGGAAATATTTTAGCTGCCGAAAAGTGATTGTGTCAAAACATTGATACAAAGAAAACACACACAGACATACATGTTGAGAATTAGATGAATCTGAACTTGGTGAAGAAAAGGTATCAAAAACAGAGAAGGCAAGAGGAACTTGGCAAAACTGAATTGTAATGAATTGAATTTTACATCAGACTTCAGTCCTATTTATAATACATCAATAGTACAATAACAGAATGAACAAACTTTTCTAACTAACTCTTCTCTTCTAGAATGAACAAACTTTTCTAACTAACTCTTCTCTTCTAGCTTACTTTCTGTTTTAAGTCTTTCTTCTTTCCTTTTTAATTCCATGCTTTCAATATGAGATGTAACACTCCAACACCCCCCCTCAAGATGAACATGGATGTTAATGATGTTCATCTTGCGAAGATTATGATGAAAAGGTAGAGATCCGAGGGGCTTTGTAAATATGTCTGCTAGCTGTAATCTCGATGGAATATGGAAAAGTTTAATAACATGCTGCTGTAATTTTTCTCTAATAAGATGGCAATCAATCTGAATATGCTTTGCTCTTTCATGCTGAACTGGATTTGTGGCTATGGACATTGCTGATTTACTGTCAGTATATAGCAAAGCTGACTGTAAATGATTAATATCCAGGTCTTGTAAGGCATACAAAAGCCATTGAATTTCACATGTTGTGGTTGCAAGGGCTCGGTACTCTGCCTCTGCAGATGATCTACTGATTGTAACTTATTTCTTTGATTTCCATGAAATCAATGAGTTGCCAAGAAAAATTGCAAAACTAGTGACACTCCTTCGAGTATCTACACAGCCTACCCAATCACTATCTGAAAACCCTTTAATTGAAAATCTGATGAGGATGGAAAAAAGAGACCTTGCCCTAGTGTGGCCTTTAGATACCTCAATACTCGAATGGCTGCTTGGTGAAGACTGACAGCAGGTTTTGCTAAAAATTGGTTGAACACTTGTACAGAATAGGCTAAGTCAAGCCTAATGAGAGTTAAGTAAAGTAATCTGCCAATAAGTCTTCAGTAACCTGATGGATCTTCATATAAATTGGGATCATTTGCTGATAACTTGAGGGTAGATTCCATAGGGAACGCAACAGGTTTTGATCCAGTTAAACCAGTGTCTTCAAGCAGGTCAAGTATGTACTTTCTTTGGCATAATGAGATACCATTTTTGGACCTTGCAACTTCCAAGCCAAGAAAGTATTTCAGCTGTCCTAAGTCTTTAATAGTGAACTTTGCATCTAAAAAGGTCTTCAACCTTTCAATTTCCAGAATGCCATCACTTGCCAATAGCACATCATCCACATAGACTAATAAGGCCATAAAAGAACTTTCAGATTTTTTAATGAACAGAGAACAGTTAGAATTACCTTGAACAAATTCATAAGAAATAAGGGCATTTGATAGCTTGGCAAACCATTGCCTAGAAGCCTACTTTAAGCCATAGAGGCTCTTTAAAAGTCGACAAACTTTCTGTTCTCCTTGGACAGCCAATCCAGGAGGCAACTCCATGTATACCTCTTCATGTAAATCTCCATGCAGAAATGCATTATTTACATCTAGTTGACGGAGATGCCACTGTTTGACTGCAGCTACAGCAAGGACTAATCGAATGGATGTAATCTTGGCCACAAGAGAGAAAGTATCAAAAAAATCTAGGCCTTCTTGCTGAGTATACCCTTTTGCCACCAATCTAGCTCTGTGTCTTTCTATAGTTCCATCAGCCTTATATTTCACTTTGAATACCCATTTACAACCAATAGTTTTTTTATTTGTAGGAAGACTAACAAGCTCTCAAGTTTTGTTCAATTCCAAAGCATTAATTTCATTTTTCACGGCAGCTTGCCATTCAGGTAGTCTAGAAGCTTGTTTGTATGTTTTGGGTTCTGGAGAGTTTGTGATAGAGGTTAAAAAGGCTTTCTGTGATGGATACAGTCTACTGGTAGAAAGAAAAGGGTGAAAAGGATAGAAATTACCTTGAGGTGGGGAGCAGTCAGTTGAAGTGGATGCCTAAGTTGCACTTTGAGATGAAAAGACATGACCACAATAATAGTCCTACAGATATGAAAGTGTTTGTTTAATTCTGGTTAAATTTCTAAGTTGTAGGACTTCTGGGTCAGTTGAATCCATACTGGGTGGGGAGGGAAATGTAGGTGAGTCTGATTCAATATGTGCATGAGGTTCAGATAAAAGAGTAGAATTAGTATGTGGTGATGCAGATTCCACATTGTGATATGAATTGAAGAATGAATTGGTAGAAGGTGAATCTGAAAAAGTTTGTGAAATAGGAAACAGAAAAGAATGAGTTTCAGGATTTTGTGGTAACACTTGGAACGGAAAAATTTTTCATGGAATATGACATTCCGAGAAACAAGTATCTTATTGGTGTTTAGATCCATGAATTTATAACCCTTAATATCATAAGGATATCCTAGGAATATGCACTTTGTGGCTCTTGAATCAAATTTCTGTCTATGACTAGTTAAGGTTGATGCAAAGCGAAGGCAGCCAAAGACTTTTAAATGAGAAAGGCTAGGTGTTTTGTTAAAAAGCTTTTCAAAAGGGGTTGTATTTTGAAGTAGAGGAGTGGGAATTCTATTGATTATGTGTGCTGCAGTAAGCACACAGTCACTCCAAAAAATTAATGGTAGATTTTCTTGGAGCATTAAGGCTCTAGTAGTGCTCAGTAGATGTTGATGTTTTCTCTCCACAACACCATTTTGTTGTGGAGTGTCTACACAACTTCTCTGATGCAAAATACCATATTTGTGATAAAATTTTGTGAGTAAGAATTTTGGTCCATTGTCAGACCTTATAGCTTCGACAGAAGAAGAGAATTGATTTGCTATCATTTTACAGAAAGTTTTGATTAAAGATGGCACTTTTGATTTAGCTTTAATCATGTATACCCAAGTACACCTTGTGAAGTCATCGACTATAGTTAAAAAATATCTAAAATCCAGAATAAGAAGTAGTGCCGAAAGGATCCCATATATCACAATGGATCAAATCAAAACATTAATTAGAATTACTTTGTAATACAGAAAAAGGAAGCCTTTTTTGCTTTGCTAAAGGACATATGTCACAAACATTTGTACAATCAAGAGTTATGGCAGAATCAATCTGTTTGAGGGAATGTAATCTTGAACTAGATACATGTCCTAATCTACAATGCCATATATCTAATTGTTTATAAGTAGAGGATAAAGCAAAAGGTACAGAATTAAACTAAAATGAATTGCAGGTTTTAGCTTTTGATGAAGCTTGAGTCAGATGGTAAAGTCCTTCTTTCTCAAGAGCAATCCCAATCATCTTCTCCATTGACTGGTCCTGTAAGAGGCAATGGGAAGCAGTAAGGGTAAGAGAAAGATTAGATTGTTTAGTGAGTCTAGAAACAGATAATAGATTGAATGAAAAATGAGGAACACGCAAGAAATTTTGTAAAAATAAGGAATTTGAGAGACATACAGTACCAGTGTGTGTAGCTGGAACTGTAGTACCATTAGGAAGATTTATGGACGCATTAATTTGTTTAGGTGAAGAATGGTATAAAAGTGGTGAACAAATCATATGATCTGTTGCACCCGTGTCAAGAATCCAATATAGATTGGAATTTGGCTTAGAAGCAACAGAATTACAAGAAAATAGAGGTGGTTTAAGTGTAGATTACACTTTACCAGAAAAGTGAGAGGTGGTGACAAGGTTAACAACTGGTTGGACATTATTCTGGTTGGAAGAATTGGGCTTGTGCTGAATTTGCAAGTGCCATGAGTTTATTAAATTCCTCTAGAGTGAAACAAAACTTTTGTTGCTCATTGCTATTTTGATTGTAAACCTCTGGAGTTGTAATGGAAACATGAGCAGAAGCCACATTTCTTTTTCCCTTTGGTCCATTCCAGCTAGGGGGATAACCATGAAGTTGGAAGCATTTGTCCACTGTGTGACCATTATAGCCACAATGAGTACAGTGTAGGGCAAATTTCTTTGATTTGTCCTTGAAACATTTTGGCTGGTAATTCTGCTGATTAACTTGCTTTGCCATCAAAGCATGAGTCTCATTATTTGTAGCAGAATTTGTAAGCTGCCTCTGACTTTCTTCTTGAAGCAGTAGAGAGAAAACCTTGGACATGCTTGGTAATGGAACCATTAGCAGCAAGTTGACTTCTGATAGAGGCATCAGAATCATTTAGCCCTACCAAGAACTTGAGTAAATAATCAGATTGCTGTCTGATTTGTAGAAAGTTGAAAAGTTCACAAGTGCATGTTGCCATCTTGCCACATGTGCATGTTGGAAATGGCCTATAGCTAATGTATTTATCCCAAAGGGTCTTAAAGGTACTGAAATATTCAGTAACAGAAAAAGCACCTTGACTGATGCAACTCAAAGATTTCTCAAGATGGAAGACCCTTGGTCCATCACTCCTGAGATATCTGGTTTTAAGCTCATTCCAAAGATCAACAGCAGATACCACAAACAGCAAAGCTATTTCATATTTCTTTTGAAATAGAGTTCATCAACCAAGAAAGAACCAGATTATTGCTCTTAACCATGCTGTGTGTTTAACAGGGTGATCAGTAGAGGGAGAAACAACTCAACCGTCTATAAATTGTACCTTGTTCTTGACTGTCAATGCAATGACTATTGAACGACTCCATGCAACATAGTTTTCTCCATTGAAGATTTCTGATACTAACAAAGCACTAGGATTGTCGCTTGGATGTAGGTAGGATGGACTCGATGAGTCATCTGAAGGATTGATAGGAGAGGGATTGATAAGAGGAGAATCGCCAGAACTCATTTTCAAGAATTTGTACAAGAAAATGCAAGAAACTTGAAGATAATCGATGCAAGAATTCCAGAGCAGAATTTCGCAAGGCAGAAGTTGAGAAATGCAAGAATTCCAGATCAGAATTTCAGCAAGGCAGAAGTTGAATCAATCAATTTAGGTTGCAGAAGCTTTAGGTTTTTGCTCTGATACCATGTTGAGAATTAGATGAATCTGAACTTGGTGAAGAAAAGGTATCAAAAACAGAGAAGGCAAGAGGAACTTGGCAAAAACTGAATTGTAATGAATTGAATTTTACATCAGACTTCAGTCCTATTTATAATACATCAATAGTACAATAACAGAATGAACAAACTTTTCTAACTAACTCTTCTCTTCTAGCTTACTTTCTGTTTTAAGTCTTTCTTCTTTCCTTTTTAATTCCATGCTTTCAATATGAGATGTAACACTCCAACAATACACAAATCTTTCTTTCCAAGTAGGCATTCAGGTTGTGCAAAGTAAATGCTAACTGGGTCTGCTCAAAAGCTGACTCAGACCACAGTGAGTCACTCAGCTCTCAAATCCGGATATGATGGACCCCACGCACCCCTTAATTTGGTTTCCTCAATTCATCAATACTCAGCGGGGTCAACTCAAATGTTGTCTGGAACTCAGTGAGTCGGCTCAGTCCCAAAATGAGGAAACAATAGGTAAACAGCAGACATTTCATGGTTTGCTATTTCTCCGCAATTCCAAAAATTTTCCTAATACATATTTGCCATATATGTAATGAAATTTCGAAATGGGCAACCTCTTAAATTGGACACAAACCAATTTTTAAACTCTCAAATCAACATTAACCATCTGACTAAAACAACCACAAAACCCGCAGTGAAACCAGAAAATTATAAACACCAGATGAGCAAACTAGCATAATTCCTCTATAATTAAGAGGAATTTGTATATATGCATGGAATTATATGTCTACATATAAGTAAATAGAGAGCAGAGAGAGAGAGAGAGAGAGGGAGAGAGTACAGGCGTGGATGCGATCTTGGGGACGGCCGGACTTCATGAGGACTTCAAGGTCGACAAGGCCGAGAGACATGAGGCCAAGAGTGAGACCAGCCATTAAACCAGCGAAGCACACCAGACCTATAATTATCAGCACATAGAGCGCGAACGTCGTCCCGCAGCAGTGTACGTCCGCTGCCATATCTCTCTATCTCCTTCCCTCCCTCGCTCCCTCGAAGATTGATTTTGCAGTCGTGCGCGAAGATTTTGTCCCCCGTTTGAGGTTTCTTTTTTTCCACAGCGTCGATTTGATCACAGCACAAGTCGACCACTAGTGTGCCAACATATAATTACAGGGATCTTCTTGTGTGTATCCGTTCGCCGGGTGGCTTTTCAATTTAAAAAATTCTCGACCGTCCAGTGGATAGATGATGCAAAAGTCATGGATGGATCAAAGTTGTCTTTTTCTTAGTAGTAATCATCAACTGATCTCGTTGGAAACCACGTGTGACCATTGGTCTGAGGCTATCTCATCCTCCATTTTCCCAACGTTGATATTGTTTTTGTACTAATAATTAATTTCATTTTTTTCTTCTGGCCAAACTATAATTTATAATTAATTTCATTTTTTTCTTTTGGGCTAACTATAATTTATACTTTCCCGGGGTGATCAGTTGGACCGGCATTTGCAAAGCTCATGACTTTCTCACATAGCCGGTTATCATTTATTTTCCTAGTAATGTTTTGTTTGACAATTTTTTTTTTTATAGTACAATTATTTGAGTCTCGTGTGTGAATAGTTATGTTAAAAAAAAAATGTATCACAAAATATTATTCTTATTTTCATGAAATTACGTAATTACTTCGAGTTCGAGTTCTTTTTTATTATCATTCATTATACTAAAATTACTTATTTTGATAAAGCAATTGACTCTTAAAAATGATAAAACGAGTAATGGTGTTGATAGTAATATGACAGTTTTATATAACTCATTAGTTACATGACTTGATGCACTATCAATATTATTATACTATATTATTTAAAAAGAAAATTTTGAGATAATATCTAAAAAAACATAACATTACCGATGATAAAATAACCCATTTCGTCGTAAACCCTTTTCATTCCATTATTAATAAGATGAATGTAAGATGTTCATAAATAAAGTCAGAGTAAAGTTTTGAAAACTCGTTTAGTTCAAAGTGAGGGTGGAAATGATCACCTCCACCCCAACCCTAATCTTATTTCTAAATTAATATTTTTTTATTCTTAAAATATATTATATTTATTAGTAAATTATACTATATAAAATAAGTTTTAAAATTTCTTATATTATAAAAATAATAATAATAATATAAACGAAGCCAGGCGGAAGGAATTGTGCTATATGCGGCTATAGACCCCACTAAATGAGGCGGCTTCTGGAACGCTAAAGGAAGTGAATTAAACGCAACTACCAAACACGTAAATGGTGCGGATAAGGTAGCTTCCCCCCCAACTTGAGGTTGTGGTGTGGTGGCAACTGGCAAGTAGTCGGTTTTGGTTGCCTGAAAGCTAAATCTTTGCTAATTTTATTTTTTTAATCTTCGAGAAATTTTGGCAAATTGAGATTCCATAACCACATGTTAAGTACTGTAAGATTAAAATTGATAGAAAATTTAAAGACAAATTAGTTTAAAATTGGAACTAAGACATCTCTAATTACAATTGCATATATTAAAATTTCAAAAGGCATCTTATATTTGGTTACATGGTAGTACCAGAGCAACTCTAATTTCACCATTTTATAGGTCCACATTGCCCAAGTCATAGTAACAAACACAGGTTAAATTTTGAAGTAGAATTAAAAAAAAATTATTTTCTAATTTAGTGTTGTTTTTAACTTATTAACGAAATTAAGATTATTTTTAAAATCGTCTTTCTAAAAAACATTTTTTTATTAAAAAAAAATCATCTTTTAAAAACGTCTTTTAAAAATACGTTTTTGAAAACGTCTTTCTGAAAACGATTTGAAACAATTGTATTTTAATTTTTTTTCAAAAAAAATGCTTTTAAAAATTTTTTTATTAAAAAATCATATTTCAAAAAAATGATTTCACAGATGATCCTAATTTAGTAAATAAATTTATTGTACCTTATTTTTGAAAAAAAGTTTCAAAACAAACTCTATTTTGGGTAAAAAATTCTAACAACCCCACATTTAGCTCATTTAATCCAATCATGTTTTTACAAGATTTCTCATACATTCAATGAACGTACAAGTAACTCAACAATTTTGAGCGGAAAAAGCTACGAACAGTCGTAGAAATGTAATCATACATACATTACACACGCCAACATGAAATAGAAGGCCATTGTCTAAATCATTCCACTATTTGAGGAAAACTAAATCAATTCCATTACCAAGCACATTTTTCTTTGGGCTTTTACACAATAATTAATACATATATAGTAAGGATTAATATGAAGCAATGCAATTCCTTCTTTTATTTTTCTCCTAATTTTTTGGAAATTTTGATTGAACACATTTGACTTTAATTCATCTTATAAGATCCACGTTCTTCTATTATACAGCTTCTTCTTTTTTTCCCATAGAATTCTTCAAATGAGAACGAAAATAACTCTTTCCCGGGCGCAATTTGATTGCCTGAGAAACCCAAGGAGAATAAATGAAAACATATCTGCTACTCATTGGGTTGCATCTTTAGCCTCAAAGTAGATTATCCTCCTCAACTTGAGGCTAGTTTGGTGTCGCGTGCAACCTTCCAAATTGTGGGGCCGCGACGCAATTTCCCCTAGCACTCCTCTTACCTCCGTTGAAGAAAGGCAGGGCCCGCGTTTTTTTTCCATGCCACCCCACCAAACAAACACTTGGTCACTAATCCTTTACCCAAATGCAGCACAGACAATTTGTACCGGGACTCATCATATAAAAGGATTAGTTTAGTGCATGAGACTCCCGTCACTGTAGGGTCTAAGAAAGGGATTAGATATATAAAGCCTTACTCCCTCAAGTGGAAAGGTTGTTTTTGTGACTCAAATTTGTGACCTTCACGTTACAATGAAGCAACTTTATCGTTGCACCAAGGCCCACAACAGGCTATATCATATAGGCTACCAAAAAACAAAGGAGTACTTGGTGACTGAAATGTAATAGATACAACTGAAATTAGAGAGTGGGAACCACCGACCTCTGGGAGAACAGGCCATCGTTAGTGGGAGCCATCGGTCATCTTTTGTTACCTTTTTCAACTTAAAAAGAGACAGGTTAGAGAGGGAAAGGGAAAGGGGAAAGGCATATGAATTGGTGGTAGTCGTGGACTCCTCATTACCTTCCTTTATAATCAAGGCAAAGAAGCTGGATACGATTGAGCTGTTTTCTCAGACGTTGGTTGTGTGTGGCTCTCTTTTCTTATCTCTACCTGTAACCCTTCTCTCTTTCTACTATATATTTCATGCATTATCTCTTCAAAAAAAAAAAATCCTTGTGGTTAAGAAACATGTCAGATCACAAAAATGGCATGCCGGAGGACCGGACATGGCCAGAGCTAAAGCTGCCAGACTTATTATATACTGACACTGTCCGAGAGCTCCATGCAGCCATTGAGAAAGAGTGGGATTCTCTCTGGCGGTCAGCATGCCAGACGGCAGCCGGAAGAGCCTTGTGGAAGCATGTGGTCCACGACCCACTTGCAGAGGTACTAGCAGGAGAGACATACATGAGAAGCCTTTATGACAAGATAAAGAAAGACCGGCTCAACAATGCAAGAGAAATCTCTGGAGTGATTCTTGCTGTTCGAACCCTCTGGTTTGATTCAAAACTTGAAGCTGCTCTCAATGCCTTTGATGGTGGAGAAGCACAAGTTGTTCTTCTTGGTGCAGGTTAGTGATTGCAATACCCTCATAATTCTTGCCTTTTTGTACCTAGCATAATGTATAATATCATTGATAGTAATTAATACACTTGAAGCAAAGGGGGTAAAAAAGTGTTCAAATTTTCATGCATATTTTGGTCATTTTTAGATAGAGAAATAGCCCAAAAGGGTGCTCAATAAACTCTTTCCAGGATGTATGATTCATCCACTTTGTACAGAAGGAGGCATGCCTCCCTGAAACTTTATATACCTTTTCTTTGTAATATAAACCCTTACCCAAAAGAATAAATAAATAAAGACTGCATAAAGGTATAAACTTTTTCCGCAGCAAATAAAGCCATTACAGGGCATTAAGTTAATTATAGTTAATCCCAATTTGCAAAGCCTATAGAGTCATTACCGGGAATAAGATGACACGCCATCAA
Organism: Nyssa sinensis; assembly: GCA_008638375.1. Lineage (NCBI taxonomy): Eukaryota > Viridiplantae > Streptophyta > Magnoliopsida > Cornales > Nyssaceae > Nyssa > Nyssa sinensis. Next base: position 4,812,137 of record CM018038.1, on the reverse strand, counting down.
TCTTCAGTTAAACACATCATCATCCATGTTACCAAGGTACCTTTCTTTTTTCAGAAAAATGACTATCATTCCCAGTAGGTTTTTGTTGCACAATATATATTTTATGTACTGAACTGAGAGTCTGAAACAAGAAATATGCATAATAAATCCTCAATGGAAGTTGGTTGATGCATGTGAACAATGGAAACCCAGAAGGTTGAATCAATTCAACTTTTCAGCTGTAGTCAACCAAAGAACTAAGAAGATGCCATAATAAACCCCTATGTATTTGGATTGATGTTGAAGTGTCACAAATGGACAGCCAACATCCTAAATGGCTGTGATTTCTTCCAACAAAGAGGTGGTAGAAGATTTATGTTTTCACTCAAAACAGAAATCACTTGCATTTATCACTGAAAATCCAAATAAATTTACAAATGCAGAGCAAGAATTTAGCCAAATGTGATTGCTTACATGTAGGAATGGATGCAAGGGCATACCGCTTAAGCTGCTTGAAAGAAACCAATGTTTTTGAGGTTGACTTTCCTGAGGTCCTGCAAACGAAAACCACAATTCTACAGGCATCAGCTGAATCAACAAATGAACACCAGCATCTGATGATGACAGCAAAATCCCTTACCAGAGTGGCAGCTGACATCAGAGACAGTGACTGGCTGGAAAAACTTCAAATGTCAGGGTTTGTGCCAGAGAAGAATACAGTGTGGGTTCTAGAAGGCATCCTGTACTACCTCTCCCACTCTCACGCCATGGAAGTACTGAAGATTATAGCTGACTATTGCACTCTTACCCACACAGTCCTCTTAGCAGATTTTATGAACAAGCCATCAACCACGCTCTCCAATTCCATGTTCCATTTCTATAGTGATTGGCCTGATCATCTACTGCCATCTCTAGGATTTTCTGATGTTAAGCTTTCACAAATTGGTGACCCAGATGCCCATTTTGGGCTGTTGCATGATCCACTAAATCTGTTCAACAAATTGCGAAGCTTGCCCAGATCACTCCAAACCCACCCAGATGATGGAACACCATGCTGTCGCTTGTATTTGGTGCAGGCTTCTGGTTCACCAAATCAAAAAATCCCTAACAGGGGCAACTCACCATAAATCTAAATAATATATATGCCTGATTCCTGGTTATAGTGTAGGTGTAGAAATTATTATTTGGTAGTGTTGCCTTAGTAATATAAATTGCATTTGAATAACAAACTTGCAACATAACACAAACGGTTTGATGATTCTCTAAGTAAGTCAGAGATGCATACTAGGGTTTTGGAGAGTATTTGGTGGCATAGCTAGAGCACATTTATGCGGGAAAAATTAACATTTCATTTTTTTCCAATTACCAATTTCTTTTTTCCTTTTTTTGTACAATATACAAGGAGAAAATTTTATTCATCATAAATAATTTTCTTATTTCTCATTCTGTTTTTTTCTTTTTGGGGGGTGGGGGGAGGGTGAGTTATTTATCATTGTGTTATAATTTAACTGGGCACAAATATTAAATGCAACAGAATACATGTTTACTACCTGAGGGGAAAAATGCTCTGCCCTCTCTCTCTCTGTCAAAGGAGGTTTCTTTCTGGTACATATATATATATATATATATATATATAGACCAAACTACAGGAGAAGTTTAAGCGCAGGAGGCCAACTCAGTGCCAAGGTTTCCTTCCCTCTCTTTCTACTAGGAAGAGAGGATATTCAGACTACACGCCTTGTAAAGTTATCATACCACATGGTAATTCAACTTGTGGTTAGATACAGCTGGGGACCTCCAACATTTTAGAACTGATGAAAAGGTTACCACCAAGATACCATTCGCATAACATAGGGATGCTAATTGTATAATAGAAGTGAAGAATGTGTCAGAAAGAACCAGCCTAAATGCTTAACTGAAACTCAGCCACAGAACTTGGCCGGAACAAATAAAGATAAGATCAAAAAGTTGATAGCTAAGATATAAATATTACTATGATTCACCATAGAATTGAACCTCATATCACCGAATGCATGTGAGATATCAAGTGTCATGTGCTGCCATATTTCTAATGTGGAGCACCAGTGAAGTCAGTGAAGTAAGAACTTCAAAATATTCTATAGCATTTATTAAAGGCCATAAGAAGCTACACAGAACTTCCTGCAGGTGCCAATTTGGCCATTCTTCAGGCATATGCATCTCAGGAAACTGCCACTGGCAATTGATTCATATGAACCAAAGTCCAAATTTTGTTTTCACAAAAAGAAATGTGAAGAAGGTGAGATCATGACAATGACATTAAATACATAAAGCAAAACATCAGGTATAACCATTGTACTTTTCTTGCTCATGGCTCAAAGCAAATATTAGATGAGAAAATATATAAGAATCTAATCAGCAACCTCAATGTAGCATTAGCCCATTGTTTAATACCATTGAATACACAGTTGCAGCACAAAAATTCCATATAGTCATGGTTGAAATTGATTCCAATGTATCCCCTATGTGTGTGTGTGTGTGTGTGTGTGTGTGTGTGTGGAGAGAGAGAGAGAGAGAGAGAGAGGGGGGGGGGGGTAATTAGCCACGAGAGAAAGAGCATTCAATTTTGTGAAATCATTATTATCATAATTTCATAGAAATTTTTAATTAGAAAATCAGTGGAATAGATCAAAATACCTTGATTGGCACGCCAGTTTGTTATTTAATGTTTCACCAGCAAAGGCACAAACAATTGGCAAGGTACAATCTTCAAAGCAATAGCTGCTCAAAGCACCGGTAGCCTAGCTAAAGCCGCATTGCCCTGGCAATAGGGTTTCCCTATAGATAATCTTTTCAATTTTTACAAATCCTGCAAGTAGTGTGGACCTCCGACTAGTTTATGTAAGTGTCTACAATACAAGCTTTTATTTCAGCAACATACGATCTTTTTGGCAGAACATTGAAATGGGCACCTAAAGGTTTGACATTCATTCCAATACAAATTTATTACATAATTTTATTTCGTTTTTTTTTTTTTTAGAGAGAGAGAGAGAGAGATTTGAGTGCTTGTATCTAAAAAAACTGCCATTAAGAATTTAAACAAGTTTCATACAATATGCAAAACCAAAAATGGTAACTAATAATAAGCAATAACTTCTTTCAAATAATACAATAATGCAGATACCAAGTGCTGGGGAGTTGGGAATGGATGATAGAAAAGAAATAAAAAAAATGGATGACAGGTAGAACGTGCATAATTTGAAGGAAATCAAGATGATCAAATTTCAAGGCAATCTTTGATACCCTGCTCAAATTTATCAAGGGAAGATATTGTATTCATGAGTGCATCTGCCACCTTCTGCCTGCAGCCAAGGAGATAAGAAAGGTAAGAGGGAAGAACTAGCAAATCGACAGTTGACCAGATCATGGTTACAATTAAACTTTCATTGACAAGAGATCAAATATGAAAGAATTAAAATGCAAAATCCAGATCTTCCAATTCTGTTGTAATATAAAATCAGCGTTGAGAATGTTGTTAACTCTAAACGGACCATATTAAAATGGCTCAACAAATGTCAACTATGACTTTGGCCCTTCAAACCTAACCAAACTCACAGCTTATTAGCACCACTAGAAACCAGTGCCAACGTGTTCCGGAAGAATGTGCCTTAAGGAGGCACATCCAAGTTTGATTTTTAATTCAATGTATACACGGAAAGACCACAAAGTGGCGGCAGTAGCATAGTGTGATCAAAAGGGTAATGAATGGGCCTCACAAACTTTCCACCCTCCTGCAATTTATGCTACTAGATAAATCAGGACCTGTGCCTTCAAAAAGCAGTTCCCGAGTTAATTGGCTATCAATTTTTCACAAGAGTTAATCGTTTGCATTCACCTACATTATTAGTAATAATGGTGAGTATAAAGTTGAATGTGGTCATTGATTAACAGGCAAAACAAGTTTTTATCCACATTCGATGTAAGGAGCACCGACTTCACCAACTCAGAAAGTTGGCATCTTCTATGACAACCATCATTAGATTAGTAGATAGAGTTTCAAGGGGCAGGCAAAGAAAATTCCTACTACTATCAAACAAGAGTTATCACATTCTTTCTAGAAGGTCTAAAAATTATTTGAACAAGCATATATTTCATGATTATTGTAGAAGCACATACCTACTAGAGGGAAGTTGAATATCAGCTTGATTTGCCATGCCATTAAGAGAGGTAAAAGATCTGGAATTATAAGAATAAAGCATTGTATTTAAACAAAAATAACCAAAATACAAAATTAGTATATAATATATGAAAAATAGGCTACTTATCGATATGTGTGTGTAAAATATGGAAAAAGCATAAATTGATCGTGAAAATAATATCATTCAACAGAAATAATTACTCTTCCATGAAATTTATCTTCACATCAGAGTCCATCACAATTTCTCTTTAATGCACCTGCAACAATATAAACTCCAAGATGCATGTATGTTTTTGCATTTCAATTTGACAATCACCGATCTACCAAATTATAAACTATCTAAGCACACATGCAAAGCCTTAACCCCAGAAATGAGTGTACAAGACAATATGCCAATATGCCATATAATATATTTCTCAAATATCACTTAGCAAGCAATCCATTCAGCTTTCCCACATTGGAGAGCATTGAAGACAATTTCAAAGCCCTATTGGAATCACCTGTGAGCGTCTTGATGTGCCTAAAGATCTGAGTAAAGTCTAAGGATACCTTATGAGCTCACTAAGATCAGCTTCAGCTTCCAACTTTACAGGATCTTTATCATCAAGCAATGAAGATGCATTCTTCACAACCAACCGGAATGTACAAACCTGTGAATCAGGTAAACTAGGATCATAGTTTTGTAACTTTTATTTAAGCCAAAATATTTGCATTCTTCTCTCTTTCTACTTCCCAGTTTATTTATTCATTTGCGTTCCACTAATTCATATTCGTAATGAGGTGTGTGTACAATTCATATTTTGCCACAGCTACGTGATCCTTCTTCCACCGTGTATTGTCTAGAAAGCTTCTCCAATTTGATTGTATATATATTTAATTATTATTCTTGTTGCAGAAAAACATAATCTAACGACCTTTTGTTTAATAATCCCCAAAACCATAAACAACCACAAAACCCTAAAAAAATCCTCATTATTTCTATCATGCCTAAGAGCATCTCCGATGGTTACTGATAACTGGTTAAAAAGTGCATATTTATCTTGTTAATCCTAAATATTCTTGCACTTTTATTATTTTAATTTCTCCAATCTATATGCATTTGCTAGTTAATTCTTATTTTATCTTTTTGCAGAGAAAGCTTGATAAAGTTGATGATTTAGTGGTGAATTTGGAGCAAAAGGAAAATATTGGGCTTCGAAGTGCGAAAAGAAGTGGAAAACAAGTGATTTTGGGTTAGAAGAGAGGCTTGATCCATATATAGGTGGACTAGGGCCCATTTTAGCATTATAGGCTCTATTTTGGAACACTTTAGACTCCCTTTTTGGGCCCCTAATGTCTAATTACGGGATTTTATGTTATTCTCCTAAATTATTATTTTGTAAGGGTATTTTTGAAAAAAGGGGGATAATATTGTAACATAGGGTTTTGGAAAAAGGAGGAGGCCGTCTTGGAGATCTAAGGACGAAGAGAAGAAGGAAAGAGAGAACTCTGAAGAAGAAGATGAAGAATTCCATGGCTATGGTCTTCTCTTCCACGATCATGGGCTAAGTCCTCTTATTCCTAGGGTTTAGATGAAACCCTAGTCAAGTAATATTGTTTCTTTGTATTTTATTTTTGGGTTAATTAGTCTTGGATGTTGATTGTATAACATTGGGATTTTATTAAAGCATTGATCGTATTATTCAATTGCACATAATCAATTTTTGTGATTTTGTTTATGTGGTTATACAATAGTAATATGTGTACATACATCAAAACCGTAGGACGAGTCATAACTCAGGGAAAACAAATTGTGACTATGACCTTAGAATTAGCGTAGACAATTTGTATTGACCAAAGATGATTCGTGCTTAGGGTTTTAGTGCGTGATTTTCTTGATGATTGTATTGAGGCTTGTAGCCAAAATACGTCTTTTACATCCAAATTGAATGACCCAAGAATTAATACAATTGAAGCTAATTACAAGATTAGTGGTGGATTCAACACCCTAGGAATTCTCTTTTAATTTGATTCCTCATTAATTCAGTTAAATATTTGCTTTAAGTATAGTTTTCATTTAATTTTAGGAAAAATCAACAACAATCACTCTTTGTGAATTTCAATTAAAATTAATCTCAACTTTAGTTTTTAAATAATTAACAGTCTCTGTGGGTTCGACCCTTACTTCTCTACTATACTAGTAGTTTAGTTTGGTAATTTGATTGATTTCCACGACAGATCAGTTACCCTAATGTTGACTAAAATTTAAATTTGAGTTAAATCTTCAAAAACAGTCCTCTAAGACAATCTCCAATGGTTAACCAAATTTTAACTCAAGTTTAAGTAAAAATTTGATTAAAAGCTTCATTTGGTATGGAGCTCTCCAATGGTCACTTAAATTTTTACTCAAATTTTTTTAAAATATTCCCACCTTATTCCAAAAGCTTCTTTACTTCAAATGGATTTGGTTAAATCATTAGACATGTGTTTTTATGATTTTTACTCAAATTTAAATTTGGTATAAAATTTGGTTAATCATTGGAGTTGCTCTAATGGTTTACTCAAATTTATTTTTACTCAAACTTAAATTCAGATCTGTAAAATACTGTTCATTTACTCAAATCACGGTTCAAGAGCATATTTAAAATAGGACATATTATATTGGGACATGATAGAAATTTTTTCAGAAGATTTGAGTAAAACAATATGTGACCGTTGGAGAGTAAAATTTTTAGCAAGCATTGGAGATGGTCTAAGAAGCGTTTTGGACGCTTAACAATAACATTATCCGAAACGAAATTGTGAAGACGAGCTTAAACATATCACCAGATGCACCCATTGAGAAAATATGATCGAAACCCTAGCCGAGAAAATGACGAAAAGATATGTAATCTGAGAAAGAATTTGAACCTCAACTCCAGTGCTTGCTTGAAACGTAACAAACGAATTCCTCTCTTGCGGAACACAATCCCTAACAGCCGACCTAATCAGCGTTTGAATTTCTTCCAAGTCCTTGACCGCAAAATCAGAATTGTTATTTGCTGTCAATAGCCAACGAAAAAAATCGTATTAAGCAGTTACAATTTACAACTACACACAAAGAGAGAGAGACAGAGAGAGAGAGAGAGAGACTGGTAGTTAGAGAGAGATAGGCAGCGCGGAGGCTGTTACGGGAGGCGTCAATGGGTGCCAAGAGGAACTTGGAGGCCTTCTTCTTTTGTTCTCTGAGCCAATCTTTTGGTCCTGCTGAGAACGTTAAAGTAAAGGAATTATACATATGAATCAATAAATTTGGCGTAAAATTACAACAATTGGGTACAAAGATGTGTAGAGACTGCGTACAGATGCCGATGGAAAATGCCGTAGCGGAGGCAGGGAAAAATAGAGAGGGAAAAAGAGCGATGATTGAGAGTAAAGCCGTCTCTCTGCGAGAAACATCGATTCTAAGCTGAGAGAAGTGAAGCGGTTGCTGGTCCTGTTGTTGTTGATGCTTCGGCGAGAGCGGTGGTAAAATGGGCGGTTTTGGCGGGAAACGAGCGGTGACAGGGGAAGAGGGGCTGATAAGGCAAAGGCTCGCCGGTGACATGGTGGCTTACTGGCTGCGTGTGTGAAATCGACGGATGTAGCTAGGACGAGCGAATAAGAATCAAGAAACGTAAGCGAAAAATTAAACATCATGGAGATGCGGGGGATCGAACCCCGTGCCTCTCGCATGCAAAGCGAGCGCTCTACCATTTGAGCTACATCCCCATTTGAACATCTACTTGGAGATAAAATATCAAATTGTAAAATAGAATTGTAAAATGTTGTAAATATTTTATTTACTTTTTAAGAGATCAAAAGAAAAAATATAGTGCACTCAAAGATGGAGCTAGGAGTAGTTAAGGTGGGCGGTAGCCCTCCCAAAATTTGACAAAAAAATATTTATTAATAAAATTCTTATATTTTGTAAATTAACCTATTTTAAAATTTTATTTTAGTCTATTTTTTTTTTTATCCTAAAATTTCAACTTAATTTAAAATTTTTATATTAATTCTTTCATTTCTCTCTCAAAAAATTGGCCCAACTCAATAAATTTCACTAAAATTTTCTTAAAAAAAATTTTAACTCTCCAAAAAAAAAAATTTGCCTCGACCCTTGTTAACGCTATTCCGTGGTCAATTAGTTTGTTAAATGAGACATGGGAGATATGGAAAGCAAGAAATAAACAAGTAGTTGTGATCGAGGGTATCGAAGAATAAGGGAGCACAAAAATTAAGGTTATATTTGATATGGAGTAATAGAATGGACATTTCATGAAATAAAATATTAAAGAAAATAAAAATAATATGGAATGAAATAAGATTACTTATTTAAACCAAATGAATACCTGGAATGATTTTTAATTGAATATCCATTTCATAAAATATATATTTTTTAATTATACCGAACAAGAATAAGAAATAAGAAGGTTAGAATAGATATTCTTATAATGCCTATTCTACCTTACCAAACATGACCTAATGATTAAATTCAGTTGTGAAATTGCAATCAAACTACTAAAATGGAAAAAAAGTTGTGCAAAACATGCACCCAGCTTTGATTGAAGATTATTAGACATGTATGTAAAGAACTTTCAATGCCGCTCATTTGAACATACTTAAGTCATGTTTGATACGTAAAAATAAAATGGTCATTTCTTGAAATAAAATAAAAAATAAAATGAAATGAGGATTACTCATATAAGTCAAAAGAATGTTTGAAATATTTTTAATAAAATGTTTATTCTATAAAATAAACATTCTCTACTATACCAAACAAAAATAAGAAAAATAAAAATAAAAATAAATATTTCTGAAATACTTATTCTATCTCATTCTATTGTAACAAACATGACTTTAATAATAACATTTTAATGTACACTTCGTGCTCAGCATGACATTCTTTTTTTCATAAGCGTCAAATCAAATTAGTAAACTTTTATATTATTTTCACATTCAGTGTTATATTTTTCATATTTAAATTTTTTCTTGTTAAAATTCAAAATGCAACCTTATAAAAGTATCAAAAAGTCAAACATAACTTAAAATTAGGTGAAATGTCAAAGTACTTTAAGAGATGGGAGTAGTATTGTAACCAAACTTAAAATAAACAACCCTATAAGAGTACCAAGACTAGATGGAAGAAATTTGGAAAATTTTTATATAAAATATATAGGTCCAAGTATATAACCTATCAAAAAAATAATTTACATACCAAAAAAAAAAAAACAATATTTATTCAAAAGTTATTAATTTTAAAAACATATTTAGTATATAATATGATTTAAATCTACTGACAAGTCCACACGTAATTTCGCGATTTTCTCATGTAAGAGTGACGTAATATCTCTTATTTTTTTATTTTTTCGTGCATCAATAATAAGAGAAGTTTGAGGAGAAGGTAAATGAGTGCTGTGAAGACAGAGAAATAGATTAAAATTCGATATTTTCCGTATTTCGTTACATAGCTACTACACACATATAAACCTACATCTGTGTATGTATAAATTTGTTTGGAGTTGTTTATGTGAGTGTTTAGGGTTGCTTCGTTTGTACGCGGAAAGAAGCAGTTCAATTTCTTTTTGACATTTTAAGAAATAAAATAGATTAAAAAAAAATTTAAACAACTTGATGAAACAATCATATATATTATTTTCTTGAGAAGATTGGTTTGGAACGAGAGAGGTAGTGTTAGACATGAACATTGACTCAGTTTTATGAATATAGCTAATAAATCTGCACGAGAAACTCTCGTCTTTGACTATAAATTGTTTATAATCTCTACAATAATATATACTTAAAATGATTGTATATATAATAATTTTTTACAAGATTTCCAGAGAAATTGAATCCCACAAAGAGGGTACCAAATCCAGCCTATGAAGGGAACATATTTTTGTTGCACTTGTTATCGTCAAGTGGGTTATGATTTGAAATATTCTTCGATAGATCCAGACTGTCACGCGATAATGTGTCATTTTAATAATATTGTGTTATATATGTTATGTCTTATTATCAAAAATGATAATATTGATACGCCCAAAATATACCCTCAAATGAGGGTTTGACACGTGTCGAAGTTATACTGTGCCAGTTTAAACTACTACCCGCACCGATGTGACTTATGTACACCGATCTCAACATAGCGAGAGCTCGACAAGCTCATCGTCATGCAGCTATACCGACCTCATAGTGGCGGGACAAAAGGTAACGTGTAGAAGTCGAAGAAGCAGGCAACACTGAAAAACATGAAGGCAGAGGGTAACAAAAGAGTGGTTGAGGGCAGTCATAACCACCGCCGTCAGGCGACAGTGAACCCATCCCCTGGGATCACCAACTTCTACCAACTCTGACAGGCAGTCGCATATAAATGTAAACCGATGAGGTATGTTGAAGGGGGATTTTTCTCTGAGATTTATTATTATTGACCCTTACAACTTATTTAACTTAATCATTGGAGTGGCTACCACCAGAGCCCTCCACGGTGGCACACTAATTTCGATCTTTTTCAGGAAATCCAATCCACGGAGAGCCAGTCTTGACGGGGTCAAATAACTGTAGCATCAAATATCATACAAAAAATTATTCATTAGTCACGGTATAATGCATCCGAACTAATGAATGAGTGACAAATAACAAAATATGTAGTGCAACTCACATGTTTTGCTTATGTGTTAAGACACTTATTGACTCGGACAAATTAAACCTAGAACCAATAAATCCTTTCTTTCTATCACATATGACATGATATAATTAAAAAAACGTATTATCACGACACTCCATCAGTTTCATTAAAAAAAATAATTAATCCTGACGGGCATGTTCTTCGTTATATTTGGATTATCGTACCTTATGATTAAATAATATGTCAAATATACAATTCTAATAAATCTTTGCACATGTGAAATATGATTTAACCCTTAATACCATACTTCTAAAGAACGAAAGAATATCAGCTCGGTTGCCCACTAGTTTCGCCAATCTAGCATATGATTTAACCCTTGATACCATACTCCCAAAGAACAAACGGATATCAGCTCGGTCACCCACTAGCTTGGTTTGTCTATTATATAATTTAACCCTTGATACCATACTTGCAAAGAACAAAAGAATATCAGCTCGGTGACCCGCTGGTTTCGCTTGTCTGGTTTAAAGAAAGCAACTTCACTTCTGAAAAATAAAAGTTAAACTTCAAAGGTGCCATATGAAAATTGATAAAAAGAGGGAAGTGGGGTCGCATTGGTTCATCCAAAGAGGGAAAATATGGTCATAAAATGAATGGATCATAAGCGATCCGGTTGTTAAAGTTACATCAACAAGACAGATAGAATAAGACCATTATTGTATTTCGTGATGGTTCTTTGTAATGGCAGACAAAGACGCGAATTTGCATTGAGCAGGTTAATTATGACATTTGTCATAATTTCCCTTGTGTTTTTCAAATTTTCCTTTATGTAACCACAGATAAAAAAAAAAATTGAATTTACGTTAATTGTATAAAAAATAAATAATTGTACTATTTGAATAGTATCTTGACTCTCAAAAACATGTCGCTCGATTCACGCAAGTTAAAAATGTTATCATGATATGTACAAAATCCAATTAGAAACTCTACCACTCAAATTTTCTTAAACTAGCCTCGAGTGAAAACATCCAAGTCATTCATTTAAAAATATGAATAATGTTTTTTCTTTTAAAAAAAAATATTTAGAATTGTCACTTTAGGTCTCAAATTTATTTGAATCGACTCTGATTGAAAGCATTCAAATCATTCATTTGAATAGCAACCTGCTAAAATTCTGATTATATTTGAGATGAATTTGACAAAATAAAAAATTGAGTTAACTTTTAGCATGTTGTCGTCGTATGCACTCTTGAACTACCGACTATATCTTGAATATAGCAACTCAAATAAGACCTGCAATCGAATTAAAGTAATTTTGTAGATCGTCACTTACAAAATTGTTGAGAGAGGTGTTTTTTTTTTTTTGTAATGGAAAATATTTTGAACCAACTTGTACGTATCAGACTCAGTCTATATATATTAATTTATTGATTAAAAGAAATAAACTTGATAATTCAAACAAAAAACTCCTTACTAAGAGCCCAACTCCCCCTTGGCCATCTCCTTGAAATTAAATGTTGTGAGAGTTATTTGAATAAAATATTAGTTTGATTCTCGTGCCTCAAAATCATTATTCAATCCATGTGTTTTCGTATTGTTATAAGCAAAAAGAGATCAATGTGGAATTTATTTACAAATGGAGGATTAGTTTGTTCCTCGTGCGTCAAACCCATTATTCAATTCTTGATTTTAGGGTTATTATAAGTAAAATGGGATCAATGGGGAAATTATTTTAAGTACTTGTTTGATCCTCGCGGTCAAAATCACTATTCAATTCTATAGTTTAGTATTATTATAAGCAAAACAGATCAATGGGGAATTTATTGAAATTGGAAAACAAATAGTTTCAGACATGTGAATTGATTCACTTGGCCATTACATTGATCCGTGACTTTTTAGAGTTTCAAAAACACGTTTTAAGTCAATAAAGAACAGAAGCCATGCTTAAAAATATTTTTAAATCGATTATTTTTTAACTTTAAATAAAAAAAAATACATTTTTCATATTTGAATATGTATTACAACATTAACGTGTATTGTATGTAATTGTTACGTTGTATTTAAGCACTAACTTAGTTATTTAACATGTGTCTTTACAGGTATGAAGTTTTTAAGAAAATATTTGTTTGGGCCGATTAATTGAGATTCAACCTAATCCAATGTGTCGGGATACCCAACTACCCACTGCTTTTGGATAATGCTGCAAACATGGAATAAGGATGCATAATTTGATATGTTAATTTCTACTTATAAATATATTTCGATTTCGATTTTCTAGACTCCTAGTACAATTCGATTAGGCAAGAGACAACTTATAAATAATAACTCAAGATACGCCAAAAAAAATTCTTGATCTCATCTTCTAACTTAATCACAAGAGCAACTACCACAGTTGTTAGTTCGGTGACTCTCTGACCAGTGCAGTGCAAGAAGTAAGGAGAAGTGTTGATAATGATCGGAAACTCGTAACATTAACAATTACATAAATATCATATAGTTATTTAATTTTAACTAAAAAATTAAAAATTAAAAATACTGTGTATTACATATATAACGGATTGTGATTAAAATATTTTTAAAACCGAATAAGTCCTGCATTTATTTTACAAAATACCGAAATTATAGAAACTATAACATCATGCGACGATCATGTAGAATAATTTCTCTATGAAACTAATCATTGTTCTTTCAAATTGACAAAAAAAAATAGCCAAGTTCAATTCAATACCATAGCTTGGCTTAAACTTGTCAATTTTTAGGGAGTACTATATTTTATACCTTTTGTTTTTTTATAAACCGTAATTAAAAAATTAATGTACAATTATATATTATATATTGTGATAATAAAATATTCAAAATATAATATAATTTCATATATTCTTAAATAGTTTGACGATAATAAAAAATTCAAAAGTTAAACTACCAATCTAATTACAAAATTAAACATTAATAGTATAAAGATTTAGATAAAAAATAGGATAAAAAAACTTAGTTGTGAGTTCGACGAGAAGCACTTTAGACATTGTCTTAAAATCGTAGTGTCTTTTCATGTGTGAGTACCGTCGATCATTGACAATTTTAAGATATAACTCACGAAACTCACATCAGATATCATCTGTAGAACATGTCTTCCGAAGACGAAAAGTCAAAGTTATGTATCATATTACTTGCAAACTCAATATAGAAAACAATTGAATGAAAAGAAGAATACCATTTGAAACTCTCATAATAATACACAACTCTAATCCATCTCCATGTGGAGTAAAAGATATCTATTTATAGACTTGAGTAAAACTTGTTACTTAAAACTCGAATCAATATATTGATTAATAAAAATAATGAGTCTAATAAAATCATCATTTAGAAGGGTAATCAAGAGTTTTGTAACATCCAAATAAATAATGACTCACTAATATATTTTATTAAAAGTCAATTAATTAATTTTATTTTTATTAAAATTCTAACACACACATAGGATAATCAAGAGTTTTTTAACATCCAAACAAATAATGACTCACTAATATATTTTATTAAAACTCAATTAATTAATTTTATTTTTTTTTTAAATTCTAACACACACACACACACACACGCATATATATATATATATATATATAAATGATCTTTCATGGTAGGACTGGCTTTCAATGCACGGTGCACTCATACCATGAGAAAGTTAAATTGTAAACGTGTGCCGTAACGGAGACTCAATCTCACCCAAAGTCTTGGAGAATGATCCAAACATTGATGCTTATTCTACCAATCAACCGTGTTACACAAAAAAATAGTATTCATTTATCAAGTCAATGTCATTATAACGATTATTATAATTAGTGTAAACGGCTGTTGGTTTTAAAAATGTGTGTATATATATATATATATATATGAGTAATGCTATGCTGACTTAAAACTTTTATCAAAATCATTTATACACTAAGTTGATATAATAGTATTATATTAATTTTATATCACATCAGTATAGCATTACTTTATATAATGTGATGTAAAACCAATCCAATGCTACTATATCAATTGTGTAAATATTTTTGATAAAATTTTAACATAGCATTACTCATATATATATATATATACATATACACACTATTTAATGTAAAAGGATTAAATTTTTTTTTTAATTTTTTTTAATAGAAATAATAAGACGGGTCTTATTTAATTGACAAATTGGACACATTTCATATTTTTTTTCCTCTCATGAAACGACCATACAGATACAGTAATAATTTATCTTCTCTTCAAAATTTTCATTTTAAAAAGCACTCAAAAACCGTTTTGTGGGTTGAGCTGTCAACGACTGAAGGAAATTTTTGTGGCGGACAGAGCTTCTTCTCCAACAAAATGGTTGTCGAAGAGTTTCCAAGGCAGTCGAAAATGGGTAGATAACGCACGTTCTTCTATCCTCCGTTCCCCAAAGCCCTACAAAATGCGCGGCTTACGCTTCTTCTCCAAAAACATCGGCAGTTTTTCCGTTGTGAATGCAGACAAAATATAGTCCATGAAATTCACTTCGCTTCGCTTAGCTTCACCGCCGTTAATTTCTCGATTGGGATAAGAAAACCGCGTGAAAGGCCACGACCACCACTCCCACCGGCGCAGGTTACCGCCGCCACCAGCCATTAACGTAACGCAATCTCCCCCCCCCCCCCTCCCACGTGGCGCACCATCTTAACCTTAACACCCCACCCGTTTGCTTTAAACTTCAACCAACTTTGCTGAAAACGAAGCGCATTCGGGGAATTGGAATTCGATTCCATCCCTAAATGGATAATCCAATTCCCTCCCCGAATAATCGTTTCTTACCAAAAACTGAAATAAAGGTTTCATAAACAATATATATAATAGTTAAATGTCTGCTGCAACTACATCTCCAACTTGTAAAAGCACATCAGCAACCAAGACGACGCTTGTTCCAGTATCAGATTCCATCTGTCCACCATCAATTCCACTCTCTCTAAGTGTCCCAACATGTCTATTTAAGTTGAAAATGCGAATTCCGAAGAGACCCGTATCCTTTTGTCTCTCTCTCTTCTCGCCTCCTGAGTTCTCTTCCCATTCCCTCTCTTCCCCTTTCTTCTCTTCCAGAATCATTCTGTTTCATTCAGGAATTCTCAGCTCTTGTCTCTATTCAAGAACTTCCGATCAATCTTCGAGCAAAAGAAAAGGAATTCATACAGGAGGTTTGTATCTTTATATTATTACATTCAACAGGTTGTTCAAATGAATTTTAAGCTTGTTGATGCTTGCTGAAATTAGAGTTGCTAACATTTTGTATATTGTTGTTTCGAATGCACTGTTCAAATTTTGATTGCTGCTGCTACTTTTATCTTCTTAAATTTAGAGAAATTTAGGGTTTAGGGGGTTAGATGACTATGGTTCATCGGTCGGTTAGTTAATAGGTTGTTTTTGGGGAGCAAAAAGACTGTTGTTTATGTGAGGAATTGGATTGTTAGGTGTTTCTTGGAGCAAATCTTGGAGTATATACTTGAGAGTTGGAACATAAGCCGGTGCTGTGTGTGTTCTTTTTGATGGTCACCGAAGGTAAGTTGTTTTGTTATGAGTTTTTTATTTTTTGGGCTAATATGAAGTGTGACAGTTGACACTATACATACATATTGTATTTCACTATTGAAACCGTGGAAAGTGGTGGAGATTTGTACGTCTTTGGTGGGAATTTTGTTGAACTGGGGGTGATTATTGGAATATGGGGTGTTGAAGCTATTCAGTACTCGCCCGTGGTTGGAATAGCTCAATCCTGCATGCTTATCCGAAAATCAACCTAGCCCAATGATAGAGATTGTTTTGCTTTGTATAAACCAACTCATCCAACTCATCTTGGTTAAAGTTGTAAATATGCTGAAGTTAGGGACTCTTTTGGCATCCTGTAAATAACCACTAAACTTCGTTTTCCATATATTTGAGGGTATAAATCCATCCATAAGAATGATACGAAAGAGAAAAGAGTCATCTGAGAAAAAAGTCTTAAATTGAGACAGTGTAATGTCATAAAATCCTAAAAATGGTCATATATTATAAATGATGGATATTTTTTTTAGGGTTCATGTGGACATCAAATTGTGAATAATCACTGTTTACTGCCAAAGTACTAAAGTACTACTACTGCTTGTGTTTTTGTTCAAGGAAAGCTCTTTAGTGAATGTTTCCTCTTCTATATATTAAAACTGCCCAATATTGGAGCAAATATTCAAAATTTGTATAGACAGGAAAATATCTTATTTGGTGGTAGTTTGTACTGAATTTTTTTCTTAATTAAAATACTTTCATTGGCACAGTTTATGAATAAATGGTTTATATTTTTTAATTTGGTTTTGAAGTTGCTTCTACAAAGGTATGGCTGTTCTCCCATTGATGGTTAATTTGTCATGCACTCGCTGATTTGACATACATTTGGTAAATGTTGATGCAAATTCTGACAACTACTGATGTGATCATCCTTGTTCACCGTAAAATGGTAGGAGAATGTGTTGATAATTTGGTTTTTTTATTAGATCATTGTTGAGTATGAAATTAAGCTTGAAGATAAATATATGCATTAACATCTATGATAAAATCTTTTAGTAAAATACACAATGGACACATGCACACACACAGGACCAAGAAACACTATTATAGTAATTGTTGATCTGATGTGGAATTGTATATTGTCTCTATAAGTTTCTATTGCAATTTACTAATTATTTTGTTTGGGGTTGCCAATTCTTTGTAGCCTACACCTTTACGTTTGCCAATTCATTTGACTTGTGATTCTATCAGCTTTGCTGCAGCTACTGGTGAATTGGCCAAATACCTTGGTCACTTTTCATCTTCTGGTGGCATTGCTACCTTTATTTGCTTTTAGTAGTAAATTTACAGATCGTACTGTGTGACACCATTATTGAATGCGTTATGCAGTCATGTTGTGGTTGGAATGCCATTCTCAATCATCGTTTTTTTTTTTTTTTCCGTTTGTTTTTGCTAAATGCTCAGGAGATAATCAATTGCATGCCAGTTATACAATGGATGGGACTGGTGTAGACGACAGAACGTCAAAGTTTCAGCATTCTACTCTCAGTGATGGTGGTCAAGATCCATGTATCTGGTCATCTCCTCAAGGGGGTTGTAAAATTGATATAGGAAAACAGATTTTCTGCAATAGATCTTTAAATATGAAGAGTATTGTTCGCTGTTGGATTTGACATGGATTACACCTTGGCACAATACAAGCCTGCAACTTTTGAATCTCTCGCATATGAAGGCACAATCAGAAAGCTGGTGTATAATTTGGGATACCCTCCTGAGGTTTGTTTTCCTTTCCAATTAGTGATGTTACTTGATTTTAATTGCAATTTATATTGGGTTGAAATCTTCTTTGTTTAAGTAGAAATTTGAGGCAATTCGGGGTTTTTGTAATAGACTTTCATTTTTTTATTTAAAGAACAAATTTGCACCTTAAGTTTCTATGGATCTAAATGTGAATTTCTGAAAATTTTTTTTTTAGTAAAAAGAAGTTGGACTAATGCTTTGGTAGGTATTGATCATAATGAAGTTCCTTTGCTACTATTATTTGTCCTTAGCATTTGAAGCAAGATTAAGAAAGTTACTCGAAAAAGTGTTTTTTTTTTGGGGTGTAGTTGTTGGAGTGGACGTTTGATTGGAAGTATATGGTCAGAGGCTTAGTTCTTGATAAAAAGAGAGGCAACATATTGAAGGTATGTGTTCTGTAATTGTCTGATGTAGTACTTTGTGTCAGTTATGGCAAGTTCTAGTTGATGTTATCATTTTGATACAAGTCTACTAAATTCGGATTTGTTTGCTGTTTTGTTTTTATTTTCTTGTTTATTATACAGATGGATCGACACAAATATGTGAAAGTAGCATACCATGGATTTACGGAGATGTCAAAGGAAGATAAAGTTGCGACATATGGAAACACTTTGATACGAGATGCTTTTGATGAACCTGACTATGCGCTCATCGATACCCTTTTTTCTCTGGCTGAAGCCTACTTATTTGCTCAACTTGTGGACTTCAAGGATAAGAATCCTGGAAAAGTTCCACAAGGTGCAGAGTAAGAGTGCCCATTTTCAAACTTCCTTTTTTTCCAGTACCAATATTACTCTTTCTCTCTCTCTATCTTCCTCAAAACAATTAACTGATGCTTTATTTCATTCATGAGTATTTAGCTTCATTAGGTTTTGAAAAGTGATGATCAAACTTCTTAGTGTAACTAAGGCACCTAATAAAGTGTTTCCTTGATTGTCCTACTTTTTTTTTTGTGGATAAGGAACAATTTTTTTATCAAGAAATAAAAGTACAAAAGAGGAATAAATTTTCTTACAAACAAAAGTCACACACACAACAAAATTTAAGAAAATAAACATCAAAACAAATCTGAAAAGAAAAAAACAACTGATGAGAAATTGAGTTAGCAGTCAAGTCTTTCAATGTTAGCAATCCTCTTTTTCACTAAAGAATCCCCTTTAGTGCTTCTTTAATGTATTAGAAAGGCTCCAAGGACCTCCCCTATCGTCTTTGACCATTTGTTTTTCACAACACCTTGTGGCTTGGGAGTTTTATTTACACCTTCTCTTTTTCTTTGAAAATTTTGTTTCTTTTTGTTCACTTATTTATTGTTGGTCTTGTTTGTCTCATTTGTTATGATTTTAAAGGAACTTGCTGTTGAATTACATGTGAACTATTGCATCAATCTTGAAAGTTTCCGATTTGTCTTTTCCATTGTTGGTTCATGCACACAGTCAGACGCATATATTTTCTTAAACATTGTTTTGAGCAGTATATTTTCTTAAACATTATGTCTGCATTGTTGCATCCAGTGTATCTATACAAATATTCGTGAGAGAAATTTACTTTGGTGAAAACCTTTTTTACAATAATACCGGACAGTTGTCACAAGTAGGGGTGCAAGTTGGTTTTGTGCATCCTGAGAATTGAACCAACCCACTAAATGAGGGGTTGGTTTGGTTATTCATGCGTTTTGGTTTTGTCTTGGTTTAAGAAATAATAAAACCCAATGATTTTGGTTCGGCTATGGATTAAGACATTGTTTAAACCAAACCAACCTAAAAATTGATTGTGTAAAAATAAAAATATGTATATTTACATTGTCATTTTCATGTTCAATTTGTATACGTTTCAACCAATAATTTGTTCAAAAATGAATTTCTAACTTTAGGTGACTCATACCCTACATACAAAATGGAAGGCTTTTATGCCATTTGAAGAAAAGGATGTCTCACTACATTTCAGCCAATAATTTGTTCAAAATGAATTTCTAACTTGGTGACTCATACCCTACATAAAAAATTGAAGGCTTTTATGCCATTTGAGGAAAAGGATGTCTCATTTTCTTTAAATTATACTTTTTGGTTAAAAAGGTTTTAATTAAAACTTGTGAATTTGTTATACTTAACTAGTTATTTAAATGCTTGATCAATTGATTTATGTTAAGGTGTTCCAAAATGACACTCAATGTATGTTATAAATTATAGTTTTAGTAAATGTCTAATTCTTTCTTTTTTTGGCTGGTTAGCCGAGTGATACATCAACAAAAGAAAAAGGAAAAATAGGTTGTTTTTTCCTTAAAACTTTCCAAACCTTTTATAGTTAATTTTAAAAATAATAATCCTCTCCTGCTCCCTCTCAAAACCACATAAAGAAAAAAAAAAAAAAAACTTTTAGAACTGAACCAACCCAAACCAAACTGAATTTCACATGGGTTGGTTTTAATGGTGAATTTGTATTGGTTTGGTTTAGGGTTGAGGCTAAACCGAAACAACCGGACCAAGTTGCCCCCTAGCCGCAAGTGATACTTCCCTCACCTTATCATTACTCCCCTTAAAAAAAAATTAAAAAGCTTCTCTTTCTAATTTTCACTCTCTCCCTGACCCCACATTTCTCATTAACTCTTAACAACCAATAACTAACCCACTTTCTCAAAATTCCTAATAAAGTGGGTTTTGAAATTTAGTTTGTTTTTCACATGGTTTGGTTTTAATGCTTAATGGTTTGGTTTTGGGTTAGAGAAATGCAAACCAAATTTGTATTGGTTTGGTTTAGGGTTGAGGCTAAACCGAAACAACCGGACCAAGTTGCCCCGTAGTCGCCAGTGATACTTCCCTCACCTTATCATTACTCCCATTTAAAAAAAAAACATTAAAAAGTTTCTCTTTGACTTATTTTCACTTTCACCCTCACCCCACATTTCTCATTAACTGTTTCTCTCTTAACAACCAATAACTAACCCACTTTCTCAAAACTCCTAATAAAGTGGGTATTGAAATTTAGTTTGTTTTTCACATGGGTTGGTTTTAATGGTTAATTGTTTGGTTTTGGGTTAGAGAAATGCAAATCAAATTTGTATTGGTTTGGTTTAGGGTTGAGGCTAAACCGAAACAACCGGACCAAGTTGCCCCCTAGTCGCAAGTGATACTTCCCTCACCTTATCACTACTTTTTTTAAAAAAAAAAAAAACTAAAAAGCTTCTCTTTGACTAATTTTCACTCTCACCCTCACCCCACATTTCTCATTAACCGCTTCTCTCTTAACAACCAATAACTAACCCACTTTCTCAAAACTCCTAATAAAGTGGGTATTGAAATTTAGTTTGTTTAAAAACATATATGTAAATTTCTATCATATGCTCAGGCAAAGGGACGATATTGAAATCTTTTATATGACGCAACACCCAATAACGAACCCACTTTCTCCAAACTCCTAATAAATGAGATATTGAAATTATCTTTGCTTAAAAAAAAAAGAATAAAATACCTCAAGTAAAGGGAGAATATAGAAATATTTGATATAACACAAATTGTTTATTTTGGAAAGAGAAATATGATGGGATTTTGGCACACCAAGATGGTTTCCTTGCTTAATATAGTAAGTGGTATAGATTTCCATGTTATACAGGTTAAGTTGTTATCATTTGACTTAGATTTGCTATTTAGGTCTAATTGCTTTGGTTACCTACGTGGTCAATATTACCTACTTAATATGAATGAAAATTAATAGATTTTTGTTTAGGTCTAGTTGTATAATATGCCTCTTTAGTCACTATTGAGTACTTCGTATGGTTGAAAATACATCTAATTTGTGCCATTAGTTTTTCATTATGGTCAATTTTGCACCTTTTACATATGTTGGTCTGATATAGGAATTAAGCAATATTAGACGGGTGAAAGTGCAATTATTGAAGGGGAAATTACCATAACCAAAACATTTGTGGAGAAGGGAGTGGCAGTTACAGGGTTTTTATGTAACATTTTCTTAATCAGTGTTGTAGCTTCACATAAAAAATCATATTATTTAGACTACAAATTCAAAATTTTCATGGAAAAATAAGAGATTGGGATTGGATAAGGAACCTTATATTTATTGGATGTATATTTTATCATCCCTTTTTTTGGGATATTTAATGGCATATGAAACATGCTTGCAGCTACTCTCGTATGTACAAAGATGTTCGAGCTGCAGTGGACTTGTGCCATCGTGATGGAACTTTAAAGCAGATGGTTGCAAAAGATCCTAAAAGGTAAAATAGAATAATGATTTATTTTTGTTCTTTTCTGTAAATATATAATGATCTATTATTATTTTATAAAAGAATTCTAGAACAAATAGTTGCAAGTTTGGCTATTGGTTAACTTACCATGCAGCATTAGTTTTCAGCATTCAAACCCAACTGCATCAAAATCATGTTTAGTTTTTGTTTACACCATTGATTTTTTCTTTATCTTTTTTTGGAACTCCTACTATTTTTTTTTTCAAAAAAACACAGGCAAATGATCTTGGACATTGGGTGGACCTGGGCCTGGGCCCTACAATCCTATAACAAACAACCCAAGCCTCATTCTGTGGAATATAAGTGAGACCAAGCCAACTATTTTAAGGCAACTTAAGTAAAAAAAATATTACATTTTTACTTTTTAGCCTATAAAAACAATTATAAATTACTTTCTATATCAAAACAAGAAGAAAATTACAAAATAAGTGCCCTTTTGCTGGTTTGGGATTAATTTTAGAACCAAACCCACCCTCCCTCGTGTGTTTTCCCCAATATGTTGCAACAGACTTTAATAAAGGTGACCTAGTGTTGATGCGGCCAATGCAGCATGCTCTGTCTAAAGTCCATTAACCTTGGGCATTATTTGAACAAAATGGCTGCACCAATACTTGAACCTACGTTCTCAGGCTTGACTATTATGTATCTATTTCATGCAAAAAAAATTGTTTGACTTGTAGGTGTATAATTTTAGTTGACCGTATGAATCACCTTGTAAGAAAATTTATCAATCAAAATCATAACTATACTGTAATTATTGACTGTCAAAAAAAACTGAAGTAATTATCTTTCTTGCTTGACCATTGTTTTTTTCATGTAGTAGGTATATTAATGAGGACATCTCAATAGTTCCCATGCTCAAAATGCTTAGAGATTCTGGTCGTTCAACATTTCTGGTGACAAATAGGTAATGTTTTTTTTGTTTTGTTGTTCTTAATAGAAAAGGTTTTATTGGAAGTAAAGTGTTGGATGACTTGAATGTCAAAGTAGCTTGTATGAAAATGTGAAATATTATTTGGAATTGTGCCTTATAAAGTTGAGATGAGAAGACGATTTATGAGTCTATGCAATATATAACATGTAACAATTCACCAGAATTCAGGAAAAAAAGTATGTCCATTTGGCATCTCATGGAAACTTGAACTTTCTAGTATCGTACAAATAGCGTTTCAATGGGTCAGGTTATGTAAAATTTGAAATGATTTCATTTGATATTACTTAAATAATCCTCTTCTTAGATTTTGGGAAGTTAGAAAGAACTGTTTCCTAAGAAAGAATTGTTTTCTGGCATTTTGAGTGACTACCTAAATGCTAATGAAAAAGTGTCGTGCTTTCTTTTCTGTGGAGTGTGGACACCTCATGCCCTCCCACTGTTTCAAAGATCTGCATATGTCATCATTGTCAATCCTATGTATAATTCACCATGGGTGTCTAAAATACTTGAAAATTTCCCTTATTATGTTAGTATTGTTTCATTTTTATATCTTTGAATTTGTTAGTGTGTTCCCCCCCCCCCCCCTCTCTCTCTCTCTCTCTCTCTCTCTATAAAACAGCTATTTTTGTATTGAATTTGCAGGTTTTCGTTTTTAAACTTTGGGTATATTTGTTGCAAGAGCTAACATTGTTGAGAATCTCTATTATATCTGTTGCAGTCTCTGGGACTATACAAATATTGTGATGAATTTTCTCTGTGGGCCCCAAACATTGGATGGAACTTCCAACTTTGATTGGCTCCAATATTTTGATGTTGTCATCACTGGCAGGTGATGTTCTTTCCTTAAAAACATTATGACCTGTAACACACTATATGCAGTAATCGCTGCTGCTGCTGCTTTTGTTTTGTTTTTGTTTTTTTTTTTTTCCATTTCCTTATTTGTTAAAAGGCAAATCAAACTGTGTTCTTAGCTTTTAACCCTCAACTTTTCACTTACACTGAGTGTGTTTTTTGTGATCAATCACAATGAATTCTCTTGTGGATTTATCATTATTCTTTAAACTCTCCACTGTGTGAGCTTGTACATTTGTCTCTGAGTTCGTTCTTATCTGAGTCCTCATGAAAGGTTCTATTTGTGACTGGAAGAGTGCACCAAATGAGTTTGAACTGGTTCTTTTTAATTTCCTTATAGTATAAATTGGTGATATTCTACTTAGATGACACTGCATATTGCAACTTTTTACGGTGTTCCTATCAGAGAGAGAGAGGGAGAGAGAGTTGCAGTGTGATTATGGAATTGACTTTAATTTTGTGCTCAATCTTTTCATTTATAATTGCAAAGAAGCAACTTTTCATTTATGCAGTGCAAAACCAAGTTTTTCCCCAACGAAAATTGTGCCACTGTGATTATGGAATTGACTTTAATTGATGAATATGCTTGCAATCTTTTACATAGTTTTTGTGCTCAATCTTTTCATTTATAATTGCGAAGAAGCAACTTTTCATTTATGCAGTGCAAAACCAAGTTTTTTCCATGACGAAAATCGTGCCAGTCTTTTTGAGGTTGAACCTGAATCTGGGATGCTACTTAATACTGATAATGGCACTCCCATGCCTCAGGTTAGCGAAAATATCTAATGATCTCGAACAATTTATAGTAACCTTATCAGCTTTTACTTGATGTTCTCATGAATCTGATCTTATCTTCAACAAACTAGGTGGGAAGTACCTTCTTGAGACTACCATTGAAGAGCCTGAAGAAGACTTCTTGCAGGGTTTTCCAGGTAGTCCTGAAAGCTAAATCTTTGAAATATTAAAATCTACCTTGTTGGATGTGTTGAAATTATTTTATGTGCCTTTTGTTTTGGATTCATCTTCTATGATTGCTGATCTTTAATTGCAACGTAAAAAGTTAGTATATTGTAGTGATGTTTTTGAACTGATTGTTTCAGGGAGGCAATGTTGGCCATCTGCATAAACTACTGGCTATTGAGTCAAGCTCACAGGTGTTGTGTTAATATGTTGGTTAAATTGTTTATTTATTTTTTAAGGAAAAAGATGGTTTCTATGTATTGTCAAGAATCAATCTTTATCATCTGTTTGAATTCTCCTTGAGATATTGCACATAACCATGTATATTGGTTTTGAATAAAGTGTTTTTGTTAGAGAATATGGGTGTGGCACAGAAAGGATAACTGTTGACATATTAAATTGTATTTCCAGCTTGAATTATTTTAAAGGTTATTTAGTTTCATCTATAAATTCAAGTTATGAAATATAAATAGGAATTCAATCAGTTAGTAATTCTTATACTGCATTTGTAGATGTTGATGTTTCTGATATGTTGTACAATTTTAGTAGGTTCTTTATGTTGGGGATCACATCTATGGAGATATTTTACGCAGCAAAAAAGTTCTAGGTAACTTTGCATTTCTTTTTCTTATCCACTACAACCTATGATTTTTTTTTCCTTATTGTCAAGCTTTTTTAAGGCTTTTAAATTGATTTTGGATGAGCACTACACAAGGCTTATTAACCTATAACTTCTAGAAATGACAAATGAGGTGTTTACGACATGATATTTTTTGTGTGCTTTTTTTTTTTGCGATTGAAAATTATATGGTGAACCTTTTGGATGTAGTGGATTTGAGTTGTTTCCCCTTTAAAATTAAATTATTTAGGTAGTATTTTTCTTTTACTTGTTTATTTCTTTTATTTTGGTTTCCTTCTTCAAAAAAAATTTGATGAAAATTTTCATGGCGATTTGATTCTAGTTTTGGATTTTAGGGTTGTATGCCTACTTTGAGTCCTGCTCCTATCAAACATGGGTATTAGGTTAGCTGTCTTTTGGTTATTCAGGAAAATAAGCCTCTATGTAAAGGCTCAAACCAAGACTGTTCTCTCTCTCTCTCTCTCTCTCTCTCTCTCTCTCTCTCTCTCTCTCTCTCTTCATGTTATTCTACGGCCGAAACGTTTCCGTTTCTCAGGGAACCGAAACGAAACACTAGTAGAATATCGAAATTCACATGTTTCCATGAAAACAAAATTGTTTCTGTGGAAACATACTGAAACTCGTGGAAACATACCGAATCAGAGGAAACATTTCTTTTATATCAACAATAATTCTAGAAATTAGTAAAAAATAATCTCCATTTTATTTTTCAAGGATTAAGACTAAAAATTACAAGAGATATATTTCTATTATTTTTCCTAAAATAATAGAAAAGTAGTAGAAAAAATAAAGTGTATAGAAACAATTATTTTAATACTAAGTTACTAATTATAATAGGTTTAAATCACTATTTGTTTTACTTTTTATTTTATATGTAACTTATGTCAAATTATCTAATTCGTGGATATTACATATTATATATCTATTATGTCATTTATCATGAATTAGTATCATTTATCATGAATATGATGTATATGCCTTAAACATGCACAAATATTCAATTAATAGGCCTCCTGTATAATCTCTTCTGCATCTTTCTCTTGTAATCAAGAAGCTCGGAAGTGGATTGCATTGTCTCCCTATCCTGTCTTCTTTCTCTCTTTCTCATCCTTTTCGTTTCCTTCTCTCTCATATATTAAATTAAAAATCACCAAATCCGTTGTAGCTTAGTGGATAAATACTAGCCTATCTAAAAGGTAGAATTAAGGGTTTAATTCTCATTGCTAACAATCAAAAAAATAAAAAGGCATAATTTAGTCGCCTACCATGTGTTTGAAGATATTATGGTAAGAGTTAGTTACATCACTTTCTCAAGAGCCAAAGTAAATTTGATGTGTAAAGAGGATTTTTTTAAGCGTTTTAAACATACATTATAAGATTACACCAAACTTCATGGTTAATCGTCAATCAGATTAATGGACCTAAGAAATTATAAACCTTTCTTGACAAACTACTATCCAGGAATTATATCTGGCTGAAACAAAAGAGCCATTAGCATGTTGAGAAACACATGAATGTATCTGGGAATAAACAACTTGTTTACTTTTGAAGTCGAGTTCATGAAGTTAATGTTGATATGAATAAAGTTTTCAAGGTAAGCCGAGGTTTGTGCCTCTAGAAGGATCACTCCAATTTTACCTCTACTTCATGGTGGTCAACACCTTTTCACAATTTATAGTATCCTTACACATTAGGTGTGGATCACCCTCTTGGGTGAAATTTTTTTTATGCGTAAAAGCAATTACTGAAAACCATTAGTGTGGCCACATAACCCAAGTACAAATGGCAATATTCAAAGAGATCCCTGTAGGGGTTCAAGGTCCCCTATGTAGAAAACATATACCCTCGGAGAACTACAAAAGAGTCAGAAGAGAGGTAATTTCCCCAGAAAATCCCTATGAACAGAAAGCTGAGCATTGCATGTTTCAATTTGTAGACCAAGAGCTAGTCTCTTTTAAAATTTCTATCCCACTCCTTCCAGACACATTACCAAAGGCGTAGGTGTGCTGCTCTTCGCACAGGCCTCACACTCCTAAGAACCCTATTGTCGTCCCCAAGTCCCCGCTCATCTAGGCATGACCAATATTTAACCCTGAAAAGGGGTACAATGATAGAACATAATATTGTAGCTGCTCTGATGATTCGCTTCCCCCCCACCTCTTTTTCCTGTCTTACAACAGTGATTAGGAGCATCCACTTTAAACTTAAGGAAAAACAATCCCCATAGGGTGATACCACAATCAAATTCTCTGCATTTTGAAGTAATAATGCAAGTCCTAAATCACATTCTCTAAAGATTTTTATTTTTTGATAGATAAAAGGAGATTTCATTAAAGGGCAAAATATATAAAAAAAATACATCAAGATTTTAAACCCCCCAAGAAATCAACAAAAGAATCTATACAAGAGGGGTAAGCTTCTATCACCCACAAATACAATTTAAATCTACAAGGGGATGTTCAAAAACTTTGCTATTTCTTTCTTTCCATATACTCCAAAATATACAAAGAGGAATAAGCCTCCACGCCTGCCTTACATCACAACACACCCGAGTACCATGCCACACTCTAATCAACTCATCAACCAACCAAGGCATCACCCATAAAAAACCGAACAACAAGAGACACTTGCCAAACATCCCGTAGCAAAGGAACAATGAAGGAGCAAATGATTGATAGTCTCTTCCCCCTCTTGAGTCCCAACACACAACATATCTATTTGCTAAAGAGAATCCTCTTCCACTCATGGAGGATGGATTAACGATATCTGGATTTGGAATAGGAGATTTAATGAGATTAATTGTGTTCCCTTCAGTGTGTTTGTTAGATGGCTCCATTCAAGTTAAGTTCTAGAGAATGAAGAATATTATGATGATGATGTTGTTGTCATTGCTACTATGCTTGCTTAATCGTGTCTGGATTTGTATCATGTCTTTTGAATAGGTTGGAGAACAATGCTCGTTGTTCCAGAACTTGAAAGGGAGGTTCAACTCCTTTGGGAATTGAGAGATAGCCGCAAGGTATTGATATAACTAATTGGTTCAAAGTTTATCTTATTTATTTATTGTTATTGTTTGCTACTTATCAAAAAATTATTATTATTATTATTTGCTGTGCACATTGTATCTTTTATGCTTCCGTGTTAATATTTATTGAGGAAAAAAAGTGAATTTTCGTTTATAGTAAGCTTACATCAAGGGGTCAATGAGTGCGTTTGACGTATTGTGTGATCCACACGTACTTTTAAAACTGTGTGAATAGTAAATTTTATAGAATAATTGTTAGACCAATGATGTATGGAACAAAAATGTTGGGTTGCGTAGCAAATTGGGGGAATGATCTTAAACAGCTAAATGGAACAAAACGTATGTAGTCAACCCTAAATAGTCTGGATAAGGCTTAGTTGAGTTTAGTTGAGTTTCATATAATTTGTGAAGGTTGTTAAGCTGAAAAAAATCCTTTAAATTTATTGAACAAACTTAAACTAGCTAAATAAAAGGGATAATTAGATGTGTTTATGGAAATTGATCTCTCTCTCTCTCTCCCTCCTTCCCTCCCTCCGCAACAATATTTTTTTCTTCCCTCTAAATTAGTATATGAAAATTAGATTCACCCAAAAAAATAAAAAGCATATGGAAATTAGGTATATTCTACTAGTGATTGTCCAATTAGTAACAACTTTGTAATTTTAATAGATGATGGTATAGCATCCATCGCTTGGTACTCGAATTGTCAGCTGTCATGTTTGGAGTTGACTTATTATTTGGATAGTGCCAAATTCTGCATTTTATTTGTGATAGAATCTTTAGTGGTCTGGTACGTTTTATCATATTCTTAATCAGCCTTGATGTGCTGATAGATCTGATTGAACAGGATGTTTTAATATCTTAAAATCATGGGAAAAAATGGCCATATACTCCCGAACAAATGTGAGCTTGTGTATTTTGTGAACATTACTTGAAAATTAAAAAAACACATGCTTTGTGGTGCTAAAAACTATTAACTGAATTTTGGATTTTTTTTTTCTGGGTTTTTATCACCACTTTGAGTTTCATAGATAATGCCAACGAACTAAGTCATGATTCCATTCTCTGTTTTATGCAGCAACTCCGATTGTTGAGGAATGAGCGCTGATCTCATTGAGGACAAAATACATCATATGAAGTGGTCTCTCAAGTAAGTATTTACCCATAATGCCACAATTTGTGTGCACAATTTTTTTTTCAGGGAAAAAAAAAAGGTCCAACTAAAACCTTCTCAAGTTGAGGATATTGGTCGTACTTACAAACCTTCTTTATATATATATATATATAGATAATTAAATTACAGTTGTCCTTTTGGTACATTATTTTAACAAAGTGGGTCAAATGGTGCTCCAGTAGGGTCAATCTCTGGTTGGCCTTCTTTAGGTTTATATATATATATATAGGTAAACCACACACACACTTTGCCCCTAAGGGGACTTGAACCATCAACCTCCCATGTGGGGAGGGGGGAGGTACCAACGAAGCTAGAGTTTGTTGGTAACCTTCTTTAGGCTTATATTGTTAGAATATCATTAAATTGACCTTGACATTTGGAAATGTAATTGTCAGCTTTGGTTATTGGTTTTTGAGGACTATGTTGTTCTTGCATGCGACTTGGTCCTCCCTTATTTTTCTCTTTATGGATTTCTCTTGTTTTATTGCTGTCACTTCTTGGCTCAGGTTTGAAGGTTTCAAAGCTGATGAGAAGGAAAAGCTACACTCTGAAATTGAAAAATTGGAGGTTGGTCCATCTATTGCTATTGCTTGTGCAATTTTTATTTAAAAAAATGATGCCTTTGTTGAATAAAGGATGGTTGAACATCTCATAGAAATGGAATCATTTTGTCTTGCAATCTAATGCCCCTACAGCAAAAATCAGTGTTATACATCAAAACTGAAATGAATTTTTATTTTTGAATTTTGGAAAAAGAAAAGACAACTGCCATCATTTGTTTGATATTTCAAATGAACTAAACACTAAACATTACATAAACTATCATTTCAAATGTCTCATATGACATAATAGACTCATTAATGATATGTCAAAACAATGGGATCATTTTCTGGAGATGAAAATTCTTTCGGTTTCCACATGTCGAGAATATAGTAGCCCTTTTCAAACTTTATTATATTTGGAATGTCAACTTGTTACTTGTACTCTTCATTCATCTCTAACTTTTCGATGCTACTTTGTTATTTTTGAATATCTCTTGCTTTCTAGATTTGTAATAACAATCATGTTAAACTTTGGCATGTAATACGTGCTTGCTAGTTCATCTATCAAAAAGGAAAAAGGCCCTCGCCAGCTTGAAAGTCTTGTTAATTGATTTGCCATGGTGAAATGATTGATCCATGATTTATTAATTTTTTTTTTCTCAATGGTTTCATTTTGTAGTCTCAAAGAGAAAAAGTTCGTCTCAGCCATCAACAGTCTCAACGAGAATGTCATCAAAAGGTAAACACATTTGCTTATGGATTTTCATTTGGACTCCTGAAGCTGTTAAATAATGATTTTGGGTAGAAAGCTCCAGCATTTACATCTCAATGTGGAGATTATTGCTTGATTTTTGAGTTCATTATTTTTCTGGAGGTCTTGCATTGGTTAACTTGTTCACTTTGGCAACACAGAAATGAATGAGCATAGTTGTTTGCCTTTATTTGCATTGTTTTTCTTCTTCCCCGTCTGTCTTCCCTTTATTTGCATTTGTTGATGACAAATCCTGGAAGATTCCAATTATATGCCTAGTGCAAGTGGTGTGAGGAATGATTCTCTTTTAAGTTCTGATCTAGTAGTAGTTAATGCTAATCAACTAATGAATGCGTAATCTTATAATGGTGTGATAAAATTGAATGCAAAATTCAGTCTAACTTAATGGTTTTGGGATGTTCTGGACTCAATGGCGTGATCTGATTTAGGAAATTAGACCCCGAGATATACGAATGGATAAATTGAAATAATTTCAATTGTCTCCTAACAATTAATTAAGCTATTAATTGAACCCCGATAACTATGAAAATACCTATAATATCCTATAAATATTGAAATGTCATGTGTTTTGTAAATTATTTCAGTTCCACAAGGTGTGGGGACAACTTTTGAAGACTGGCTATCAGAATTCCCGCTTTGCACATCAGGTCAGATCAGACGTCAGCTGAGAGGATGAATTTACTAGTTTTTGTGTCTTATTTACTTCAGGTTGCAACTCAACGGCGTTGTTGGATTATGCAGGTGGAGAGATTTGCCTGCCTTTATACCAGCCAAGTGACCAACCTGAGCCTCTATTCCCCAAACAAATACTATAGGCCGAGTGAAGACTTCATGCCCCATGAATTTGACATCCTTGCACTGTGAGAAACTTGTTTATCACTCCCAACAATGCGAGACGCGGCCATCTGAGGAAGCATCGTTTTTATTGCTGGACTATGGGAAGCTTGGAAGTGGAGCTTATGCCAAAGTCATTGTTTTCCTTGCTCTTTCGGGTGCACCTTTTCTTGGGTTGTGGGTTAGAGATGTTCTAGGCAGATAGATGGAAGTGGGTTAGTTCTCATCAAAATGATATTTGATGTGATGACTCTTCTATTTTAAATGAAAATCATATTTGGTACTGGATATTGTTTGTGTATCAGGATATGGATAGCAAAATGGGGTTCATATCCTCTACAATAAGTTCCCTACCCGACCCAAATCGGGGGCAAATCTTAGTTAGTGTCGTGGCCAATCTTTTCGGAGTTTTTTTACCTCACTCATGCATATTTTTTTTTCATTTTTCTTGACCCATGCATTTTTTTTTTAATTTCCCTGATCTATGTATTTTTTTAACGACATATTTTCAAAAAGACATTTTTAAACTAATTTTTTCAACAAGCTTTTAGAGGCATCACTTCAAAAAATGTCTTTTTGTTGGATAATTTTTAAGTTTTAAAGAATTCATTATTGATTAACTGTTTGCATTTTGAATCAAAGAAAAATATTTTTTCAAAAATGTTTTTTGAACAAAATTTTTAGATTAAAGAATTACTTTTAAAAGAAGTTTTTACGTCTTTTAAAAATTGTATGACTGAAAGAAATAACAAAAAACAAAAATGTATAGGTTACAGGAAAAAAAAAAAAAAAGTAACTAGAATAAATTGAATCGAACTTGAATTCTTTGACTCCAGTCTAATTTAAAATATAAAAGATAAAATCTAAACTTTAAAAACTTCTTACCAAATTGAGTTATACTTGAATTAATCCACCCTAAATTACACCCATAGGTACAAACCCGACTTGAATGTATTTAATTGCATTTCGTCATTGCAGTATCTTGGACCTTTGTAGAGAATCCAACTAACTGATAATTAACGATATATCTAGTGGGTATGGGAAACAATACTAAATGATTCATGACCCATATCCATAGAATCATATTTTAATTTGGTTTGCCAAGTGAAGAAACTTTACTAGTTAAGTTAAAATATAATAAATACACATATTCATGTATATATATTTTAAAAATTATGAATAATCATTAAATTTTCTTGGTCAAAAAGAGTCAAGAATTTTATTATTATTATTATTTTTTGATAATCAGATGTTCAAGTTAGCTTTTGAAGTCCTGAAATTAATAATTTTTAGTGACAATTGTGAAACTCTGAAATTAATGATTTATAGTAACCTCAACAGAAACTCGGACCGTAGATTTATAATGACCTCAAAAAAAATTCAAACTGCGGATTTTATATTTTTTTTGCTTGGCCAATTCTTTGAAATGCCTCTAAACAATATATATATTTAGAATAGGGATTAGAATAAATGATTCATTAATATTAATGTCGAATGATTTTGTCGTATCCAGACTAATACCAATCCAATTCATTTCATGAATAAAATGTAACCAATTAACCTAACCAACAAAACTACTTGTTACAAATAACATCTTGTTATTGCTGCATCTATATATATATATATATCAGTACTTTTAAGATAAAAATTGTACACTTGCTGAGAAAAGTTTTCGTTAATAAAAGCCATAAAAGAATTTGATAATTAATAAATTTTGAGTTTTCTTTTACATGTCATCTTCTTTTTCTATTTTTTTTCTTATTAAATATTCAAGCAAAGTGAACAAACAAATAAATACCAGTAAAAAAGATAGTTCCCCCATTAGCCAATAGCCAGAGAGTTCACGAACTAGCGGAGTGGGAGGGAGCAAGCTTCGATGATTAGAGAAGCTTGAGCTCTGGACGGTGAAAAATCAATCCGTATTTTGGGTCTTATGGTTCGATTCGTTCTTTCATTATATACTATATTGATATGAACTGTAGATTAGTGAAACTTTAATACTTAGGGTTTTCCAGAATTAAGAGCTGTGTGCGATCGATTATTTCTTGTTCAGTTGCTTTCGTTTCTTCTTTGCTTCTACTTGCGATTAGGGTTTTAATATATTCTTTCACTGGATGTGTTTTTTTTTTTCACATGACGAAACACTACTTGTAACAATTACATGGTTTTTTTTAAACTGTAACCATAATTTTAGGATTGTACATTGTCGAGGTGTATTTCTGTGTCACTTTACTATGATCCCTTTGCATTTGGTTTGGCTCTGAGAAAGATTATTCTCTAATTTGAGTTTTGCCTCACATCTCGATTGAATTCAAGGACATATTCGAAGGAATTCTGACTGCCAGTCGGAATGGTTTGCGGGTTCCGAACAGTTATAATGGCCGAACCTAATAAGATAGCAATTGCAACCCAAGAAGTAACAAGTACTTGGCTGTGGACTTGGGAACCCCCTATTTTCCAATAGAAATGTCGGCCTACTTCCACACTGGATATATCGTATGACCCTCTTAATGTGTTGATAGAACATAAAGAAAAAGAAGAGACTATGCTCAGTAAGAGAAGCCTTTCTTTCATTATTTGATAGAACCGGATATTGAGGGATTTGGACAGCAAAGAAAGGGAAGGAGATGGAAGGGAACTTTATGCCTTGCTTGGATAGTGAGGGAGGGAGGAGGGGAAGGGAGAGAAATATAGTGGCTTCTTAACCCCTCAAACTCTGTTTTCCTTTCCTTCCAAAATTAGGAAGAAATTTAATGGAAGGATGAGGGAGTTGGTGGTCACTATTTTGCTCCTTTTGCTTACATAATAAAACATTTATTTCCTTTTTTTTCTCTCCTAATTCTTTCCCAATCAAAATGGTGGGTTTATCATTTTTTTCGCAAGAGAAAGGGTTGTCATTGTCATTTCCTGCCGTTTCTTTTGGGCTTATCATTTTTTTCCTCCCTAATTATCCAAGCCAGAGGAAGGGTTGTAATTGTCATTTCCTTCCCATTCTTTTCTGCGCTAACTAATTCTATCCTTCCCTCCTAGTTATCCTAGCATAATATTAACTCTTGTCTATTTTCCCAGGCTTTAATTTGGTTGTCGAGAACCTCAAACAAGACAGTGGTTCTCAAGAAAAAACTATATCTTTTCCTGGTGCAACAACATAGAATGAAAATTAAATAGGGTCTGCCTTAAACTTTTCATTTTGTTTCTGCCTTGACTACATTTTTAATCATTGGGCTTCTTTCAAGCTCGTGATTCTTTGATTTTTCATGATATATTGGCACAACCATTTGAATGTAAACGAAGTTCTACTTGCTTAATGACCATTAATATCGATGAACTCATACTTATTTAATGACCCTATAATAGGTTGTTACTGCAAGTCATAGGTTGGGAGAAGGAACAGACATTTGCTAAAACAACTGGAGGTTGTAAATGGAATACAGATTTGGGTTAAATGAAATTAGACTTATGTGTCTATTTGGTTCTGTTAAATGTTTGTTATAATTTTGTGGGATATTGTTTCAGGTTATTGGTGTTAAACAATGAATATGTTCAATCTTGCAACAACATTTTGCAAACAACTGAATCTTAGAGAGCTGGTTACAAATAGGACTGTGTACAGTGGTGTAAATGGTATAGTTCACTTGGCTTTGTCATACATAATGTTTTCTTGGTTTTTTTATGTATATTGTTAGGTTAATCTGATGGTGTTTATCTTGCTGTGGTTTAGATGGATCTCTTAGTGGATTAAGCTTGGTGATTAAACGTTGGGCTACCAAAAAGACAGCAGGGTCCACAAAAAATGGACGAGACTCGAAACCAAAGAATCTCGGTGTGAAGAAATTTGGTGGGGAGGTGAGTGCACTGCATGGATTGAACTTGCTTCTCCTGCTTATCTACCTATACTTGTGGAACTTTTTTTTTCACTTAATCCTAATTTTAATGTTCATTTTGTTATTGCAGAGGGTAATACCAGGAAACATTATAGTTCGACAGCGAGGCACTAGGTTTCATCCTGGGAACTATGTTGGGATGGGGAAGGATCACACCCTCTATGCCTTGAAAGAAGGCTGCGTTAAGTTTGAACGACACAAGCTGAGTGGACGCAAATGGGTGCATGTTGAACCCAAGGAAGGCCATGTTCTTCACCCTGTGTATGCAATTGCCACTTCCCCTAAGCTGAAGACAGCCTCTTAGAGTCTCATCTCCTTGTATGAAATAATTCATCTGCATCTTCCTTCTTGCATTGGATAGGAACCCGTCTAGTTGTTCACAGGAATTTATGGACAGAATATATATAAACACCATTGGTTTTTCCCCACTTTTGATACTTCTGTCTATCATTTTAGTTTCCCAACTTCATTGTAGATGTAAAACCACTCTTCTCTGGGGATTGCAGCTCCAGAGGACAGGAGTGGGTATTTTTGTTTTCTCCTAAAATCATTCAAATAAAAGTTCATGCAGACTATAGATTCATTCATGCTCTACGGGGGGGCTATGGTTATTCTTACTACGATCACTTGCTTTGTGACATGGAGAATAAATGAAACCTCAACTTTGCATTGGCCGACCTTTCTACCTTACAAATATGGCAAAATCATTCAAATTGAAAGTGTTAGAAGAGACAAGGCAGGGAAAAAAATATGATTTTTTTTTTTGAGAATGAGAGAAGGTTCAAAAACATTCGCTGGCCCATGTCCTCTTTCACTCAGAATTGTGGGAAACAAGCAGGTTCACAATGCCTGCATTTCTAATTCCAGATGTGGGTAGTTAAAAACAGAAGCTGCTTTGAAGTCTTAAGTGTGATGTACAAACATAGGAAATTATGCTTTCTCAAAGCCCTTGGTGGGAAGATTAGGTCTGCCCCATTTCCTAGCTTTTTGCGCTGAGCTAGCCCTTTACTTACCCCAAAAATTCTTTATTATTTTGTATTGTAAGAAGGAAATTAGCACACACAAATATGACTTCAATTCTATACTTACCCGGAAAACTCTATAATAATTGGTTTAATTGATCAGGTTGAGGTCTATGCTCTGTTCACAATATATCTTATACGAAGAATTGCCTCCACCCTTCTGTAATCAGCTTTTTGATTTACCAAGGGAAGGTCCCAGATGCCATGTTTTCTAATCCAAAAGGTCCCTTTATGGATTGAATGGGTGAAGTAGAGGCTTAATTTGAAGCATAGTTTTCCACTTTGTTTTCAACTAAATATATATTCCAAGAAGTGGAGCTGTTTGGTCTTCATTGGTATTTATTTTTTGCTCACCTGCTATGCCCTTTTTTTTTTTTGGCATTCAATAAACTCTTTCAGTACTCATGTCGAGTGTCCAATCAGATGCTTCAATCCTTCATTCATACTCATCTCAGTACTTTCTCATATGTCTGTATTGCGACTTTACTGCTTGAATGTTTTCAGCTTAATAGTGAGTGGACTTTGCCTCCTCCCTTTCTTTACACTTGCAGTAAAGCTGAACAAGTTTACTCAGCTTGCATTTGAGCTTGAAGCCTTTTTCTGTATCCAAAGTATCATTAAAAAATCCCCACAAGGCAGAAGAAAACCAATATTACAACCGCTACTTGCTTAACATTACAAAACCTCACTCCTTTACTAGGCTACCAAGCCCCTCTTCAAACCCTTGCCAGAAGGATGATTCTCTATAATACTGCTTTAACAATGATAATCGCCGTGAAAAGCCTCAAAACAGAGCTTTAGCAACAATTGCTTCTGCTTTCTAAACAAATCAGAAATATGATTAAAGATGACACGAAAACTAAAAAAGAAAGAGAGAAAACAAAAGAAATATGATTATGCCACAAGAAGAAAGCCTAACCTTCTACAATTTACAATTCACGTAGGGGATGTATGAGAATATATTCATCACAAACAAAAACTGCAGCTTGATTTGACAACACACAAGCTCTCAAAATGAATGAAAATCTGGCTCCAAAGTCCAAAACCACTTTTCTCGAATCAATTTCCATAAGGCCCAACAATATCTGCTCCATCAAGTCTTCCTTTATAGGGTCATTTGCAATCTATCAACCCTTGAAATGAATGGAAAGAAATTAAGAAGTCGGGGGCTCACCAGTGCTATAACGGGGCAATCAAACGGGAAGCTCATGATACTATTCACACTTTTGGCTGGTTCTCGTCTTGCCTCTCTATGTCTTGCATATCAACTGGTTCAGGGAAAATCTCATTTGAAAATCTTTTATGTGAAGAAGAAAGATCATTTGCACCACTGCCATGAGAGCCTGCTCTTCCCAACTGTTTTAAGCCATTGATACCCTCTCGGTTCATTTGGCCTGGAACATTGACACTCTCTAACGAACTGTGATGCCAACTACCAAAGAAAGCAGAACTCCAAGACGTCCTAGATGAAGTTGTTCTTAGCCTTGCAGAGCTGTAACTTTCTTCTCTCACAACTTTCAAAGGGTTTTCCAGTGCTCTAAGGATATGTCTC
The DNA here is from genome assembly GCA_008638375.1 of Nyssa sinensis. NCBI lineage: Eukaryota > Viridiplantae > Streptophyta > Magnoliopsida > Cornales > Nyssaceae > Nyssa > Nyssa sinensis. The sequence continues at coordinate 4,773,569 of CM018038.1, read as the reverse complement.
ATTAGGGGGCGTCTGGAAGCCTTGGGATTAAGGCATGACTTGGCAACTATTGCCACGGCCCATACCTCTTCCACTAGGTCTTCATCTATAATCAGAGATTGGTCAACAATTTTAGCCATCAGTTCCTTGTCGTTTATACTGATGAAAGGTAGATTGTGCTCCAACCACTCCTTGGTAGTGGCATCATCCGACTTGCTGATGCCTAGCTTACCCGTTACAAGCTCAAGTAAGACTTTTCCAAAACAGTAGACATCATAAGCACAAGTTGCTGATGATGAGCCTGTCCATTTCCCAGATAATGAATAAATAAGTAAAGGTTTTAGAAAATTAACAACAATTGAATCTATTAACAAGATATTGCAAGAATAACAGTGAAAATTCTGGCTGCCAGGCGTGAGAATGGGAATTTGAGTTTGAGTACAGCAACTTTGTGCAGAAAATAATGTCAAAGGTTAAATCTATATCCAACTGACTCCTCCCAGTACCCTATATAGGCTGGAACAATACTGAGTAACTGCCTTTAGCAAGCTATTGCAATTAATTTATGCCAAAACTGGAGTTTCTTGTGTATTGGAAGAAATCGGAGTCTGCTTCGGTGAGTTTGCTGTGCTGGTTTTCTATATGTTTGCACGAGTTTGTTGGATACCATGTATTGTAGTTTTTGTGCTAGCATGCTCTTTCATCATGCCTATTTCTCTTTGTTTGGAGAAAAAAAGACCCCCGCGGGGGGGGGGGGGGGTATCCCCCATGGGTTAATCTCATATGATTGTCCCATAAATTATATTTTCTTTTCTATATATTAATCTCTAACCTATGTCTATATGTGTGTGAGCAAATGCTCAATGCTTCAAACATCTACATAATCCCTCACCCCAAGGTCACTGACACAATATCAATTTCCATATTGAATGTTGTAGAATAACAAAATCTAATGGCTCAGGCCTAGGTTCAAGTCTTTCTAGGATCTCGAACACCATTTCATGACAAAAAAAATTAATTACATAAAAAAGAGTACCATTTCACCTACTAGCCTGCTAAGAGCAAAACACCACCCACTTGGCAACCCGCGAGGGAAAAAATTAACAATTTCTAGGGAGAAAAAAAACTTCACATGTTAAAGAATTGCACATACCAGAAGGGTCTTGTTCAGAGGTCCTGCACATCATCAAGAGAAGAGCTTACAACTTTGAACCAAAATGATAAGCATGAAGAAGAACAATGGTTTCATCATCACTTAAAGGAAAATATATTTAGATAATTAGTATAATCAATAGGAAATTAATCTACTCAATTTCAATTGAAATCACATATCAGGTGCGCTTCCAAAGCTTAGTTTCTTGGGGCCAAGTGTCAAAATTCTATTTGCATGTTAATGTATAGTTGTATTCGAAGAATAGGGACTATTCATGTGTTAGTTATACCAAATTAAAATGTGAACAGTGGTGTGCGAAAGCACGCGCACGGGGGCAAGAGAGAGAGAGAGGGAGAGAGAGACTACACTTTGTTCTCAAGAGAACTGAACAGCAAGAGTTATATTTGACTATCACTAGCCTCTATAGTGATAGTTAACTAAATAATGCATGTTCAACCACAGATAAAATATTGATTGATAGTTTATAGTTGATGGTTGATACTATGTCATATCTCCTTATTTTTATGGGTAATGGCAGGGTTTAATCAAGATTTATAGTCCACTACACCAAGCAAAATGCAATGTATGAGACTCGGAATCTCAGGTATTTTGAAGATACCTCTTGACCCTGTGATGTGTATCACCAATATTAATACATTTGAGTCAGTTTATATCTTGACAACACTACATAGTGTCTAAGAACATTTATTGGTATTCAATGACAAAACAATTTCAAACCACTTGAGGAAGAAAAAAAAGATATTGAAGATATCAAGGTTTAAAAGGAATTTTTAACGTTTAGCCCAAAGTCTTGGAAGCAACATATATATATATATATATATATATATATTGATAGGTAAATCACACACACACCCCTTCGCCCTCAACGAGACTTGAACCCTCAACCTCTCATATGGATAAGTGGAGGAGATACTTGGCAAAGTCTTGGAATCATATAAAACATAATAAGGCTTTGTAACTAAGTGGAGTCTGCATGCTTCAAGAGTTGAACTCAAAGGCCCTACCCCATGGCACCCTACAAAGGCCTTTACTGCTATGCTTTGCCACATGGGCCCTTTAATTCCTTTTTACAACTCAATTCACTACAAATCTGTCTGACTTAGGTGACAAATCTCTTATAATTATTTTCTTTTAAAAGAAAAGATAAGCATACTATCCATTTTCTTTGCTATTTGATTATATTTTGAAACTTCTAAGTTTTAACCAGCATTCTTCTTTACTATATTCTATTCTATTTTATTTTTGTCATATTCAAATTTTTTTATTTATCAAACCATGTTTTTTTCCCAAAATTTATATGAATGATTTTTATGTAATTTAAGATGTGACTACTGCCCGCCCCACAAAGTACAAATTTCTCGTCAAGTCAGCGAAAAAGTAAAAAATCGTACTTTCGATTCTTTTTATTTTTGGATAGGTAGGTAAATCACACACACACACACTATATATATCTTTTAAGGGGATTTGAACCCTCAACTATCTACATGGAGAGGTGGAGAAGGTTAGAGCTTGTTGATCGTACTTCCGATTCTCAATCATGCAATTTCTAGAATTTCTGTCTCAATAGTACTAATGATTGGGGCTGTAAAATGAATCAAGCTACTCGAGTTGGGCTCCATTAGAAATGTGTTTGAGATTGGCTCATGAAATAAGTAAACCATGTTTTAACATATTTTAAAGCTTGTTAATTTATTGAGCTCGACTTTATAAGATAATAAATACTATTATGCTTTATAAAAAACTAAGCTACTTGAGCTTGGTTTGGTTCAGTTCGGTTCGGTTCGGTTCATGATCAGTTTGATTAGAGGTTCGTTTGAAACTGACTACGATATATGCAAGTCACGTTTGAACATAATTTAAAGCTTGTTAATTTTAGTAAACCAAACTTAAGCAATCCATTGCACGGCTCAGCTTGTCTTGTTTACAGCACTACCAATGGCAGGATGTATTTGTCAGAAAAGAAGACTTGAGGGGAAAAAATATAATGAGAGGAAGTCTTGAAAATGGCATTTTGGATGGAGGATCTTTATCCCTTTGGACATTGAAAATGTGATGGGTAAAATTGTAATCTCAAAACTTGGCTACTTGGGCTCCTTGACAGCAGTTCATTAATGAATGACATTTTGGTCCATTTTAAATGAAACTTAACAGATTTATACCAAGTACTCAGACATTCTTTGCCTGTTTAATGGAGTCGACAACTATAAAATTTGATCAGTTCTTTTGTTAGATAAGTTATTTTTTAGCAAATTTTAATATATCTCTTTGGTTGGTATACTAATTATAGACACATTTAGATATTTATCAAGCGTAATATTCAAATCTTATGCAAATGCAATAGCTGCTTTGATGAACGTTTGTTTCTATCATGTCGTATGTAGTAAATCTTACATTAAAACTTTCTCATTATACATCATATTTGGGTGTCACAGAATGTTAGCTGCAACCAATTCAAGTGGCCAAGAAATTTAAAGCCTATCAATACTACGATCAGGGCTGCTCCAAACTAGTCATGGACCAAACAAATGTACATACTTGAAAGGCCCAAAGGAGGGACCTTCAAAAAGTTCCTTGGGCATGCAAATAAGATCTAGAACATCTAAGAAAATCCACCTCTAGTTATACTCATTCTAAAGTCAGCCTTATTAGTTTGGTTGAGATTAAATAGATCAATTTGGAAGCTGCATGAACAAAGCCTGGATCTTACCATCAATGCCAAAAGCCTAAGCATTAGCAGATATATAAATTAATAAAGTGAAAGCACTGAATGCAAAGTTATTGTGGTACCATAATTGCCAGTATTATATCTGGATGACATACAGATGTGCACGTGTTGCCATTAAACACCAAAATTTAGATACTGAAACTAGTCATGTATAAGAAATATTGACACTAAAAGTTAATGGCATGCCCAATGTCATAAAATAATAAAAGAAAAACCTACATTGATATGACCAGTGAATGAAATTTTTTTCCTTAATCACAGAAAGGTGTAATAAGTCAAGGCTGTGTGTCTTTCCACATAACCCAAAGTAAACGAACCACTACGAAGGTGACAATCAAAACCTGAATTTGAAAATGTCTAACTAATTAAAAATCTGATAAATACTTACTGTGGCATCCGTAGCAACCTTGTGATCACATTCTGGTGATTATCCCCCCCTTGAACATGAACTTCACTCAAACTTCCTATCCGTACATCATATTTATCATCAAGAAGAATACTGCTTGCTTGAATATCTCTTCAACACCAAAAATTTAAGATACAATTATTAAAAGTATTAATTGGACATAAATTCTGTACAAGCAAGCAGAAAACTCTTTACACTATTGATGAAGACTACAAAGTTATTTATAATTTAAAAAAAAGGCATAACAGTTCCTGTAAATTTAGAAGAACTATGAAGGTTCAGCCAACACACTTCTAGAGTTGAGACAAATATTCCTTCACCAAAATCCCTCTCCAGTTAGTGTCATTTCAAACAAGATTGGAGATTCAATTCAGACAGCCTTCTACAACAACATAAGAAAAAGCAGTAGTTGTATATACAGGAAAGTAGGACTCAAGATTTAACTATACATTCTCCAAGATGCTGCAGCTCTTTATATATCATATTAAGGCAGGAACTTTTTTCACTTCATTGATGAGGCAAATTTGTATATATTTGATTGGCAAGGGCATTGGCATGCAATGCCATGCCATGCCTTACCATTTTTAATCACAACCAGCCCCTAGGCTAGGATCAGCATGCCCAAGCCATTGCTTTTCTCTCCTCATAAATATTCTAGCGTTTGCAGCTTACTTCAATTTCCAACCCTGATTTTTCTTGTTAAATAATTTAAGGTGTCTTTTATTAATTTTAGTAGTGTTCAAATAAGAGAACTTCATAATTAACTTCCAAAGTGCTTCTACTAGGGCATTAAATATTGTTTTATCTGTAAAATCTCCATATAAATAGTTCCATTCTTTCTAACTTAGATTTCGAACAAATTTTTGAGTACGGTTCAAGTGAGATTACTTCTCAATTACCTTTCTAGTGTTTCTATCTAAGCTTTGAAGTAAAATCACCAAACTGTGTGTCCATTACCTTGGCATAGATTAGTTTTTATTCAGATATATATGGTCCTAAGAGATAGACAGTGAAATTTATTCCAGGTTCCAACGATCTTTGAAAATCAATCCATAGTCTACACTCCAATCATCAATTGCAGGAACACATGAAAATATTGAACAGGGAAATGAGGGAAGCAGTATTCATGAGTGCATGAGAAATTCGATATCCTTGGAAGGTCAGGAAATCTAAAAGCAGAAAGAAAATAGCACCAACTTATCACATAATAGGCAATTTAGTAAAGCTGGCATAGATTTCTACTAATTTAGATATGATTGGTCCTATACTCAGCTGTTTGGCCAAATATATATATCAAATTGAACTTTAGTTGAGCTTGGGATGAGAGTAATTTTAGTGAAAGTTAAGCCCGACCTTGAATTGACACTGTGAGACTAAGCCATGGAATCACTGTTCACAAACAAAGTATATTACCATCTTTTTTGACAGGTACAAAAAATATTAATATATTATAAGCAACCACCAATTCACCCACTCAATATTTTATTATAAAAAACAATGTCCCCAGCAGAACATACCAGAGCACCTATGGCTCACACACCTCGCACTCAGATATCAACTTCTCTCTCTCTCTCTCTCTCTCTCTCTCTCTCTTGTGTTACTGTCAGGCTACCACGGAGATATATATAATATCTATCGGTGGAATAATACTTGTATCCAAGTTTCATATTTATATCTTACTGAAAAACAAATAAGTTACATATGTATAGTACGACAAAGGCTTATTGATTCTGGTTTTGGTTCTCTACATATGTATAGCAGCTGCAATATTCTAATAGGCTATTGTGGGGAATTTTTTATATGATAAGTAACTATTATAATGCAAAACTTGAGCTTCACAACAAACGCGTCCCTTCCCCTGCATTAGAACTATTCCAATAATGCCCTTGCATAGATTATTCTTTGCAATTTTATGATGCCACAATTATGCCGAAACCTAAGAGCACCTATCCTTCCATTCCTTACCTTTTTTTTTGGATAAACTTTTCCATTCCTTACTCTCAAGAGTCTCAAGATTTTACATAGTGATGACCCTTCAAAGAATCTTTTTATTATGTTGTTCAACACAGATCCCTCCTTTCTCTATGTTCAATGTTATTTTTCATAATCCCCTACCATTTTTTGATTTCTAGCAAGAGAAATGTTATGCTTTCTAAATTTGTATCCCAAATTCCTATCCCAAATCATGTGACACTGATGTGGGAGAATCACATTAATTACATGATTTCAAGTATTGCCAGTAATTCAGTGCTATGTCAATACCACATCATTTGGGAAGTAGTAGCATTGCTCTTCTAGCAATAGATAAGAAAATGTTCCAATTAAAACTTATTTTTGATAATTTGATAAGATTTCATAATTAATTAATTAATTTCAATGAATTCTAATTGTTGGTACCATTGCAGCTGTCAAGCCAATTCAGTCACCACCCACCACTGCTTACCTTAAAACATTGCAAGGTTGCACACACACATATCACATGTGCATGGTTTGTTCCGTCAAATATAAAGGAAGAACTCTAGAACAGTTGGGGAATTAAGCCAAGAGTTAGACTCATAATCAAACATTTCACATACACTACCCACCCCTATAACTTTAGTTATCTATTTATATTAACTTACTCATTATTGATAGTAACTCATTCTTATATGAATCCAAAATCAGCTATATGTGTTCGCAAAGAAAGTAAACATAAGGAAAATGCATTTCAGAGCACAAAACACCTATATTATAATGCAATGATATTAGCAAAATGTCATCCATCAAAAAATAATAATAGCAAAATAGCTGAAAAAATATATTTGTGTTAATACCTATGAACAAGGGGTGGGTTACACTCATGGTGGAAGTAAGATAAACCTTCTGCAGCTCCTGTTGCAATTTTCAATCTTGTAATCCAATCCAAAGACTGTAGACTGCCATCCTCCAAAGTCGTAGACCTGTACAGGGAATTAGACAAATCTCCATTTGGCATATATTTGTAAACCAAGATCTTCTCATTCTCGTGCTCTAAGCAGTGCCCCAAGAGTGGGACCAACCTTGGATGGGAAGTCTTTCTGAAAATATCCAACTCGGACATGTAAGTTTCCTCCCTAAAAGAACTCAAGTCAACCCTCTTGATAACTACAGGGAACCCACTTTCCAACGTTCCCCGGAAGAGGTCTCCAGAATGGCCATGTTTGATAAGGTTTGTATCACTAAAATTATCTGTTGCTTGAAGAATCTTTTCAAACGTAAATGATTCTCCCAGAGCCTGATAAATTAACAGAAACCTTAGGAAATGATGAGATGCCTCCTTCTGGCACAGGCCCCGTAATTGAAGTCCGACTTTGATTTGCATTTCTATTGTTACATGTTTTTAGGAGCACCACCAGCACCACTATTAAAACGACAATGAAACCTATTCCACCAAATAGTCCCACCATTATATATGTCAGTCGTTTCTTATTGTTCGAAGCAGGTTCTGGCAATGGAAGTTGAGTTGGATCCAGGGATCTATCATTATAAAAAGTTAGGCCTCTCTCAGCATAAAATACTTCACAATCCTCCAAACTCCTCTGATTCAGCATGCTCCGAAGGCAATTTCTGGCAATAACAACATTAGTTCCCACATTATTGGGAACAGAACCTTCAAAATAATTACTGGAAAGATCAATTGAACTAAACTTCCCAACTGTCGAAGTTAGATTTCCATAGAACAGATTGTTTGATAAGTTGAACATGGCACGGGTAGCATTAAAAGATGCAATAAGGTTCGACAAAACACCAGTTAAATTATTGCCAGAGACATCAAGAAAGTTCAATTGGGGAATTGACCACAAAACATCAGGAAGATTACCATCGAAACGATTCCAACTCAGAACTACATACTGTAGCCGAGTGACATTCAAGAACAAGCTACGTGGCAATCGGCCCTCCAGACTATTATTCCCAATTAACATTTTCTGCAAACTTCCCAACCTTCCTAACTCCTCCGGTACTGACCCAGACAAAGAATTGAATCCAAGGTCAAGTTCAATCAGTTGAGAAAGATTAGCCAACTGAACGGGAATAGAACCCGTGAGGCTATTGTTGTATAGATTCAAGAACTGAAGACTAGAAAGTGAACCAAAACCAGAAGGAATTGGCCCAGATAGGAAATTCGAAGAGAGGTCCAGATTGGTAAGATTGCGAAGAGCTGACAAAGAAGGTGGAATCGATCCTTTAAATAAATTTTGGGAAAGATTAAGAACTGACAGAGATGGTAACTGCCCAAGTGTAGGAGGAATTATGCCAGTAATCAAATTGTCCGATAAATAAAGAGAATTAAGTAAACTCAAATTTCCAAGCGAAGGAGGAATTGTTCCAGTAATCGAACAGGACCGAAGATCGAGCAGTTGGAGTGCACTAAGGCTTCGGCCGAACCATTCTGGTATTGATCCCTTTAACAAAAACCCCGAAGAATTAAACGAAGCTAAGAGAGTAAAATTAGCCAAAGAATCGACAGTGAATCGGGGATTGCGACTGCCGAGATAAGTTCGTCTCAAACCAGATAAAGTTATCCCGACGACTCGGCCGTTTTGGCACGTAATGCCAGTCCAGGCCGAGCATGGATCTGCTTTTCTCGGCCAGTCTCTGGCCCTAAGCCCTAACGACGACCGGAGGTCAAGTAATGCCGACCACTCCGAGTCAGAACTCAATCGCACTTGCTGAGTTAACACTGAGTTGACGAGGAGAAAAATTAAAGCTACCCTGAGCTGAACTTGGTGAGCTTCCATGACTATAAGTGATACTGATAGTGTAAAGACGGGAATGATAATGGTCTATCGAGCTTCGTGTTCGTCCTCTTCATATTGGATTCCTGAAATTATTGTTGTTGGCAATGATGATGGTGATGTCCGTGCATGCCATTACTCCAAAGCCTCCTACTCTCTTGCTGCAAGCATGTACGACTATGATCAATAAATTTGGATTTCATTTCAGAATACCCAAATGCATTTCTTTCTGTGTATTTTCTTACCTCAATCACAAGCTTTGATTAATTAATAGCTGTGTTCCTCTTTAAATGCAGATACAGAACTCGAAATATATATATATATATGTATATACTTCAATGCGCAAATGTGAGAATCTTTACTTCTCTCCCTATCTGGATAGGAGAATTTAAAGCTGCGTAAAGGAGGCTGAGGCGGAGGCGGAGGCGGTTTTAAGATGGATGTATTGATGACAAAAGGCTATTTTCAGAGGCGAAGACTGTTCAACGCCGAGTCGCTTTCACTGTCGCCGGAGCCTATTAATGAATCTGGGAATGAGTTGAGAAATTGGTTGAGGCCTAGGACATAGTGACTCAGGGCTTCGGGACTCAGACTGGTCTACGGAAACACCCGAGAGATTAGAGAGAGAGAGACAGTCGCCGGGTTTCTTTGACTCGAGTGGCGGTTGACTTGACTTTGAGGCTATATTTTCCGGCCAAGCGAGCTTAAAACGGTGGAAGAGATGAAGAGTACTATTGCTGGCACTGCTAAGTATAATTAGCTCGATGGGGCATGGTAATTATTATTGCTAAGTGTGAGATGAGATTGATCAAGCTAGTTGCCCCTCAATGATTGATTTTAAATCATTTTTATTGGTGTGTCAATATTCCTCTTAATTTTTTATTTTTACCAAAAGAGAGTCAATTATTGGATTTGCAATGTGTATGTGTATGTATATATATATTACAACACTACTTAACTTTAAATTAGGTAACAGAGAACTCTTTTAGACAGGTATGTATTATAATCTTATTTTATTATATATATAATTATGTGATTATTTAATTTTAATTAAAAAATAAAAATAAAAATTATATGTGTATAATATATATGACAGATTTGTAATTAAAACACGTATTTAAAAATAAAGAGATTTCTCATATACTTAACTTGAAACTAAGTATTATTTTATATTTTATAGATAAACATGAGATGAAATTAATCGAACCAATAGTTTCATAATAATTGATTTATGAATAATTACACTCACCTTTTACTTGTGATAGTTGACAAGAATAAAATTATTCTTACTTGAGAATTTTATCAAAAACTTTTATCATGTTGATTTGATAGTGATGTATTAGTTTAATATAATCGTGATATTGTATGAAATTAATACAACACTGTCAACTTATCTGTATAAACTCTTTTAGTAAAATTATTTTACTAGCATTACGGCTGCATCATAACTTTCTTAAAAATAGATTTAAATCATTATACCCTTTTTCATTTATTTTAAGAAATCGGACTTATCAAATCTTTATATACAATACTTTCTAGATTGAATGTTAAATATAATATTATTAAATAGTAATATTATATTTACTTAAAATTTTTATTAAAAGTGTTTATGCAGTTGATGTGATAGTATTGTATTAGTTTTATATCATATCAGTATTGTATAGTTTTATATCATATCATGATATGTATGACATAAAATTAATACAATACTATTCACATCAACTGTATAAATATTCTTAATAAAATTATTGCATCAACGTTACTCATAAAATTATATACATTTAATTATCTTTAAGTTTTACAGTGACAAGATTTGATTTTGTTTCCTAGCTTTGATTTTGGAAAGTCATGGCCGTCACTAGGCCACGTAGTGGTTTGAGGGTCCAGCCCACCTCACCTACTTGCAGTTCAATCAAAACTTTGTTGAGTCAGCTGTGTCCTTTCCATGGCAATATAATATTAAAGTATTGCTAACCCTATCACAATTAAAAACACCATGGCTTTAGCATAATCAACTTAATTAATCAAGTTTAATGACCCCATTTGATTTTTTTTATTTAAAATAATTAAGCATCGAATTTGATATTAGCGTTTTAAGTAACTCTGGTAGATGTAATATATTATACTTCAAATTTTATATTGCATTAAAATTTTAATTTTTTTTATTATGATTAATAATTCTTGTGTGTTAGGCACTATTTTTTTTTTAAAAGACTATAATAAGAAAGAAAAAAAAGAGTCGTATCGGACTTTGAGTTGTTTAAGTCTGACTTATTAAAATAAACGAATTCTAAATTTCGTTTAAGTTTAACTTATTTATTTATCGAATCGATCTTAAGTAAACTTTTATTTGAATTGATCGTAGCTGAACTTGTTATTTTTTTATATAATATTAAATTATTTATTAACTTATCGAATCGATTTAGGAACGAATTTTTATTTAATGATTTACGAGTTAATCCTGAATAAGTTTTTAATAGAACTGATCATAATCCGAAGTTTAATAACTTGATTCGTTTCACCTGACTTTTTTTCTTTCTATTCCTAGTTGAAAACCAAAATATTGAAGTATGTTACCTCATAAATTAAGTAAGAGTCTTTAAATTCTAAAAATAAAATAAAAAACTAATATTTTTAAATCAATCATGTCATTCGATCTTATTTATTAAATTCTTTAATTATTATTTGTCATTAGAATAATAAATTAAGAAAATTAATTATGTAATAAATTTTTGAGTGACATTAATTCAGTAGCATTTAAATTGAGAAAGCATATGTGAAGTTGAATCCAATAATTAGGTCAAGTATCAATTTAAATGAATAAAGTCAATGCAATTTTTCTGGTCAAACTTAATAATAATAGATTAGATTATAGAAACACTTCCGTTATCAAGTGTCTCTCTAAGGTCACGGGACGTCTTAAACGGTGACGGAAGGGAAAGGAATGCGAGTGAACACGCGTAATCCAACGTGGACCGACATCTTGCGTGTCTTATCCAACTTTGCTTTCCCTTCTATTTTTTAAATTAGGATATTCTAAATATATTATAATTCTAAGTTTCTTTGCCATTGGAGGAGAAAAAGTTAAATTTTTGCAGAGGATTGGAATTTCTTTTGTTTTTCTTTAAATTATTATTTACACACTCACATGTTACTTTTTTATAAAAAAATAATATATTTTTATTTTTATTGATGATGGCACAATATTTCACACAATAATATTAAGGTAATTTTATTTAAAAAATAAAATAAAATTACAAAATTATCCAAAACATTTAGGAGGTATACAATTTGATTACTTTTCAATACACGTATATACATGATTAGTTTATTATAGGTGACGTTATCTCTTAATTATATTATGTGTTGAGGCTATTATAAATAGAGTAATACTATCCTTATCTTAATATTTTATCAAAATAATTTATATACTGACGTGGCTACTCTTGGTGTTAGTGAATTTAGCCTCTTAGTGCTAGTCATGTTTGTTGAGTTCAAGAGGTTTAATTGACTAGCACCGACATATACCAAGAGACTTAATTGACTAGCACCCGAACAACCACGTCAACAGATAAAAAAATTTGATAAAATTTGATAGTATGAATAATAATACTCTTATAAATAACTCACTCACCTCATTATTATTATGAATTCAATCAAAATTCTTGATATTGTACTTTTTACACTATTTATATCCTAAACATTAAATACTTACTGAGAAGCAGTTTAAGTTTCATACCATCGTTATCACATTCTTGAAGCGATCTCAATCAGTACTTACACCATGAAGGAATCTCTCTCAATTTTCATATTACATTTCCTCTATCCCTGTCATTTCATCCCTTCAAATGAAACTAGGGCTCAAATGGGTTGAAGGGTCTCTCTCTCTAATTTCTTGTTTTATTTTGGTCCTCTAGTTTATTATTTAAAAGAAAAATTGCAAATTGAGTGTATCATGAAAAACAAAAAGAAAATTATCAAAAAAGTAAATTTGAAAAGAAGAAAGCAAAACAAATAAGTGTACAACTTGTTTTTGTCTCTGCATGGCGCCCAACGCGTTTTGATTTGTCAGCATTGACAGCATATGAGCAGAGCCTTTAGAGAACAGCCAAACAGCAGCCAAGACACAAAGGCAAAGGCTAGATGTATAGTTCATTTGACTCGGTCTTACACTTGACATATTCATGTACAATTATTTAGTGTAATCATTGAATAATTATTCATCTTTTTCTTGTGTGAACACAAAATATTGAATTATCATATTCTATTCTGAAAACAACCTTATTCAAAAACAATTGTGTGCATACTTTGATAAAAATTCTAACTTAGACCATAATGCCCGACTTTGAATTTACATTTTATTTATTTATTGTTTTTAATTAGTCGCCTCTCTATATAAGACTCGTTTGGATAAGCGTAAAAATAAAGACGTAATTAGAAATTTATCTTTAAGGAGCAAATTTTATTCTTACCATTCGATTATAGGCTTAAAAATTTAATATTGATTGATGATATTTTTACCAAGTAACTATATTCGATAATATATAGAAGTTTAGAAATTATACCCGAGTCTAACAAAAAATATGACTCACAAAAAATTGTACGTTAAACAAAAAAAATTAGAAGAAAAAAAAGTTATGTATAACATCCTCCTTCCAATGAAACCTCAAAAAAAAAAAAAAAATCACATATTTTTTCAACGTGTTAGAAATATCATGTATAACACATTTACAATTGTCCTTCCATGATATTAAAAATGTTTCTTTCAATATATACAATTTATATATTTTTTAAAATTATTATAATATTTTACTTGAATATAATCACATAATAATAATAATAATAATAATAATAAATGATAATAAAATAAACTTGACTTAACGTGTCGTGCCAACGGGCCGCCATGCTGAACCGTACCCGTGTCGGACCTCCAATCGTGTTGTGCCCCATGCCTAGGAGGGTCAGCCTGACATGACTCATCATATCGTATCATGTCCGGCTCAGCCCATCGACAACCATAACGTGCATGTCGTGCTCGTACCAGCTTGACCCGATTGACACTTCTAGGTGGAACAGTCGAAAGGAAAAAATGCGGCCCCACGATTCTTCAAACAAAAGTCTTACCAACATGGAAGAATAGCAGGATGTTTCCGCGATTTAGAGCAATCCATGCAGTGCCAAACGGGACAATGGTATTTTGATGAACAAAACACATCAAATTAGAATTTTATCCTTTAAATCTTAAGTCACAAAGTGGTTGTGACTTAAGTCATTTTATTTTCCAGAATTTTATCCTTTAAATCATTAAATTATAATTTTTTTTAATCATTTTTGCCAAAGTTATTTTATTATAACTTTAGTTAAGAAAGTCAGAATTGAATTACATCCATTCTGCCTTAGTTTTTAGACTTCCTGTCGCTTTTTTTAAGTTAAATTCATTTTGCTATTTTTATTTAAGTTTTCATGTTTTATTAATTTATTGGTTTAAGTTTAACAGTTTTATTATAAATAGAGCTGCAAAGTGGAATTTTTTATTAATAAAAATTTTACAAGTTTTTTTAAGAAATAGTTATCTTTGTTGCTGGATTTCAACCCTCAAAACTTTAGTAAAATTAGCACCAAAAACCTTTTATGGATTTTGACATGCCCATAAAAATGTGAAATTTTAAAGGATTTTTTTTTTTGATGAAAAATGATGCTATAAAATGAGCCGAGTTATTCGAACTCGACTTGATTAAAAGTTCGTTTAAAATTAATTCTTAAAATTAACAAGTCAAGTTTAAACATATTTTGAGTATCGTAAATTTATCAAACTCAACTTGTTAAGTCAAAAATACTCTAATACTATATATAAAAAAAATTAAGCTACTCGAGCTTGGCTCGATCAAAAGCTTGTTTAAGATCGACTAAAAAAATTAACAAATCAAACTTGAACACAATTTGAAATTCGTTTATTTTAACGAACTAAACTTAAACAATTAATAGCTAAACTTGATTCATTTAAGATCTAATCTATATATATATATATATATATATATATATAAATTTTAGCAAACTCATAAAACTTCATCATTGCTTGTCATCACTTTTTCACTTGAGGGAAGATTGAAACAACTGCCATGTTATCACTGAAACTAACAGTATTCTGTATTCTGAAGTCTTGATAAATGAAGAAACGTTTTTCGGTCCCTATTTTCTCAAGAGGACCGGCTGTTTTCTTGACAGCTTCAAATGTCACTTGCATCTGCAAGGTTAGCAAGTGCAATTTCTTGCATGCATTGAATGGAAGATAACAGTGGAAAATTGTTTTTGGTCACCGACACAAGTCGTTAGAAAACGTGGAAATTAACAATCCTTAAATATCCAAGACTATTCTAATTAAAATTATGTTTTTCCAACTTTTGTCTTTGTCAATTTATAAAGTTGAAGATGACTAAAGGGAGTGATGTTAATCTCTCATCCATAGTGGTCTCTAATAATAAATATATGCTACTCTTAGAGATACTATCATGAGTGTGACCTTAAACAACTAACATGACTTAGAACCATTAATTATAGCTTTTGGGTCCCAGTGTTTCATACGTTTGGTCAATGGGTCGGAAAATGTGTAGTACTCTCTCATGTGATATACGACCCCATCTCTTTTAATGAGACACAGTGTTATTGAAAAAACACAGTATCACGTGATAGACTCACCGAAAAATATCTCTAATGGGTCAGGTTCATGACCTCACAATGGGAGAGATTTGCATAAAAAGTTCTATCAATAAGAACCCACTTGAAGCCTTGGCAATGACCTCCTTCAGATGTAAGTATGCTTAACTCTGTAGGCTCCATGCATATAAGGTGTTCAGCAGGAGGAGGACTCCATTCCAACTCCCTGTTGGGTGATTATCATGAATTTATCCGGATTCTTGATGATCTGATACGATACGAAAAAAAAATTTTAACCTGTTTTTGTTTTGGGTAATTTTGAGCTAGTTCGTTTCTTATGTTGTAATCTACATAAATAAGAGTGTGTTTGTTTGTTGAAATAAGAGCTTGGTCTTAAGTCTAGGAGAAAAATGAGGTATCGACCTTAAGTGGAGTAAAGCCAATCTGAGTTTGAGTGGTTAAGGAGGAATCTCGATGTCGCAATTGTGGATTGGGTTATGTATGAAATTGGAGCCTCCAATTAGTCCTTAAACGTGTAAAGAGGTAAGATGGCTCTATTATTGTGAAGTGGGTGCAGGCGATTGGATAGTGCTAGACATCCAACAGACCCCTGACTTACGGCTACGAGGTTGTGAGGAAAATAACAGAATGGCATTGTGTTGGGTTCTGAGGGAGGAGCCAAAACCTATCCCATATATCATATTTATTTTATATGTTTTTATTTTATTTTATTTTTCTATTTGAGATTGATTTATTATTTGTTTTTTTTTATTACTTCCGCACACCACTCCCCAGGTCAGGAAGCAGCAAAATAACTCTAGGCCACAATACTCATAAAGAATTTTCTTTCTTTTTACATAGGGAAAAAAAAAGATTAAACTCGCCCTCTTTTCATCTCAATGTAGCCTCCAGAGCAAATGTACATGCATGTATCAAGTCATCAATGATGGTTTTAGAAGTTGGCTACATTGAAGAAGTTTTAGTATTAATACTTATCATTTCAAACTCACAATTTAACATGCTATAAATTTAAATGATTTGATAGTTTGTTGTATTATATCATCATTATATATCTCCAGAATTTTCCTCTAAGTTCAATCTAAATTGATTCTTCAAACTATAGGAGAGAATTTTTTGCATTTTGCAACAAGAATATAATGGAAACATGCTGTATGAAATTGCAAGAATGAGGTTCTTGAGTCGGAATAGAAGCAGCCCTTGGTAAGGGAGGTTCCAAGATCTAGACACTGTTTTATGTATGCAAATGCTACAATTTTAGGTTAAATTCAGATTTTTAATAAATATTCTTCAAATTACTGAAATATCATTGGATTAGGCATGTATGAACAACATATGGAGTGCAAGAACACAGAGCAATATATGATATAAAGAGCTGAATCATTAGATTCAAAACTTCAAATCAATCCTTTCAAATAAATAGATCACCTTCCAATTTAATTCATTTGGCAGAAGTGCTGCCAATACAGTTTCTATTCAAATACTGGTAACATTACATAATTTACCAAGTCAAAGCAGTCAGTGATCACATCAGGAAAATCATAAATGCTTTATAAATGCACCCTGCCTCCGTTATTCTACTTGGTGTATGTGTGTGTATATAACATATATATATATATATATATATATCAAGTAATTTGGTTCTGAGCACAAGATCAGCATAAATCATCAAAGTCGTTGCAGTAATCAACATCCTTTAGCATGAAGTACTTAGGGTGAGTTTGGCGAGGTGGGGGAGGAGAAATATCGGGGCCTGCACCCTCAATTTGGGGCCGGAGGTATGAGGGGCCACGATTTGGGGGAGGGGACGCGTGGCCGGCAAACGGCCTCTAAGTAAAAACTAAGCTAGCTCAGCAGTGCGGCTGCAAAATAAACAAAGGAAAGGAACACAGTCCCCAATTGTTCTCTACAGCATATAACATCCACTTCTTTTGACATATACACGAAAACTTATCTAAACCTCAAAGAAAGGATTAGTATTTTGGTTTAATCAAGTCCATATCATCATCATTTCCTCTGTTTAAATTTGTGGATTGCCAATCTAATCTGATATATTTAACAGAAATGAGATATCAAGAACAGTCTCCTGTCACTTGGAGATCCTACTGGCTCTGCATTATAGATGCAAGAGGAATAGGGGAGAAACATAAATTTAAGCTCTTATGAGAAGGACATAGCCAAAAATAACGTAAAGATGCAAGATCCCATGATGCACCATCTTGTAAAAAGGGGTCCATCTGAATCTTCCTAAATGATCAGATTCCGGATATTATATTCCAGTTGTCTGATACAGCCTGGAAAATTCTTCCCTTTACTTCACCCACCAAGGCTCCAACCAATTGGTTCTCTATGTAATTTTAGGATGTCCAAATAGCTGTTAAGCCCTCTCTGGCATTATTCTTTAATCTCCTACTTTTCAAACAATGTCTATTAGATCTCTAGGGAAGTTCAAGTCCTTCACTATGTCTTTCTGCTCATCTACTGCGAGATATTATCAATGATGAACCATAGCTCACTTCCCAATTTTCGGCAAGTAAAACCAAGATGAAAAGTTTGATGTAGCCGACCTTTTTTCTTATATATTCCATCTAAAACTTTTCATAAGCAAAATGCATAGGTTAAGTCATGGCGGTGGACTTTCTCCACCCTCCAAAAAGGTTGTGGAAAACCAATTGAGTCCTCGAATTTATACGAAGATTTGCTTAGATATCTACTCTTAGACCACTCAGAGACCGTGGGCACACTCCAACTTGTAAGGTGGGACCGCAGAGAAAATAAACATCGTTTTAAAATCTTTTGAAAGGGAGTACGGTATCTTTGGAGATTACTTTATACCAGAGAATAACAAGGATGATAAGGAATCTTAATATCAGTAGCTTGATGTATCTCAAAGTATCACCTTTCAGAAAGGGCTTCCGGCAAAGTGACAGAATTTGTTTTCAAAAATGATCACCACAACTCTATTGAGCATGTCAATCATATTCCAAGACAACGAATCAAGACACCACCCTAATTTTTAGGTTAATGAATCTGCTCTATCCTGACTAATAACAACCCGGCAAAAACAATAATACAATATACTAGTAGGGAATGCAATGGATAAGTAAAAGGATCAAGGTACAATTTAGGGGGAACGACGTTAGAAATCAATTGTTTGGCTCACTAATCTGTACAACAGCATTAGTTCAGCTAAGACTTAAAGCAACAAGGAAGAAAAAGGAAGACCAAAAATGATTTCTTATGGGGTTTTATTAAGTTGATCAGTGAAAATAACCTCAACTTTCCCCATCTTTGCTTCCAATCAGTTGCTAATCCGATAGCCTAATCAGCTCATAAAACAACTTTGGAGTTCAAGTTTTTTTTTTTTGGCTCAAACAAATATGAATCAAAGTAATTCAGGGCCTGAAATTCTGTACACTTCCATAACTTCCAAACCATTTCTGCTACCAAAGCAACCAATGTTCAAACTCTAACTCAATGTCCGAGCCTTGTAACTGCCATATCCAAAATGAATAGAATTCCAATTCAGTGCCAAGTTTTAGAATCTATAAGGTGAATGAAGAAAGTTCTGATCAGTCAATGAAAATCTTGTTTGTGTTGATGACTTAAAATGCCATCGATTCACTGTCATTTGTCACTGATATTCTTAGAATTGAATGTAACGGTACAGATTCAACCAAGTGTCCAGACAAATATTTATCTTCTTCTTTATAGGGAAGTTGTTTGATCCCTTACAATCTGTACAGGAATCGTACAAGCTTTTTCTTCTTATGTCAGTACAAGTCATCATCTAAAGATCAATGCACTTCCTTCATCAAGCTAAATTAATATACTTGAAACTCCATTTTTTCGCATTTGCTTACTTTGTTCATTGGTTCCTCAAAAGTTAGACTATCTTCTAAATGAACAAGTTGTCTATTTTGTTGACTCCCCTCCTTGAAAAAAAGTCATGGATTCCAATTCCCATCAGTTATCATTGGACTGAACCTATTAAGTCTTAGTCACTGAAGAATCCAAAGAGATTAGAGAGACACGTCAATTCCACCAGCTCCAACTTGCAATTCAGGGCCACAGAGAAAAGAAAAATGATCTTAAAGCGTGTGAGAGAGAAAGGAGAGGTATCCAAAAAGATGAATTTATACCGAGCACCAACGTGGATGATAAGGATTCTACATATTAGCTGTTCAAATACCCTCAAAGGATCAAACTTTTGAGTAAAATTTCCTCACAAGCCAATGACTACATCAATTTTTTTTTTTCGTCCTTGTTTTATAGTTCTATACAAGCAGCAAACCCTTTTTTTTATGGTCTTAGATATCCTACAGTTTCATAATCTATCACATGAGCAGCAAAGATATTTTTTCAGGGATGCCTCACAAGGTGAGGGTTGCAGATGACTAAGAACAACTAAATTGGAACTCCATGGAGTTGAGATTTTTTCCTTAGATATAGAATGAATTAACTAAACACTTTTTGCATAAATCCAAGCAAAGAAAACCCATATTCTTTCAACAAATTAATGCTATGACTGTCTAGGTGCACAAAATGTGCAACTTCCATTGAACATTACACAAAACTTAGCTTCACAGCATATTGCAACATAGCAGAAAAGGAGTAAAAATCATTCAAAGACTCAGATTCCAATATTATAGTGTAAACATTTTTTGTGCAAAACCAATTAAACAAACAATAAAATTAACAAAACACACGGAGATGATGCAGAATTTATGTGATTCGACAAGATGCTTAGTATTTACGGACAACGATGATCAATCAACTACGTATCAAAGAGATTATAAAAACAAAACTTTCAAAACCTCAAACTCCCATTTTCTCCGAATAATAACTACCTTCTTGTAAGTAAAAACCCTAAAAACAATACCGAATACACTTATATAAACAAATTATAACATAATAGACAAAACGAGTCAAAAGAACTCCCAGATTGCCCATTTTTATATCGTATCTAGAAGTCAAGAATTCAAGACAATCACCTAACAAACACTCCACTCATATCTTCCATTTATCTGTATAATATTCCAATGAATGGGTATTTTTCAGTACACGCACGGTTATAGATATAAACCTAGATTTATAATGTCCATTTGGTAGGGCATAATATTATACACACACACATATATACATATATATATATGTACAACTATGGTACGGTCTTACCAAGCCAGCCAGCTAAATATCGGAGGGATGCTCGTAAGTGATAACAGAGTTGAAAAGGTGTAGATTCTGTCACCTTTTTGATTGGCCGTAACCAAGAAAAGTGCTTCTCGCCCCCATAAGTACACGCAAGCTCACTGTAAAACGAGAATAAGGAAGAGAACTGGGCTACTTTGTTCTCGTGAACTTTTGATTAATTATAGCCGTTGAATTGATCGTTAATTGGGGCGCACTTGATGATACATTCTTTACCGTTTTACGTTATAAGTAAGAGATAAGAGACAAGTGTTTAATGCATACCAAGTTTTTACTTCAAATTTTATCTAGTGTTTATCATTTCAAAGTGTCACTACTCTAAATTTTTTCAATTTACAAAGAGTAATGATTCATAACTTAAATATTAGTGTACAAATTCTCCTATAAAATGGGATCCATTATTATAATTAATTCACTTTGTATGAATTTTTGGATATTATTATTATTATAATTAAGTGTTCAGATCAATTTGCACGCATTTCAATTAATTTCAGTGTCTTGAAGTTAAAAAATTCGACAAACCTTTAGTGACTTCAAGAGATACTCGAATTTAAGACTTTAAATTTTAATCCTCAAGTCTTTATTACTCAACCAACTTTTGGAGTTAGTTTTTTAATATCATTTAGATACTAACATTTGAGCATTCTAATATTACTCATTTATGAATACTTAATTTTGCATTAGTTTAAAAAGATTTATTTTGACGTAGTCTTCTAACCATCAAAGTTAACTTGTCATTATCTGAAGGTGATCAGAAATTTCTATCTATTATAAATAAATAAAATGGAGATAAAGAGTGTGAAAATTGCAATGAAAAATAATTTTTTCTAGGATAAAGAGGATTGTGTATGGGTTTATGGAAGCATTTTTTATTGGGCTTGATAATCACATTCTTGATTTTATCATGTGTCATATGACTTATCTTTTTTAATTAGTCATAAAAGATATGACATGATAACAGTAACAGGACACACCAGTACAGTTGTGTGTCAAGTTCTATTAAAAAATTCTCTAATTTATGTTACTTGGGATTTTTTTCTTAAAAAGAATGCTATATTTTTAAAATTTATACTCAAATTTTCATTTCAAATTATATAACATTAATGTGACATTGTTTAACTGAAAATAATTTAAATTATATAATTAATGCAGCTATATCACATTAGTATTACATCAATCCATGATTTTATCTTGAAATTGAAGGAAAACCAAGTAGGTCTTTACAATTTCCCCCTGATTTGAAAATAAAACACTGCCCCAGGCCCCAGCCAGAAAGGCAGCTATCCCACCGGCCTTAGCCTGCCGTCTCTCTCTCTCTCTGTCTCTACCCTCTCCTATAAATACAGCGGCCATGGCACAGTTCTTTTCACACACAATTCTCTATTCTTTCCATTGCTCTTACTGCTGCTACCTAATAATCTCTGCATTATATATAGAGAAATGGGTTCGAGTTCGACATGGACTCCTAAACAAAACAAGCTGTTTGAGAATGCACTGACAATCTACGACAAGGACACACCAGACCGCTGGCACAATCTGGCCAAGGCAGTGGGTGGGAAGACTGCGGAGGAAGTGAAGAGGCACTATGAGATGCTTGTGGAAGACGTCAATCACATTGAATCTGGCCTAGTTCCCTTACCCAATTATAAACAAGCCGGAGGCACCAACAAAGGCTACAACAAACTCATGGATGATCAGGAACAAAGGTAGTCAATTATAATTGGTATGTCTATATATATGATTGTACCCTGATATATAATTACTTGCCCTTTAGCATCATTGAGTATATGAGTATATACCCTGGTGTGTGTGTGTATATATAAAATTACTTGGCCTTTTACTTCAATGTTGCTAACTTTGGGTCACATTGTCAAAAATATATTTTCCAACAAGCAAATTGTAATCACAATTAATTGATTTTGAGATTATTTAAATAAAATTTAAACTGTATTTATTGGCCTACAGCTTAATCATTAAGCTGTGGTTTGGTTTAAACTCATAAATTTAACTTTTTTTTATTAAGTTGGTCGAATTTATTATAAAGTTTAATGATGTTCCTATTTGACAATTATTAAACACTTTTAACAGTTCACTCAAACACTAAACTGTTTAATTTGAATAATACTTTTACATAATTGCTTACTCTCCTTGTATATTTAATTCAAACAATATTTTTACATAATTCAACCAAATGGGCATATGTTATAAGGTTCTTTTAGTTAACATTGTGCATTCACTTATTCTCTCTTTCTCTCTCTCTCTCTCTCACACACACACACACACACATCACATATCATGTGATTGCTTTCACAAGGGAGAAAAGTACATAAAAATGTTTATATTTAAGGGCTTATTGTCTCGAACTGGGTGTGTCTCTATTTCAATAAAAATAGAAGATCTCTATTTATCTAACATGTAAGAACTATCTTCCTATCACTTTTAATTTGTAGTCCCCACATGCTGTGAGAGATATGGAGCTCTTCCATTTCTGTTGAAATGAAAATACTTCCAATCCGAGTCGAGTCAGCCTTAGGTGTGCCACTATATTGATGACGAATCTTCATTTTTATTTTTTTCCCTTTCCACTTGATGCAGGCTGAGGTATATGAAGCTCCAATGAAGAAGAAACAACAGAATGCAGATATATATCAAGAAGAATCTCAGTAACATTTCAACTAGATCTAGAAAGCAAAATGCAGTATTGCAATAAGGAGAATCAAACCTCATAAAAGCTTTTGTTTTCCTTATTTTAATAGTTCCCTCTCATGCTCCTAAAGAGTCAGTTGAAACACTGACTCAGCATTTGCTCAAAGTGCTCATGTTGTATTTGATAATCATAAAGTTGAATGAATCTATTTTGCTTTTATCAAATTGAATATGGTCCCAAAGGATAAAAATTTGAATTACCATTTACAGGAAAAGATGGCCAAAAATATAAAGTTCATATCAAAATTTATAATTAAAGATCACGTATTTCGCTTGTGAGATTTAAAATTGTGAACCGGGTACTACTTAGTCGCAAAAGATTTCGACTAGAAATGTCTAATCTCCTGCAATTAAATCACATTAAAACATTCCTTATGGTGATATTGTAGTTAGATTTATTGAGTACTATTAAATGCTGCAATGATTCATTGAAATTCTATCTATTATCAATAATGGCACATTACATTATTGCTTGATCATGCATCGTATTGTAGAAATAATCCTTCACTTGTGGGATAAAGTTGTGTAACTCTAATCTTTCATACACCTCGCAATGACATAAGTTTTGTTCACACTATTGAGCGTGCATCTAGTCATAAGAATAATGTAAACCAATGAAGTATTGGCTACGAGAGCATTATATATACTCAACAGCAGAGGGAGGGGGCGGCCATAACTTTGAGAAATATTTTTACATACACAATGTTTTTGAAAATTTTAATAATTTTCTAATTAGTAGTCCATCCCAGTAAATCATTCTAACTCCGCTTTTGATTAGCATAAACGTTGAATTCTGATTGCGTTCCAAAAACTTTAGTGAGAAGAAGAAAATCTTAATAAAAACTATATATGCTATAAAAATTACATTTTAAGGCACATCCATGAAGTTGTTGCCTAGTCATAAGCTGTACCAAGAGCAATGCAATTAATTCAACTCATTTTTTTTATAAGAAGAGAGAATATATATATATATATATATATATAAATTTCTCACCCTATTTATCATTTGCCCATTGAAGGTTCCTTATGTATTCTTTAAAAAAGTCAATAATCAAGTATAAATCATAAATCAATCGAGTTAAGTCGCCTAATGAGTTAGCACTTGAGTTTGAGTCAAAAAATTAAGGAGTTTTAAAATAAAATTTACGTTTGGCTTATTAATGAAAGTTTTATTAACTATTTTGATTTTTTTGTATGGTTTAAAGTTTTTTAAGTATTTCTACCTTTGATTGAAATTTTTGTCTCATTTATAAATATTTTTATATCAATAAATTTAGTTATTTTTCAAAAAATATTATCAATTGATATTAATTTTTTATACTTCATTAATTTTTAAATTTACGATTGAACATTTAACAAAAAAGACTTACCCTCTTAAAACAAATTCCTAACTCCATCCCTACTTATCAAGGAGTTTTGTTTTTGACTCTATTTATATTGTGTCAACTAATTCTTATTTCACAAAATATATAATCTTGTCGGGTCGATTAGGTCAAATTTCACCTCATTTTGTGAAAAACTTATTCATAACATCAAATTTTATAATAATCTATTTTCAAGAAAAAGATTATAATTGAAATAAATAAATATTACCAAAAGCTTAAACTGAAACATGATTAATTAATGAAATAATACAAAACATATAAGAATAAAAAGTTAGAATATCACTAAAAATTTAAACCTATATACTGAATAATTTAAAAATCAGAGTAGAATATAAAAATATTTTAATAAATTTATAGCAAAATAAGGGCAAAGAATGTAACCCAAATCAAGTGTGTCAATTTGTCATTCCAAGTTTTAAATTTGTCGGTGGATAGTAATCTATTTTATTTTTAGATTTTAATTTTTAAGAGAAGAGTTTCGAATCGAGTCAAGAAATGGGTCATTTAAGTTTGGTATATTAAAATAAATGAGTTTTAAATTATATTTAAATTTGATTTGTTAATTTTTTAAATTAATTTTAAACGAAATTCTAATCAAATTAATCACAAATTAAATTTAAATAATTTAAATTTTTTATATAATATTACATCATTTTTTGATTTATAGAATTGAATTCGAGTCGAATTTAATAAATTAAGTTTAAAAAATATTTAAATTTAATTTATTTATCTCATAAATTTATTACTAAGTATTTTTAATTGAGTCATTACGAGTTGGAAGTTGAATAACTTTGAATTGATTTTGAAGAAATTAAAAAAAAAAAATTGTTTTAAGGTTAGGGCAGTAAGTAGTTCGGAGTTCAACTAGGAAATTAAGTCCAAGATAGCGTCAAAAGACAAAATAGGGTTCGAAACAACGGCCTGTAATCTGCATAATTGTTTAGCAACTCCTATTTCGTGTTCTTTTGTTGTCTTGTCTTTCTTAATCGCTCATTCGATAGTTCTCCAAAAAAGATGGACGAGGATGCTTGTCCATTTAAGGTATGAATTGCGCTACGAAACATTTTATTGCTCTTCACTGTTACAGTAATTAGGGTTTCGATACATTTTATTCTCAAACTAAAATTAAGGCAAAATTTAATTACTCCCTTTGTTCTCGAAAGACGAGAGAGAAGAAAAAATATATATTCTTGATTAGTTTCGGCTTTAATAAGTCATGTTTAAGCATTTTCTTCTTTTTTTTGTCACATTCTTTCTCGAGAACCAAACGGAGTGTAATAAATTTTATCTCTTCCAACAAGCGGTTTTCATTGACAAATTTATCCATGGTATTTATGTTTATCTTTCACGATTCAATCTTCTTTTTGCGCTGTTCTTCTATGTACTTTCTTAGTAACCAGTCACCTGTCTTGTAGTAGTTCCTCGGGCAAGTTGATTAAGGAACATAATCTCATGTATCCCTACAATAATAAGGGCTGTTAGGTCCAGGGAATTTTGTGTTACTTGATGATTGTCAAGATTAATATATTATATGATTAGTTTTGAGCTGCAGTCAAATAGAGAAGAGTGGTGAGAGAGGATTCATGTAGCCTACCCAAATAATTGGGATAAGGCTTTGTTGAGTTGATTATTAGTTTTGAGCTGAATTACCTATCCAAAAAGAAAAGAAAAAGAAAAAGACAGTTTTCGGCTGAGTCAAATGTTTTGTTTTATCAATTAACCTAGTTGTTGTACTGTCCAAGTATTAATTAAAAGCAGTTATGTACTTATGTGTCAGGTGATTAGGTTTTTATTGGATGAGCCATGAATCATGCCATTGTTGATTTGAGAGAACCCAGCATTTGGATGGTATAGACTGTATGGTGATTATGTGTGTATAATCACCACAAATATGGATTGTATCATTAGAAATGCACAAATTCCTAAGGGGCTTGTGTTCAAAATTGTACCTATTTAACAGCAAAACTGTTGGATATCATATTTATGTAAAACATTTTGTTATTTTGCAGATAATCTTGGGATCATCTTCTGTAGCCCGTCGAAAAATATTAGCTGAGATGGGATATGAGTTCACAATCATGGTATATCTTTTTAAATTCTTTGCTATATTTCGCATGGATTTCAAAATTTAATTCTGTTTATAATATAGACTGCATGATATTGATGAGAAAGGAATTCGGAAGGAAGAGCCGGAAGAGTTGGTAATGGCTCTTGCAGAGGCAAAGGTAGGTTTCTCTTCTTGAAATTTAAACTTAAGAAGTTAGCTATTGTTAAAATAACAATTCCTATTTCCTGGTTAGTATCTTCAGCCACCAACTTTAGGATGCAGTTGTTCTTTCTTTAGCTAAACACTATGAAAATTGACACAGACACGATATAGTTATATAAATAATTTATTATGGGTTATGACACATCATTACTAACTTGCCTTTATTCTACTGAGATCTTTTCAGTGCTTAATCCACTATATCATATGGTGACTGCATTTTAGTTTGTATTTTATATCATATTTGCTCACCTCCACTTATATTTTCCTTCCTCTTTGGTTCGTCTATTCTTTATTGGTTTTGTCTATAAGTTGGAATGAGGTTTCATTTTGAGTCTCTTCCATTGATTGGATGTAAATTGCATTGCATCTCAGGCTGATGCCATCATATCAAAGCTTCAAACTATTGATAATCAAGAGAAGGATGTCAAACCAACACTTCTGGTTGCAGCTGACACAGTATGTCTTGTTTCCTTTTTGTTAATGCTTCCCATCTAAACAAGTGGGTGTATCAAGTCTGATATCACCCAGCGCCATCTGTGTACTGAGGATACATTGCTTTTTTGAAGGATGTTATGTCCTTACAGTTCCAGCACCAGAGGTCCGCTTTGGGCTGTGGGGGTCTAAACAATGAAACCACAGCACTTTACTTTGAGTTGCTTAGTTGAACATGGCTCAAATTTTACATTGTCTGCTATTGTTAGTAACACAGGACTGAGGAACTTTTACTGAACGGTGCTATTGTCAGGATTTGGGTACCCTAGAACAATTTCTTAGTATTTCTCTTTTTCTAAAACTTTTTCGTTAATCTTGAGTATATGTTGGAGTAAGCATTAGATTTGATGCACATGTGCATTATGCCCACTATACGTATTGTACCCTAATGTATGGGATCCTATGCTGGTTGATGCAGCAATTCTAGGAATATGATTATTTGGAGGTAATCATACTTATTACATTGCCTACTGTGCTTTGGAATCCAATAGTTTTGGGGAATGCAAATGCTTCTTGTGATTGATTCACTGTGAATTTAATGCACCATTAAAATATTATGCTGTTCTGTTTTCATACTATTATGCTACTCTGCTTAAAGACACTTTTATCTTAACTTGTAATATATTATGAAGTTAAAAGAGGCTGAAGATACCAACCTTTTGATCACAACATCATGATGCTGTGATGTTGAATTGTTGCATGAATAGATTTATAATATAGTCTAGTGCTTGTTTCTTTCTGCTCCTTGTGCTGTTTTACATGGTGTCATATTATTTTTTTTCCTCATGATAGGTAGTTTTCTATTATTGTTCTTACTTGGAACTACCTTGATGGAACTTTTTATCAGGCTGAAGCCATCATACCAAAGCTCCATGTAGGTGATTACAGGAAGGATGCTGAACCAACACTCTTAATTACTTGTGACCAAGTATAAATCAATTCCTTTGTCATCTTATATCCCTAGTTCATTCATTACATCTCAAGTTCAGTATCTTGCATTTTCAACTTCATGAAGTAGAGTGCTTGCATATTTTAGGGTGCACATAGATCCAAACAGTGGCAAATACCTTTTGAACTTATTTCAGTTGATATAAGTGCTGCAACTATGGGAAAACTCATATTACCAATGACTTGTTGGTCTAGTGATATGAAAATTGCACTGAAAGATTTCAGTTTAGGACTCTTCAGAGGGTGCATTGGATAAAGGTTTGATGGGTTCTTCTAGTGTTTGTGAGACGCTGGGGCAGGGGAGTAAAAGAAATTTTAATTTTTTCAGTGTGTTATTTTTATGAGGGGAACTAGTGGAATGCTGAAAACAAAGGAAAGGGAATGGATTCCGTGTTTTAACAAAATTTTATATCATACAAGTATGAATAATGTCTACTATATAATTTACTTTACTGATCAAAAAAATAAAATAATAATGTCTACTTTGCTTCTATATCCATTATTACTATATTTCTTTTGATAAGTTTTCTCTATATTTATTGATTTAGCATCTATTTTGTTTCTATAACTATTATTATTATTATTAATTTTTTAAAAAAGTTGTTTGTATATCTATAACTATCCTGATAACTTTTCTTTATATTTTTCGCTGCCTGAACAAATTATTCATTCATTAATTTTATATGTCAAATTATTATATGTTTGTTTGTGCTAGATTGACAATACAACAAGCATGTTACATGTGGCAAGGATGCATCAGAGCTTCGATTCCACATTCTATAAGCCCACCTGTTTTAATCCATCATTACATTTGGTCTAGAAGCATGTGATTTCTCCCTAAATTAAGCGCCCCCCCCCCCCCCCCCCCTTCGCTCCCTCTCACACACACAAACAAAACATTGTGAAACCAGAGGAATGTCCCATGACTCCCATCTTTGTATGAGTTGTGCATGTTGGAGACCTGGCCCATGGATCTTAAAAGTGAAGTATGTGTTCTGGTTGCCTCTAGGATTATAGATTTTCCATATGGTGATGTCTTTAGTGCCCAGATGCCTGTGGCACGCGTGCACTTTGTATCCTCATACATAAATGGCCTTTCGGTGGGACAAGCCTGCAAACTTAGGGATGTTTTATTTTCCCCATTTGTTAAGAAATGAATTATGTTTGTGTTACATCTTACTCTGCTAAATTTAAATGGAGGTGGTGGTATATGAAGGTATGATCAGAGAAAAACCATCCAGCCATGAAGAAGCACGCCAATTCATTAAAGGTTTGCTTTTATCTACCCCAATCCTCTGCTTGATAGTTTTGTGGTTCTGTTGGTCTTGTTAACACAAAGATTATAGGTTATTCTGGCAGGCACACTGCAACAGTGAGTTCTGTTCTTGTTACAAACCTTAACACAGGGGTTCAAAAAAGGAGACTTTGATAAAGTGGAGGTACTATTTATGTCTAATCTTTTCCTTATGTCTGAAGTTCAATTATTTGTGAAATTTTTAAAAGTAATCTTAAGCGGTGTACTGCTTCCTAAATGAGATTTTAAATCAACTTAGTCGATCAAATTATACTTGTCAACAAAAAAAAAAAAGGTTGATTGCATCATGAGAAGCAAATGCCTGGTCAAAGTTAAAAAACATATAATACAATAATTGTTTTTGCATAGGGATGTTAAATACCCTATACTTGGGTCATATGGTATTGCATTAACGAAAGAACATATCTACTATAGCATAGCTCATTCTCTATACTCCAAGTCTGAAGAAGTTATGATTTTACTACCTAGTTTTCCATTGGCTCGGGTGGCTAGTCTACAACTTTGGTCCCAAAATATATTTAAAAAAAAAATTATAATTTCAGGATTGGAGAGAAGAGCCCTAGGAAATTATTTACTTGTGGTGTTGATGTGAAATCATGACATATATACACTTTTTGATGAATGCCGGTAGATCTTGTAGTAAGAATGTCAACTAAGTTTCAGTATTTATGCAATCTTTTCTTGATTACAATTCAGGCAGAATTTAATTCCTTGATGCTTAAGATTCTCCAGTCATAACACTGTATGGTGGAAGACTTTGGAATTATGGGTGATTTCACCGTATTTGTGATGTTAATTGCATAAGTTTTTCAATAAATATTTTATATTCAATTGATCAACATGTACTTTGACTCACAGCAAGAAATAGGAATCTTATTTTGCAGTAATTTGTTTGCTAGTTAGTCTTTCATTTGAAATGTTACTATATTTGTATTGTGAGCTGTCGTATTTATATTGATTTTGCTAATAATACATCTATTTTATGATATATTAACATAATACTTGTGTTGATGACTTTCAGATTTATTTCCATGACATACCAGATCAAGTCATTGATAACCTGGTAAAAGATGTTTCATGGAAATTGTTGTTCTTGTGTTATGTAAGGAGCTGGGAGAATTTAATATTGTTTTTAAATCCTTTTTCTTTGTTCAGATTGAAGAGGGGATTGTGCTCAATGTTGCTGGGGGGCTGATAATAGAACATCCTTTGATACTACCCTATGTTAAACAAGTGGTTAGTTCCATCACCTCTGGGCTTATCTGCTTATCTATAATTCTCTATATTATTGCATTAAGGGAGGGCCCACTTCGTTCTCCTAGTCCACTTGCATGCTGTGTGACTAAAATAAAAAAAAAAAAAGGGGTGAAATGGAAAACTGACCATTTGAAACTCACATACCCACAACAAGGATAGTTAGACTCTCTCTCTCTCTCTCTCTCTCTAACCTCCCATTTACATATTATCAATCATCTCTCTATTTTGCTCGCCCTTTATCCTTGAGTTTAAGTCGCATGTGTCACCAGTGCAGCTTCTTTTGGAGATGTGAAATAATGAACAATTGTGAGGAGGTGCATTATTCAGAAAATATAAGGCAGGGAAGAGCAAATACCATGGAACCCATAGCGTGGCTCGCTATTTTGTTGGCGAGGCATTTTGATCCAAAAACACTAGTCCAATGAACCCTGTAAACTTGCACAAAACCTTTGATGGGCAGCTGGTGCAAAGTTGGGTTGTATAGCCCATTCCTTCAATTGGGATTGCATGGTGGTCCACACAAGAGCTTTGGAGCTGTCAGGAAGGAATTGAGCTGACTTGCCCAAAGCAGACCCCGAACACACAAGAAGTTTTTACATGTATCGGGTCTATGGACCTGACCTATCACATCATGTCATTTGGACATGATATCTGATTTTTTGAAAACACGCAAGAGTAACATTCTACCTACATGGTAATATATAATTGGCAGGGTTAATGAATCAGGTCAATGGACCTGGTTCATGTAAAATGTTGCTTGAGCTATTGGTTTCTAATACGCACATATATGTCCTCTCTTACTTGATATATAGACATTAACATGAACTGTAATGCTTTGTGCAGGTAGGAACAACTGATAGCGTTATGGGACTTCCCAAAGCTCTCACAGAAAGACTGATAAAGGAGGCACTCTAATATTACATTGGAATATACCTGATTGATTCTCAATTCATGTTATTTAGCGTCTGTTTGTCAGTTTATCTCAAAACTTTATGAACAGCTACTCCGTTGTACCCACCTACATTTTTAAATGTTTTGTTTGAAAGTTAGGGAATTGACCCTTCTCTTAAATTTGATTAAATATTTATAAGAATTTTTCTATTTTTTTATGGTTACACTTTCGTTCTCTTAATTACAAATTTGTTGATTTGTTTCCTCCCTGTACAAAAATAAATTTTATATTTTTTAAATTCATGTCGTTAAGACGTTTATTTGAATAATGGCATCTTTTTTCTTTTAAAAAAAGAAGATATACTTAAAAAAAATTATTACTAATTAGAAATTTATATTTTAAAATAATAAAAAAAACGTCTTTTAAGACAACGGCTTGAAATAAAAAATTTGGTTTAAAAATGTCTATTCATTTCACAGAAATAAGTATAAAATTATATAGCCCGAAAATTTAATTTAAAAATAAATCTGGTCAAGAACTCTATCTCGATTTAGGGTACACATGAGTCTGATTGAGATAGGTATACACATGAAACCAATCCAACTTAAGACGGGATTTTACAAATGAGAACTGAAACTGTAAAACCGACGGAAGTGAAACCGAACTAATTCAACTTTAGACGGTTTTAAAAATCAGAACTGGAACTGTGAAATTAAAGGACCCAACACGACCCATCCGACCCGAATATTATCTACTGTCAATCTGTGGATTTTGCTCCGTTGTTGAGGTGATGAGCCAGTAACGCGTGATTTAAGTGGGCCGGGTCTTATTTCCATTTTCACCCATCTATTTCTATTGTTACGTTTTCGAATCTTCTGAGTTCTGACTGTAATGTGAGAATCCAATCGAAGCAAACACTAGCAATAACAGCAAACCTTCATCTCTGTCGCTGGAGGGTTATATATACTCATTCATAGAAGGTATTTCATTATTTCCCTGATTTTCATGTTTTTGAATATTATATCTGCCAT
The DNA here is from genome assembly GCA_008638375.1 of Nyssa sinensis. Taxonomy (NCBI): domain Eukaryota; kingdom Viridiplantae; phylum Streptophyta; class Magnoliopsida; order Cornales; family Nyssaceae; genus Nyssa; species Nyssa sinensis. The sequence continues at coordinate 4,740,353 of CM018038.1, read as the reverse complement.
TGTCTTTCTCAGCTTGATGCACAAATAGGGTTTTGGGATTGTAACTTGGAAATTACTCTTTTCGTATTCTATTGTTTTTTCTTCGCTTTAATTCGCTTCTGTTAGCTTTGGTCACTCTCAATTGGATTCTTGGTGATATTTCATGCTTATTAAATCCTTGTTCAGTTGTCTAGCCCCTGCTTAACTACTGTTAAAAGCTTAGTTTTGATTTTTTTTTTACTTAATCAATTTCTTTGCAATCATAGCAGATGAAGATTTTACCATTTCTTTTCTCTTCTCTCGCTCCACCAAATGGATCAGTTATGGTTGGTGCATCTTGAAACATATAGAATGAGGATGAGTTGTGGAATTTATAGGAAGAAAGAAATTTTGTTTCCTTTATCTTTTTAAATCTTATTTAATTTTTTTTTTTTTGGATGGATTAATTGCAAGATAAAATTTCTTTTTTTTGACAAATATATAGGACTTGTTATGAACCTGACAATACTCCAAAATCACGAGGATTGATGGAACACATGAAGTGAAATCCTGTAACCCTCTGAGATTGCTAGTTGCTACAGAGCACAGACCATCACATTTAGGTGCCCTTTTATATCTTGCAAGAGCTTTCACTCTAATCTAGCTAGGTACCCTTTTCTCAACTTTCACTCTAGGTAGCTTTGACCCTGCCCATGGGTAGCCTATTGTTAGAAATAATGGGTTTTGAGAATAATTTTTTTTGCTATCTGTGAGCTAAAATTATAGTGGTCACAAACATTAATTTTGGTAGGTCTACATGAAAATATATTCTCTTCCATAAGGAGATTAAGATCATGTATTGGCTTGCTCAAAATTATTAAGGAGTGAATAAGAAATTACCTCCAAATATCACTATTTGAAAATTGTATCAAAAGTTTGAAACTTGTGAAAATCTTGTGTTCCACATAGGATGGGTACAAGGCTTTTAAAGAGTATATATACAATTACCTTGAAGGAAAGTTTGGGCCCTTAGGGACACCCAAGTTTTGTGGAAGGGAAAAGACCTAACACATGCTTAGTTCATCACACGCGTATGCTGCCCTACACTGAACCGGATCGGGTTTGGGTCTTGGCCCGCTGTATATATCTTTTTGAGAAAAATTTATTTAAATAATTTTTCAAAACGTTGCCGTTTCTATTACTGTTAGAAACAGTTCAAAACGTTGTCATTTAGTTACTAGGTTAATTAAATTCAACGTTGTCGTTTTGCAATTGCGTTTAGTTTTGGTTTAAATCCAAAGCGATGTCATTTTGCGATTACATTTGGTTTAATTTTTTTTTTTTGGATGGATTAATTGCAAGATAAAATTTCTATTTTTTTGACAAATATATAGGACTTGTTATGAACCTGACAATTCTCCAAAATCACGAGGATTGATGGAACACATGAAGTGAAATCCTGTAACCCTCTGAGATTGCTAGTTGCTACAGAGCACAAACCATCACATTTAGGTGGCCTTTTATCTCTTGCAAGAGCTTTCACTCTAATCTAGCTAGGGACCCTTTCCTCAACTTTCACTCTAGGTAGCTTTTATCCTGCCCGTGGGTAGCTTATTGTTAGAAATAATGGATTTTGAGAATAATTTTTTTTTTACTATTTTTGAGTTAAAATTATAGTGGGTCCCAAACATTAATTTTGGTGGGTCCACATAGAAATGTGTTCTCTTTTACGAGTAGATTAAGATCATATATTGGTTTGCTCAAATTATCTTCAAACATCACCACTTGAAAATTGTAACAAAGCTTGAAACTTGTGAAAAGTTTGTCTCACATAGGATGGGTACAAGATTGTTAAAGAGTATATGTACAATTACCTTGAAGGAAGGTTTGGGCCCTTAGGGACACTCAAGTTTTGTGGAAGGGGGAGGACCTAGCACATGTTTGTTTTACCACACACGCGCGTGCTGCCCCGCACTGAACCGTGTCGGGTTTGGGCCTTGGGCCTTGGTCCGCTGTATATCTTTTTGGAGAAAATTCATTTAAATAATTTTTCAAAATGTTGTCGTTTCTGTTACTGTTAAAAATAGTCCAAAATGTTGTCGTTTAGTTATCAGGTTAAATGGTTAATTAAATCCAACGTTATCGTTTTGCTGTTGCGTTTAGTTTTGGTTTAAATCCAAAACGATGTCATTTTGTGATTATATTTGGTGTGAATTTTGCTGAATCGTCTTCTTCCCCGCGTTTGTTTGTTGAACTGCTGCGATTGTTAGCCTTCGTGTCTGTACCAAACAGACACAAATGCTCTATAAACACCACTGTATGCACTTACATTCATTCATTCGATTCGATTCATCATTCAATGCGTCCATAATTAGAGAGAGAGAGAGTTCAAACACTTCTGGTTCTCTGTGCACTGAGACAAATTGTGCTTCTTCATTGTGCGATAACCATTTCATCTTGGGAGGTAAACGTCACAAAAACTCGTGAGCACTATTGTACGAGGGCGTATTATGTCTTAAGGAGATAGCGTCAAGGATCAAAGTTTCGTTTCTTTTCCATCGAAACGGCCGAAACGTTTCCGTTTCTCAGGGAACCGAAACGAAACACTAGTAGAATATCGAAATTCACATGTTTCCATGGAAACAAAATTGTTTCTGTGAAAACATACCGAATCAAAGGAAACATTTCTTTTATATCAACAATAATTCTAGAAGTTAGTAAAAAATAATATCCATTTATTTTTCAAGGATTAAGACTCAAAATTACAAGAAGATATATTTATATTATTTGTCCTAAAATAATAGAAAAGTCGTAGGGGAAATAAAGTGTAGATAAACAACTATTTTAATACTAAGTTACTAATTATAATAGGTTTAAATCGCTATTTGTTTTACTTTTTATTTTATATGTAACTTGTGTCAAATTATCTAATTTGTAGATATTACATAGTATATATCTATTATGTCATTTATCATGAATATGATGTATATGCCTTAAATATGCACAAATATTCAATAAATAGGCTTATTTGTATAAATAAATAAATTTTAAGTTATGTTTCTATATGTTTCCAATTTTTTCTCCGTTTCCATTATGTTTCCGAAACGTTTCCGTTTCCGGACAGATCGAAACTGTACATCGAAACGATATTTTGATCCTTCGATAGCGTCAAATGCTAGACTTGGTTTACATCATTCTTTTGTATTGTTTCTATTCTGTTCAATTACAGTAAGTTTCTGTAATCTCTATTTTCAGTTCTTTGATCTATTTTACATAGCTAGTATATTATTTATTTGTTAAAATTCAATTCTTGAATTTCTGTTTCAAATATTGGCTTTTTTAGTTCATTGTTTCTCCAAAATCTGATTTTCTAAATACAGTGTATATTTACTGCAAATCAGAAATCTGTGTTTTTGGTTAAATTATATATATATATATATATATTTAAATAAAACTGATTCTGATTGACTATTGAATAACACCTTTTTCTTCCCTGAGACGATTCTCACTCTACTCTAAGTAGCACCCTACTAGGTAACACTTTCCATGAACTCGAGCCATGGTGTACTTGGTCTGACATGTAATATGTTACGAATCTGACCAATATGCCATAAGTCTCAAGACTGATGGAAACCCTTTGTGATCATAACATTGTTAGCCAATTTTACTGTTGTTTAAATTAGAATGTTGCCTTATTCTTTTGATTTAAAATTATAAAAAAAAATTTAGAAGAATGTTGTATGTATAACACAAACCCAAAAAGAGAGATCCTCCTCTTGTTTTTGATAGGAGACTAGATAAATGATATCTGAATCATGGTTTTAAAATTGCCATGATCAGTTGGGTTAAATTTCGTTGTTGCTGCTGTTATTGTTGGAAAACAAAATTGGTTCAATGATGTGGAACTATTTTTATTATTTTTTGCTCTTTGAAGAAAGTGCTCAACCAAATTATTTGTATAAAAACATTGGATGACAAACATGGCAAGAAGCTGAAAAAATATAATGGGTTGATGAGTCAGAAATGACAGGATAAGTTACAACAATTACATAGCCTTACATGCAATGGAGATTGCCAACCCTAGGCATATTTGTAGCTAGCCCAAGTGGGTTTGGATGTAAATTCTTCATTTTGCTTAGTTGAGTTGGGTACTGTTTAGCTAAAGTGATCCAAGATTCTTAAATTTAATTTGTATGGCTGAAAATTCATGATTGAGGAGCATTGATTACTTACACACCTAATGAGAGCCTCTGGTTACCCTAGCAGCATTTTGCGCACTTAAAAGAGTGTTACCAGAAGTACTTGATCATTTAAAAGCATAAACAGAATGTTTTCAGAAGGGAAGGCTGTGACTTGTGTAATTTTATTCTATTCTTCTTCTTCTGGTTCACCCTTTTAGTTCATCTTACAGGGACTACTGCTTCAAAAGTTTAACTAGTTCCATTTGTTTCTCATATAATCTTCACAATTAAGGAATATTGAGTACTTTAGGTTCTAGAAATAAACATTTTTTTTTTGTATATTGTGTATGCACGAGCGCATGTGTAATAAGTACGTACCTTTTGTTTTGACATGAACTGGACCTATCCAATAAGCTTTTGTCTGTATGGTAAAAATTTGCGGAGATCACTGTATATTTGCATCTGGATCATATGATTAAAAGATAGTTGATTTTATTTGTTGGGGAAACTTGTTTATTTGGTTGAACAAAACATTGTTGCTTATCTATTGATAACATTGTTCTTGCTGCTACAACAGGTTCTTACTGATCTATCTTGTTGTTTTAACACAAAGAACCTTTGCAACTATTGAACTTTGCAGAAATAATAATAAAATGAGAGAACAAAATGGTTTCTACAATTAGAAAATCAAATTGTATTCCAAAAATATCTATTGTTGCGATTAAATAATATGTTGGTGTCTTACTCATTTTAGATTGGTCTTGCTGTTTAAGCAGATTGCAAGTGGGAGCAGTAAAGGAGTCTGAAATGGAAGCTAAATTCTTTCGCTTTCTCAAGATTGTGGGTGTTGGTTTTAAAGGCAGAGCGGAATCAGAAGGTCGCCTCTTGTACCTGAAATTGGGTTACAGCCATGAGGTTGAATTGACAGTTCCACCAGCTGTTCGTGTGTTTTGTTTCAAACCCAATATCGTTTGTTGCACTGGGATAGACAAGCAAAGGGTGCACCAGTTTGCTGCCGCTGTTCGAAGTTGTAAACCGCCGGAAGTTTACAAAGGCAAGGGTATAATGTACCTCGACGAAGTTATAAAGAAGAAGCAGGGAAAGAAATCCAAATGATCAACTGCAAGAGCTGGGGCTCGTTTGGCTCTATTAAGCATAAAGCAGTATCCTTCCTGATGTCAGGATTGCATCGTATTGAAAGGTCTGTGTGTCTGCTTTAAATTTTTAAGTACCTCTAGTTTAATGGAAGCAAATTTTGTTTGAGGAATTGAGTTCGAAATTTCATAAATAATATTTTTGCTGCATGCCAGAATTGTCCTCACTCACTAAAAGGGTTTTCAGCTCCGTGTTAATTGTCCTTGGAATAAACCAAGATTTTCAATTTTTTTTTATTATGCAAGTGGTGAGTTTAAGAATAAAACTTGGAAAAAGTTACAAGATAAAATTATTTTGAAAAATAAGTTTTTTTTTTTAAAACTGTTTAACTGAGTTAGCGGGTTTAATTGCAAAACTTGGTTTTTTAAAAGCTTCTTCAAACATTATCAAAACTTAGTCTAAAAACGGTGTTTTCGGGTGATGTAGAACAAATGATCTTTGATTTTATGAATTAATAGGAGCGTTTCAAGGCTCATTCAAAGCAAAGTTATGCATAGATTGACGATGTCCTGAATACAATCTGAGATAAAAAAAAAAAAAAATTGGCCTGATTTTGACCCATTAATTTTGAACCTGTTTTTTTTTCGATTTTTCGGTTTTCTTACTGTGTTGAGATTAATATTAGTAGTTTTTTATTCGGTAAGTATAAAGAATTAGTAGTTTCTAATTATAATAGTAGAAGGAATTAGTAGCCTATTCGGATAAGTAGCTTTAGCTCCATAAATATGATGTATTGAACTTTTATTATTCAGCTTATCAATAATATTACAATTAAAAAATTGTAGAGTTCTTTGCTTGTTTGATGAGTAATTTTTATGCTACTTGGTTACTAAGAAATTCGACGTATTTGATTCTTAGGGTATTCAATGGGTCCAACTTAGTAGTTGTAACGGTTAAATGATATGTCACATTTACATCTATAGTACCCTGTTAAACGTAATTTTCCATGAAATCATAATCCCAAAAAATCACTAAATAATTGATCAATATAATATAAGATAAGCAGGTACACGATTCTTGTGAAACATTGAGAAAGAAATGTCAACGTCATTAATTATTTAATTGACTTCATTATATTCTAACATATGCCATTAAAAAACTATAGGATAAAGTTATATTCATTTTGGTCTGCCTCACATGATCATAGTAGCGTTTCATGCCGGGTCTTTCGTACGAGGCTTTTCTAATAGGATGCTCTATAAAGTTTACCAATTTTTTTGGCTTCTGGCTTCGACTTCCATAAATTGCATATAAATGTTTAAAATTCTAACCAACATTAATTTGAAATAATGAGACAAACAAAAGTCACCATTTTGCCATTCTATGGTTTAGGCCTCCGATTTTTTTCGTTTTAAAAAAATCTTATTTTAGTAATAATTTTTGTTTTAAAAGTCTGAATTGATTATTTTTAATTTTACCTTAATAGTAATTTAAAAAAAAATAATAGTTTTCATGGTCAATTCATTTTTACACTTTGATAATTTTTTTATATTTTTTATTATTTCTTATCCAACATTTATTAAATTTATTTAGTTTATGATAGTGAGAGACTGGTTGAAATTTTTTTAAATTAAATCAGGTTAGAATCAATTTTATTAAATTGTTAATTTTTTTTAAAATAAGTAAACATTTTTTTGATTTGATTTTATTTAGATTTTAAGTATTTTTTTAAGAATAATGTGAACTACTATATTATTAAAAAGCGTTTGACATTTATTAAATTGGAGCATTTTAAATGGACTTGACCAACTTAGAACTTGTTTACGGAGGTTCAGATTATGGAGAATAGATTTCAAGTGTTTGAATGTATATGTTGCAGAATAGTTTATGATAGCAGAATTATTTATTAAATATTTGATAAAACTAATTTAAAAGTGATTTTAGTGCATAAAAAGTTATTTTGGTTATTATATTGTTAGATAGTATGAGATATTATTTGGTAAAATATTATAAAATTAAATTAATCAGTATACAAATAATAAGGATGAAACAAATAAAATTAATATTATAATAAATTATATTATTATATATTTATTACTATCTCTTATATATTATATGTAAAATATATTATAATAATACTAACCGGTCCCACAAATTACAATAATCACATTTCTCAAACCCCCTCATTCACAAGCAAAGGACAACAAAGTAGTTGGGAGTGCCATGAGCGCAACTTTTGAGAGCAAATAAGTTTAGTTTTATGATACTATTGACAAACCCTAAGGAACATTTTATATAAGAGATTTGCTTAGGTTAGTCGCAATGATTTTTGTTGCGATATGATTAGTGTATATAATTATATCATGTATGAACATGAATAATATGTATTGATTATGTTGTTTCGGTTGAATTGTTGTAACTGAAAATAATAATTTTCTTTATATAATTGTACGAAATTATACCATAATAGAACTTGGACACTCTTTGTCTTAGCGGCACAAAAGATCAATTTAGATATTTTAATTCACGGCCTTGAATGGCATGAGTCCTACCAAACACTTGAAGAATCGCAAATGTTGTTAGAGAATTCCATTTGGGACTTAAGGCATGCCAAATGGGGTCTAAATGAAAAAAAAAAATTTAAACTAATAAGTTTATTTTAAATTATAATTTAATGAAAATGCACAAATGTTGTTAGAGAATCTCATTTGGGACTTAAGGAAGTCATGCCAAATGGGGTCTAAATGAAAAAAAAAAAATTAAACTAATCAGTTTATTTTAAATTATAATTTAATGAAAATGCGCAAATGTTGTTAGAGAATTCCATTAGGGACTTAAGGAAGTCATGCCAAATGGGGTCTAAATGGAAAAAAAAAAATTAAACTAATCAATTTATTTTAAATTATAATTTAATGAAAATGCGCAAATGTTGTTAGAGAATTCCATTTGGGACTAAAGGAAGTCATGCCAAATGGGGTCTAAATGAAAAAAAAAATTAAACTAATAAGTTTATTTTAAATTATAATTTAATGAAAATGTTGGATGAATAAGTATAATTTAAATTCGATTCAAATAGTTTCGAAATTGATTAAGTATGGTTGAATTTCTCAAAACGCATTAACTTGTGGCCACTCGTTAATCAAATAATCTTAAGTTTTAATTAAAGTTATATATTAATAAAAAAAATACTAATAAAAAAATATTAATAAAATTTTAAAAGTTTATTTTCTCTTTTAAGAATTCAAGATTCTTCTCAGCTGCATCAAATATCTACTAATTTTGCTTTAATAATAATAAGAAGAAGAAGAAGAAGAAATACTTTTATAAGGGTAATAACCTTGCCATTTTACCACACAATGGCCCGTGCTTTCCTCGTGAGGGTGAGGCTTACACTGTATATTAATGTCTCGTCACTGTCGGCATAAAAAATAAGTCGCAGACTCGACTCAATAGCATATTCTTTGTTTACGGAGGAGGGAGAGAGAGAGACACAGAGAGAGAGAGAGAGAGAGAGAAGCGGTTATTTAACTGTCGAATGCGATAATCTGAAATTCAGAGCCGTAAGGGTTACGATTTCCAAAATGCGATAGCTCTCCCACAGTCCCACTCGCTCATCTTCTTCGATTTTTTCACATTTCAAAATATCAGTTCATCCACCTTGTTGCTTCTAGAATCTAAACTCTCTCCGTGTCCCTCGTTTTACAGCACACAGATATATCCATATATAAATCTTTATTACATATTTATATATATATATATATAGTGAATTTACTTCTTTATATTTACCATTTCTCGAACAGGCCTCACAGCTAAAAGAAGTAGGGTTAACCCACCGCCATGGACGGAGGCGCCGATGTTCAAGTCAACAACGCTCATGGCGGCGCTGGTAGTGGTGGTGCGATGGGGGTTCAGATCCAGCACAATCGTAGGTTGCCGGATTTCCTACAGAGCGTGCATCTTAAGTATGATTTTTGTCGCGATATGATTAGTGTACATAATTATATCATGTATGAACATGAATAATATGTATAGATTATGTTGTTTCGGTTGGACTGTTGTAACTGAAAATAATAATTTCTTTATATAATTGTACGAAATTACACCATAATATAACTTGGACACTCTTCGTCTTAGCGGCACAAAAAATCAATTTAGATGTTGTAATTCATTGCCTTGAATGGCATAAGTCCTACCAAACACTTAAAAGAATCGCAAATGTTGTTAGAGAATTCCGTTTGGGACTTAAGAAAGTTATGCCAAATGGGGTTTAAATGAAAAAAAATTAAACTAATCAGTTTATTTTAAATCATAATTTAATGAAAATGTTGGATCAATAAATATAATTTAAATTCTATTTAAATAGTTTCGAAATCGATTAAGTACGGTTAAATTTCTCAAAACGCATTAACTTTGGCCACTCGTTAATCAAATAATCTTAAGCTTTAATTAAAGTTATATACTGATATACTACAAAGTGACAGATCAATCTTCATGTGACACGTATGACTGCAGACCAGACATAACTTGCCCCCTTATCCTTCAGAACTCACAGGCCGGAGCAAATGGCCTTCAGAGCACCTTCTAGGGTTTAGAGTTCATCACCGCCTTAACACCCTACCAAGCAGAGAATAAGGAAACAGTCTTCAATAAGGAAACTGTCACTCACAGATATCTCTCAAGCGTAGTATCCAACATGGTAACTGTCAATCTCTGATGATCAAATCTCTATATTCATGACTTCAAATCCTAATCAACTAAGGAAATTTCTAACCTATAAATAAAACCCTAAGGTACGCCTTTTGTTTTTCATGCTCATTCTTTGCCTTACATTACAATTCTTCAATTCAGTTTTATTGATTTAAGCATCGGAACATATACCGCCGGAGTCAATCCGGTGGCTCTCTGATCTTTTTTTTTTTTGAGTGTTCTTCGGGAAGTAAAGTTCAGAGTTCACACCAGTCAAAAAGTGCAGCATCATATACTAATAAAAAAATATTAATAAAATTTTAAAAAGTTTATTTTCTCTTTTAATAATTCAAGATTCTTCTCAGCTGCATCACATATCTACTAATTTTGTTTTAATAATAATAATAAGAAGAAGAATGAAGAAATACTTTTTACAAGGGTAATAACCTTGCAATTTTACCACACTGTGGCCCGTGCTTTCCTCGTGAGGTTGAGGCTTGACACTGTATATTAATGTCTCGTCACTGTCGGCATAAAAAATAAGTCGCAGACTCGACTCGATAGCATATTCTTTGTTTACAGAGAGAGGGAGGGAGGGAGGGAGGGGGAGAGAGAGAGAGAGAGAGAGAGAAAAGCGGTTATTTAACTGTCGAAATGCGATAATCTGAAAGTCAGAGCCGTAAGGGTTACGATTTCCAAAATGCGATAGCTCTCCCACAGTCCCACTCACTCATCTTCTTCGATTTTTTCACATTTCAAAATATCAGTTCATCCACCTTGTTGCTTCTAGAATCTAAACTCTCTCCGTGCCCCTCGTTTTACAGCACACAGATATATCCATATATAAATATTTATTACATATTTATATATATAGTGAATTTACTTCTTTATATTTACCATTTCTCGAACAGGCCTCACAGCTAAAAGAAGTAGGGTTAACCCACCGCCATGGACGGAGGCGCCGATGTTCAAGTCAACAACGCTCATGGCGGCGCTGGTAGTGGTGGTGCGATGGGGGTTCAGATCCAGCACAATCGTAGGTTGCCGGATTTCCTACAGAGCGTGAATCTTAAGTACGTGAAATTAGGTTACCATTACCTGATCTCGCATTTGTTGACTTTGTGTCTTGTACCAGTAATGATTGTGATTTTAATTGAGGCTTCGCAAATGAACCCTGACGATATTCGCCAATTATGGCTTCACCTTCAGTACAATCTTGTCAGTATTATTATCTGTTCGGCCGTTTTGGTTTTCGGATCGACGGGTTATATGATGACGCGACCTCGACCGGTCTATCTTGTCGATTACGCTTGTTATCGTGGTCCTGATCACCTAAAAGCCCCCTTTCACCGGTTCATGGAGCACTCGACGCTCACTGGGGACTTTGATGAGTCGTCCCTCGAGTTCCAGCGCAAGATCTTGGAGCGCTCGGGGCTCGGTGAGGAGACTTATGTCCCTGAGGCAATGCATTATATTCCACCACGACCGTCCATGGCAGCTGCGAGAGAGGAAGCCGAGCAGGTCATGTTCGGTTCTTTGGATAATTTATTTGCAAATACCTCTGTTAAACCCAAGGATATTGGAATTCTTGTGGTGAATTGTAGTTTGTTTAATCCAACACCGTCGCTGTCGGCCATGATTGTTAATAAGTATAAATTGAGAGGTAATATTAGGAGTTTTAATTTGGGAGGTATGGGTTGTAGTGCTGGGGTGATTGCTGTTGATCTGGCGAAGGACTTGTTGCAAGTGAATCGGAATACTTATGCTGTTGTTGTAAGTACAGAGAACATGACTCAGAATTGGTATTTTGGGAATAAGAAGTCAATGTTGATACCCAATTGTTTGTTTAGAGTTGGGGGTTCCGCTGTTTTGCTTTCTAATAAGTCTGCCGATAGGAGGCGAGCCAAGTATAAGCTCGTTCATATTGTGAGGACCCATCGTGGGGCAGACGATAAGGCTTTTCGTTGTGTTTATCAAGAGGAGGATGATGCAGGGAAGACCGGGGTTTCTTTATCGAAAGACCTCATGGCAATTGCTGGCGGAGCTCTTAAAACCAACATCACCACATTGGGTCCTCTTGTCCTACCGATTAGTGAACAGCTTCTGTTCTTTGCTACTCTGTTGATCAAGAAATTGTTCAATTCAAATGTTAAGCCCTATATCCCAGATTTTAAGCTCGCATTTGATCATTTTTGTATACATGCTGGGGGAAGGGCTGTAATTGATGAGCTGGAGAAGAATCTGCAGCTGCTACCAATTCATGTGGAGGCTTCTCGGATGACACTCCACCGATTTGGGAACACTTCTTCAAGCTCCATTTGGTATGAGCTGGCATACACCGAGGCCAAGGGAAGAATGCGCAAAAGGCACCGAGTCTGGCAGATTGCATTTGGGAGTGGTTTCAAATGTAACAGTGCTGTATGGGAGGCACTTCGGAACATTAAGCCATCTTGTCATAGTCCGTGGGAAGATTGCATCGACAAATATCCAGTGAAAATAGTCACCTAGCTCAATAACAAGTTGGTTTGATTCTTCATTCAGGGTATTGCCCAACACTACCCTATCCTTCTGTCTTGTCTTAGTTTCTTCTATTTTACTTTATCAGGTCTCTTTATTCGATCATTGGAGTCATAATGTGGTATTTTTTTCTCTTCCTTTCTTGTTTAACTTGCAGGTTTAGAGTACCATGATTTGTTGATTTGCTGATCTTGGACTGGACTTTTCCAGAGTTTTTTATTCTGAATAACTCTGTGATTGTATTAGTGTTAATGATACATTTTTCTGAATCTCCTCTTCAAAATGCTATGCTTTGCAGTTACCTTTCTTCATAATTCCTTCTTCTATGCTTTGCGGTCAGCTTCTTCATAGAGGTGAAAAATGCTTGAAAGCATTAAAATTCAATTTAAATTGGTCAAATTTGAGTATATGTATATCCCCTCATTTTTATTTTTACTTTTGAAAATTTCATCAAATTCGAATGGCTTTGGCTTTTGAATATAAAGAGGGAAGTGACATCAACAGACTTGTGCGTCAGGAAAAATTGGATTCACATATTTGAGTTTGCCCAAACTCGTGTATATGTAAACCTATTTAAGTTGATGGATTCACATATTTGAGTTTACCCAAACTCATGTATCAGTATCTGACACTAATATTAGGATTTTGCTAGGGAAACGCGGCTTAATTTAACGTAATTTTGTATCCCCACTCAACTTACTATGCATTTTTTTCACCATTCAGCTCTATGTTGGGGTTATTGCTTGATCGAATGGTAAAATACTAGGGTTGTCGATCGTGGATATGCAGGTTCAAGTAAAAGAGCAACCATTCTGTACAAATAATGTCAGATATTAGGTTTATTTCCACTCTACCATTCTCAGCATCCTCATTGGGGTTACCAACATTGGGTAATGCCCTTTTTTTTGGCTCTATGTAGGGGGCCACATTCAGCATTCAAGTATATCCACGTCTAATATCTATATGCTCTAAGGTGAGACTGGACTACGTTTAAGGCACAACCAAGCCTTACCTCTCAAGCTGCCATCTTGGATTCGTTTGTAAACTAATGTTCACACAGAGCTTTCTTTTTTTTAAATATAAGTAAAGGTTATCTGTTTTTTCCCTCTTCAATTATTACCTCAATTGTTATACAATATTTGTTGCACATAGAGGAAAATTTGGTGGAAGTAGAATATTGTTAAGATTAAGAATATTTGGGATGCCTTTTCATTTAGTTTATACTTTATGGTCTCCTGGTTTTGCCAAAAACAAAATTGTGGCCTGTACAGCACTCTATAGCACATGCAACAATAAAATAGACAATGTGTTTAAAATGCATAGTCTGCTGACTGTGATTATCATCTAAGATACACATTGTTGTTAATTTTAGTTGCTAAAAGAAATTCAACCACCATGACCAATCTGTTAGTATTATGTGTTGTTTATTCTATCATAATTACGAAAAGTTTTGCTCTTTCTTTTGCTATTATGTAATACTTTTACTCACAGCATAAAGACTGATTGTGGTTATAGGTAGACAATAGATAATTTGTAAGCAGAGTCTGGAATAAAACCAGAGTGGAATTCTGGGCTTGCTGTCAGCCTGTCATTTTGAACAACTTGCATAATTTTTTGTTGGTTGTGTCTATAAGATGATTGTTTGAATGTTATGACCAGGTTTATGTATGTTGATCTCTTACCATATGCATTGTATGTATCAATGCAGTTTAAGACTCTTTTGGCAAGTAGGCCACAGTTTGCATGTATACCTTTGCAATCTTATTTAGAACAAGGGGATAATACTTGAGAAAACTTTATGGATTGGAATTTTTTAATTATTTATGTTGCTTCTGCTATCTCCTTCCTTTGAATTTTTTAATGTTTGAACTAAAAATGATTTCCAAAAAGTTGACTCATTGATGTTTCATCTGTGATGCATTTATGTCTTTAAAATTTTGCATACTATACCTTTATTTTTTGTTGCTTCTTGTTATCTTTTCTATTTGGTTGCATATTCTAGATAGAGGTACAAGCTCATGCCTTTCCTTGAAATAAAACCACATGTCATGTCTTTGACAAATTTGCTGGTTTCTATTTTGGCCAATAAAGAGCGTTGTCGTGTTCTACAATAGTTATTCTGTAGTTTTTCTTTTGGGTTTATCAGTGCAGCACAATACCTGTTCTATTGTTTTTTCTTTAGTTTTTTGTGTTTGCTTGGAGACTTATTTTCAAATGACTTAATTTTTTTCTTTTTCATTGTCATTTGTTCTTGTATCTCTGTTCTCAATTTACATGGTTTTGTGGCTTGTTTATAACGAATGATTTCATGATTCATTAGGTGCAGAAAATATGGTAGTAACGCTGGATATGATATCTCTATTGTTTTGTGAGTTCATTAGTATTGAGGAATTTTGATCTATATGGAACCAAATGAACTCGTGGAGATGGAAAATGAACAAGAAGCAATAAGTTCCTTAACACGAGATGATTCGGTAGGCAGATGTCTTGGGACTTCGATTTAATGGTTTATGATTCATGGAAGAATCACTGTAGCACTAATTAGTGTTAGTCACTCCTATGGGCAACAGCTTTTACATTTTGCTATATGCGATCAGGGGATATTGAACTTTCCTCTATATGTTAATTT
This sequence comes from Nyssa sinensis, assembly GCA_008638375.1. NCBI lineage: Eukaryota > Viridiplantae > Streptophyta > Magnoliopsida > Cornales > Nyssaceae > Nyssa > Nyssa sinensis. Next base: position 4,725,287 of record CM018038.1, on the reverse strand, counting down.
TGTCATATATATACATATATATATATATATATTTAGCTTCTTGACTTGATTTCAGTTTATTGTCTGATTGCTGGTAATTTATGGTATATTTTATCAAGGGATACAAAAGCTATTGCTATAAAATTTGTTGAAAACTCATCAAACATGCAGTGCTGAGGGGAAGTAGGATACTTAAAGTGGACATTGGATTAATGTATTTGGAAATGTGTTATAGAAAGGATGTCCTTGAGTTCATATTGGAGGACAGATGATTTGGAGGCAAAGTTATATAGAAGGGAAACAAAACAAAGAGCTAGTGTTGCTTTGCTAATACAGGCAGCCTTTTCATATTGAATTTTTTTTTTTTTTTGTTGATATAATTGTCAGAACTATGTACCTAAAAATAAATAAATAATTGTGGAAAGTACAATTAACATAAATAAGCTCCAATATTTTGGTTACTTCCATGGCCAGTTGATTGCTTTTTATTAGATAAGACCATTGATGTAAAGAAGTTGCTAATGCAATGGTTTATTACCTAGAGAGAAATTTTAACTAGTTATCTATCTCCCGTCGAGTATTGTATATGAGACAAAATTTGGAAGGAAGATAACTGAAAGACAGAGAACCGATAATGTTGGGAAGAGAGGGGGAAAGAGAGAGGAGAGATAATAGTATATTAAAATGTAAATAGATACTCATTTTGATTATTATTATTATTAGAGTGCATTTATGATGTTGAAAATCATTGCTGTAGATATAAATATATAACAAAATGCAAATAACTTAACAGGGAGGCATCAGGCAAAATGCCTTCACCACATGATGGGAGGCATATATGCCTCCAGTTGGGAAGAGAGAGAGGGGAGTTCAAATTTGGTGGAAATGATTACTATGTTGATTGGTTAGTTTAAATTGTTTAATAATATTTTAATTTAAGATATATAAAAATATAAAAATGGATATATTAATTTTGACTATCATTGTTAGAGCAATTTTACGAGTGGGTTTAAGACGGGAGCCATCTCCTCCAACTACCATTTGGGCTCCAAATTAAGCATTATTTGCCCTCCAAGAAAGGATCTAGTGTTGTATTCATTTTGAATTTAGCCATAAATAATAACCAAGTGGATGTAGATATGTATTTTATGAGAGAGACGATCTAAAAGTTAGTTAGAAGAGAGAAAAATATATTAAAATATCAAATGAATATTTCTTTTGGATACCATTATTGGAGTGATCTATAATGTTGTAAACCACTAGTGTATACATAAATACTGTAGCAGTATCCAAATGAGTTTTTTGGGTTCAAACACAGATCCTCTCTTAGAATTGCTTTTAAGAGTGCATATAAGAAGGTGAGAGCCATTGGTATAGGCATAATACTGTAACAGAAGCTAAATGGGTATTTTGGCTACTCAAATGGCTCCCTTGGTTGGAGTTGTTCTAATATTGTATAATACCATTAATTATTTCTTATGTATTCCTTTAATTTTCAGGATCAAGTAATGGTTTTGATTTGCCTTCATATCTAGTACAGTTTGCATTTCATGGATACCAGCCAGTCATGGGCAGTTTTTTTTTTTTTTTTTCAATAGAATACTGTTTGTTGGATGCTTTTGATTACCTAATCTCTTACTTGAAAAGGTGTTTTAAAAATTAAATAACCATGTATTGCATGTAAGAAAGATGACTAAAAGCAAATTAAGCTACCAGTCAATTGGTGGCTTCTGTTCCTCTTCTTATTGTTTGGCCTTGCAACTATCACAGAACCAGCTAAGTTAGGTTGGGAGGGCATCCTCTCCCGAGTCAACAAAAAAATATTACAATTTCATTTATGCGCTCTCGAATATATGACTGATGTTTTATCTTAGTGGTGCGAGTACATATTTTCTATGCAATTGATGTGCGTTCGATTCTCCCTTCTTCCGTCGTTACGTTGAAAAAATAAATCTATGGATATTTACGCTTAAATTTTTGGTGCAAATATTTGAAAAATGAAAATTTGATTGATTATTATTGTAGCTTGCAAAATTGCAACAATATTTTGCTTTCCATTAAAATCTGTGTAATGCAAATTGCCAACCGCTGGTCTTATTACAAAGTGAACCATTGAGTTGAGTGTCTCATGCAAGAATTTCCGACAGTATGTCTTTATATATCGACAAAATCTATACCCATCTTGAAATTTAGGTATGATTGATGACTATGTATCGTGCCTAAATTCAAATGCATACGACTGGTTGGTACGTTGTAGATGACACTGGCCTATTATATGAAAGTGATGGATTTGCCGACGACGGTTCAAAGCTGTGTTTCCTCAATTATTAGGGATAAATAGCGTTCAAAGAGATTTAGTGTGGATTCGAATCTCTGCTTCTGTATCCTCATCCGATAAATGTCAATGTCAATTCTGAAATCACGAGGAATAGGTAAAAGGGATTTATCCCCGTTACAAAAAGTTACCCAGCTAAGGCAAACCATTAATAAGAGAAGTGGTAGTATTGGTTGCGAAAGCTAGACTCCAGAAAAGTGTTGGTATCAATTGTGAAAGTCAAACCTTACAAGTTATACACATGCATAGCGTGCAACAGGTTTGCGACTAATGAAAGCAATGTAAAGTTGCTCCATTTGTAAGTTGAAAATTACCGAGTTTGAATCGTGAAAATAGTAAGTCACGAATGTAAATTGTGAAAATAATTTCTCTACTTGCAAGAATAAAGTTACGTATATCTAATCCTCTCCAGGACCGTATCAAACAGTGTTGCACCAAACCGAAATTGTTGTGAAACAACATCACTAAATCAATAAAAACAGTACAATACTACAATTTATACGAAGAATTAGAGGAGCCGAGTGAAAATACATGCAAGAGGAACTCAAGGTCATGCCTGTTTTTGTTTTATGCCCAGGAAAAAAAATTAAATATTTGAATCTGCTCAGAATCTTTTGGATATTGCAAAATTGGAGATACAGAAATTGGCTTCTTCTGACAACAAAAACAACAACAAAAGGGGATGAAAGATGGAATCGAAAAAAGAAGAAAATATTATCTGAAGGACCACTGAATTTCCTCCAGAGTTCTTCCTTTTGTCTCAGGGACCCAAAGAGTCACAAATACCACAGCGAGAGCACACATAAGCATGTAAAGAGTAAAGGTTCCTGTTTAAGATGGAGAGAGAGCAATTAGTGAGAAACCAATTATAAATAATAGCAAAATTAAGACCAAGAGCAATAATAAGGGAGACCTCTCGTCTGTTAACTCACGCTAAACACTGCATATACATCTATATTGCTTTGTATAACTGCAATCCGCCTACGCACATTGCATATTAGTGTCTGTGTCTGTGTGCAAGTGCCATGCATGCATGCATGATATATAGTTCCGTACCTTTATCATGTGTATGCCACATATGACAAAGACACGTGTATATACGGACACGACATTTCTTAAAAAAATAAGACACGGATACATTGAATATATATAAATATATTATTATTTTTATATGACCATTTTTTTTAAGAAACCCTAGGTCATTAATACTAAACCAAGAAACCCTAGTTCATTAATACTAAACCAACATGTATGCATATAATAAAAACTTAACATTATTTTAATTAAAACTATCATAAAAATACATATATTACAAAAATATTATTAAGATATTAAAATAATGCCATTAAATAAAAAATTTAAGAATGTATTTATTTAATTATCAACGTTCATGATTCAATTTTCAAAACAAATTTACTAACTACTACGTAGAACATATATATGTATATATATAACCTTGAAAAAAAAAGAGGAGAAACTAAAATGAGGGGAAAAATCCAAAAAAAAAAAAAAGAGAGAGAAAATGCGTCCAAAATGTGTACTAATGTGTACCATCATATCCTAACATGTTCGGAACGTACCTAAAATTCAGAAAAAATACAAAATTTGGACACTTTTTTTGCATGTCCGACACATGGTTGGCAAATGTCTAAGAGTATCGGTGTTTGACACATGTCTAGCACGAATACGTGAGTCAAAATAGAGTGTCCGTACTTTATAGTGGTTAAGTGTATTGATAAGTTTCGGACTCGTGTACTCATATTTGTAAACAATATATTGGTATAAAACTCTAATTTAAAGCCTGATGTTGACGGAGCAACTACCAGTCTCCAATCTTTTTTAACTTTGGCATGCACAGAAAAATAGGAGCCATATTTAATACTACAGGCTACACACACACACACACACACGGAGGGAGAGAGAGGCAAACCTCCACTGCTCCATGTCAAGAGCAAGTTTGCAGTCATTGTAATTCAGCCAGGCAAAGAACCAGTTGGCTAGTGTTGCCACACTTCCGGCAAGACCTTTGATATTGATGGGAAGAATCTGCAGTGCCAGAATCAGAAAAGGCATGAGCCACGGGATTTAATACAGTAAGATACAGGTCAAAATTCCGTAATGAATGTGTTTCATGGCAGATGCAAAGCGAATCTCATGCACAAGAAGATTTTCTTACAAGTCAACATGGTTCAAATTGGAGTATGATTAGACAATGCCAAACATAGTGTATGGTTACATATCAGAGAATTTTTTTTATATCAGTATGGTTACATTTCAGAGACATTCAAGGCAGTAATTTATAATTGGAGCTGAGCAGTCAAAATCTAACAGCCAGAGAGTAGTTGCTAATGGAAAATGAATACAATATGTCACAAGAGCTTGAAACTTGTATTCAATTCCAGAAACAATGAATGTAACACAGCTCAAAACCTTTATTTCAAGACTCAAGGTTTGCAGAGACCAAAAAGTCGCAAGTTAGGAACAAGTGAAAATTTTCTATTCAAGGGAGAATCTCTGCCACTTTTATTCAATTCCAGCCGCAATGAATGTAGCACAGCTCAAAGAAAGAATTGATAAAACAAATCAAAATACAATTCATTTTATTTTCACCCTAAAAATAGTTACTATATAATATGAGTAATAATAATAAAAATTCACAGATTTTTTGTGACTTATCCTCCTCGGCACAAGCATATGTATTTTACAAATTATCACAAACCCAAGTTCTTGATTTGTACAAGTTAAGATCAGGGAACATCTTTTTTTCTTAAGACTGAAATATAGTGATAGGGAGCAGGAAAGACCAGCCCACATGCTATTCATCTTTGATTCTAGAGGATAGGATTGGATTTTATGATTATATTTTTGAATTTGAATTTGAATTTTATATTTTACATGTTTATCTTTTTAGTAGTTTATCCTTTTTGGTTTGCCTATAAAGAGGCTAAATGTAAATGAATTAGGAGATTTTTGTTGAATGAAAATCTGTTTCTTTTGGTATTGGTGTGAATTCCATTACCCTCCCTAGGTGCGGATTCTCTTCCTTAGGTGCGGATTCTTAAGGTCATTAAAGTTGTCCTACATCGTAAAGGATCAAAATCTTTATTTCAAGACTCGAGGTCTGCAGAGACCAAAAAAGTTGTAAGTTTGGAACGAGGGAAAATTTGCCATTCAAGAGAGAATCTCTGCCTCCCTCTTTTTAACATACTTGAAGCTGAACTACTGGAAAGTAAACAGTCTCATTCCTTGCTAACAGGTGGTGTGAGTTCTAGCAGCAAAGGAAGTTAATAAGAGTGGCAGAGAAAAAATATGAAAAATATTCAATGTTCAGATGCAACAGTTTTGATCAAATAGAGGAAGCAAACTGAGTGGAAAAGTGGAACATTGCATGGTAAACTTAAATATGGGTACCTCAGACATAATAATCCATGGAATGGGTCCCATTCCAAGAGAAAAGGCAACTATCATACACTGCAAGAAAAAATCAATTAGACAAACCAAGAATACTTGAGCAACAACAATTGAACAAGAATCGTCATATGCGTTTATAACAATATAAAGACATACCACAACTCCAACTACCGCTATGATGCCCAATATGCCATAAAAGGTAGAAGAATCTTCCGATATTAAATCCTGAAATTAGTCGGAAATGTCCGCGAAAATTTTTAAAAAGCATTATACATGCCAAAGAGAACACAAAATGTTTGCATGTGATTCATGATTTTGATAAAAAAAAAAGTGTTGACTGACAAAATACACTGCAATACTACCTTTAAAAAGAATGAAACTGCAACAACTAGGAGGCTGACAGTCATTCCGGCAGAAGAGACCTGCAATAAAGAGATCCAACATTTCCCTTGTTCTTTAAGTCAAATGAGATATTGACTTATGGACCCAAAAAAAAGATTATTGTGCTCAAACTCACAATGAGTAGAAGCCTACGGCCTGTTTTGTCAACCAACCATGTAGAAACTGCGGTGGCAAGTACCTAGATAGTCCAAAATTCTTGTTGATAACTTTCCAAAGAAAATTCTTATGCAATATCAGAAATTAAATAGAACCAAGGAAAACCATTTTGCAAGTAATCCTTCGAGCCTGTACCTGGACAGCACCAAGTCCAAATGTAGCAGCATTACTTGATGAAATCCCTGTTTAAATTTAAGGCATCTCGATAAGAGCCATCAAACTTGAACTGGAATAACCTTTTTTTTTTATATATAATTGCTATAAAAGAGATGATCTATAGTTAATCAAAGCATAAAAGAAAAATAAGAAGTAATCCTAATTTAGATAAACCAACACATAAAGCCTCCATGAGGGTAAAAATAGTTAACACAACAATCAGTAGGCTGTGGACTAATTCAGGGTAAGGGGTTCATTTGTTCAACAGTAGACGTGAAAACGATACCAGGCATAATAAAAGACAGCCATTTAAAAGAAAATACATTAGTAACTTGGAGCAACGAGCAGCTCCTTCAAGTTTTGCATCAGACTTCTGATGATGCAATGCAACCTTGGACTTTCAAGAACACATTTGCATTTGATTATCTGACAATTGGAATAATATTTACTAACGGAAAACTTCCAAGTGATTAAAAGAAAGTGAGAAAGCAGACAGCAATAATGATATTTACATGTTTTAGGTCCAGCACCTACAAAAACATGCATTGACATAAAGCAACAAAACAAGAAAATACTCACCAGCAGTTTTAAAAATGGTACTGGAATAGAAGAGAACACCATTAGTTCCCACTTAATTGTTGCAGGACAAGTAATCCAATTCCTATCTGCAGGGATATCAGGTAACAGAAAACACGTAGTTCCAACAATTTTCCACATTCAACAATGAAAGCAGAACACAAACATAAAATTTAGGGTTAAATACATTTTAGTGCCCTCTAGTTTACTACCCATTTCAAATAAGGCCCTCAATTTATATTTTCGTTTCAGTTAAGGCAAATTGTTTTAAATCACATTGTTTTTTTCCATTCAAATTGAGAGCCTTATTTGAAGCAATTTAAAATAAAGGGCCTTATTTGAAATGGGTAGTAAACTAGAGGGTACTAAAATGTATTTAACCCTAAAATTTATGAAAAAAAAAGAAGAAAGGAAAGAAAAGAAGGAAGAAAATTAAACTTTCAGACAACAATTAATACCGCCAAAGGAAACCAGTATCTTCTTTGTTTGAGGTCTGAAAATCGGATTGCAGTTCTTCTGCTTGTTGATGCTATGGACCTCTGCACAATGCGAATTTTTTAATAAGAACTGTACAACGAAATTCTTAACAAAATTGACAGGGAAAACACTAATTTTACTAAAGAAAACCCATAGGTCAGTTCATCCGTGGAATTTGAACAGGAAAGTGCATGTATCAATGTCACAGATTACTCTGCTCTGAATACAGTATATGGAAGCTGTTTTTAAGTTGCTGGTTCTTGAAGCACATAGAATTCAATGAACCTTACCTTAATATCATTTACTTCAATGGAAATAGTCAGCATCAAACCCCCGAAGAACTTGCAAAGAAGCTTCAAATTCTTCTGTCATTCCCATTTTTGCCTGGATTCAGTAAAGAAAATTTGCTTCAGTAACTATACCATATATCCAAATATAAACAAGCGAATAAGTAACTTCACGAAGCTTACTAGCCACCGAGGAGATTCTGGAATAAAAAATAGACCAGGTATCAATATTAGACATGGCAATATTCCTGTAAAACAAAACAATGGAAATTTTTTTTTCAAATTTATGAAATAACAGACAATGTTCAAAAGTACATGGAAATTACAAGTGCCAAGGATGGCATTAGGTTGCATAAAGGTGCAGCTGATGAACAGGACCATTAAGCCATCAATTCAAGTTTTCCAGAGCATTTGATGGGGCCAGGCTCCCAAATTCAGTCTATGCTTAGTTTATATGGGGGGCAGTGGTTGTGCTCTTGATGTGATTCTTCCTTTTTCTTTTATTTTGAAGGTAACATACATGCCCCCCCCCCCCCCCGCGGTCCTTCCTCCTAAAGGCATGTTCGTGGGCTGGTAAACAGGCCCATTGAGGCATCAATTTAAGCTTTCCAGTGCATTTGAGAGTATGGGCTCCCCATGTTGTCTGTGTTGGTGGTCGCACTCTTGATGTCTCCCTTCCTTCGTTTTTGTTTTATTTGCTGGTTTCATGCAAAGTCCCCAACCCGAAAACAACACCCCCCCCCCCCCCCCCCAAAAAAAAATAAAAAATAAAATATAAAAAATAAATAAATAAATAAAGGAAAAAAGAGAGAGTAATGCAACATATAGTGGGTACAGTGGTCGCGCTCTTAATGTCTCTCTTCCTTCATTTTTGTTTTGCAGGTTTCATGCATAATCCCCAACCTGACCCCCCCCCCCCCCCCCCCCAAAAAAAAAAAAAAAAAAGTAATGCAACATATCCAGATATCCTCAATGCGATATGTCACTATGTGATGCCTTTGGGAATCACATCATGGAGGGGCCCAAGATTACTCCATGATGCCACATCACATCTGAGATGCAAATGGGGATACAAATTAGGGAGCCAAAAAAAAAAAAAAAAAACTAACTTAACTCTGATGTCTTGCTGAAGTACAGTAGATGTCAAAACAAGTCTCGGGGCAATTATAGCTCAACACAAAACCTAGGTTGAGAAACTTCCCTCGCAAACTGACCACTATATGACACTGAAAACTTTTTATCCTGGAGAAAAAAAAAGTTTTGCACTTTCTAATAATGAGCCACTATCCTTCTTGAATATAGTTACCCTGATGTGGAGCAGAAATTATAGAAAAACAAGATTTCTATGTTCTGAGCATCTCTAGTTGTACTATTGGTTGGCAAATCAAGACAAGAAGAACTTCTATTTAAATAATTACAAAGTTTCTGATCATTAAGCAAATTTCATCAACATGGGCTTCTTCTTTTTTTTGTGGGGTGGCACTCGTTGATGGGAATTTGTAATGATTGCATTCATCAGGAAAAGAAAATGAATATAATTGAACTATATCTGTACACGGTGGTGAGGCAGTAGAACGAGTGTTTAGAGGATTACCCAAAACTGCTAGTACTCTCCAATTAACAAAAAGTCCCAGCAAATAAGCCAGCATTATTCCAATTGTGACAGCAAGCTACAAGACAAAAAGTACAAAAATTTAATTGATTTAGAAAGTAATGAAGTATAATAACACCACCAATCAGGATAAGAAAAAGCCAATAAACACAGCCAACCTGATTCACAGAACCCAGACCCCCTCTCATGTTTTGAGGTGCTATCTCAGCTATATATACAGGCACCTATGGTTACAAAAAAGAATAACTATATCATGATATTTCTAGCACAATTCTGTTCTGGAACAACTACATAATAGTTTGATACTTACTGTGTAAGATATTATTCCCACGCCAAATCCTTCCAACAACCTTCCCATGTACAGAAACGAAGAGTCCTAAGCAAAACCACAACAATTACAAAGGTTCTTAATGACACTTTACAGACGAATGAAATGATACTAAAAAATAGATAATCAGACAACTCACTTTGGCAAATGATATGGCAAGCCAACCAATTATATTGGGGATGGCGGCAATCATCAAAGACTGCAATTTAAGATGAGAAAATAATACTGACTTGTGCAAAATTGCAAATCTAGACAAGCAAAAAGTCGAGAACAACATGTAATCAGGCAATGGGGAAACTAATTCATTAAAACACTCATACCCCTTTTCGCCCAATATACTCAGCAATCTGGCCACTAGCTATTGCCCCAACCATAGCACCTACATTGGATAGAGAGCCGAACACAGAAAACTGACCCCATAACTAACGTAAGTAACCATATTGAAAGAAAACCCCTATCAAATCAAGGCAACAAAGAGTGTTTCACACCTCTGATACTGTAAGATTAAGGTCATCGGAGATAGCAGATTGTGTAGGTGATGAATAACCACCCTGCAAGAAGAACGAAATCGTTCATCAATAAGACACATTAGAGAAAATACAGAAAAGCAAGTAGTACATTAGGCTACGTTTGGCCGCCAAGAAAACTGTGGAAGTGAACAAGAAATTTTTAATCGTGCCGTTTATTGAGAATCCAAGAACTTAACTAAGCAATTGTACAAGTCTCAAATTTAGTTGAATCTTTGTTTCTGCCAACTGAAATTATTAGGTTTCTAATTGTATTATCCTTTTCTTCTTTCGATTACCTGGCAACCAAACAAAACGAAGACTTGAAGAAGGAAAATCAAGCCTTAGTCGCTGACAAGTCAAATAATGGATTCTAATTCTTTTTTCTTTCGATTTCTTGGGAAAGGAGAAAGATCGAGAAATAGAGGGTCTTACAGTGAAACCGAACTGGATAGGACCCAAGGCTACGATTAGAACGCAGGCGAGAACAGAGACTGAGCTGTCACGAATCGCCTGAGACGAGCCCATCAAACTGGACTGCCGCGAACCCATCCGGTACCAACTTCCCGTATGAAGAAACGGTTTTTTGAGATCCCTCCCCCCGTCTTCATTCTCGTCTCTGAAACTCATTGTCCTCTCTCTCTTTCTCTCCCTCTCTCTTCCGATCTCTTTCTTTCTCTCTCTACAAATTCTCCGAATCAGCAATCAATAATAAAAAAGAGATATTGTATAAATACACTGAATCTGCTTAATCTTCCCTGTCGATGTTGATAAGAGAGAGAAGAGCTTAGAATGAGAAAGCTGCGCTGGTGACGAACAGGTAGCAGCAAACGTAAGCTTTGGCAGGCGAGCAATGTCACATTTTCTAGTATTCAATATGATATTAAAGTAAAATTAGTGTACATAAAAATTTAAAAATAATTAATATATAAATGATATAGGTCTAACGCGAGGTGATTATGCCTCTACTCTTAACAAAATTTTCAAAATCTCACTCCGCGTGTTGCCTTTGAAAAAAGTCACGAGTTAACTACGATTCGAGATAGTTCTAATTGACAATTTTTAATAAAATGTATGATAATAATAAAATAATTCTCTCGAGTAATGACCACTACTGAAATCTTTTTTTTTTTTATGAATCAAAAAGAAATATCATGACATCAAATTAAATTATCTTATTTGTGACAATTAGATTCACCGCTTTGATTTTATTAAAAGAGAAATATTATTCTCGATTGTAACAAATAATTTTTAATTTAACCATTTTAAATATTTCATGCCCGCGTGAGTTTTGGTCGTGATCGTGACATAGATAATGGTTCCAAACCGTAACACTAAAACTAAATAAGTTAGTCAAAAAATTTATTTAATTTTCTAAGTAGCACCAAATAAGACCTATTCATATTTTTCACAATATATGCTTGTATATGAGCATCATTTATTTGTAATAGATATTTGAAAAGTGTAATATTTTTTTAATAGTAAAAATCTTCATAATTATTCTAAAATTTAGCAGTGCTATAAAATTTAAGATTGAAACCAAACAAATAGTCAAATTTAAATTATATATTTGGAATAATTTGAATCATTAAAATAGATAATCGTTATTGAAACAAAAATTATATTTAAAGGAGTATTTGATTCGGTCAAATTTTGATTTTGAGAACATGAATAATTAATTATTGAAATATTATTTTAAAATCGAATTACTAATATAAGAGTAAATTACACTAACCTCCATTGAAATTTATAACAATTATATTGATTATTCCTATTTTACTTGACAATATACAGATATCATTTCCGATCAATTTTTTTTCTTTAAAATGAAAAAACTATCCATGTCATTTATTTTTTTTTTCAATTTTTTAGATTTTGACCATTTTTTTATTTTTCAAATAAATATTGATAAAAATTTTAAATTTATTTTTATATAAAATAAAAATAAGTCATTTACCTTAATTTTATTTTTTAATAAAATAATAAAAAATCTTCAAAAATAGTTAGAAAAAACTGGTCAAAAATTTTAAAAATACAAAAATAAATAAATAAAAGAGACAATTTTATCATTTTTAAAAAAAATTGATCAAAGAAAAATATCTGTATATTATTAAGTAAAATAGAAGAAATTAATATAGTTTTAAAAATTTTAAAAATATTAATATAATTATTAAAATATAAAAAATAATTTATTCAAAATATAATTATAACAACTCAAATAATTTAACAGTTGTAAACTGACACAAACATTGACACACGTGAATATATATAAAAGAAGCCAGCGATGCAAAAGTTGTTTTCTTCCCTCCTGTTTTTTTAGGTTTGCCAGTACATTGTATTGGTTGGACACATGGTTCTATATATTTCTATAGATGAATATGAATAGCAAGTTCATTCATTATCACACACTTCAGCGTACTTCTTTAATTTTTAGTTGAAGGGAGATATTTGGAGGATAGAGAGTCATAGAGACCATAGATTAGTGGGGATAACAATTCAATAATCATTGGTTTATATTACATTTTAACTTAACAGTCAACAAACCTTGGTCAAGTCACATCTTAATTAATCATTAGTTCATATTAACCAATCCAAACTTGGGTTATATTCCGTAAACAAATGGACAAAAGAAGATAGACCACCCCTACCCAACTTCCTTCAACCAGCTAGCTAGCTTGAATGCATAAACTTCCATGCACTCTACCAGAGAGTCAGCATCTACCATTATTATCTTTATTCATCTTTTGTTTGGTGGGGAGCATATATTGTTTCTTGCTGTAGGGTTGTCTCCATTATAACTCAAATATAGCTCTGCACGTGAAAATATATCTCTCTCTCTCTCTCTCTCTCTCTCTATATATATATATATTATAGTGATGTAAGAATAAATTTTGACATGAATCATATCTATGAAACTCACGAATTACATCATGTTATATAGTAAATAAAATATTATTTTTATATTTACCAAAAATAAATATTATATTCAGATAATATAATATTATATATGGGCTTCATACCGCTTCAATGACCTGATTATGCAAACACTTCTCAAGAAATAGAAAAAAAAAGCATGTGAATTGTCTGAAGGAAACGTGCGTACCAAACATTTTGATAACCATGCTGCTGGTCATCATGACTCATCAGTTTGAATAATCCAAGGCCCACTTATTATGTATAAGTATTAAGTACTTCTTCCTTTACTTATTAATTTTCTTTGTTTTCTTTTAAGGGGCTTGTACTCTGTGATATCTCTCAAAGAGATTAATGTTATTTGTTGTTTAATATCCCAAAGCTTCTTCTTTTTTGTATGAGAGACGTCTTAGAAGGCTATTTTCATTATGGAAATTGGTTTTTTAAAAAAGAGAGTTTCATATGACAAGTGCATCTCATGCAAGCAAGAGGAAAAAAGCGTTGATCGTATTCTTATTCATTGTCATCTGGTTCACAGTTGATGGGATTGGGATTAATTATTTTTAGGTCTTTTTGACTTATGTCTGTTTCGATGAAAAATCTTTTTTTATTTGACCTGGGTGCAAAATGTGACAAGAGATTAAGAAGTTTTGAAGATTAGTGTCTATCCGTTTCACGTGGAGTTTATGAAAGAAAAGGAGCTGAAAGAGATGAGTAAGCATTACATCTTTTAAAAACATTTTTTTACGTTCATTGGATATATTCTTTTGGATCAAAGAGACATTTTTTGTAAATGTTTTTGATATAGTTAATTTTTCGGGATCGTTAAGAACTTTATAAATTTCAATCTAGTTTGTTCTATGAATTTACCCCCCTTGCACACCATCTATAATACATTTACTTGTTAAAAAAAAAAAAAAATTATCCGCCTACCAAACAAAATAATTTTCAAGAAAGTTAGCTGCGGATCCCAGCATCATTGGGCTCGGTTTGAAAAGTACAAGCCCAGCTCAATGAGATTTTTCAGGGACACTAATAGGCCCAGGAGGAGGGATGGCGGCCCTGCTTTTTATTTCCTATGGGCTTCGTCCAAATTCCACCTTTAATTTGTGTCCATTGGTGGTGTATAATGACACAGATGGAGTTTATATAAAAGCCTACAGGCCCAAGTGTAGTTTAGGGAAAGGAAGGGAACAATTGGATCATGTGACCTGTGGCCTAAATAAAGGAAAATGTTTTACAAACAAAAGTTTTATACAGAATTTGAATGCATAATGACACACACACACACATATATATATAAACGAAACTTTATAGTATTTTGTTTTAAAGTGATAAGAATCCAATAAGATTTTATTCTTTTTAAACTTTTTGTTTAGGATGTACTATGGGATTATTTTTCTAATTTTGTAAAAATTCAAGTTTATTTAAATTTCGTGATTAAATGAAACGGGTCTCTCTAAAAATACTTATTCAATTATAAATTTTAATTTATTTTAATTTATTAAATTAATTATAATTAATATATTAAAATAAAACATTGCAGGAGTTAAAATAAGAACTCTCAATGTCATTAGAGATTTTTTTTTTAATACAATGACGTGAGAATGATAAATTAAACTCTGTGTCCATTTGTATAAAGAGTAAGTATATGTATTACTTGAATAGAATCATGGTCTATATCATTAAAAAAATAAGAATAATAAATTTTTTATTATAAAAATATAACAAATAATTATAAGTATATGTATTCATGATTGAGTTGGTGGGCTTGTAAAATAGCATTGTAACATATTTGATAAAAGAATAAAAAATAATTATTGGGTGAATTAAATTAATTTTTATTGAGATTTTTAATAATTATAAGAATGTTTTTTGAAATTAAATTACAATTTTTTTATTTTTGTTGACAAATTACACATATTTCCTTTTCAGTCTTTTTTTTTTTCTTTTGAAAAAGACAAAAGTAACAATTTTTTTTTTTGTTTTGCATTTGATCAATTTTGGCTAATTTTTTTTTTAATTTTAAATAAATAATGATTAAAATATTTTTGATCAAAAATAAAATATAAGTTATTTATTTATTTTTTATGTAGAAAATAGAAAAACTCTTAAAGAAAGTTAGAAAAATGAAAGTTAAACTTGAAAAAAATTAAAAAAAAAATTGAGAGGAGTAATTTTTTTAAAAAATTAGATAAACAAAAAATATGTATAGTTTATTAGTAAAAATAAAAAAGTATTGTATATTTTTTCAAAAATCTTAATTTTTTTTTTTTTTGTAATCGTAAAAAATTTCATGCTAGTAGAATACTTTACTCATTTCTAATTAAATATTTTTTGAAAAATATTTTTTCAAATTTTTAAAATTTTCTCACTCGTTTTGATCCATTTGTTTGGATAAAGCCATAGAAAGTGAGAGAAAACAATAAGAAAAACACAGCACACGAATTACAGGATAGTCGTCTCTTGTAACAGTCAAATCCGTCCGCTCTCCAATACTACAAAACGCAACAAAAATTAGGAATTGTACACTGATTCAGTTTCAGTTTCGACCGTATCGACGATGGCTTCGATTTGATCCTGTGTTACGAGCCACCACCACCATCACCATCACCACCACCAACTTCCTACCTCTTCCGCCGCCCGACATTAGCCTCCACAACCACCAACTTCCACTCATCATCCCTCATGAGCGAACAAACTCAAGCCCAAACGCAGACTCAGGCTCAGGCTCTGGTTCAGCCTCAGAATCAGCCCCACCATGACGCCACCGCCACCGCCACCGCCACCGCCACTTCCACTACCACTACCACCGCAACAACCACTGACCTAGCCAATGCAACCCCTCAATACCTTTCTCCCTCCACCAAAATCCCCTTCCGACCCCGAAAGATACGAAAGCTCTCTCCGGACACCACCGATGGCAAATCCGTCCAAACCGACGCCAAAGAGAAACCCAAAACCACCGCCTCCACCTCTAATACCAGCACCGCCAAAGCTTCAAAGAACAAGATTGTACTTTCACGACCCAAACCAATTCCAATAATCGTCGCGAGGTCGCTATCTTGCGAAGGCGAAATGGAAATCGCCATCCGACACCTCCGAAACGCCGATCCACAACTCGCTCCTCTAATCGATCTTTACCCGCCTCCGACATTTGATTCCTTTCACCCTCCATTTCTTGCCCTAGCCAGAAGCATTCTCTATCAGCAACTCGCCTACAAGGCCGGAACTTCCATCTACACTCGCTTCATCGGGCTTTGCGGTGGCGAGGCTGGCGTCCTCCCCGACACTCTTCTTGCCCTAACCCCTCACCAACTCCGACAAATTGGCGTTTCAGGGCGAAAGGCTAGTTACCTCCATGACCTCGCAAGGAAGTACCAAAATGGAATTCTGTCTGATTCAGCTATTGTTGAAATGGACGATAAGTCCCTTTTCACAATGCTCACAATGGTTAATGGCATTGGCTCTTGGTCAGTTCATATGTTCATGATTTTCTCTCTCCACAGACCGGACGTTCTTCCTGTAAACGACCTGGGTGTTCGCAAAGGTGTGCAGCTTCTTTATGGTCTTGAAGAGTTGCCTCGGCCATCGCAGATGGACCAACTATGCGAAAAGTGGAAGCCCTATCGGTCGGTCGCGTCATGGTATATGTGGAGGTTTGTGGAAGCAAAGGGGGCACCTTCAAGTGCAGTGGCAGTGGCAGCTGCCGGTGCAAGTTTGCAGCAGCAACAGGAGCAGCAACACCAACAGCAGGAGCAGTTTTTGGATCCTATCAATGGCATACTTAATCTCGGGTATTGTTCTTTCCACTTCAATTCCTGCTTACTCTGTATTTCATACTACGTGAGCTTTAGGGGATTCAATGCCTTCTCCAACTGCGTTAGCTCTCGTTCATTCAGTTCTTCGTTTTTGTTGTGTTAGCAATGAAATCTATTTTAATTTTATCACGTCTTTTATTGTTATCACATGAGAATGCTAACTGCATTACCTGTCTTGAACTTGAATAAGAGGTTATTTGAAGCATTAAGTAGTAGTTTGAACAGCTTTGCTAACATTATGATTTAAACTACACGTTAAATGGGGAATTCAATTAAGTATTTTTTTTTTTCAAGTAGATTCATTTGAAAAGATATCTTTCTTCTGTGCCAGACAATACTCGTTTTATTTCTTTTATCCTTCTTTTCTATTCTCATTTGCAGTGTTATGATTCTCTCTGTTTCAATTTTTTCCATTAAAAACTATAAGTAATCATCTTGCAATTATCATATCTTGTGTTTTTTCTTTCTTTCCTTCCCCCCCTTTTCTTCAGTTAATTTCTCTTCCTTTTGTTCTGGAGTTCTCTTATTTCTACTCTCAGGCATGCATGGACGGCTCTAACTTACCAAACAGTTTGAAAATGGGAACATCTTATCTACAGTTATTAGACAGAAGTCCATTATCTTAAAAAAGATTATTGGAGGCTTGCCTTGAAGTGAGGTGTTGTCAAAATGCCTTGAAGATCTGAAAAAAAAAGTAGTCGTCATGGGATACATTTCAAACTAAAAAACATTCCAAAGTGACTTTTCAAACACTTTTTGTGAGTTCAAAGCACTTCTATAACATTGGGGTTTCAACAAAATTTGGAAGCATGTAAACCCTTACCTTGTAAAGATTGACACAAAAGAATAAGGAAATCCTAGTACGTTGTTTCAAATCAATTGAATCCCTTCATTTAGAGTAACATATATAATCAACAATAATGGTTGACCACTTTCGTTGAAATTATAACACATTATTAAAAATGGGCTTTTACATTAGGTGTTATGCTCTCTTATAGCTTCTATATAATATTGGATTCTTTCTTCCTTAACAAGCATGAAAGAGTGGTAGGAAAGGAGAAAAAAGTGTTGTATCATGAGTTTTTGGATATAAAATAAAAATTATTATTTTAAGAGGAAGATTAGTCAATATTCCCTTGGAATTTAAAATTGTAATGATGACCTAAGTTTCAAAATATTAGATTTTTTCCCCTTTTCACAAATAATAATATTCATTTGTATCTTTTAATAAAGAAATTTAAGTCCCAAAAAAACATACGCCTCAACACCTTGAGATTTACGCCTTGCCTCGTAAAGGATCAAGCAACTCACCTTATGCTTTTGCATTTTTGCCTTTTCAGTAACTGGGCAGAATAGGTAGGATTTCAACTACAGTGTCTATGTTATTTTAAAGATCAGCACCGATTTCTCAGTTTAGGTGTCTAGCATTTTTATTATTTTAAAAAAATTTAACTCATTTTAGATATTCCTATATGATAAATATAAAGGCTGGAAGTAGGCTGTTCACATCTTGATCATGATTGTACTTCTCACCAAAAAAAAAGGAAAAAAAGAAAGATCATGATCATGAACATCTGCTCTTTCTGTTCATATATTTTATTAGTTTTTGGTATTAGGATAGTGTTGCCATTTTTTTATCAGTAGCTTTCTAGTTGTTAGCAATGTTTTACCTATGTTGTTACTTGTAGCTATTTGTAACTTTATATGATGTTCCGTTGTTATTTATATGAACTAAACTCCTCAAAATGGCAATTTCTCTATATGGAAGTGAAGGAGAGAATTTCTTGAGCCAATTTACTCCTGATGTGTGATGCATCTTCTCATAGGTGTGATTGTCCAAAAACCTAAGTTTGATAGACTGAGAGCCAGTCATCAATGTGGGCTTCTCTTCAGTTATTTCTTCTCTTGGTTTACTTGCTATCTATGATGCATCTCCTCGTAAGTGTGATTGTCCTAGAACTTAAGCAAGATAGCCTAAGAACCAAGTGATCAATGTAGGCTTCTCTTTTTGTTATTTCTTCTCTTGGGCGTGATTGCCTAAGAAGTAAGACCTTAAGTTCCTAAATATGATTGTCCTGGGCTCTTCTTTGTTATGGATTTATCTTGTGTTCTTTCTTTTCTTTTTTCTTCTATTACCTTTAAGCTCTCAAATCTTCAAAGCTATTTGTTTTTAGCATTGAAAATAAAAGATTTATCATCTTTGGTGCTAAAATCAAAAAATTTTTCGTCTCTCCTTTAATTTCTTGCCTTTCCACCTGTATATGATCAGAGAGAATCATACTCTTTTCATAAACGTTGTCTTGTTTCAATATTCTCCTTTTGCCCATGATAATGTTAAAGGTGGTTGTTTAACAATCATTTGGGCTGTTGTGTTGTTATGTCTTTGTGAAGATCAGTATCTTTTTTAGACAAAGACTGAAGCTCTTCTCAAGTAAGGGTTCTGGATATGTAGATCAACTACAACTTCTAGTATAATTAACAAAACATTTGATAGGAAGAAAGAAAGCAATTGTTAATGAGAGTATTCCTTGTGTATAGTGTTGAGTTGTTCGAACATTATAAACACGCGCCACAGACATTTCCTGGTTTGATCTTAGTATATATATAGGGTAAATGAAAGTCGTATTAATTGAACCTTGATTTTTTTATTACGGATATGGAGTGTCAAATGCTTCAACTCCCTAAAGTATAGACGAGGGGACGGGTTATATATGCATCAATCTATGAATTTACATTGTTAAAAAAGAGGGTATACAATTATCCGTTTTTGTGTTTGTCTGTATGGAGTGGAATCATAGAAATGGACATCAGTTCCTACAAGAATATCCTTGTACAAAAAGGGGAAAAAGTTATTTGGGTACCACTTGTGAACCAATAGGGCCTGACATGATAGAGGAATATTAATAGGATTTAAATGAACCCGCATAATTTTTACTTCTTTTGATTTGAAAATTAGTTTCTTTATTTAGGGGCACATTGGTAATTTTTCAAATTAGGAAAATTTAGTAATTTAACTTTTTATTTGGTGTCCAAATTAGTAGGGTGTCGGAGCATGGGTTTTGTCAAGTCCTTCCATTGTTTTTAATTATGCTGTATCTTAGTTTAGAAATCTTTCGCTGGGTATGAATTCCCAAAGTTGAAAGTTTCTATCTTTGGTTGACTATGATTATATACAGGCAAGCCTTGTAGAGATCTCTAGAATTATGCTCCTTTGTAATGTTGAGACTCCATTAAATTCTTCTAGGTGAGATTCCTAGAAGGTCTTGAGATGTTATCTTCTTTATATTTAATTCCAGCACTGTCATGAATTAGATGCAAGCAACTTTTTAATAACCCTATTTTTACCCTCAAAATTGTAAGCTTTGGTCCTAAAACTCTTAACTCTAGTTCCCCTACCATCTGAGCCCTAAAACATTGCTGTTCAGAGAATCCAGTAAGTTATCCTTTCAGTTTCCTACTGCAAGTAGCCTTAAACCACAACCAATTTAACCCTTATTTAATTCTTAAACATCATTGCCTTAATTTCCTTGTTAAAGGCTTTGTCCTACATCAGATAGAAAGTTTTAAAAGATGAAAGTGCTCATTGAAAGGTATTAAAGAAAATCCATAATAAGTCCAAATGAGTGTCAGATATAGAAGGGGGACATGGTGGTTGTTTTTTTTGTGTCCAACATTCTAAATTTCAACAAGTGTCCTACATATCATAGAACAGACATACCCACCAACACATGAAAACCTTCTTTGTTAAAATCCACGGTGGATCCACAAGAAGGCAGGGAGCCCCACAACTCTGATCCATATTTCTGCGGCTCATGCCTTGTCCTGGAAAACCCTCCAACCACCTCACCAGTCCGAAAACAAGTCATACCCTTTGAATGCCCAGTCTGTCTTCCTCCATATTCTTGTGGCATCCTGATGGAAATTCAAATAAAAACAATCCCCCATGCATTTCCACCACGCGGACCCCCGCCAAAACCCCCCATCTTCGGTTAACCAAATTTGCAGTTTCTGCTTCTCTGGTGCCAAAGTTCTCCCTGCACCCACTCTCCCCACCAAACATTTTTTTAGGTGTTCAAGCTTTTCTTTGCATGAGTCGAAATCAACTGTTATGTTCCCCTCACTCTCCGTTATGCCCCTTCACTACTCTCAGCTCTCAGTCTGGCCACTCCTTCTTTGAAAGGCTGAAGCACCCTGGTCTCCTTCCATGTCAGATTAGAGGCGAGATCTCTGAGCACCATCGGCGCCCTCTTCCACCCACCCCCTCTGTCATACTCCGGCACCACAAAGAAAGGTTCCTCAAATTTTATTTTGTTGGCTTGGCAGTCACATGCCACTCCCAATCTGAGCTAGATCAGTTGCCGATGAACAAATAAGAATTGTGTCAACAAAAATTGTCACTACCCAGAACCTGGCCTATGCGGATTAGGGGTTGGTGATCGGCTACCAAGGCCTTTCAATGATCATAACACCTTTCTAATTACCATTCACGCAGCGGAATTTTTTTTTCTCTTTTCAAATCCACAAAATGAGCTATACAACTAGATCAGTCAATTAAACATTGTTTCTAAAGGATACAATTTTCACATAACCATACAGTTGAGTAGTATTATTTTACACCATCTAGATTCACAAAATCAAAAACCATCTAGTCTATCTTCGGTCAAGGACTCATCAAAAAGAACTTGCCTCATCACTTAAGCACTTACTTTGCATCACCTGAAAACAAGTTTGTCTAATCCTCACCTGAAAACATGGTAAATATCTATAATGAGGTCGACAACTCAGTGAGTATTTCATAACATGCCAAGGGTTTCAAAACTACTATTTAGTATATTTTGAATTGACTATACTCTAATGGAATTAAAATATGTCATATCAAAGTACAACAGATCAGAGAATAGTATCAAAGTCATTTTCAATAAATCCCAGTTCAATCACAGTCGTAAATCAAAAATCGATAACATAGCACAGTCATAATAATGATTCAATAACACGGTTTGATAACGATGGTCAGTATTGTAATTTAAACATGGTTCGAAGTCGTTTTCAATATCAATAGTCATAGTCAAATCAACATCATAGTTTAATCATAGTTCATATTCGATATTCATATTAGTTCAAATCATTAAAATTTCTCTTTTATGGCTAACAAATTAGCAAGGATCAAAGTTTCGTTTCTTTTCCATCGAAACGGCCGAAACGTTTCCGTTTCTCAGGGAACCGAAACGAAACACTAGTAGAATATCGAAATTCACATGTTTCCATGGAAACAAAATTGTTTCCGTGGAAACATACCGAAACTAGTGGAAACATACCGAATCAGAGGAAACATTTCTTTTATATCAATAATAATTCTAGAAGTTAGTAAAAAATAATATCCATTTATTTTTCAAAGATTAAGACTCAAAATTACAAGAAGATATATTTCTATTATTTTTCCTAAAACAATAGAAAAGTAGTAGGGAAAATAAAGTGTAGAGAAACAACTATTTTAATACTAAGTTACTAATTATAATATGTTTAAATCGCTATTTGTTTTACTTTTTATTTTATATGTAATTTGTGTCAAATTATCGAATTCGTGGATATTAAATAGTATATATCTATTATGTCATTTATCACGAATTAGTATCATTTATCATGAATATGATGTATATGCCTTAAACATGCACAAATATTCAATAAATAGGTTTATTTGTATAAATAAATAAATTTTAAGTTATGTTTTCACATGTTTCCAATTTTTTTTCTGTTTCCATTATGTTTCCGAAACGTTTCCGAAGCGTTTCCGTTTCCGAACAGACCGAAACTATACATCGAAACGATATTTTGATCCTTGCAAATTAGAACCTTACTGATTGGGATCAATATTCAATAGTATCACTAATATACCCCGTGGACAGGGTTCGATAATGTCACAATCTGTTCAATAATGACCAATCATAGAAGATTCTATGGCCTGCAAATTAGAACCTTGCTAACTGAGATCAATATTCAATAATGCCACTAATATACCCTGTGGGTAGGGATCGATAAAGTCACAATCTATTCAAGAGTGACCAATCATAGAAGGGTGATGTATTCAAAACGTCAAAATTATATCCAAAATCAATAACCTGAATAACAAACTCAGTTATTCGAATAAGGGTTCCATATTTAGTCTTTAGTTAAAACAGTTCAGAAATCGGTAATAAAATTGTATACTGTGTCATGAGTATCCTACAAAACATTTTCCTAATTCATGGGAAGAAAATATAGGTGTCAATGGATTGTTTAAAATATGCACTAGGCACGATGTATTTATTAGCAAAGGTTATAAGGTAATATACATCGATAAGTCATTCAAAATGATAGCAAATGAAACATGTCTATTATCAAGGTCATTTATATGTATAACAAAAATCCATCTCAAGCATGACATGGAAATATTCACAAGACATCTATTATCAAAGTCATGAAAGAGTCGATATTTATATCTATAGTGAAAACCCATCTCAACATGGTATGAAAACTCACCTGAACTCCCAAAAGCTTAATCCAAAAATCATTCCTTAACGAGGGTCCCTATAATCACAATTCAAGATCTTGTTACTTTCTTGTTCAAAGCATCACACAATTCAACTGTTAATTTTAGAACTCTTTCTATTCCAATTATCTTCCTCCCGTAACTTCATTAAGTCTTAAGGACGCGTTGGTCATTTTTCAGTTTGTTACCGGGCCCTACTTTCCTTTAAAGAATGTTACGTTAGGTCCAAAGTGTCGAAGATAATTGGTTTAGGCTTTTTCAGATCTAGATTTGCTTTCCTATAGTTTATTTTAAGCCTAGGGGTATTTTCGTAATTTTATACTTTTACGTGTCATATTTTTCGATACTTCATTTGTTGAATTTGACTCTACCGTTGAGTCCGGATTGTCCAAAATAGTCAAGATGGACTATCTTTTATATTCAATTGACCCCGAGTATCATTAGGGGTAAAATGATAATTTTATATTTTACGAGTCTTAATTTTCAGGACTTAATCTCACAAATTATTTTACCCTATTTATAAAATAATTAAATTAATTATTTACTTATTAAATTATTTTTTCAGGGATTTATTTAAATTAATTTCTCAAAAGTTGGGCTAGAACAGAATTCTTTCGAATCTTGGGGTCAAACCGCAATTTAGTAAAGTTAGGGTTTAATTTCTTTTCATTTAAACCCTTGAACCATTGGGTTCTTGGGTTATAAACCTAGACCCCCCCAATAGCCCTTGAATCAGCTGGTTCAGGTTATTCAGTGAACCAGAATAGAATAACCCTGCTGTACTCCTTATCCATGATTTGGTTATCCCTAATTCCCATTTCTAATTTATAACTTCTATAACCAAACAGTTGAAAGTCCATTTAAAAATAGGTTCAAAACGACACAGTTTTATTAACCAGTTTTGCGTTCGGTCGGGTCCCGACCTGACCCAGATCTGATCCAACAGTCCCTTTTTCCTCATTTTTCCGGCGACTTCTCCGGCGCCGGAACTGCAGATTATTTTCTACTGTTTCTTCTTATTTTGACATCTATTTTTGGAGATTTTTATATCAAATCGATCCTAGGACCCTCAACAAATCATTTGGGACTGTTTTGGACCCCAAACGGTATAGTTTCCGACACCCATTTAACTATTCCGGCCATGCACTGGTGGGTCCTAAAATGATCATGTTTTGACCATTTTCTCTAATTCAAATTGTTTTAGAATCCTTCATCAACATGGAATGCATGCATGTCATTATAATTCAATAATTCCTAGGTTTTTGCATGATTTTCTAGAGAGAAAAAATTTCAGGTTTGGGAGTTTTTACCTTCCAACAATGGTGTTCCCTTCCTTCTTGCTTGGTTTGGGTCTTCTAGGCTTCTTATGCCTTAAGTAATGCGTGCATGCAAGCTCTTTCCTCTCTTCTCCTTCTTGCTTCACTTTCTCTCTCTACCTCACTCTCTCTCTCTCTCTCTACTTTCTCTCTCTAGCAGAGCACATGCACACACACACTCTATACGCAACATCTATATATATATATATTTACATATATTTATATCTTAAACTTGTTGTATGAAATTTCATTGGTCAATTTGAGAGGTGAGAGGGCTATTTTATACATATATACATATATGTTGTATTATTTTTCACAAAATGTGGGCAGCCCAAGCGGCTTAATTTTTTTGGTTTATGTTCCTTCTTAGTTTTTGGGTCAAGGGTTCAAATCTCATGAGTTGCACTCTTGGCTTATTTTTTCTATTTTTTCCCTTATGCCTTGTTTGGCAATTAAAATTATTTATTTAACTTTTTGCATTATTTTGCCCATCTTGTTTTATTTATTTTATTTATATTATTTATTTTGTAGTCTTTATTATCCCGGTTCAATCTCCTGTAACGTTTTATTTTGCTTTCATAAAATTTCTAATACCAAATTAGTGACTTAATTTTCCTGTAAACGGGTCGAGGCGTTACAAAAATTGTTGGAATTGGAGTTAAAAAAACCATTCAAGTTTGTTATCAATTAGGTATCAGTGCTATAGAGGGGCTATGGAAAGGTGCGCAATTGTGCTTCCTCACTTTGCCAAGAAAAGCACTTCTCATAGATGCTGTAGCGCACCTCTCCATTGGATTCATCAATTTTCACGAGTGTGTATAGTTTTTGTACATGGGTTCACCCCCCTTGGGCATCAATTATACAATACTCTTATCCGGAAAAGAAAAAATCCATGGTGGAGATCAGGGCTACAAATTGCATTTGTCATAATCAACTGCTATAGTATGAATGCTCTGGTCGCTTAAATTCTAGTAATGCAGGCTATGCAGCCCTAGGTTACTTGAACTGCCAGAGATAATGGAGAACATTTGAAGCAAATTTAGCTTACTAACTACGATATCTGCATCAAGAGTTACATCTTTGTGGGGGCAAAATTGTTTTTGAAGGACAACAGATTAAGTTTCCCACCTTAACCCTTGGGGTTGGATGAGTTGGGAAGAGGAGTGGGTAATATCCCCAAGGCCCCAAGTACAACTCCCACCCCAAGGGTCACTAACCTATAATAATAATAATAAAAAAAATAACAGAATAAGTTTCCTGCCTCTTGCCTAGTTCAAAAAGTCTTCTGTTCGAATGGCGGATCCAGAAATTATAGGTTAGGGGAGCGAAAGTGTAAGCATTAGAATTTAGGGGGCTGCTCTTGTGAATATAATTTTTTTTTGGGCAACTACTAATTATTAAAAAAAATTCTAACAAAATATGTAGGAAAAAAATGCAATTTCCAAATTTTGGGCCCTAGTCCCCCCTGGCTCTGCCAATGTTCTGTTCCTAATTACAAATCAAATTCCGAAGTCTTGCTGTTGTTGCCATCATTCTTCATCTATAAGTAGTTTTGGTGTGGTTGATAATTTGTTGACTTATCTCAGCACAAAATGCCATTATTTTTTCCTACATGAACTTCTCAGTTTCATTTTTCTTTTCTTTTAGTCCCCTTTCTCTCTCTCCTCCACTGCCACCACCCGTGGGTGCCCCTTTGTTCCCTTCTTCATGTCTCTTTTGTTGCCTTATTGTTTTCTTGGGACTCTATTTTTTTTTTAATCGATTTCCTTTTTTTGTAATCACATTGTGCAAAAATAACGTCAAAGGTTAGGTTAGTCTCAAATCTATCCCTACAAGCACCCCTTTTAAGTGGGACCAACACTAGGTAATGACATTTTTTTTTTTTGTTTTTTCCTAACCGTACTATTGCAATATTTTTTTGCCTGTCCAACTACTACCTTTTGTACTGGTGTTATACTATTACTGCTGCTACTCCCTCTTCCCATTACCACACTGTACCATGAATTTAGCAACAATTGCTACTATGACAATGTGGACTATGACCATGATGGGGCGCACTATGATTAATTACTACAATGATGGCTATGATTATGCTCATTATGGCTACTGCCACAACCACTGCTATCTGCTCTTCACGGCTACCACCGCCATCAGTTTCATGATTCCATCATTACTGCCACTGCTATTTCAATTACTACCAAAGCCACTTCTACAACTAGTACCAATTTGTTTGGTCTGAAATGTCATGTAACCACAACGCGACATTCTACATTGATCATCCATATCATGTGGAGAAACAGAAATTAATATGCCATCTGGAGGTGACACTATTAGAACTTTGACCGTCCCACTATTGACATCATGATTATTCTTGACTCCGGTCTTTATTATGGGATCCTCTGTACTTACAATTGCTTTTGTTGTTGTTGTTACCCATTTATATGAGCTAGGAATATTTGAATTCTAGGGCCTGGTGGTTTTGTTTTTAGACCTGTGATGAAAAGTACTCGTTAGAATTACAATTGATGACCTAATAACCAATAAACAGACTGAGATAATGAATAGATTAGGTCATATAAGTTTTTCCCTTGACTTCAACTACCATAGAGTTTCTTGAGTACAATGGCTTACACAAAGAAGGCATTGTATACATCCTTTCAAGCTTAGCTCTAATTTTTCCCTCTTTTTTTTTTTTTGGCAAAAAATTGTTTGTTTGTTTGTTTAAATAGTGAAGTATGAGAATTGATTTAATGTGAAATTATTACACAAAATCCTTGTCCGATATATGCATAGCAAAAAGGAGAAAATTAAAAAGAGCACAGAATGCACCAAATCCTATGAGAATAGGTAGCCAAAATTTCTCTAAGACACTCTAGCCATCACATCATTTATGTTCGTGAGTGTATCCTCAGCAATGCTCACTTTCCTTTCAAAGGGGGAATTCTTTGTGAATAGTTATTATTCGCACTTGGCAAACAAAGGGGTTGGAGACTTTCCATGGAAGGCTATATGCTAAGAAGCACACACTCTATTTTGGCTCACGTGTCCGTGTCGGACACCGACACTCTCGGATACTTCCCGAACATGTGTTCGGACACTTGAATCATGGATATTGATGATTAAATAAAGAAGTTCTTTAATTTTTATTTAATGACTTTGTTATTTTAATATCTTAATAATATTTTTTAAATTTGTGTGTTTTTATATCAAGTTTAATTGAAATAACATTAGGTTTTTATTATATGGTCATATAAAATATATATACTTTTTTTGAGAAATAACGTGTTTGCATGTCCGCGTCGTGTCGTGTCGTGTCGTGTCCCTGTCTCGTGTTCGTATCCATACTTCTTAGGTTATATGGCAGCCCAAAGCCCCTTCTAAGGTGGTGTTCTTTGCTTGGTCTGTGTGGCGGGGTTCGATTTTAACATTGGACAATCTCCAAAAATGAGGTGTTTTGTTAGCAAATAGGTGTGTGATGTGCTTGGAAGAGAAGGAGAACATCAATCATCTTCTAGTTCACTGTAAAGTTGCTAGAGACGTTTGGAATATTTTTCTCTTGCTTTTTGGGCAGGTTTGGGTGATGCCGAGGGAGGTTAGATTTTTGTTGAAGATGTGGCAAGGTTCCCAAGTTGCTTGTAATGTGAAGAAAGTTTGGCGGCTCTCTCCTTTGTACATTTTTTGGGCTCTTTGGTGTGAAAGAAATTTCAGAATTTTTGAGGGGAAAGAAACGCCTCTGCATAGTTTAAAGTGCACAATTCTATACTTTACTTTTCGGATATGCAATCTTTCCCTCTATGTATAAACTCTTTTGTAGATTTCTTGGAAAGGCTAAGCCACTAATGTTCACTGGCCTTTTTTTTTTGTATCTTCTTTGCCCTTCTCGTGCCTATAATGATATATTTTGTTACCTATAAAAAAAAAAAAGGAGCCTGGACAAGGACACTTTCAGATATCCTTCCTTTGAACTCTCAAGCTTGCCATGCCTGCCCATTCAAGTTCTTATAAACCTTGATAAATTCCAAACACATCCAATTGAAAGAAAGGGGCATAGAAGAAATAAGTGGTGAACTCCATCGTCATGACCCTTGCAAAGACTACAACATTCAGTTCCACTTTGGATGCCAATTTATCTACCCTCAAAATCATATATATTGCCTTGCAACTCTTGGAAGTGAACAAGGAAGTCATAAGTTGACCTTTTTTTTTAGTTTTCTTTGGGCTGTGGGGTGACAGTATTTTTGAGTCCTCTTCTTGATTATACATTCTCTAAGAATATGAAAATTTTAATCTCAACTTAACTCAAAAAAACCTTATCCCAACTATTTGGGTCGGTTACAAGAATATGAAAATTTTAATATGCCAATATAATGTCACATTCCTTGCTCACTCGAACACACACACACACACGTCACAACCACTTCTCAACATAGTTATAAATCCCTAACCACTCTAGATGAATCTTCTCTTCGTAATTCAGTTCTACCTAGATTCATGTGCATCCTCTCGGGCACACAAATTTATTAATTCTAGTGATCAAGAATTATTAGCTGGCAATGAGAAGACCAAATTTGTTGGTTATTATAGATTATTAATTTATTAATGCTTAACTCAACTTGACAAAGTCTTATCCCTACTTAACAAAGCTTATTAATTATCAGTTATAGCGGATTCATTGTATTTTCCTATTTAATTGATAGGGGACGATCATGACGATGGAGTCAATAGTTTTTTTTCTCTGCCTAAGATCTGTGAGCATGGTGCTAATAGTTTCAGTTAAATTTGTGTGTAATTGGGATCAAGTCAAATTCTGAACTGCCATGCGCTACCCTAGTCTTAACAGTTACCAATTCAAGGCATCTCATTGGAAAACTTCTTCTACCTCTTCGATTTATTTTTTCTACTTTTATTTTCCTATTCATTTGTTGTGTGGGTCGAATACCTAATTAATTTGAAATTTCCATCTCTCTCTCTCTCTCTCTCTCTCTCTCAATATTCTTTATTATTATTAGTTATTTCATATGATACATAGTAAGTACATACTCCTCTGGTAAGAATGTAGCTAAATACCACTGGGTCATGAGCTGTGACACCTCAACCAGCTGTGGCCACAGGCGAATCTGAAGGGCTCCCACCCCATTTGAAAATTTCACTTTTTCTCTTATTATATTGCTATTTTTTAAATTAGGAATTGCCCCTCCCTCCCTCGATTTTTTTCCTGAATGGCTCCTTTTGAAAATTCTAATGCATATATGCTTTCACTCCCCCTAACCATAATTTCTGGATCACTGGCTGTGGAGGTGGTGGTTGGTGTGTGTGTGTGTGTATGTGTCTGTGTTTGGGAGTTCAAGTTTAGCTCTAAAGTTCCATAGTTAAAAATCTATGCAAACATAAATCTCTATGTTAAATATATTTGATGACTTTTTTTTTTTTTTTAAATCTACTAATTTGTATCAGAAACCAAACTTCTAAAATGGTTATTTGGCTTGTCACCAAAAATTTTAACAGTCGAAGTCTACTTCTAATTTCTGCATTCACAATCAAATCGAGGATGGTTGATATATGATGGACAAACCCATGAATGATAGATGAGTGATTCTCTATGTTTGCATAGTCTTGTTTGGTTCAGCTTACCTTTTTTTTAAAGGTTTAGATCCTCATTGTGAATTTATTCTGCTGTAAGGATGCCTAATAGTTTAAAATGTGCTTTTGTTTTACCATGCATATTTTTATGATGCTCATCTACATATTACTTTTGCCTGTGCCATTGATTTAGGGCCTGTGCTTGGGGTCAATGATTGAGATTGGAAGTGAGAAGTGTTGTCTATGTTTGTCCATCAATCCATTGAAGAAGGCTG
Source organism: Nyssa sinensis (assembly GCA_008638375.1). Taxonomy (NCBI): domain Eukaryota; kingdom Viridiplantae; phylum Streptophyta; class Magnoliopsida; order Cornales; family Nyssaceae; genus Nyssa; species Nyssa sinensis. Next base: position 4,694,631 of record CM018038.1, on the reverse strand, counting down.
GCCTCGAAGCAAGTGAGGGGAAGTTAGTTCGCGGAGATTTGGTGCAGAAGTCTTGGACTTTTGAGGCTTTGAGAGATAAGTAGTTTAACTTCTATCAAGTAAATAATGCTTTGGGATTAACAATAAGACTATATGTGCTATAGTCCTTTTCTCTTAAGTTGAGAAATGTCAGTTCTAAATTTGTTAATTGTATTCAATAGGACATTTTGAAACACAATGTTTCAGTGCCTTCACACTCGTGTTGTTCGGCACACTTGTTTAAATTAAAAATATATGTACTGCATGTTCTTAAGTCCTTTTCCCCCTCCTTTCTTTCAAAGCTTTTCTTATGCTTGAAATTGAACTGCATATCCATCTTATGCCATTGTCTAATTAAAGTCACACAGTATTTGTTTGATACTATGAAATTAGAGTCTTAGAATTGGAATTGGAGGCAAGCTAATAGGCTGAAAAGTTGCCAGTGCAAAGCATTTGTTGGAGTGATTTGGGCTAATCTGCATACATGCTGGTAATTTTTTCCTCTCTTAATGTATTAGAAGAATTTTGGGCAAGGTAGCAGTGTTCCAGTTGAATGCATATTCTCAGCCAGCCTGTTTGAAAATCTTGAAAATCTGCTCTATAGACATTATTTGAGCAGGGATACTTTCTAAATTTATATATACTCTCCTCACAAAGTGAAACTAGGCACAAGCACAGATATTGAAGACAGAGTAGGTGTTGATGAATTATATATTCATATTAATTATTGTTTTGCCAGTTCACAAGTTTGGCAATTCTTAAATTATATTTAGATTAATGGTTATGTTAAATATCTCTTGCAAACTAGAATTAGAAGCACTTGAAGCTAGTCTGGCAGTGGCATTACCTGTTCAATTTTAGACAAAAGGGTAGGGTTCAAGCGATCAGAGGGGAGGACATGTTAGTACGGATTTAATACCATTAGCAATTGGCTAGGCTTTCTAGAAAAAAAGGAAAAGAAAAAGAAACTGTAACAATACCACATTGCCCCATGTATCTATTATTGAAATCAAATTGTGAAGATCCACAAATAAGACTCATATATATATATATATATATATATAAATGTGTACATGTTATATGTATATATTGACTTTCTCAACAAGCATTGCATATATAATTCTCAAATTCATACAAAAACATTCTCACTAAATCCTATTTTCTCTAATAATAACTTCCAAATTAAAGCTATTGAAATGCAATACCCTGAATTTGTCCGTATGAATAAGACAACCAATATTGATGCAGATACCCATTAATTTTCATGATCACAGCATCCATCCCATGAAGGCAAATAACAGACACGGTTAAAAAGGAAAGGCAAAATGGTGAAAGCATAGTCGTATGACCAAACCTTTGCCAATTTTCTAGTCTCGAAACTATACGATAGTATGAGATGTGGTAGCTCCAGATACAACATCTGCAACTCATAATTAAAACCTAAAAGCCGAATAAAATCGAGCGTCCATCTAATCTGTTCCCTTTCTTCCTCCTCCAATCCAACCATCTCAGCACTCTGCAATTCCAATTCTTTTAGCCTGAAGCTCTGCTTAAACTGCCACTTTAATTCGCAATGGACACTCCCAGTATCGTCAACCTTATCAATGTCATTGTCATCAATGCAGGACCATATGTGAAACCCATCAGAGTCCAATGACAGCAGTATATATGTCCTTCAGACTCCCACAAGATTTTGTGTTCTGAGAGAACGCAGTTCAGTAGATTTTACATCTGGTAGCTTAAAGACACCCCTTTCAACATGGTGAACCAGCATGTATCGCTCCATGTCCCGTATAGTTTTCCTTTTATGAGAAGGGAATGAGAATGATGAAAAGGGTGGAACTGAATCGAGAATTTTAGGTTGAAAATCCTGAATTTAACTTCTTTCCATTGAAACAGTCCCTGAAGAAAATATCAAACAATGGAGCTGTCTGCAATCAGGCTTATTTCCCAAGTAGTGTATCACCTTCAAGTGCGTTTGCGACCCCTCAAACGCAATTTTTGCAGAATCTGGAATTGAGATAAGTGTGGGGGCCCGGAGGAATTGGTCGACACCAATTATTAGGGATAGGACTGAAGATATAAAAATGTGAACGAATATGCGCGGTGTAAAGAAGCAAGCCATTGCTGGAATCGCTCAGTTGGAGCCGGTGATGTGCGCGGAGATAGAAGTCGAAAGAGATTTGTGCAATTCCTTGGTATTTGACAGTGATGAGAGTGGCTTTCGCGAATTGCTTCCGTCTGATTCAGGAATTTCGAAGGTCTTCAAGTATAACGAAACCTGAAGGGGTAGTGGTGGGTGGGATAAAGCGGCGGAGACCATTGATGATATCGCACCAGTTCTTCAAGACGCACTTTAGCCTGGTTTGAGGCTTCAATGAGACGCGAGAAAGTATGTTCTCTTTGAGAACTATACACAAATCTTCTAACTCCAACTCTCTCTCCATATTCTTCTCAATCTTTCTGCTCAATAAATTGAGTTCTTTTTGGCATACACACACACACACGTATAGATAGGATCAAAACCTAATTAAAAACAATTTGGTTAACAAGTCACAATCAAATTCTATGTATTATAGGACTCTGCTAACGCAAATTGGACTCTCTCTGCCACTGCCATCGTTCCAACAAATAGTATTGGATTAACAATCATGCAATACCCTAAATTTGTCACTATGAATAGAACCATCAATATGGATGCATATACTGTACCAATCAACAATCATTTGGCCTGGTTGCAATGCATCTGAATATTAAATAATTTTTCATATGATCCCAACATTCATCTCATGGAAAATTTATTGAAAAATAAAATTTTAATACTCATGTCTCTGTATTCATTTGGCACATGGGTGGAGATCCGTTAGTGAGTCCATGATGATAGATGTGGATACCAAATTGATAGAGACACATGGGCAATGATCTTGGATCATTGGTCCTAACAAATCAAGAGTTGCCATCTATAGCATTTTAGAAGACAAAAAAAAAAAAAAGAAATTGCAACTTGTTTCGCTGAAAACATTGACTTAATCAATAGTCCAAGACCCTTCAATGATCGCTCCCATCCCATGCAGGCAGATAACAGACAGGGTTAAAAAGAAAAGGCAAAATGGTGAAAGCAAAGTCGAAGGATAAAACCGTTGCCAATTTTCTAGTCTCGAAACTATAGGACAGGATGAGATGTGGTAGCTCCATATACAATCTCTGCAACTCATAATTAAAACCCAAAAGCCGAATACCATAGCGCGTCAATCTGATCTTTTTTCTTTCTTCCTCCACCAATCCAATTATCTCCTGCGATTCCAATTCTTTTAGCATGAAGCTCTGTTTAAATTGCCATTTCAATTCTTCATCACCATTATCATCATCATCTATGCAAGACCATATGTGAAACCCGTCAGAGTCCAATTGACAGCAAAATATATGTTCTTCAGATTCCCACAAGATCTTGTGATGCTGTAAAACGCGGTTTGTAGATTTTACATCTGGCAGCGTCACGAGCTTAAAGTCATCCCTTTCAACATGGTGAACCATCATGTATTGGTTCCATGTCCCGTATAGTTTTCCTTTCATGTAAAGGGAATGAGAGTGACGAAAAAACTGGAACCAAACCGATTGTTTCAGGTTGAAAATTTTGAATTTAACTTCTCTCCATCGAAAGGTCTCTGAAGAGAATATCAAACAATGGATATCATGTCCGCAATTAGGTCTATTTCCCAAGTAATGTATCACATTGAAGTGCGTTTGCTACCCGTCAAACGCGATTTTTGCATAATCGGAAACTGAGAAAGGGTGGGGGCGGGGAGGAATGGGGCGCCACCAATTACGGATGGGACTGCAGACATAGAATTGTGCAAGATAAGCGTCGCCGTGGCTACGACCGCCGGGCGAGGCGTAAAGAAGCAAGCCATTGCGGGAATCTAACAGTTGGGGCGACTCGGGCGTGCGGATATAGAAATCGAATGAGATTTGTGCAATTCCTTGGTGTTTGACAGTGATGCAAGTGGCTAACTCCGTCTCTCTCTCCATTCTTCAATCTTTCTGGCCTTCTATAATGTGTGTGTATATATATATATATATATATTTGCATTGACTATGCATGAATGTTATAAAAATATGTTTCAATTTAGGTCCAGTATTAAGAAACAATGAAATTGTACTGTCTTAATAAAAAGTAGTTAATTTAGTTACAATATTAAAGAAACATTAAAATTTCACTATTTAATCAAATTCAGTTTAAATTGAGTTCCAATATTAATAGACTGAAAACTTTCATTGTTTTAATTAAAGACAGTTTCAAATGCGTTCCAGTATTTAAAAAATATTAAAATTTCACTATTTTAATTAAATCAGTTTTAATTTGATTCCAATATTAAAAAGATAATGAAATATTACCGTTTTAATCAAATCATTTTCAAATGGTCATGACCTACTTACCAAGTTAGTGCCCCGCCTCCTCTTTATGTGGTGGGCCTTCATTGACGGTAATAGAGATGACAATTTATCTCGGCCCGTTGAAAATCTATCATATTTTTTGTGTTTGACTCAGCTTAATAGATCTTCAAAACAAACATTTTTAAGTTCACAATGGGTATTATTGATAAATTAGATATTTTGGTTCTATTTATGAATCGCAGTTTTCAATATTGCAATAAGTTCAAAATAACCATTTTGGTTAAGCTGGTAGGAAAGATTTTTTCAAACTATACTTTTTTAACCGTTGATCCAAACAAGTCTAGTAGGACGTATTTGAAAAAGTTATTTCCACTTTGCTTGAGTTTGGGTCGAAAGCACGTCGTCATGCTCCGATTATGTAAAATAAAATAATAAAGAATATTTGTGTTACATAATTTACGTTTATGATGAAATTTTTTAGTCATTCATTAAAAATTTATACAAAATTAATAGAATTATATATTTAAAAAAAATTATGTCATTCTCATTTTTTATTAACATATATATTTTTTTATTATAACGCACATTTTATTTGAAATGTGTTTATTTTATTTAATAAAGTGAATAAATAAATAAAAATTTAAAAATAAATAAAAAATCTCGATGAAATCCGCCCATGTCCATCAAGGGGTATAAACGGATTTGAAAAAAATAAAATTCTTTGCGAAAGATTAGAGAATGAATCCCTCACCTAAAACTCACCCCTCATGCCTCCCTAGAAAGTAATGCCCTAGTCCTCTTTGTCACGTTGGCATTTTTGTATGGTAAAAATATTAAATATTAAATATTAATTATATTAATATTCATTTTCTATTTAAATACTTATACATGGTATTTGTAATAAAATAATTATTTATTTTAATTAGTTTTATTAATTAATTGAATATAATTTTAAATTAATTTTGCATAACAATTAATATTACTTCTGAATAATTTTTATAATACATATAAAAAAAGAAATAATAATTTTTATAGACACTCAATAAATATTCTGTCAACTTAAGTAAGTCAGAAATATATATATATATATATATTCAAATAACAAATGAATCATTTTACAGAATCTAATGTAGTAGAATTTATTCTTATATCTAGAATTTTCAGAGACAAACACTTAAAAGTTATTCCACTTTACTCATTTTAACGTTCAACAAACAATCTTAAATTCGGACAACGATAAAAGACGATTTAGTCTGATTTCATATGTCAGCCGGTCGTAACACAGTGATAATAAAATAAAAAAATTGATATGACATTTCAAAGTTTCAGTTTTTAACTTCAACGGATTGTTTTTTTTTTTCCTTTTCTAAATTCCACGTCGTCCAGATGATTGCTCGGTATAGGTCAGAAGCTGTCGTGCACGACCTTCGCAGTTAATAGGCAAGTACCAAAGCAGAGAGAGAGAGAGAGAGAGAGAGAGGGATGAGGCATCGATTGCATCACAGAAAGGTAAAGACATTGCTTGGGGAAAGCATGGAGTTGCCAGAGGTGCAGAAGGCGCACAATAGCCTTCTTCAGAGATGGAGAGAGAGAAAGAGAGAAGGCAGTAGAGGACAACTCCACTACTGTGGACCAATCCATTCGCTTTTTCACTTTATTACCTCTTTCTTTTCGCATTTTAGTGGCCTTTCTTTGGTTCAACGGTTTAAATATGTTTTTCAAATTAAGTATTTTGTGTGAAAATATTATTTAAATTAAATAATTAAGTATTTGAATGAATTATTAAAAAATTAATTAATAAAAAAGTTAAAGACAATATATATTATTGATTGAGCGGTAAAGACGTTGAAGATAAAATTTAATTGTCTTGAATTCAAATTTTTTTTGTGTCAATCATTGATAACTAGAATTTAAAGAATTGACCTAACTATCATAGAGAAAAGTTTTTGGTCTAGTGTGCGTAAACTAACTCAAAATACTCGTGCTATTTATAAAAAAAGTTAAATATACTAGCTTAACTCAGACCGTACTTAGTGTTCGTTTAGATAGATTAAGAAAAATAAGTAATTTAAGTTAAATAACAATTTAAATAAGTAATTGTAAAAAAGTGTTGATTGAATTAAGTTATTGGGTATTTAGATAAATATATTTGATAAATATTTAAAAGATATTATATTGTTTGGATGGGTTGTTAATAAAAGTTACTAGACTATTTTTTAAAAAAGTTACGCACTGAACTATTGTTTTTAAAAAGTAATGTTTTATAATTCATCAAAATTTGTCTATATTGTACCCATATTACAAGGAGTGAAAATTTCAAACTACACTTACTGATCACAAATTTTCTATTAGGGTTGTTTTTAGTTCGATTTGTATGCCGTACTTGATAATTTTTTTAAGTCTAAATCAGACTTTTCTAATTTGTTAGGTATTTACTTTGATAGATGGATTGTATTTAATTAATCCACACTTAATCCAAAAAGAATTTCAAAAAACCAACAAATTAAAAGAAAAAAAGAGTCTTTTCTGTTAAATGCGAATCAATTAAATACTATCCATCTATCAAAATAAATTCCTAATAAATTTAAAAAATCTGATTTAAACTTAAAATGTTATTAAGTACGACAAATAATTCGAACAAAACATGATTCTTATAAAAAAAAAATTATAATCAATAAGTCCGATTTGAAATTTTCCACTGAAAAGAGTCAAATTCTCAAAATCAATTATGTACCAGGATTCAAAACATATTTACCTCTTTAAAGAAGTAATCCAAACATAACTTATTATCTTATGCCTCATCTCCATTTGGGTGTCTTTAATAATCTCTTTATAAGTTATTTACATGGTGCAACAAGAAGATTTGTTGGAGAATTACAGGCAAAGAAAATAAAAAGGGCAATAAGTAGCATCAGATCTGAGAGAATCAACCACTTTTGCGCCAATTTGGAGTGTCAAAGCAAAGTGAGTACGCGCCGGGTAGCAAAGATAAGAAATGGCAGGGGGCAATAATTAAGGGGGTGGGAGAAGGGGGGGGAAGAGTAGTGATGGGACCAGCAGATGGCAGGGCGTGGGGAGAGGACGGAACATGACCTTGTCGGTTGTTTTTTGTGCTCAGTCCTTAATCTCATCAGTTGTTTCCCACTTATCTCCTTAGCTTCATCACAAGCAACCGAGCTGTCTCTTGTTGGAATCACTGAAGCTACGACACACCCCCTCCCCTCTCCTCTCTCATTTAGTGCTTCTACGTTACCCAGAAAGCCATTAAGGTGATGCTCCTGCTGCTCCTCCTCGTCCTCTTTCTCCTGCTGTTGCTTATCCTGAGGTAGAGTTAGGGCCCATTTATATATATACATACATATATATAATCATCTCCTTTTCAAGATTTGAGAATTGTTTCACTTTATTTATATTATTCTTATTCTTAATTTGATTTAACTCCCTTTATTGCAATAACTAAAGGATTGGTCATTTAGTCTTTCTCTTTGAAATTAGGGAAATGGATTGGTGGGTTTAGCAACCCAAAGTTGAATATTAGAATGGAAAAAGGAAAAGGATGTGAGATTTAGTTGAGCTATTTTTAGTTATCTGGTTGAATAATCACTATTTTGGTTGTTTTTCTTTGTTTTTTTATGTGTGTGAGAGCTTGGACTGAATTAAAGTTTAGTACTACTGCTTCATTGTGTAAGAAATGGAATTGAAAGGTCAGGAAAAGGAAATGAGATCGCTTAGTTCGTTGGGTTACAATCCTATCTTTCGAGAATCAACAGAAACCCTAGATCATCATCATCTTCAACAATCGTCACTGGGTCAAGGTCGGCGTCCAAACTCAGATCAGTTATTTGAGCCGAAATCAAGTGGATCTAGCTTCAAGGCACCGGTAGCAGCTCCTATTAGATATCGAGAATGCTTGAAGAACCACGCTGCCAGCATCGGCGGGAACATCGTGGACGGTTGCGGAGAGTTCATGCCGAGCGGGAGAGGAGGGCTCCTTGGAAGCTTTGAAGTGTGCTGCTTGTAACTGCCACCGCAACTTCCACCGTAAAGAAGCCGACGGTGGCGACGCTGATTTCACAAGAAGCGTGGTGCATCCACTTCAACTACCTCCAACACTGCTGTCTCCATCGTTCAAGCAACATCACAAAACCTCAATGGGTATGCATACTAATCATTGGACTACATCAATTGTTCCACCTGTGAAAATGGCTTTCGGTGGCAGTGCAGCGACTGACTCTTCCAGCGAGGACCTCAACTTCAACGCATTCCAATCAAATGTAGCACCGCCGCAACCGCCGCCGTTTGTACTGTCGAAAAAGCGGTTTAGGACGAAATTCACGCAGGAGCAGAAGGAGAAGATGCTGGAGTTTGCGGAGAAAGTAGGGTGGAGGATCCCGAAGGAAGACGATGCCGATGTCCAGAGCTTTTGCGCAGAAGTTGGGAGTGAAGAGACAGGTTTTTAAGGTTTGGATGCACAATAACAAGAATTCTGGGAAGAAACAGCCACCGGAAGAATCATGAAGCAGCTTTGGTAGGGAGGTTAATTAGGTCTCTGGAAATAATTAATGAGAGTTTATAGAGATGGAAGAGGATGGATTTTTAGTAATCTACAAAGTGAAGAGCCTTCACTCAAATGTATGCATTTATGATGATGGTCCCTTGGATTATTTAAGCCTTGTTGATTAGTTTCTTCAACCATTTTAGTATTTTTCTTGGGAAAATGGATTTGTTTTCCTACTGAATTTCATTCTGATTTTTAAACATTTTCCTTTCACTATTATCTTTATCTTGAACTCATTCAGTAAGTACCAATAACCAGTACTTCAAGATGTATGGAGTTTAGGGGAGAAAATAAAATAAATTTTGACAAGTATTTAACCCTTTGAAGGAGAGAAAAGAAAAGAAAAGAAAAGAAAAGAAAGTTATTTTATTTGATAAGATTGGGAAAAAAAACAGGTAATGTTATACAAATATGACATCTATAAAAAAATCTTCATGCAAAATGATATGGCATGTGTTATAATCTAATCATTTCAAATAAAAAATTGTCAAAATTTTATGTAATTGGGTTGCTGCTCATAAAGGTGTGCCCTGAATGATGAAATATTTAAAATAAATTAATTTCTATTTGCAAAGCATTTTTCAAAAGAAAATTTAATATTTTATTTTGTTAGTTAAAAAAGATTAAAAAAAAAACTACTTTGCTTTTTTTTAATCAGTGAAGAAAGAAAAATTGTATTGATACAAAGAAGTACAAGTAGTACAAATAAGTATATCAATAAAAAGAAACAATATTCTAATTAGATTGACACATTAAAGCAAACAAAATCATGCACACCAACAAAAACCAAGGATGACACCAATACATCTTCCTCTAAAACTAACTACTTAATATAGAGAACATGAATGTTTTTTCTCTCCAATTTCCCCTTATATTTTGGAGGAAGAGAAAAGTGACCTTGAAGAAAATGATGCAAGCGTTGGCTACAGGTAGGGATTTTTGTAATATGATTGATCTGTGTGAAATACGCACAAATATATGTATTACACGAATCAATTGAGTCACAGCGATTTTACCTTTACAACTGACCAAATTGGTGCTCTTGAAGAAGCACTGCATCCCTCTAGTTCTTTTCACATCTCCTCGATCTTAGATTAGTAATTCCAAATGAGAAACGGTTTGCCATTCTTTTCTTTTTCTTTTTTCTCCCCAAATACCATCCATATGGTTAGAAGTCAAAATAAAAAAAAAGTTAGCCCTAAGCCATCTAAATTGATAGAAATCACTTACCAAAAAAGATATATATATATATATATATATATATATATATATATATACACACGCCAAATATACTTGAGAGATAAAGATAATGATCCAACAATATGACTTGTAATTTTAGAAATGTAATCATCACATCATTCTATATACAAAAATGGTACTTATAAATTGAATTCATGAAATTTTCCTAAAATTAAAATCATTTTGAAATAAATATGATTGGATAGATTTTATTAAAGGAATAGGGTCCTTTGTCAAAAAGGGGAACCTCCAAATTTGTTTGAAAGCATTTTTGGCAAAGAGTCTCTCTTGTTCGCTATCATTTCATGATTGGGTTCTTATGTTAAGGTCCCCTTCATTTCTATAGGGCTGAGAATTGGGCCAGAGCTCAAATGATTTCGTCCCCTCTTGATCCAAAAACTGATGGACTTAGCCTACCTTTCTTGTGACTGAACTGGGCTCAAGCTCAAAAAATATCTGGGCTATGCTATTGTGGGACAAAGCCTGCCATACACAGAAACAATATCATACAAATTTACAAGCAGGCTAGACATAGAATAAGTGATGGAAGAATTGTTTTTGGTTTTTTGGTAATGCAGGGTATTATGAATTAGCTTGTCCACCACCAGACTAAGTTTCTATAACCTTCTCTATAGTCATTTCACACGTTTGCACTGGGGTGAGGTGACCTCAAGAGTTACTAGCGAGAAGAATCAAATCTGAAAGTTTGGGGTGGTGAACCTCTAAACTAACAGTCCAACACTATCTCAGCTAACCTCTAAACTAGCAGACATAAAATCATATGAATGGTAAGCTTGGTAGATTAAAGTTGGACTTTAAGATTTATGACATGTCATTCAAACCAACTCACCTACCACCCTAGCTAAATGGTGAAAGAGTTCATAGAGCAATGAAACTCTGAAAGTTCAACTCAGAGTCAAATTGCCATTGTAATGACTGTTGAAAATATTTTCTAAAAAATGTTTTGGCGATGTTCACCTTCACATGCTCGATCCAAGAAGTCCCAACGGTCAAAACTCATGGCTTTGCCACTTCCCAAGTCGGATTTTGCCCAAATTCACACGGTAAGGCATTAATTACTTGTTTTTGCTAAATTTCTTGTAATTATTTCATGTAAGAAATTCGGATTGAGTTGTGATCTGCATCAATTTTCATCTTATCTTATGTAATTTCTTCTTTTGAGCATATCTCAAATTTGTCCTAATTTTGATTTTTTTTTTCCTGATTTTTCTATTATTTAGGACAAGCCTAGTGCACTAGACATTGTTCCTGTAGAATTTGAAAAAGATTAGATATACGTAATCTTATCCCGTAGGTTAAATAGATATGATAAAAAGGGATTATAAATTTAATCCATATTTTGCCAACTAAACAACATTTAGCATATGATAAAAACAACACAGAAAGAAAATGGAAGTCAAACTTGTTTTATGATCTGGAGCTGTTTGTTCCCAACTTGTATTGTAAACTAGCTTAATTTAATTAGTTGATCAAGGGTTAATTTTGAGCCATGATCACGTTCATCACCAAATCTTCATTTTTATTGGCAGCAGATTTGGGGACCTCTGCTGAGCTAGACTTCATGTCTTCATGAGCCCCTTGATGCTGCTTCAACTTCATTTCCCCATACTTATTTGCCTTCTTGTATAACAAGTACAATATCATTTGAGTAATTCCAAGTAAAAATCCAATCACATTGGGTAACTGATCATTCAATTACATTAAAAAAAAAAATGATGTCAGTGCATATATATATATATATATATATATATATATATATATAAAGATGCTTATATAAAAACGATATGTTGAGGTTGTTGGTGTAATTGTATTAATGAAATTGTTTACTTACTGCAATGTAGAAATCCTTACCAAAAAATCCATAGAAGAACCACATGATGGCACAGAGAGTGAGAAAAAATGATAGTGAGAATGGCATGAACTCTACACGCTTCGTTCTTATCACTTGCCTCTGCACCATAGACATTTCAATGACATTAATTGATGTATTTCAAGAGTGTGAATGTGTGTGTATACATATATAAGAATTACCATAATGCTTAGAGGAGCAGCGAAGACGGCGAGGTTGATAGCAGCACATATCCACCCCACAACTGAGACCCTCTTGGAGCCTTTCACGAGAAACATGGAGAATAGCATCATCAAGCCAAAGACCCCAATGTTGAATGGAAATACCAACCTCAATGTGAAAATCTGCAAAAACAAAGCCACTTTTGTCTATTTAGTGAAGATACACATACCTTTCTACTAGCTGTAATATTCCAAGCCAGGGCTTAACATGTGAGCCATAAGCATAGATCAACAATTGGTAGAGCAAACAAACAATCCTTGATTACTTTTACATACCAAACATGTTTTTGGAAGAAAAAAAAAGTCTTGTAGAATTGCAGTAGTGAAAAACTGTAAGGTCATGCATATTAAAAATCTAACATGTGACATAATATAATTTTTTTTTGAGTGGGAACGTCTCAAATAGTTCTGCTGTTCAAATTTAAATATTCACGTAAAATTTACGTAATTCTATAAAATGCTCAAATTTGAGGGAAACCTTCTCACCGGACCTTTTCTTTTCTATCACTATACTTTTTTTTTCCTCTTTTGGAGGATTCATACTTGCAATACCAACCAGCTGTGTGTGTGTGTGAGAGAGAGAGAGAGAGGGCTCACCTTAGTCTCCTTGGGTGCAAATATGACGAACAATGTAACGTAAGTAACTTCAATTACTCATCCAATGCCATTAATGCTGACGATCATATATGCATTTGTTTTGAGAAACGCATAATACATTAATAGCATTGCACTGAACAGCGCTACCACATAGGGTATTGATTGATACCCTTCTGATGATCTGCTCTTGTAAATTTTATAGAAGGTTGGCCTGTGATATATATATATATATATATATATATAGAGAGAGAGAGAGAGAGAGAATGAAACTGAAGGTGGGTTAACATATAACTTTGTGCAAAGATGATGAAGTAGTCGCAAGTATATAGGGTCTACACTGGTGCCAAGAACACCAAGAATGAGATGATATTGCCTACGGACAATTAGAAACCAAAGAAAATTCAAATTAGAGAGAGATACAATTAGCAAAGTAGCTCTGTACATCTTAAACGTATTAAATTAAAATGAATACTTGAGTTTTACACAATAGTTCAAAACATGTGCACAAACTAACGTGTGATGGTTCAGGACTCCAACGTTAATATATATATATATATACACACACACACACACACACACATATATATACACATACATATATACATACATACTCAACTCAATAAAATCTTATTACAACTATTTAACATTCGTTACATGAATTATGTCTTATCTCATATATATATATATAAGCACACACTATTGGCAAAATGAAAGTGATGTTTATACCCAAGAGACCGAATATGCTATAGTGCAAATTAAATGTTATTTAACACTACAGAATTAATGCTTAAGTCAACTATCCAAGCTACTGTCTTATATATAATGATTAGCAAAAGAACAGTTGGGCGGAGAGGTTGGGATGAATCTTTGGCATTCATACATTGTAATAGTTGTCTGGTATTGAATATTTGGCAGATGGATTTAAGATTTATTTACTTACACATTCATCATTTTCGGATTCAGTTAACCACAGCCAAGGTGATTCAATGGATGAGTCGTGAACTTGGACATTCTGTGTTCAAATTTTCATGAGAGTTTATCTTTTAATTAAGAGTGGTCATTCTCATTGCAAATACAAATTTATATCAAATAACAGTAAAATTTACTTGATTGAAATGCAAATCACCGCCGGAATTTCTCATCATTACCCAAATATAATAATTATTTGACTCAGTTTGTTCATTCATTTAAGTCAATTAGTCTGTTAAATATGTCTTAAAATACGCCACATGTACATTAATAAAAGACTTAAAACATGATCGGTAGTATTCTTTTATAACACATATAATCATTTGTTTTTATTCAAATTAATTAACTTAAATGGTTCTTAATAAACTGTTAAGAATGATTAACTTAGTCTACTGAAATGGTTTTAATTGATTTTTTCTTTTATTTTTTAAAAAGTTAAATTTTATAAACTCATAAAGTTGACTACTTATTTTGTATTGGGCGCATATTATATTATATATGACTTTATGCACAATTAATCTTACATTTTTACATCATTTGATAAACTAACTTTTGGTGAAATTGTTTTTTCAAAATATAGCATTAAAACTTAGTATGGTGTTGTGGAAAATGACATTGACAATGAACTCATATCGAGGTTTGAAGTAACAGGTCTAAATATCTCCATAATAAAATGAAATAAAATAAATAGTTAAACCTAATTATTGGTAAACTCATGATTTTTTTTAAGGATTTTATTCTTAGCTCATGTTTGTTTAACTGGATAAGAGAGTAGGATAGGATAAGTGATATCCCATCTTATATTTAAACATTTATTTATAATATTATTAGTTATAATTATATCCTATCAGTGTGAGATAAAAATAATCTTATTAGGGTGGTAATATTATTTTTATTTCATACTAAGTAAAATAAGAAGTAAAATAAAAATCTTCAATCATTTCTTTACAACAAGAAAAAAAGATAAAAGAAGGAGGATATTACTTCTAACAATCACTATTGCTCTTACCCAAATAAATTTCGATAACATATTATCATCCAAGTTGATGACATTTTTAGACTTTCAAATATATCGACTATTTTTTCTTCTTCTTACATCTATTAGTAATCATTTTTATTAATATTTATACACAATAAATTATTAAATTTGATAAACCCTTTCTTATTTATCTATATCTTCTCTATTATCCTTAACTTTTGTTTTTGAAATTTTTCAGCATATATTTTGGAAAAAAAATATTTTAAGAATTTGATTTTTCTAAAATCTTAGGAAAAATAGTATCAAGAATAAAAATTTAAACATGAGATTTTATTTTCATAAGATTTTATTATTTTTATTAATAATGATATCGATCTAAGTATATAATTGAAATAGAACAACATATCCGAACATGTTCCAAATACTGGAATAGGATATTTAATATTCCATTAAATTTTATTTCATATCCAATCCGAACATATTCTATCCGATTCGACCTTTTTTGTTTGATCATCCAAACGAGACCTTACTCTCGTCATTAGGAAGAATGTGTAGTTTATTTCTTCCTCTTAGTTTTGAGTTAGGTTTTATCTATATAATAGTTAGGTTGTTAGGTTTTTTCGGGATACAAAATTAAAAGAAAAATTATGAGTTTATAAAATAATAATTATACAATACTTCTTTCGTTCGTTGACAAAAGAAAAAAAAACACAAAATAAAATGGGTCACTAGTATTTTATGTTGCATCATATCTAAACTTTGTATAGTTTTATGTATATAAACTGCAAAAATTCCCCTTTCACTTTCTTACTTGCCGGTATGCTCTAATTTAACCAAAAAAAACCTAATTGTTCCATATGAAAGCACCCTTTCTAATCATCAATCTCGTCTTGGGATTGTTTGGACAATTATACGACTACTTATTTTTGATAACTGATTTTTTGAGCTATCTACTAGCGGAGAGTCTGATTAAAGTTAGGATAACATCTCGTATGAACTGGATCCAAGAGAAAACGGCAACTGTCGGGTTTCATCTTGGCAACCTTGGGAGATAAGTACCTTAATTGTTGTCTACCGCTCACTTGACCATTCCCTTGGTGTTAATTATACGACTAGTTGAATACATTGTAGCGTGCAATGTTTAGCACCACACACACATATTATTCTATTTTTCATTGTGAATTTCACTCGAGATAATACATAAGTAAAACGAACATGTCAAATTTCTTGTAAATCAAGTAGCAGGGGAATTATTCACCTAACAAGAAAATAACTCTTTAATTTTGAAATTAAAATACTATTGATAAGCTAAATAATAAGGATCCATATCTCATATTTATAGAACTAAAACTGTTAATCCTAATAGATTACTAATTATTTTTACTAATATAATTAAAGTTACTAAGACTAATTCGAATACAATTAGAAAATCGAAAAATCTAAAGAAATGGATCAAAATTATCGTCTCAATTTTTTTTGTTAGAAAACTCACACATAATTTATTTTCTGGTCGTATTCATGTCATCGTTGATACATGTACATGTACGACTTTGTTTCAAACATGCCTTGGAACCCTCCTATAAATTCATCAAAATCAAAGGCCACTTATATTAGATCACAAGATCTCAAGTAAAATTATAATGATTGTTACATGAATTTGTTTTTGAGAGTAAGCTAAAAATATTTGGGTATAAATTTTTCCCAAATCTTGTGATTATATAAAATAATTTTTTGAGCAATTTCGAGTTAGCATTTATATCTTTTACAATAGTTTTTATAATTAATTTTAAAATATTATAGCGGGAGCACATAGATACAAACCCTATTTTGACTCTTGTTAGGAAAAAAAAAATTTAATCACCATTTCTGAATGTTATGACATTGAGAACCGAAATCCTATTCGAGTGATGCTAAATATCTATTCTCTCTTTGTAGTTGGCATAAATTTAATTCTCACTCGCCCATCATTGCATAAAAAAAATGTTGTAAAATTGGACTGTCCCAAACAACAAATTGACTTCCGATCTGGCTTGAAATTCCTATCTCAAAAAGTTTTCTCTCAACATTTTATGCGGATTTGATTAAGTTTTTCCCCTATTGTTGAGGAGGCTCCCCATGTTTGGCAATTAAATTATCTTAGCTTTCCTTTTCTGCTTAATGTCATCTGATGTGAGCATGCATCACTTAAAATGTGTTGGTTTAGTGAAAAGAAATGAAAAGATAGCATTAGCTAGGGGAGAAAAGAAAAAGAAAAAGATAAAGAAATGAAAGGATAATGTTAGCCCATCTTCTTGTATATTTTTTGGTAATATATATACTCTTTACCTACCTAACCAAAAAATAATAATTTAAAAGTTCACTTATTTTAAAAAATAGGAGTAGAATTACTAACTTTCTTATTATTTCTCTCCATTTCCTCCTATTTTTAGGAGGAGAACAAAATAAACTTTCAAAATCCTCTCTCATTTCTTCCTTATTTTTAAGCTATATATGAAATAATGTCTCATTTTTTCTCCTCTCCTTTACCCTCGTTTCAATTTCTTCAATTCAAACCAACTGTTCGATCGATTCATTAATTAATATAGCTTATCGGGTAAGTGATTAAACTATATTAATTACCATATTCATTATGCATATAACCAATATTGCAACAGAGAACGACGACATGAATCATAATTCACTTCACTTTTGAAGACAGACGACCAAGAAAGAAAGGCATTTTGTTCTCCTACTGGTTGATCTTAGAAAATGTCTATTTTCCCAGAAATAAAGTGTAATTTGATTATCTTACAACTTTTTACTCTAGCAATGCTAATTTCTTTAATACAGTGGATTATGCATATTTGAAACTGAGTTTTCCATGAGTGCAATAATTTGTCTTCCAATTTATTCTTTATATATTATGTTATGTCATTGTTTGCATATTTAAAGTGCAACTCGGCTGTCAAGTAGCAACGGGACAGATTTGGGACATGAATTCTTTTCTAATCTTGTTTTGCATAAAAAATGTTGTCTCCAAATCTGTTTAAACCATCGGGGTACCCATTTATTTATTTATTTTAACAAATAAATTTTAATTAATATATTTTAAATAAGATGTTACATGTTTAATTGTTTCATGAAGAAAGACTTCTTCACATGTGTTTAATTAAGTATTCTGTAATTCTTATTTGTGCTTTGTTAAATATTTTGCAAACGTCACACATATTTAGTCTCTTTAGCTCATCACTTACAGATATCTTCATGAAGACATATTTACAGGACCCAACAGATTGTTAATCCATGACTGGTTAATTGTTCTAATTAAATAGGATGCTTACATGATTTTATCTTCAAACTCTAGTTAATATCTCGTTCTTCACCTTGAGCTTGAGGGGGAGCCGTTAGAAGTTTATTAGGGTTAGTAATATTATTATAATATTAGGTTAGCCGTCATAGTGTTTGTTTCATTTTTCAATTCTTACCTTGTACAACTCTTATAACTCTCCTACATCTAATCATTTTGGGTTCTTCCGTTTTTCTCTCTTCTTTTTTTCTCTTCTCTTTTATTTTGTTACACCAGTCATACCCCTAACCCAAGCTATGTTTGTTTGATGGGATAAGAAGAATGGATAGACTAAGTGATATCTTATCTTATGTTTGGACATTTACTTGGAATGAGATTAGTTATAACTATATGGTAGGATTATTTTTATCCCATGTTTAATGAGATAATAAGTAAAATAAAAATCTTCAACCATTCTTTTATGACAAAAAAAAAATATATAAGAGGGAGAAGATTACTTCTAACAACTGTTATTGACGTTACTCATATAAATTTTTGTAATATATTAGCATTCTTGTTAATGACACTTTTAAGATTATTAAATAGATTTCAAATATACCGATTATTTTTTTTTCTTTACATCTATTAGTAATCTGTTTTATTAATATTTATACACAATAAATTATTAAATTTGTTGAATCTTTTCTTATTTATCTATATCTCTGATCTGTCGTGGAAATCAATCAAATTACCAAACTAAACTACTAGTATAGTAGAGAAGTAAGGGTCGAACCCACAGAGATTGTTAATTGTTTAAAAACCAAAGTTGAGATTGATTTCAATTCAAATTAACAAAGATTGATTGTTGTTGATTTTCTTTCCTAAAATTAAATGAAAACTATACTTAAAGCAAATATTTAACTGAATTAATGAGGAATCAAATTAAAAGAGAATTCCTAGGGTGTTGAATCCACCACTAATCTTATAACTAGCTTCAATTGTATTAATTCTTGGGTCATTCAATTTGGATGTAAAAGACGTATTTTGGCTACAAGCCTCAATACAATCATCAAGAAAATCACACACCAAAACCCTAAGCACGAATCATCTTTGGTCAACACAAATTGTCTACGCTAATTCTAAGGTCATAGTCACAATTTGTTTTTCCTGAGTTATGACTCGTCCTACGGTTTTGATGTATGTACACATATTACTATTGTATAACCACATAAACAAAATCACAGAAATTGATTATGTGAAACTGAATAATACGATTATTGTCTTAATAAAATTCCAATGTTATACAATCAACATCCAAAACTAATTAACCCAAAAATAAAATACAAAGAAGCAATATTACTTGACTAGGGTTTCATCTAAACCCTAGGAATGGGAGAACTTAGCCCATGATCGTGGAAGAGGAGACCATAGCCATGGAATTCTTCATCTTCTTCTTTAGAGTTGTCTCCCTTCTTCTCTTCCTCTCTAGATCTCCAAGACGGCCTCCCCTCTTTTCCAAAACCCTAGGTTACAATATTATTCCCTTTTTTTCAAAAATACCCTTACAAAATAATAATTTAGGAGAATAACATAAAATCCCGTAATTAGACATTAGGGGCTCAAAAAGGGAGTCTAAAGTGTTCCAAAATAGAGCCTATAATGCTAAAATAGGCCCTAGTCCACCTATATATGGATCAAGCCTCTCTTCTAACCCAAAATCACTTGTTTTCTACTTCTTTTCACACTTCAAAGCCCAATATTTTCCTTTTGCTCCAAATCCACCATTAAATCATAAACTTTGACGAGCTTTCTCTGCAAAAAGATAAAATAAGAATTAACTAGCAAATGCATATAGATTGGAGAAATTAAAATAATAAAAGTGCGAGATTATCTAGGGTTAACAACATAAATATGCACTTTTTAACCAGTTATTACACCCCCCAACTTACACTTTGCTAGTCATCGAGCAAAGCCAAGGAAACAAGAGACAAAATACAACTAACTAAATCCTCTTTCGTGGGATACACGATTGCATTTACCATATGCAATAAGGCTTTAAACCCCTAGGTTACCCTAGTGGACGAGTTATAGTCTCGTGAGGGTTTGCAGTGAATCTACCCACAAAATTCGACACCCCCCAACTTGAACACAATATACTCCACAATCAATAAAAATGAATCTTAATGAAATGTATAACTGAGTTACAATCGAATCAAAGTAATAATTATGTCACTAAAAACAATCTGTGAATTTTTCAAGTGCTCATAAATGGATAGAATCAATGTGCATAAAAGCAACAACCATAACAAGATGTCTAGGCAATGAAACTTCTTTTCAAACAGGCATTACTTTGACTCCAAATCTCACCAAAAGATATCACTCACAAATGAAGCTCACAGAGATGGGGTGCATATGTATCCTCTCATACATGTGGATAGAATAATTGTTGAGTACAAATCAAATGATCCACATGCAAACATGAATGAAAGCACAACAAGAATAATATAAAGAGAATTCTAACCACTATGAAAATCAACTCCCAATGCCACATGACCACTATAGTCACATCCTCAATCGTCAACTACTACACCTTTGGGGTCGGCTAGGTTTTTGTTTTTGGTTGTAACGTAGGTCAGGGTTAAGGATAAAGTAGGGGTAAGTAAGCAATAATCTTCATGTGATAAGCGAAGAAGCTGAAGTGAATAAACTGTAGTTTTCCGAACTCATCATCTCTTTTGAACATTGCAACACCACTCCCAAAATTTCAATAAAAGCATTCTCAAACTACTCACAACTTTTCTACTTGAGCAAACCAAAAAGAAAAGGAAAAGGCAATGAAATATATATATATATATATATATATATTTTTTTTGATTGTTCTTTTTTTCTCTTTTGTCTCTTTTTTTTCTTTTTTTTCTTTTTTTTTTTTTTTGATACTGAATAAAATTACAATAAAAGAAAAATGTACATCTTCACTTCTCTACTTTCACAACACCAATTTCTCAAAGAAAAATCATCCAACTTCTTCACCCAAAGCGAGGCTACTGGCTATGAAAAGAAAGATATAATAATAAAGGCTCAACTTGGTTCCAATCAGGTAAATAATGTAAAGATGCAAGAAACAAACGAACGGGCTCAAAGTAGAAAGAGGGCCTAGTTTCATTCCCCAAAGGCAAGAAGTGTCATCCGACATCTGAACTGACTGACCTTAGACATGTGACAATGACAATTGATAGAATGGAGATATGCAAACTGTATAACCCTCAAAATAAAGTTAAAGCTCAAATCTACATAATATGGGTTATAAGTCTCAGTAAATGCCATCATGATACTAGAGTCTCACAGTCTAACCATCAAGTCATAGAGTCACAAGAGTAGCAACCCAATTTGTCTCCAATTATGAAAGTTAGGGAAAGACAAATCACTAACAGTGCACAACTATCACAATGATTCTCATGCAAGCTCAGAAATACATGAATACGCTCAAAACAATAAAATTTTAATCATGAAGTATATTGAGCTCAAGTAGGCAAAATAATAGCAACTTCCCCCAACTTATGTGACACCTTGTCCTCAAGGGGACATGACAGCAAACAACATGAAATAGAACAAAAAGAAGTAAAGGGAAGGAGTGCACCTGGTTCAAGAGGGGAAAAACTTCAATTGCACGGCCTTTTGAAGCTTTTGGGTAACCCATGGATCCCTACAATAACAAATTGACTAATAAAAATCATTAAGGTCATAGAATCTAAATATTGGCATAACAAAATAAATTGGGAAAAGAGAATCAATATGCCAATAAGTGCACATGTAGGCTGAGAAATAACTGAACCAAAGCCATAGTAGAATGAAGTGTATTTGGAACGGCTTTCTATACAAATTTTTGCAATCCTCATAAGCCATTCTGATGCACAAAAAAAATAAATAAATAAAATAAAAAATAATAATAATAAAAAATAAAAAAAATAAAAAAAAATAATAATAAATAATAAATAATAAAAAATAAATAAATAATACATAAAAATAAATAAAAAAATAAAAAATAATAAAAATAAAAATAAAAATAAAAATAAGAATAAGAATAAGAATAAGAATAAGAATAAGAATAAGAATAAGAATAAAAATAAAAATAAAAATAAAAATAAAAATAAGAATAAAAATAAAAACAAAAACAAAAACAAAAACAAAAACAAAAATAAAAATAAAAATAAATAAATTTTTTTTTTTTTTGAACTGAATTAAAAGTGCTCGAGCTTTCTGAGAAAAGCTCAAACTTTTTGGGACAGCACCTTAAGAGCTTTGAGGGAAGAAAAAGAGCTCGAGCTTTTCTTGGAGTGCTCGAGCTTTTCGGGGCAGAATATTTAACCAATTTTTGATGAAAAAGTACTCAAGCTTTTTGGCGAGTGCTCGAGCTTTCTGGACCAGAAACATTTGGAAAAAAAAAATGAGAAAATGCTCGAGCTTTCTGAAATTGTTCAAGCTTTTTAGTCCAGAAAACAAACATGACTAAAGAGAGACCCCTTTTTTTTTTTTTTTAAACAATAAGAATAAAATAAATAATAAACACCTACAAAACAATAAAAAGAAAACTCAATTAAAAACAACAAAAATAAACAAAAATAAAATAAAATAAAATAAACTGAACTAAACTAAAATAAAATAAAATTGGTTTTCCTTCCAAAAGAAGAGCTAAGTTTAATGTCTTCAGCCAGACACAGCAAGAGGAGAAAAACATCAATCAATATAAACTGGGTCTTCAAGATCAATCTTCTTAATCAAACTCTCTTCCTCCACACCATCAATAAACAATTTCAACCTTTGGCAATTAACTTTGAAAGTTTGGCCACTCCGAGGGTTATGAATTTCTACCGCACCATGAGACCAAGATTGAACAACCTCATATGGACCATCCCATCTAGACCGCAATTTCCCAGGAAACAACCGTAACTTAGAGTTAAATAACCACACCTTTTGACCGGGCTCAAAGGACTTACGATTAATGTGAGAATCATGGAATGCCTTAGTCCTAGCCTTGTAAATGCGGGAACTCTCATATGCATCATTTCTAAGCTCCTCTAAATGAATATGGTGCATACAAATAGATGGATCAAACCTTTTTAAATCGGCTAGGGACCAACCTATAGCACCCTTGTGCTCTCTAGGAACCTCAAGAAGACGGAACTTTTGCTCACTTGGAAGATTAGAAGCAATGATAATAGGGAGAGTGTCATCGGGTTCTAAGAATGAATACTTAAGAGTAGCCGAGAGTGGCTTCAACTCAAGCTTTGGAGGAACCTCTAAAGATGGAAGAGTAGGGGTGCTCGCAAGATTAGGTAGGGGTTCCGATCTAGACTTCCAAGGAGGATAGTCTACAGAAGGAGAACAATCAAGTAATGAATTGACTTCTTCAATAGAAGCATTAATATCGAAAACATCACTATCAAAGTAAGTCAAACATCTCTCCAAAGGATCCTCAATCAAGGTTTGAGGGAGAGATTCCTCAACTATCCCATCAATCACATCCACTGAAAAACAATCCTCCTCATGTGGAGGTTGTTGTGAAGCATTGAAGACATTGAGCCTTACAGTCATATTCCCAAAAGAAATATCCATCACTCCAGTTCGACAATTAATACATGCATGAGCAGTAGCTAGGAAGGGTCGACCTAAGATGACGGGAATCTGACGCTTAGGGTCATGAGCAGGCTCCATGTCTAAAACTAAGAAATCAACTGGGAAGTAGAATTTGTCTACTTTCACTAGAACATCCTCAATGATCCCACAAGGTATCTTGACGGATCTGTCAGCTAATTGCAAAGACACCGTCGTAGGCTTCAACTCACCTAACCCAAATTGCTTATAAACAGAGTA
This sequence comes from Nyssa sinensis, assembly GCA_008638375.1. NCBI lineage: Eukaryota > Viridiplantae > Streptophyta > Magnoliopsida > Cornales > Nyssaceae > Nyssa > Nyssa sinensis. The sequence continues at coordinate 4,670,649 of CM018038.1, read as the reverse complement.
TGGCAATAAATTGACACTTGCCCCCAAGTCAAGGAGCGCCCTATCTATGATGTGATCACCTATAACACAAGAAATTGTGGGGGCTCCAGGATCTTTGAACTTAGGTGTAGTTTGGTACTGGAGAATCGAGCTCACTTGCTCTGTCAGAAAGACCTTCTTTGACACATGAGTTTTAGCTTTTCGCTTTTGAGTGCAAAGGTCTTTCAAGAATTTGGCATAGGAAGGAATTTGCTTGACTGCATCAAGAAGTGGCAAGTTAATCTTAACTTGCTTAAAAATCTCAAGCATTTCCTCCATATTTGTACCCTTTTTCCCAAAAGGAGAAGGGTCGGCCAAGCAGGAAGGGTAAGGGGCCTTGGGCACATAGGATGCCACAGGAACACTCAAAGGATCACTTGGGGATGAAGAATCCCCTTTTTGTAAATTCTCATTCTCAACTACATCCTTTTTAGAAGAACTTGTCGATTCACCCTCAGCCTTATACTCAACTTTGTTATCTACCACTCTCCCACTCCTAAGAGTAGTTATGGCCTTAGCTTGCTCATGATATTGATCATTGGGGTTGGAAGACTCTACCCCATATTGGCCTTTAGGGTTGTTCACCGGTTGACTTGGTAAATGCCCCTCGTCTCTTCTACTCATAGCTTGTGCTAGTTGTCCCATTTGGGATTCTAGCTTCGAGATGGACTGAGTGTGTGAATGGAGCAATTGAGTGTTAGACTGATGATTTGACTCTAAAGCTTGCAAAGCACTCAACACTTTGTCCTCAAAAGCTGAATTTCTAGGGGGATGAGGTGGTTGTTGATATTGTTGAGGAGGAGGACGGTAGGACGATGATGGAAAAGAATTAGGCACATTTGGCCTTGAATTTTGTGAGAATTGAGGATTTGAGGCTTGAGGCCTCCAAGAAAAATTTGGATGGTTTCTCCATCCCGGGTTGTAATGGTTAGAATATGGATCATTACCCGGTTTGGAAAAACCTTGGAGAGCATTAACTTGCTCTTCCAGAAACTCTGGATATTGCGGGGCTAAGGGACAATCTGACACAAAATGAGTTGGGCATGAACATAAAGCACACACCTCTTGAGTGGCAGGAGCAGAAGTAGAAACTTGTCCCCTAGCCAAAACTTAGTCTAATTTCCTAGACAACGCTGCAACTTGCTCATGGACATCCACAGCTTGTCCAACTTCATAAATGCCACCTCTTTTAGGGACACTAAAGGAGGTGGGTGGAGCTCTCCGACTTGCTGAGGCATGGTGTTGTGAATTCTCACTAAGGGTCTTAAAAAGATCCCATGCCTCATCTTGATTCTTGTTGAGGAAAGTCCCTCCACAAGCAGAGTCAATCATTTGACGGTTTTGTTCAGTGATACCGTCATAAAAACTCTGTACCAACTGCCAACGCATGATATCATGATGGGGACACTTCCTATGAAGGTCCAAAAATCTCTCCCAAGCTTCATGAAAAGACTCGCCATCGAGTTGAGTAAAATTTGTGATGGCTCTTCTCATATCATTGGTTTTGCCTATAGGAAAGTATTTTTTTAGAAACTCTTGTTGGAGTTGAGTCCAAGTTGTTATGGAATTTGTAGGCAAAGAACCAAGCCATTGTTTGGCTCTATCTTTCAATGAAAAAGGAAACAACCTTAACTTAAGAGCATTCTCACTCAGATTTTGCACATTGACAGTGGTGCAAAGCTCTAAAAACTCATTCAGATGTTGGTATGGGTCCTCATTTGATTTCCCATAAAAAGATGGTAACATCTGAATGGTTTGGGGTCTAATTTCATAATGCCCAGTTACAGTAGGCATTTGAATACATGAAAGGTTGGTATATGTTGTAGGAACAAAATGAGCCTTAAGAGGCTGTGGTTGTTGTTGTCCACCATTATCAGCCATGTCTATAGAAATAGGATTTCCTAAAACTTCAGATTTAATGGACAAACTACGAAAAGCTCTCAAGGTTCTTTCTAGCTCAAGGTCTAATTTCTCTAAGTCTGGGTTGCACGAACGGCGACCAAACATAAAACAAATAAACCTACCCAATCAAATATACCAGCTGTAGCAAAAATAAAATGCAAAAAGAAGGGAAAGATTTCACCGTGATAGGTTGCAAAGCAGGTAGAATTTTTTTTCTTTTTTTTTTATCGACCTGTGTTTGCTCCAATCGACTCCTGTTTCTCTTTAGCTTTTTATAATTGCTACACACCAAAGACAAAGAAAAAGAATAATAGCAAAAAAAAATAAAAAAAAAAAATAATAATAATAAATAAATAAATAAATAATTAAAATAAAAATCAACTACTAATTTTTTAACAATTCAACAGTCCCCGGCAACGGCGCCAAAAATTGATCTGTCGTGGAAATCAATCAAATTACCAAATTAAACTACTAGTATAGTAGAGAAGTAAGGGTCGAACCCACAGAGATTGTTAATTGTTTAAAAACCAAAGTTGAGATTGATTTCAATTCAAATTAACAAAGATTGATTGTTGTTGATTTTCTTTCCTAAAATTAAATGAAAACTATACTTAAAGCAAATATTTAACTGAATTAATGAGGAATCAAATTAAAAGAGAATTCCTAGGGTGTTGAATCCACCACTAATCTTATAACTAGCTTCAATTGTATTAATTCTTGGGTCATTCAATTTGGATGTAAAAGACGTATTTTGGCTACAAGCCTCAATACAATCATCAAGAAAATCACACACCAAAACCCTAAGCACGAATCATCTTTGGTCAACACAAATTGTCTACGCTAATTCTAGGGTCATAGTCACAATTTGTTTTTCCTGAGTTATGACTCGTCCTACGGTTTTGATGTATGTACACATATTACTATTGTATAACCACATAAACAAAATCACAGAAATTGATTATGTGAAACTGAATAATAAGATTATTGTCTTAATAAAATTCCAATGTTATACAATCAACATCCAAAACTAATTAACCCAAAAATACAAATACAAAGAAGTAATATTACTTGACTAGGGTTTCATCTAAACCCTAGGAATGGGAGAACTTAGCCCATGATCGTGGAAGAGGAGACCATAGCCATGGAATTCTTCATCTTCTTCTTTAGAGTTGTCTCCTTTCTTCTCTTCCTCTCTAGATCTCCAAGACGGCCTCCTCTCTTTTCCAAAACCCTAGGTTACAATATTATTCCCTTTTTTTCAAAAATACCCTTACAAAATAATAATTTAGGAGAATAACATAAAATCCCGTAATTAGACATTAGGGGCCCAAAAAGGGAGTCTAAAGTGTTCCAAAATAGAGCCTATAATGCTAAAATGGGCCCTAGTCCACCTATATATGGATCAAGCCTCTCTTCTAACCCAAAATCACTTGTTTTCTACTTCTTTTCGCACTTCAAAGCCCAATATTTTCCTTTTGCTCCAAATCCACCATTAAATCATAAACTTTGGCGAGCTTTCTCTGCAAAAAGATAAAATAAGAATTAACTAGCAAATGCATATAGATTGGAGAAATTAAAATAATAAAAGTGCAAGACTATCTAGGGTTAACAACATAAATATGCACTTTTTAACCAGTTATCAATCTCTCTATTGTTCTTAACTTTTGTTTTTGAATTTTTAACTATATATTTTCAAAAAATATATTTTAGGAATTTGATTTTTCTAAAATCTCAAAAAAAATATATTATGAAGAACACAAATTTAATATCACAAAGATTTTATTTTCATAAGATTTTATTAATAATTATATCGCTCTAAGTATAGAATTGAAATAGATCAACAGTATATCCAGACTTTTTAATTATCCGAACATGTTCTAAAAACTGGAATAGGATATTTAATATTCCATTGAATTTTATGTCCTATCCGATCCGAATATATCCTATCCGATTTGATCTTTTTATCTGATCGTCCAAACGAGGCCTTAGTGGTATTAGTCATAGCTAGGTCACTTTGATAATTATTAGCAGTAATCTCAGAATTATTATTACCTAGTTTCTATGGTAGGATTAGTTTCTTTAAATATACTTCCTTTAATAAATGCGACTACCAAGTCTAAATTTATTTGGTGAATGAATTCATTGTTAGCATAAATTGTGACAGTTGATATCAGAGCTATTTTATGAGAAAATGGTCGATGATTCCCTACTAAGGTACTGAAAGAACGAGTTACAAGACTCGAAGATTTCAACGAGGTAGATTTCATTGAGGTTCAAATTCTTTTGACAGATGGGGGCATCATCTAATTTTGACATTTCAAAATAGTTCGACAGCGTACTTATTTAATCATACATGTCCTTTATAAAATTTAGCTAAATAGTTGACATGGGCAAGAGCGAAAAAAAGTAAATTGTTTTTCATGTTCTTAGGTCTTAAATAGATTATAATGATAAGACAAGACTCATGTAACTTATTATAAATAATTAAAATAAAATATTATTGAGTTGAATAGTATTCTATATCAAGAAAAAAGATGCAAAGATCAAAAGCACAAGATACATATTATATAACACATATTTGAACTAGAAGAACACATTACAATGGGACAAGCTTCGAGGTATTGTCTTTTTGCCTTCATGAGATACTGATTCAACATACATTTTCAGAATAAAAGAGAACACAAGAACCATTTTTACATGGTACACTTCATGTATTTGTACACTCGCTTGTTATAGGATTCATCCATAGTGTAGCTGCAACTTTTGCTTCATTAATGAAGCTTTAGATTCTTGAGAAGCCTGTTGATGGAAAGAAAAGAAATAGGAATATGAAAGCGGCATTAGTTCGCTAACAACCCCGACACATATTCGAAAAGGAAAATGTTAAATATAACGGATTAGAAAATTAGGTAAAAAAATCCTATGTTAAGCAGTATTCATTTGAAAACATTTTGATGTGTAACTTCCAGTTTGCACCACTCACTGTTCCATGGGATTGAATTTTTATCATCCTCCACCCTGCCAATTGACCGGGGAGACTGCATATTCAGAAGTTTCGTTTCATGGTGAGGTGCCGAGTTCCAGCCTTCTTTACAGACAGATAGGGGTGGTGGTTCATATAAAGTGGTGGCATATGACCACCACTGCATATGTAAACACAAGTTTTCTAAGTGTGTGTGTTTTCCTTTTGGTTAATGAGAAGAAATTTCATGAGTGACTTGTAAATTTTATCGACCTCTTATCACAATTATTGTACACAAGTTTTCACATGTGAGTATGGTGGAAAGTTCCTACTACATATATTTCATACAAACTTGTGCTTAGGGGAATGTTAACCTATTTTTATTATAGTCATTTTATATAAACTTTCGCTTGTGAGATAAAGGACGTATGATATCCAAGTTTATGGCTCATTTTAGTGTCTCCTTATGACTAGCTCACCTGCGTGGTGGTTAAGCTTTTTGCATGTTCACCATTCAAAAAGAGAATTTTATATCATATATATATATATATATATATATATATAAAACTGATCAGCTGCAAATGCTGCAAAAGTTTCACGAAGATCCAAGAAGGATGGTCAGAGCAGAGATTGGGATTAATGAAGGGTTGCGAAGGAATGTGAAGGTTTAATTAAAAAAGTAGTTGAGTCATAGGATGATCCTTATCAAGACAAGAAGCAGTGGCTAATTTATAATAATAACTTAATACGGCGGTCGGAGCTTTATGAAGAATAGGACCATGTGCCTGTGATCTATAACAAGTAGGATTAGATTTCATGTGGCTTCTTTTGGGAAGTTGAATACATTATTGTACTCCGTAATAAAAAAAATAACAAAAAATACACACACAAACACACACTTATACATCAGGAGAAGGTTATGCGACTGCTCTTGACTTCAGCTACCAGAAATGGAAAGGAAAATGAATATGCAGAAATGAAAATGCAGATTTTCATAATGTATGTACTATAATTGGTGTTTGGATTAATATTCTGTTGTGTTTTACACATATTTGTTCTCAGTGGTCATTTCCATCTATGATTTTAAGCCTTTTTGGACATATATCAAAGTGTTTCCCAAATTTGGTTTGCATGCATTCCCTCTATATATAGCAAATAAAAACTTTATTCAGAGGAAATGGTGAACCTCGTGGCCATTTTCGTGATTCTTCTGATATAATCAAATAAATTTTCAATCCCCTGAAGTTTAGTAACACAGAGACAGAAAAAACAACGGCTAACAAGAATGAATGGAGCCGTAATGCAAAGACGTTACTTGTAAATAAAGGGTTGAGAGTTACCATTACATTACCTTTTTTCATAGCCAAATTCTTTGCCATTGCTTGCTGCAATATTGAGCCTGTAATTGGGTAATGGGACTTGATCAGATTCTATTTGTATGATATCCTTCACAAGGATCTCATAGTGTTTCTTCACTTCCTCCACTGATTTCCCTCCCACAGCCCTGGCAACATTATGCCAGCGGTCGGGGGTGTCCTTGTCATACAAAGCCAATGCCTCTTCGAATTGCTTATTTTGCTTTGGTGTCCAGAAGGAGCCGGAACTGCGCGTGATAGAGCTTGATGCCATTACTCTTTTTAAGCGTTTGGGAATTTTAGAACTCGGAGGCTAAGGTTGATGATGGTGAGAAAAAAAGGCCTAAAGGAAGAGAGTCCACAAAAGGGGGAAAAAACTTGGAAGGAAGGAAAGGAATGGAAAAAGCTACTTCAGTCAAGGGAGAAGACTGGAGTCAAAGGGATGGAATGGGAAACAGAATGACATGCTAGCTCCTTATATACAGGAGGAGAAGGTGGAGGAGTGGAGAAAGTTGGAGAATTTTATTTTATTTTATTTTTTAGGGGGTAAGATACAAGAGGATGTGATTCTTTTTCATAGGAACCACAACATGAAGCAATGTTTGGAAGGGAAAGAGGTGGAAGGAGAATCAGTGAAGATTGTTAAAGGACAAGCTTTTTTTGAATTCTTGAAATGTCCTTTTCTTGTCTTTTATAATATCATCAGCAAGTGGATTTCCAAGAGAATTCACTCAGCTGGTGGGGATTTGATACCCCCAATTACCAAGCTTGTCCATTTAAGATAGATGCACCACCCAAAATTAATTCTCGACCCCCCTAAAATAAAATAAAAAATAAAAAAGGCACTAAACTATTGTCGCCATATTTTGGAGGTCATTTTGTTGCCTTTGTTATTACAGTAGCTTGGCATAACATTAATTTACATTTTCTAAAGATTGGGATGATCATTTTGTTGGGTGTTTGTCGTGAATTTATCCGGATATTTGATGATTTGATGCATTCTGGGAAATTTTTTTTGACCCTTTTTGTTTGGGTATTCCTGACCTGATTAGTCTTTTATTTTGTAAGCTATATTATACAAAGGTATTGTTTTTAAGCTTCTTTCTTACAAGAAAATAATCAATTTTGTGTGAGCTGTCATAAGATGTAAAGAATGTAAGTGTTTTATTCTTGAAATCTCTTCGATATATTATGGATTGATTATGATTGTCCATAAAGTTAGACATATTTATATTCTATATCTTTTTTAATTTTTTTTTTGACTTTTCTTATTTAAAATAGATTTAATATTTGGTTTTATTGCTTTCGTACAACAGATTCTTTTAAAATGAAAATGTAAGAGATCATGTATTGCAGGGATTGATGAAACTCTATCCTGTATTATTTTATATCATCTTCTATATATTATAGCATGTAATAAGACTCAAACCTAGGCCCTCTAAAGGTTTTATCCAAACTTCACGATAGTGGTGGGTCTATCTTCTTTGCACTGTGTAGTTTCCATCAAGGAGAAAATGCCCCTATTTTCTTCTCCACCCCACAAAGGAAAACCAAAAAAGAAGGATACCCAGACCCCCATTTTTCATCCTTTATTTTCTGTTTTTCCCCCTCCCAAAGTTTGTCCAGGAATTTTGAACGTCAATGACAGTTGGGACTTGGAAATGGTGTTTTCTCACTTTTTGAGCCACATTTGAAAGGCTTCTTCCCTTGTGGCATGCTGATATCTTGCATTGATTTACTTTGGTTGTCTCTGAATTGGCAGTCTCAACAGCTGTTGCTCGATCTTTTAGATGATCCTCTGTCAGTTCCTGGATGGACCAACTAACAGAGGTTGTTGCAATGTCAGGTCGATTCGAAATAATTTGAAACTCAAAGCGACAATTCTTAAAGAGATTTTTTTTTTAACTTTTTCAATATTAATGTAGTAATATAAATGTAAATAATACTCTCATAGATATATAAAAATATGTTTTCCACAAGGATGCCACGAATCAAATGAATAGATGAACAACCCTACTTAAAATGGTAGTCTACTTTCTCAATCAATTAAGGCTCCTTGTGAATATTCAAGTTGAGACCAAACATTTTTCTAACTGCAATTTGCCACCTCAATCCAATTCCATGACACTAGTTATGCAGATTCTTTTTTACAAATAACTTTATCGTTTGGCTCAATTTTCTTCATATAGTTGAACCCAATGCCATGCTCGTGCTATTTTTTTTTTTTTTGACGGCCTAGAAATTACCCTACCAACTAAAATTTACGGTAGCATGGACAGGTAAACCTGAGGTACATGTAAATTCTACTATCCACACGTACCGGGTTAATATGAGGGAGGTGGCCCTCAAAGGGTTACACTCTCCTGGAGATTCAAACCGGAACTGGCTGCCTTTTAGACACTTATCACCCCATGCTCTCCACTTGAGCTAGCCCCATGGGTTCTCATGCTAAATCTTTGGTCCAGTAGGAACGTTATGGACGTGGCTTTGGAACTCATTGATTTTCTTCTTGGCCATACTGACTTGAATCCGATTATAATCTTACCAATTCCCATACAAACTCTTCACACGTGAAGGAATTGAAATGACTCAAAAAAAAAAAAATCAAAGAAATCGGGAGCTAAATTTTAAGTGGATAATGTGAGAGTTAAGAAGTCTTAAATAATCATTTGTAACGTTTAAGCTAAAAATCTAATCTCGTGAACTTGGAATTAAGGACAGCTCCCTTAATTCCTTTATTTCCCAGTCTCTTTCTTGACTATTAGCTTCATCTCCTCTGCCTGGCTTATTTTGTCTCTGAGCTGCAAAACACACACACAAAGACATTGAAGTTAATTCTTCCTCAGACAGTGGCTCAAACATCAATGCATGGATTAGTAGGTTCAATCTGATCAATCGGATTAGCAGGTTCAAAAATTTCTTCTGCTGCTTCTCCTGTTGCGCGGAAGCGATAAAAACAAATAATAATTTATTTCAAATAAAAAAATAAATAAAAATTACATAAAAAATGTATTATATACGTGGTTCGATAAGATGCTTACGTCTACATATATCGATAATCAATTTACAATGGATATTGCTTTAAGGGCAGCATTTAGCTCTTTGCCTTGCATAAAGCAAAGCATAGTACTGTTTGATTAAAGCTGGTATTCTTCTTAGCTGTGGTCCTCTGTTGGCATCTATCGTTTGATGGTTCCTTGACTAAACTTTGTGTAAAGTGAATTTGGATATTGTGATTCTATGCGATTGAAAGCCTCCAGTTTACGTGCTGTTGAAACCTTTTCTTTCTCGGGATGAGTTTAGAAAATATACATAACCCCTATTAGTTGTTTGGTCACAACAATGACACTATAAAAAAGGTTAGTTGAGTGCATGAAACTTCCGTTATTATAGAATTTAAGAATAATTAGATGTACGCAATCTTATAATGCAATGAATTTACAACAATGCAATATTGATTGTTGCCCCTTACTCTTTAAGGAATGGAATAAAGAACATTATATAAACATGAGTAAAAGAATCCCTTAATTTAAGTTCGTTGTCATTGCCGTTAGTAGGAAGCCACCATGTTCCCAAAGGCTGTGGTCCAGTTTGGACCACTTCGACTGGCTACCAAAAATGAAAGGTGAAATTTATCATGGTGTTGTAATTGGTTTTTATGTATCTTATTAAAGTTGTCTAAAATCACTAAGTTGTTCGATTGGGATTTGAAAATTACAGATTCAAGTCCTGAAAATAATTTTTCATCTGATTGTGAAGATAAAGTTGTGCCTGAAGTTATAAACTCACCAAAAAGTGGTCCCATTTAAACAACTTGCTTGGGCTCCTTGGCTTTGAGATACATCCCATATTCTAGTAAATGGGTAAAAAACAAGAGGTGTCAATTCGTGTTATCGTGTCGTGTTCGGGTCGTGTCAAGACATACATATTCAAAAATATGTATAAACTCAAACCCAACACTATTAACTAATCGTATCAAGTTTCAAAACCCAAACCCAACTCATTTATTAAACAGGTTACAAGTGTCGACGCACTTAACCTGTTTATTTTAATTTTTTTATTTTTTAAATAAAAAATTTACTTATCTTTTAATATGTATAGATAATTTTCAAGTTTAGTAACTTTGGATATGAGTCAACTCAAAATAGAAACTTTTTTTATAAATAAAAAATCTCAAAACCTTGATAAATATTTGATATGAGATGAATTATCTTAACTCATAATATATTTTATAATTAAACGTGTTAAGTCGTGTTAAACGGGTTGACACTAGTAAAACTCAAACCCGACCTGTTTATTAATCGTGTTATACGTGTCAATCCGTTTATGACCCAAACCCATTTATGCTAAACCCAAACCCGTTAACTTCGTGTCATGTTCGAGTCGTGTTAAAAATTGACACTCCTATAAGAAACTAATTAAATAAAAAAGAAAACACAATTTCTTTGATAATTAGAATCCTTATCATCTCAAATCCGTATCATGGAAAGTTATATACGGTTCCCACTTTTTTTTCTCCTTTGAAATTGTCTTTCTTGGTTATGTGGTCCTTCTTCGTAATTAAAAATTTGAACTATTAATCAACCTGGACTTTTCGTATGATGGATGTTTTTCTAGAGTTTTTGTAGAAGTATGAAGTCTATGTAGTTTAGTATTTATCGAGAAAAAGTTTAGTATTGTGGAAAAGTCTTATTTGATAGTATCACATTTAAATTTGAACATTTTATGATAAGTTTTACACGAATATTCAAATATGAATAGAAGTATGATTGTGAAATAATTAGAAATTGTTTGTTTATATTTTCAAAAATAGTTTTTTATTTTCAAAAAGCGTAATACGCGTTTTAAAATAGATTTTTTTTTTAAATTTTTTAAAATTTAGATTATCATATTCAAATACATTTTTACAATTTTTAAAAAATTAATTACAAAATTTTGAAATATAATTCAGAAAATTTTTCAAAAAATTGTATCTAAAGAACTTGAATTTTCATGATTTTCACAATCCATGAAGTTAGTTGGTAGATTTTTCTTTATTCTTTCTTTTCGTTAAACAAGATGATGGGAACTGTGCTTCTTATATATATATATATATATATATATATATATATATATAGAGAGAGAGAGAGAGAGAGAGAGAGAACCGGCCGGTTTCCAATTATTATTAATCCGAGTATTTCACTTACCATCAAAGTGGGATTATTGGAAACAATTTTCTTATACCACCAATATAATAATTTCCAGAAAACTGGTTAGACGCACTTTTAAAATTATAAATGACTATACATCATGTGGGTCACACGCATGCGGTCTGTCTCTCTCTCTCTCTCTCTCTCTCTCTCTCTCTCTCTCTCTCTCTCTCTCTCTATATATATATATATATATATATATGAAAATGACTACACTACCTATGCATGGTCTACCCATTTGTTAGCAAATGCTTGATTACTTCACCAAGAGGGAATCTTTGAATAAAGTGAAAAAAAAAAAAAAAAAGAATTTGGCAAAGTGAACTCTAATAGTTGAATCTACATAGAAAAGAAGTAAAAGAATCTTTTGGTGATGGAATATTCCAAACGATAAAGGAGATAGACGCATGATATTCATATTCCAACCAATGAGAATGGTTCAATCTCATGGTTGGGGAAGTAGACATATGTTCTTCACCAGCTTGCACATAAATTTTAATAATCTACAAGAAATATGAGCCCTCAATTAATGGTTATATTCGAATCAATTAGATATATGCATCCTCTTTTTGGACTCAAATGAGCGGCATGAACTTGGTATCATTAAAAATTTCAAATGTTCTTTCACTTGGACGAAAAAGTTATTCTATCTATACGTCATATATGTGTGATGGTTATTGATTTTGATTTTACAATAAATTTTACACAAATTTTACAAAATATTAAAATTATAGAATTTATTACACCATGTGAAAGGATTCATGAAATAATTTCTCGACTGGTTGTTAGTTATTTGAACCAAATGAAATGAACATGAAATGAACTTCCCATTTTGTTCTGTCATAACTAGTGAGAAATTTGTGTGGCTAAATAACAGATATGAGACAAATTCTTCGGCATTAATCAAACATTGGACTTGAAATGAATACAGATGGTCGAATGCTACTGATTCTGCTCTATTTTTTGTCTTCATTTACTTTTAAATTATCAAGTGTTGCCAATATATATATATATATATATATATATATATAAATTTCTGTAATTGTCTGACTATTTTCTGTATTATAATAAAAACCCTTCTGAAGTTCTAATGTGTATAGGTTTTAGTTTGGAATTTGGCAATTCATTAGATATAATTGACAACGCTCAAAATAGGAGCGTTAATTTTTAATACAACTTGAGTATAACACAGAGTAAACAGATTTATATTAAATATAAATGAATTTGTATTATAAATAAATCGATACTCTTAACATGAATAATAAATAAATCGGGTTTCGATTTTAATTATGTTAATATATTTAACACGACTTGACATAAGTCAAATAATTTGTTCTGCATCAAAATTATTTTAAAGTTTGAGATTTTTTTGCTTAAAAAAGATATGTTTATTTTATTTTATCACATATTCAAAATTTATTAAGATTAAAATTATTTTACATTTATAAATAAGTAACTTTTTATTTAAAAAATAAATAAATTAATCGTGTCTAATAACTAATTTAATAAATAGGTATATGGCGGAGTAGCTGCTGGACCATTATTTGATTTCTAACCGAAGTAGGGGGTGATAGGCATTGACTCAACAATCATGCCTGTCTATGTCTGGTGGAGCTGGTTCCTAGCAAATTTTTGGCCTTCTTATGTTCACACTTCATATATCAAATGTGGAGGGCTGATGGTCTTTTAATTTTGTCCTGCATCAGAACTCGAATTTATTGAATGGTGACCACTAAAGGGTTAGCCTCGGCGATTAGCAATTATTCAGTAATTTTTTTGGACCTTGATTTCAAAAGTTAAATTAAAAATTATTTGTGAAATAGTGTACTATCAAAGACGAAGTTAAAGGTTGGTTGGGGTAAAATTTTTATTTCTTTTTAATTTAACTCATTTCAAAATTTTGACTTTTTACTTACCATTTCTCATTTTTTACTCCAAAGTTTTAACTGAATTCAAAATTTTTATTTTAATTATCTCATTTCTTATTCTAAAATTTTAGTGCACCCCAAAAATTTTTCTTTAAATTTTCCTCCAAATTCCCCTTCTCAAAAAAATTTTCTAGGCTCCGTCCTTGTGTACTGTATGTACATTTGACATATTATTTAATTGTTGAAACTATTAAGCTGAGATCATTCAATAATTTTTTCTTTGGCGATGAGGTGAGAAAATGTGCAGGCTCTTGACGAATCATAATTCCTCTCACGGCTGTTAGGATTTTTTTGTCCATATAAGTTTATGAGATATTTTTCGATAAGTGTATTACATCATGTATCAATGAGCCTTTTTTATATGTATATATCATCTTTATATGAAGTGATTTGATGTCGTCAAACGAAGAAGATGGGTGAAGCTCGGCTCGGCTCGGCTCATTTGATTCATAGATTAAATTTTACTAGTTTGGCTTGAAGTTTGGTCGTATGTTATGTAGATCAGCATACCATAAAAAAATAATAATTTTATTTTAAATGGAATGACGGTGAAAATATAATAATTTTCGTTCTTTATTACAGTTGACATAATCTTAATATTATTTTTTTTCGGATGTGGCTATAAAAGAAGTTCGTAATCTTAATATAGATGTCAATTCAAGCAATTATCGAACGTGGTGCAATCGTCTATTACAAAACTTAATATTTTTTTTGAAATTTGTAATAAAATTTTGTGTAAGAATATTATATCACATCAAATAATAATATGAAATCATGATCTCATCCAATAAATTTTTATAATATAGAAGAGTTGTAAAAATAACATGCCACTGTGTAGTAAAAGGTTATTTCAAAAAACTTGCTTGATCATTTGATTAAATTTTAAATTTAAAAAAGAAAATTGTATTAATTTTACATTTCAAAACGTTTAAAAGAACATTTGTTAAAAAATAATTCTGTATTAAATTTTTTCAAATATACTTTTGTGCATTTAAAAAATAAAAATAAAAAAACTCCTCCAAATATCTGTTTGGTCCTACTTCTTACAAGGGTGGATTTCTCTTTCTTCTGGTCTGATCCTCTCGAATGTGAGCTCTGACTGCTTCTTTCAGATTCTTTTGCTGTAGTTTTTGTCAAGCCGGCCGAAAATCTAATTACTCATGCATTAGCTCACCAAGCGAAGGAAGTGAAGAACTATAAGACATGCTCTAAATCCCAAGATGTTTGCTGAGATGAGATGACGTTGTCTGTTAGCTTAGGATCTTACTATTCTATATATATATATATATATATATATATATATATATATATATATATATATATATAAAACCGTGTGGAACTTGTTTCTGTTGACACTGTTGTGACTGGTGAGAATGTGACTGAGCTCTCATTGTCTGGGTCAAGTCCACCCTGATGATATTGGGTCTGAAATCTTAACTTTTGGCAAAGAATCTTCTCTGGCCAATACTCTTTTTCTTATTTGTCATTTGTTTTGTGTGGAGATGCCGGTTTCACATTAGACTAGAGTTTTTAATTGGATAAAATTATTTTTACTATTTAAATTTATCAAAAATATTTTACACGCTGATGTAACAGTGTGGTATTAGTTATATATCACATCATGATATGATATATTACCAACGTCACCCTGTCACATTAGCGTGTAAAACACTTTTGAAAAAATTTTAAGGTATGCATAACATTGTTCATTTTAATTAGTATTCTCAGTTGATACCGATGTATATCTGTACAACAACTTGTGTCCACAAAAGGGTTTTGCCTTTGACATGAACGGAAAGGTCGCCTGAAGTAATCCGGGGAAGCGGAGATTCGAACCAATGTCGGGTTGGGTCGGTTTTCTGAACCTTTGCTTCGGTTTG
Organism: Nyssa sinensis; assembly: GCA_008638375.1. Lineage (NCBI taxonomy): Eukaryota > Viridiplantae > Streptophyta > Magnoliopsida > Cornales > Nyssaceae > Nyssa > Nyssa sinensis. Next base: position 4,655,415 of record CM018038.1, on the reverse strand, counting down.
GTTTTAGATTTTCAGAAACCCAACTTCGACCATTTGGTTTTGGGTTAGAAATCGTGAATTATATTTAATAATAAAATAATTTGTTTGAGTTTTTTGTATTGAAATAACAATAAAAGCAAGCCGACCTAACTCATTCTGAAAATTTACGTGTTCAATTTATAAGTATTTCAGTTCGATTCCATTTCTTTTTTGAAAAAAAAATGTTAAAAATTAGATTGATTTAAAATTCAATCTAATTTAATTTAATCCGATTCATTTTCACTAATGAAACTGACTTAAGGTTGGCTATAATGTTTGAATAACAAACAAAAATAGTGACGGATTTATCTTTTACTCTTTCAAATAACTTGCCTATCTTTTTCCTCAACCAATTTGAGCTCTGATGGATTTGTTTTTAACTCTTTCAAATAACCTGCCTATCTTTTTCCTCAACCAATTTGAGCTCTTCCATGGGTAAAATGCTTGCCATGTGGAATGGAGGTTCAAGGTGTAGAAAAAACAAGAGAACTAAGTAACATCACCTTCTAGTTGTCCCAATCATATTTGTTTGATAGTCTAATTTAATTATGTCCCAAATTCAATTTGGGATGCGATTTTGAAATATTTTATCAGAGCAATTGAGTGATCAACTGAATATTTTTTTTTTTATTATACCCAAAATGTAAAACAAGCTTTTTAACTCATTAAAAAAATTATATATTTATTATTTAGAGTGCAAAGGGTAGAAGGGAGGGTGTGAATTGCTATTCCCTAATTTTATCATATTTAAGTTGGATTTTTTTTTTACTTTTTTTTTAACGGTCCTGTATTTTGGATTACTATTCTTCCTCAATCAAGTAAAATTTAACATTTTTTCGACCGAAATAATCTCATCAAAGTGAATAAGCGATTCTTAAGAACAATGGAGTTAAACTAAACTAGCTCAATTAATTTCTTACTTAAACACTTGCACTTCAAAAGATATTATTTAAAGTTTAAACTCTATTAAAAAAATTATAAATTTAGCAAGTAAAGGGTTGAAAGGAGAGGCTGAATTGCTCTTTTCTAAATTTATCATATTTAAATTGCATTTTTTTATATGAAATATCTAATCATTTTAGTTATTATTTTTTCTCGATCAAGTAAAATCTATCACCTTTTAGCACAAGTAATCTCATAAAAGTGAATTATAGTTATCCCTCATATTATGTCTGTGAATAATCATTTCATGAAATGAAATGAAATGAAAATTACAAAAAATGAGAATTACTTATCTAGGTCAGAAAAATACTTGAAATAATTTTTAATAAAATATTCATTCTATTCTATAAATACCAAATAAAAAATAAAAAAATTATAATAAATATTTTCAAATTGTCTTTTTTATTATATCAAACATAACTTAAGAAGAATAAAATTAAACTGAAAAGCGGTTATTTTACACATTAAATCCAAAATAACGAATCTAATTTGTCAGGATGAAAAATATTAACGTGAATTGTGCGTCTAAAAATTTATCATGCATGTCAATCAAATTACAATTACTCGTGACTCAGCGCTATCATTTCTCTTGCTAGGATTGTGTCGCTGTCAGCCCTGGTTACTGACCCTAACTGTATCGACCTTTAAGTATGATCCTGGTAAAGAAGTTCGTTTGACCCAACCGAGTGATTTTTTTTGTGGTTGACTCGTTGAGAGGGAGCCCTTCTTCTCCGTAAGTGCAATCTGACGTCTTTTTTGTTGCATTTGTGGGTCTTCTGCTTCTTGTCCTTGACTCGTCTTCTTAGTTAAATTATTATTATTTTTAATTTCTTTCTTCTTCTTGTGTCTTTCAGGTCAAAATTCATAATCTTCGACTGTTCTTCTACCACTACTTGGTCTTCTCTGGGAGAGTCCCTCTATAGAGTTTGAATCATTGGTTCAATTATTATGGGTTAAATTCTTCTTTGAATTCTGGGTTACAGCTGTAGTGCTTGACATGTTTTTGCTTTCTGATGAATTGGGTGGATGTGTAATGGTGAAGATATGGTGATAGTGAGTTGCTCACCAGCCACCAAAAGGTCCTAAAAGCTTCACTGTTTTGCTTTTCTGCCACTTGGATTGCTGGGTATGGTTTCTTACTTTGAAACTTCACTTTAATGTTTACTTTGAGCAATAAACAGAAGGTGTTCCTCACTAAATTTATGTACAAATATAGAATCAAAGCTTGAATGACAATAAATTCTGTTAGTTTCTTGTTTGTCATCATCTTTTGCTGTTTCTTTTTCTAAAAATAATTAATTGTGACTGAAGGGCAATTTTCGAGCCAGAAACATGACATGAATTGCTTGTATACTTTTAATTTGAGAATCTAATATGAATTTTCTCAGGCTTCCTCCAGTAATTTGAACTTGGACCACTATGTTTCTGAACTTATTCTTGGTGAATCTGCACCATTTTTTGGGTGATTCCTGTCATGTACAATTCTTATCATTTATGGTAGTCAAACTGTCTTGATTAGATATGATAATTACAAGTACTTAGTTTTTATAGTGAATAATGATATGGTAGTAGGATCTGAGGGTGGAGAAAATAAAAAGAATAATCATAAAAATCAGTATAGATTAAAAAAAAAAAAAAAATACTAGAAGTTTGTAATTCCTATGTGTTGCTGTAATTAGATATGATAATTACAAGTACTTAGTTTTTACAGTGAATAATGATATGGTAGTAAGATCTGAGGGTGGAGAAAATAAAAAGAATAAGCATAAAAATCAGTATAGATAAAAAAAAAAAATACTGAAAGTTTGTAATTCCTATGCGTTGCTGTCCTCAGTATCTCAAGTTCTCCTCAAAATATAGCAATAACTTCTTCATTTCTCTTTCTTTCCCCTCTTTTATTTTGGTATTGTTTTATGCCGCCTTTTCCTTTCTGTTTCTAACTATTATTATTATTATTATAGGAAGTCTGATCTCGGACGTTCTAATTGTTACTGCAAATGTGCATACCAGGAATACTATCGTAGGAAATGCAGATTGAAGTTGCAAATGTTGTGGAACTTCCATGTTATTTTACTGTGAAGGTAAGTATTAATTAATTCTTTCATTCTAGGAACTTTAATATTACGTCATCACCAAATATAGCTATAGATCTAGAGTACAAGGTTAGTCACTAGTTAGTCAGGCCTGAATGTATATTAGAATTTTTTTAAGAGGTTATGAATAGAGAAGAGGCTAAACGTGTTGCTAGAAATTGAACTCAAATAGATGTATAACTCTTGGGCAAAGAAATTGTCCCGTATAACTTGCAGTACTACCTTTAAGAAAGTGTTATGCTTAATGGGATTTTTTACTATGCTGCTCATCTATTGGGATGACAGCACTTGACGAAAAACAGAAAACACAAACAAGCGGCATAGAGAACTTTTTCCATGTAATTAACTTGGTCAACAGGTGGAATATAGTTTTAATTCCGCTTGAGAAATGGGTCAGGATGCGTCAGCTAGAAAGTTGGAGTTGTACAGCTTAAGAGGTTATCCCTGAAATTAGTTGTGCCACTCTGTAATAGATCTAATTAACGCAAGATATCCTGTCTGGATTTCCAATTGTTATGGTGTTCTGTTGTCAAGTACTTGTGCTACTATCACTAGTTATTCCAAGTTTTTACTAGTTTTAAATCATGATGATTATATTTGATGGCTGCAGGTGCATCGTTTAATGTGCTTAGAGCTTAAGAAAATCATTGATAGAATCTTGCAGATATTTTCAGCTATTGAATCTGCTCGACCAGGATGTAGATCAGGAATAACGGCACTCAGCTCCTTACTCAATGCCATGGACAAAGCCAAGTTACTTATCCGGCACTGCTCTGAGTCCAGTAAAATCTACTTGGTATATATTTCACTGATATGCAAATGTCGATTGAAATAAATTGGTATAAATTGCTGTTTCTGCTGAATAGTGTCAGAACTATGTATTTTCAACGTAATGTGCCAGCTTGAAACTCTGATAAGTAGGGGAATGAATGGCATAATACTTAAAACCTAGTGTTGAGATTCTTTTCAACCATGCATTGAATACTAAGACTCAAATTATTAGTTTCAATCATTATATTAAATGTCAATGTTACTTATAAAAAAATGTTTAGATTTAAAAGTTGTTCCTTTCAAAAAATGAATTGAAATCGAGAACCTAGCTGGAAGATGTCATGTGAAATATTAAGCCATTATGGTTTTTGCTTATAGCATTTGAGCAATGTCATAAACCCCTGGTAAATGATTGGCACATCTTGTATAATAACCCTTTCTTAAGCTATGTTAAACTTTCATTTTCTGTTTCGTGCTTGATGTATAGGTTTGGCTGCTTAATTTGTTGTACTGCCTCTTGGGCTGGATATAGCCGTAACATTATAGAGACGCAAGTCCCCCCCCCCCAACCCCCCCCACCCCACCCCCCCCGGCGCATGGCAGTAAGCTAAAGACCCTCTAATCTCTCTCTCTGTTCCTGACTCTGGTTCTTCCTTCCTTCCTTCACTATTTTGTAACAGTGTTGTAACAGTGATTAGGATCCCTAATTCCGTATTCCTGCCAAATACTGCAAATCTTTTTTTACTCCAATCAATATTCTTAAATCTTAATTCCTTGAGGAACATTGTGTTTCCACATAGTTAAATATTTCCTCCTACCTAATTTAGTTCTGCTCTCTTTCTTTTATGTTTCCAAATGAGAATGGAACCTCAAATGCACTTAATATTAATGTACTTCAAGCTCATTAGTTTCTGAAGTGTTGACTATTGTCTAAAAACTGATGCATTATATACTTATATTAATATTTATACTTCTCCATTATATGTCGTTTTTTATGTAATGGTGTGTTTCAACAAACTTTTTCAGGCAATTACAGGGGACAAGATAGTACTGAGATGCGAAAAAATACGAAACGCCTTGGAGCTATGTTTAAGTCAAATTCAAAATATGGTCCCACTATTGTTGGCTTCACAGGTTTGTCTTACTCTATGCCCTTGCTTGCATTATTTTCCTCACCAGTGAAATTCAGTATGGGAGATGTTCTTTTATCATAAGCTAATGTCTGAAAGTTATGTGCAATACCAAGGCAATATTCTGTCTCTCTATGGGGGAAACATCTTTATCTCAATTCTCACCCCTTCGGGACATGCCAACATATTATGCTTCTGCATCTTTTTGGCATGTACATGACATTCCTTGTTTAATATCTGTCAACTAGTATAGCCACGAACTTAATTTCTGTTCTACTTTCTATTGAAAATTTCTATGCTACTAGCTGGTTATGAATTGCCCCCAAGGCAGTCCCATCTGTTTGTCCTGCTTTACAGATCACTTAAATTCTTAACTATAGCAGATGTTTCTTGCAATTTCAAAAAATCAACTTTAATGGAACTTGAGGTACCCATTCTGTAGATATTATTGCAAACAGTTATTAATGATTAAATGGTGTGCATATAGATGTCATTTAGAATGGTGAATCTTCCCACTCAATGGTCCAACCTATGAGATCCCTTTTCAAACTGCTATCTGATTTGGCAATACAAATCATTCAAAGTATTGCATTGCTTTCCAGGGTAAGATGAACATCGGCGAATGGTTTAGAAATCAATTTCCATGTTGATTTGCGTTGATTTTAAGCCTCAAATCTCCTAAATAAGACCGCCAATCACAAAGCGGTCTTATTTAGGAGATCTGAGGCTTAAAATCAAGACAAATCCACATGGAAATTGCTTTCTGAACCTTTCATTATTTAATATAATTAAGATTGGATAACAAAGCTATAAGCTGCAGGTTATCTTGCTTGCTTTTTCAGTGCCTCTTGTTTTTGCTATGGGACTTTTCTGTTGACATGGGATGAAAGTGTCCATTTTGTTTACCCTATGAAACTTGTAGGCATATTTTGAAAGGTACAAGAACAAGGAATGATATCATTCCCAAAAGAATATATACATTAAACGCTGCTGAGTGGTCATATTTCCATTATCTTTCTATGTCGCTTGTCTCCCTGGTTGCTGTAAAATTGAGTGATGTTCATACTCCATACCATATAACCATGTTTTGGATAGCGTTATTTTGACAAGGCAGCTTCACTTTTCAGTAGATACTTCAAGCTTGTATCTATATGATCATTTTTTTTTCTTACCTTTATGACTTTGTTAAAGAACTGAGAATGAAATGCGAAGATGCTTTCTGCAGATATCCAGAATTGTTGATGATCTTAGGGTTGTGACTTTTACTGTCGAATCTTCTGAAGATGAGGCGGGGAAAGTTCTTCTTGCATTGATCCATCAGGACATAGCTGCATCGCATTCTGATTGCATGTTAGAATTCAAGGCTCTTCAACTCGCAGCTTCAAGGCTACATATTACATCCCACGCGGCTGTCTTAATAGAGAAAAGGTCTATCAAAAAGTTACTAGAGAAGAACCTTGATACAGACATAACAAAGAAGAAAATTTTGAATTACCTCTTATATCTTCTGAGGAAGTATGGGAAATCAATTGTGGGACACCAAACAGAAAGCAACATCACCCAGAATCAAGAGTCCCTTAATCAATCCATTGAACCAGAAGTACAGGTGGAAAAAGCAAGGGAAGAGGCTCAAGTTGATGTGTTCGATACACCTGAACCTCCTGAGGAATTCCTATGCCCTCTCTCTAAGAGATTGATGTATGATCCTGTTATTATAGTTAGTGGGCAAACATTTGAAAGGGTGTGGATAGAGAAGTGGTTTAATGATGGTCATGAGACATGTCCAAAGACTCATATGAAGCTGTCTGATTTGTCCTGGACTCCAAATGTTGTAATTAAGGACCTCATTGTAGGGTGGGGCACAAAACATGGAATCACTATTCCTGATCCTTGTTCACAACCCACTTTTACACCTCTTCACTTGAAAAAAATTTCCTCTTCTAGTTCCATTGCCAGCTTTGGCAGTTCTTTAAAAGAGTTGCGCCTTCAAATCAGCAATGTATCACTTCGCTCTTCAGATACCAATTGTGATTCAATTTCATTGGATTCCAACAGTGGTGATGGATTTAGCCTCGTTCTCCCTCAGAGGGATGCATATTCTCACAGAATCCAATCTTCACCAAATGGCCAAGGAATAAGTTTTGCCCTTCTCTCCAAACTTACTGCACTTCCATGGGCATCCCGGTGCAAGGCAGTGGAAGATGTGAAAAACCAATTGAAAGACAACAACCATGGATATCACTCTATGATTTCTAACAGTTACATTAAACCTCTAATTAGATTTTTAAAGGATGCGCGTGACTCACATGATTCAAAAGCACAGAGAGATGGAGCACAGTTGCTTTTGGCAATTCTGAACGAAAGCAGGTAATCCTTCTCTTTAGATGGCCATGGATAACAAACTTATTTAGTTATTATTATTACTATTACCTTTTTTAACACAAAGGCAGAGCTTCTGTACCTCCAGCCAATGTGGGATGAAGTTTAATTTTCATGCTGAGAGAGACAAAAAAAGGTGCACCTGGGGACAAAAAAAATTCAAAATTACAATGGATATGCATACATAGACATGAAAATATATATAAAAAAAAACAACATATTGACAATTGAAATGAATAATGTCTGCTAATTGATTTCCAGTGATTGAAACCACTCACTTGGAATCTAACAACACCCACAAAGAAGTTGAGTTAAAGCAACCAGGCATGCTGGTGGCTGATAAGTTGTAACTGTAGTACACTTGATGAACTAATTGCTACAATGCTACCATAAAGAAAGGGGGGAAATGTGGTTTTTAGCTTATTTTTTCCAAGACGACCTTTTTTTTTGAATTCTTTTTTATTGTTCAAGAAACACCAGATAGCAAAAGGCATGCACTGAAGTATGAGGTGCTTTTTTCACCTCATGCTTTGACACAGGCATGCAGCCAATGTATTGCCATTTCTGCCAAGACTAATCAGATGTCTGAATTATTCCTCCAATGCAGGTTGTTCTTCACATGAAATTGCTTTAATTTTTATGTTTATAATTTTTATTCACAATCTGTCCTCTGCTACTGCTCTTTGTAAGCGGTGATTAGAATCACTCGCGCTCTTCTTTTGTGCTTAATTTATATTGATTTTTGAACTGCTTGTGCAGATTTTTTCACATGCTGATTAAATATCTATCGTTTCATACAGAACTCATATTCCACCCTTGCATGAAGATGCAATATTCGTGCTGTCATCATTTCTGGATTCTGAAATCACTGAAGAAGCTCTTGCTATCATGGAAATGCTGTCTAGCCAACAGTATTATAAGTCTGAAATTGTGGCATCTTGTGTTCTTCCTTCCATCCTAAGAGTTCTCGAGACACAAATCAGTGAATTCCACCTGCTTGCTATGAAAATACTTCATAATTTGTCTGCAAACTGTGATACTGGGCACCATATGATTTATTTAGATTACATTCCCAAGCTGGCTCCATTTTTGGGTGATCACGCTCTTGCAGGATATTGCATCAAAATTTTCAAAAACTTATGCAATAATGAGGAGGCTAGGTTTGCCATTGCTGAAAGTAATGCATGTATTGTTTCCATTGCAAAACTTCTAGAGATAGGTACCAATGAGGAACAAGAACTTTCTATGGATGTTCTGCTTTCTTTATGTCATCAATGTGCCGAGTATTGCCAATTGGTCGTGAAAGAGAGCATTCTCCCATCTCTATTCCATATATCTGTCAACGGGAATAGCAGGGGGCAGGTGATTGCAATGGAATTGCTTCAGCTCTTGAGAGATTTCACAGACGGTCGTGCTCAAGAAGTTTCCATTCCAAGTACTGATTTGAACCTTGAGATCTTCCGGGACTCTGCTGACCACCCTAAAGAAAGGAAATCTTCCAAGGCATCTGGAATACTGGGAAGGAAAATATCAATATTCTCAAAAGCCAGATTTTAGTTTCCTCTTGACCCAGTGGCGACTTACATGGTTCCATTCCTGGAGAAAACAATCAACAAGGCAGCTATTCTTACAAGTTTGACCTAGCCTTTCATCTATGCTTTCTGGAATTAGGGATGAGTTTAGGTATCACATAAAGTGCATAATTCTTAGGTAAATGATTGGGTTCAACAGTTACAGGGATGTACAGTCTTGCTACATTTGTAGTAAGTAGCAAGTTTTTAATCTGTAGCTTTGTGCAGTGCTTCAGCACTCCAGCCGCTGTTTATTATGTGGGGAAAAAGAACTGTTTATGATTTAATCTTCACATTAATGTAATTTTACCTTAGCATTAGGAGTGTGCATGTGTGCTTGCTCATACATATGCCATTTTTTTGGTCTCGGATTTGTTTCTGTTGTCTATATTTCTTTCATTCCTGTTAACATTTCACATGCTTGGTTATGGTTTCTTTTGATCTAGTAATGGGGTGCGTTTTGGTAGTTATTCTTGAGTTGATGTATCTCGATTATATTTCAGTCAGACCTAGGTGGTCCAGTGTTTGGTTTGTCCAGAAACTTGCAAGAGACAGGGTTACAATTTAGGCCCACTATGTGACTTTGGTTTGAATTCGTATTGGCATTTTTATATCTCTTAGCATGTTCTATGTACGCTCGTGTGTATGTGCGTATGTGTGTGTATGTGAAGTATGTGGGTTTTACGTGTTCACGGTATGTTCACTTGAGAGGGCTATTCTTTGTAGAGAATGTTGAGCCGTCATGGACAGGAAGCTGAAAAGAGAGTTGTAGGTGTGTTGAGCCTGTTGGCGTTAGACTGAGTGTTTCCAACTTGTAATCTCCTGTTGATAGTGGACTATTCCATCTTCTTCTCCGTAATCTCAAGCTTGAATCCAAAAACCAGGTAAATCGTTTGTCTGTGTGATTAATTCTTAGATTGTGTCCTTGATTGTTTCAATTTCCTCATGCCATTGAAATACTATGTTGTAGAGCCTGCCACGACATGTACTGTAGTCACAACAGTTATTACCTGACTCTCAGTCTGAAAAAATTTCTCTGAGCAGACAAAATGAGCTCTTTTCTTGCCATGGGTATGAAATCAAAAGGATTTTTTCTTCTGTTTTATGCATGATGGATGAGAAATCCCAATATTGATTACAGATGGGTCCCCAATCCACCCGGGATTTTTTTAATTTTTTATTTGGGTAAGTCCACTTGAGAAGTTTATGTTTGTTTCTTGGTAAATGTTCAAATTCTATTCACTTGAAAAGAATGAAAGCAAGCCTTCAGGTAGATCACATTTTACATTTTCCTGTCCATAATAGAAAATGCAGAGGAAGTGTTTGTTTCGGCTTATGAAACGCATTCGATGATTTTTTCAAGTTTAAAACCATATTTTTTTAATTTGTTGAATATTTAGTTCATCGGTCCATATCACACTTAATGAATTGAATTAAAACGGATAATTCTAACAAGCACCCCAAACGGAATTTTTTCAACTCACATAAGCTTGTTTGGGTTTTTTCTTTAAGTTGACTCTTACTTTTTGATTTTATTATACTGTTAACAACGTATCCAAATACTATGTAAATATTTAAGTATTTATTAAATATTTTTTTTTATTGTTACTTAACTTGAACTGTACTTTTTTACAATTCATTCAAGTAAATATTCAATCAGTATCGGCTCCAATGTAAAGTTACTAAAACGATTACTTTAAACCTCACGTAAGAAGAAGATTTTTATAAAAATCTAAGCCTTATAAAAAGAGACTATAAATATTTTAATTAATTATATTTCGTACCAATGCTTTAACTACAAATAAAAATCCCAAATTTTATCTACAATCTAACTAAAAGTAGAAGTATAAAGTTTAAAAATGTTTAAGCCTTATTAAAAAAAGGTTCCTAAAATATTTTAACCAATTAAGTTTATTTATCTAAAAGGTAAGGTGAAGGAGTTTATTGTATAATAGGCCTCAAATTTGCCTCAACATTCATAAATAACTTATTTATCATATATATATCACAAATATTAATGCATAAAATTCTTTGGATTGTAATTGGTGTGTATATATATATATATATATATATATATATAACTAAATTATAATTGGTACATTTACCCAAAAAAAAAAAAAATTATAATTTGTGTATATATTTATTTATATATAGTAGTAGATTGCAATATTTGTTATTACTAATAGTAGGTAATATAATAGATTGAAATATATATTAATAGTAATATATATTTGTAATAGTTTGAAATATTGTAATATTACTAATACTAGATAACATTACAATGAATAAGTAACATTAAATATTCTTATATTCTAATTATAATATATAGAAATATATATTACAAAAAAATGTAAATAGTAAAAAAAGAAGAAGAAAGAAACAAATCATGTGCAAATTGAAATAACGAGTCTAAAAAATCTATTTCCAAATATAATTTACAAAAATATTTTATTGAAAATAGAGAATAAAAAAATGTAAGCACGTAGAGATGAAGTCTAAGGAAATAAAATGTTTCATAAAAAAGAATTTTATAATTAATTAAAAAAAATTATTAGTCACAAACTATTTGTGCTTAATTTGCTTACAAAACAAAAAGAAATTAAATTATGTGTTCTTTGTTTTAAATAATTATATTGATTAGAACTCTTTTATATTCGTTTATCTAATATTGTTATGTTGATGGTGAAGGAGTTTCAGTGTTTACATCAATTGTTAAATTTAAATATAATTTTTGGAATGAATAGTAATAAATAAGATTTTATTGTTCTTTAGTAACAAATAAAAAAAAAATTTAAGTGAAAGTACTCAAAATGGACGAGTAATGAATTTAAAAATATTAAAAAGAGAAGAATAATTTTTTTTAAAAAAAATTATTTAATATTAAAAATAAAATAAAATTATTTCGAGCCGAGCCGAGTGCAATAGGCAACATCTTACAAGAAATGAAACAATCAACTACAGACCGGAGCCTAAACCGGGTTTAACCGTCAGCCGTGTGATCCAGGCGGGTTTAGTGGAACCGTCAAGGTTTTTAGACTTGTATTCTCAAGGACAATATTATCTCTCATTTTACTTAAATGCTCAAGGAGCAGAGGGTAGTTTTGTCAATTTAAACAAAAAACAAGGAAGGGTGATGCACGAATTCGATGAGTTTCACTCTCTCGTCTTTCCCATTTGCCCCAAACCCTAATATGGAAGACAAACACGAACTGTCGAACAGCCCAGCCATAGACGTCACTGCGCTCGCCGACGTCTCCATCACTCTTCGCCGACGTCTCCCATCAGTCGCCGTCCATTGTTCGTACTTCGTAGCTCTCGGACGTCGCTCTTGCGTTGAAGCCATCGGTATTTTGTTATTTTTACTTATTTCGTATTGTGTATTTGTGTACAATCTTCATCTTCATCCCTGTTTTTTTTTTTAATCTGTTCATCAATTCTCTATTGAAATTATACGTAATGAGTTCATTTTCTATTATTTTCATCTTGTGTAACTCGTGTATGGGTTTCGGTATATATTTTCACAGGAGTTTCACACTTTCAGTCATTACTTGTTAGCGAGTAGCTGAGTACCCTTGAATTGAAGCAATCTGTATCTGTGATTCTGTGCAGTTGCCTTCAAGGCTTCAACTACTTTTTCAATGCAGCCTGTTAGTTCCCCAACCCCCTATGGTTATTAGAGAAATTGGATTAAGAACAGATCAGGTAACTAGTTTGACTAGGATTGATCCTTTGTTATGTACACTGTACAGACCAGAAAAATGTGATGTCTAGTTGTCCTTGTTGGTTTATGCCATTATTTAAGATTCTTGTTTATTTGTTTGTAGCTGAAAACAACTATGGATACTGAATAGCACTAGTACCCTTTAAATTGATGTTGCAATCGAGGACCAAAATTTTCTTTTGATTTCATTAAAACAGCCTAGATGCTTTTTGGGAACCAGTGAACTGGGAATTTTTTACCAAATGCATGTGGTTTGGGTTTGATTTAATCTTACCCACGTAGGTTTTTCGCTTAAAATCTATGTAGTTTTTGAAATAGCATTTTCACGATGTGATTTCAAAGTCAATTTTTTTAACAAAATTGCATCTTTAAGATGTGATTTCAAACCAACAAAGATTTGGGAGTCATCTCAAATCTTTGTTGATTTGCATAATTCATTCCAAATCATTATTGGTTTAAAATCGCATGTTCAAGATGCGATTTCAAACTCACATCTTGAAGATGCGATTTTGTTAAAATTTTGGCTTTGAAATTGCATCTTTAAGATGTAATTTCAAAAAATAACACGGGTTTGGTAAATAAGTGAAAATCTATATGTGTTGGGTTAAATAAAAAAAAAGCCACTAGGGTTTAGTAAAAAATTCGGTGAACTGGAGTTTTCTTTTTCCTAAATTTTCTCAAAAAACTAATTGGATTTTTAGGGCTTATCACAGCTGTTGTGATAGAAACTATATTTCTAGCTTTCTAGAAATACATTCCCCAGTTGGTACTGATTTTCGTAATTTCTCCAAAGTCCTATATTGCTGAGATAATTTACGATATTAATTAGTTTATTTATTTCATCATGGTTTCTAACTTTCTCTGGCATGTTACATGCATTTAGGTATTTGCAAATTGTAATATGAAATAATGAATTATGGTTTTTGATTTGAATAGCATCCATGACTATTATTACTTCTAGAGGTGAATAAGCAACTCACCTCTCATCCTTCTAAACATGGCTTGCCAACAAAACCAAAACCTATTAAGAAATTGCATCCTGAGACAAGCCAGTAAAAGATTGCTGATAGTTGGACCATTTTATTGTAAATTTTTATAGTGGGTTGTTATGCCTCTGTGAAAATTATGGAAGAAATCACAATCATATGGTCATATGATCCACTTTTTATATTTAATGACATTAGTTCTCTTGACATGTGTTTAGCATTTAGGACTTGGCTACAAATAGATGTGTTAAGTCAGCCATCTTTAGTTGTGTGTTTGGCAGGGCTAGTGAATGGCCTCAAATTTGCTAGACAAGTTGAGCAGCATATTAATGATATGCTTGATTGTTGACCAGCCTAGATGCAAAGAATCAAGAACTTCGAAAGAATATATTTGATTTTTTTTTTTTGGGATAGGTAAAGCAATTTAGATCTGAAATTATATTATACAATTGATCACTGATGTGTCTATGCTTTATGACAAAAAAATGCAGTTTCTATTCTTCCTATATTTTCAATCTTATTCCTTCTCATTTCCACTTTTAAACTATCATTTGAAATAAATAATAATTAGCCCATTACTGTATTTTTTGTCCCAGGTATTTTCATTTCTAAGTGCCACAAATAAGCTACTTATTGGTCAATGTATGTGCTACAGCGTCACCAGCTTCCATAGAACTTTGCCTTAGGGTTTGCCCTGTTTCTTGGGTTATTACCTCCTGTCCCCCTTTTATTTTCCACCTGTCTCTCTGTGAGACATGAATCTAAAGCACCTTTTTTCCAGACAGACGCTCAACACTATCTCAAGATTCAATGGAAGAATTCTATCATCACATCCTCATAACTACAGAAAGGTCTCCACCATTACCAACCCTATCTCCTCATCGTTTTGTTCACCAAACAGTCACAATGACCCTTCTCTCCTTGAAAGCCCTAAATACCTAATACCCAATCTAAAAGTCAACAGATGCATCCACTCTAATTCAGAAACTAATCCAAACAACTCAGGCCATCACCCAGAGCTTGACTTGCACAATTCAGAGGATGATGGAACCATGAATGAGTTCTTGTCTCGATTTGTCTGGATAATGCGTGGGAAGCTTTCTGAAGTCTACTCTGACACTGATAAGAAGACAATTGATGGCATGCTTTTAATCATTGTTGGGAAGGTTGTTTCCGAAATGGAGAAGGGTGGCCTTGAGGAGATGCTTGGTGCTGCAGTGGCCACCCCATCGCAGGATTTCAGTGAGGATTTGTGGAGAACCGTTTGGGAGGTTAGCAATGTGGTATTGGATGACATGAAGAAGGCAAAGAAGAAGGAAAAAATGAAGGGATTTATTCAATCTGAAGAAGTAAAGGAAATGTGTAGATTTGCTGGTGAAGTAGGTATTCGTGGGGATATGCTGAGAGAGCTCAGGTTCAAGTGGGCTCGGGAGAAATTGGAGGAAAGCGAGTTTTATGGGAGTTTGGAGCGTATCCGAGAAGACGAAGCCCGGGCCTGAAGAAGAAGAGGATGAAACAGAGGGAAAGAATGCTGAAACCATGGCTGAAGAGGCTGTTGGAAATGGTTTTGATGTGGCTGGAGAGAAACCTAATGTTGTTTCTCTCCCCAAGAGACATGGGAAGATAAAGTACAAAATTTATGGTCTTGATCTCTCTGACCCAAAGTGGGCTGAAGTGGCTGATAAAATACATGAGACAGGGGAGGTTATTTGGCCTCAGGAACCTAAACCGTTATCTGGAAAATGCAAGTTGGTTACTGAGAGAATCCTTTCATTGAAAGAGGAGGATAACCCTTCTCCACTCTTAGCTGAATGGATAGAGCTTCTCCGGCCTAACAGGATCGACTGGATTACTTTGCTTGATAGATTAAAAGAACAGAATACTCAGTTATTCTTTAAGGTACACCACTTATTCTTTTTCCTCGTGTATACTAAAGTTGCATGATATTGTGCAGCTTAGCAAGTTCTGCTTTTGATTTATTTCTCAAGTTTTTTAGTATGCAATCAACTGCAAATTTTTGTCTTTCTCCCAAGATTTATTAAATGATATAATGGGAATGCTATTGTCTTGTTACTGTGCTGTTTTTCTTTTCTTTATTTTTTTGTAGCTTTATGATATGTTATTCTACATCATGAATAGATGAGTTGACTATGATAGATGGGGCACATTACTTTTTTCTATATAATGACTATATGAATTTTTTTTTTTTTTGATATGAAGAGTATCCCCGGGCCAGCTTGCGCGCACCTCGAGACTAAGTCTCTCCACCCCGAACAAGGCTTCCGAAACAGGGTTTCGCCCTGCGGTCCGTGGCCCCAAGGTTTGGACGCTGGCCAGTGGACTCGAACACGAGACCTTCAGGGGGCAAGCCCCTAAGTCCCGCTCGCCAACCACGGAGCCAACCCCTTGGGGTTTAATGACTATATGAAATTTGATATGACCATGATTTTACAATTTACATGTATTTCTAATTTAGGAAAAGCTTTTGCATTTGTCAACTTCTTGGGATTGGATTGTGGGCTGTTGAATTTGGCTTGTTATGGGATTTCTAAGTTTGCTTTTCTGTAACAAATTTGGGAGTTTTGAATTTGGATTATTTGGTGTATCCCTTGGTAGGAGGAGGGTTCTTATAATCAGTGCAAGATTGCAATCATCTATATAAATATAATTTAATTTAATTTGGTTTGGCTTGTGGTAGTGATCTTAGGGATACAACTTCATTGTATGAGCATAAACAGGGACTTGGGATTTGATGTGATATGGATAATGCCAACATAGTAAATTTTAAAAGACTAGGACAAGGTCAAAGCGATATATCATTCTCATACATGTTACCCCCACCCCCTTTTCCCCTCCTTTTCTTTTTCTTTGATTGAACTCTTACTGAGTTGACTTACCGGCACCAATGAGTTCCGGTCACCTCCAGTCAACTGTGACTGATAAACCGATTTTTCAGCAATTTTTAGTGCTTTTTTCTGACTTAATTTTTGCTTCTTTTTCGATTTTAACAGCTTCTAAACTTCAAATGAGACCTTTCAATCATGTTTTTATGGATCAAAACATGGTTAAATTCATTTAAATCCAATCAACACTTGTGACCCAGTTCGTGATTTCTGGCTGCTGTTCCTTCAATCTTAAGGTTTGTTATTCGTCTTGTTTCATTCCTAATGCTTCCTAACATCTTTTTAATATGTTTTTGAGGGATTAACATTTATCAAATCTCCCTAAGTTCCAAAGAAACCGCTTATCAAAAAAAATAAAATCCAAAGAAACCGCAGCTATTCTCTAACCTACAACTTGCTTTCTCTCTCATTTTTCCACCATTTCGCTTCCTTTTTCTTTTTTATTCGTTCCTTATTTCATGTTCTTTCTGCCCTGATATCAAACGAGACTAAAACTGAGGTTTCAAACATGACCCTTTGCATGCCTAGGTTCGGTCATGTGTGGTTTCCTTTGTTTGTTGAAGCTTTTCTTGAGCTATTTTCGATTAAAACTAGCTAATTTTTCATGCATGTGATGATTAGGATACTGAAAATGGAAAATAAGAGGAGGTTGTTACCTGTTACTCCTTCGCGAGGTGGAAGTCTCACTTTCTATCTCTTTGATACCCTCTTCCCTCTCCTCTTCTCATCTATTGTTCTTCCTTCTTCAGTTTCTAATCTGTTTCTAACAGCCCTAAGTTCCTCTCTCTATCTCTCTTCCCCCTCCCTCCCTCGTTCCTTCCTGAATATCGGTATGTGTGGGTTGTGTAGCATATGTAATAGCTAATAGCGAGATATGCAGATGGGTGTTGTGTTTTACACACCATGGACTCACACCCTCTTATATATATATATATATATATATATCTTGGCACCCATGAAATTTGACTTTCAGTCATTCATCATTTTTGTTTTCTTTTCTGCCAAGCTATTTAATTGTTATTTTTTTACTGGAAAATGTGGGATCTTACACGAAGAACTGCCCCTTTGTAGATTCAATGACAGGTTTTTGAAAATATTGTACTTTTGGGTAGTCAAGTTATACCCTGTGTATCTAGATATTTTGGGAGGTTTGCGTCTTTGATTTCTAGATTCAGCTCCTCTTTGTATATGGGTTTTCCCCTACTTAGGTGGCTGTTTAATATAAATACATCTACTTATCCCAAAAAAGGGATATATGTCTGCAGGCACTGCATATTGTAGGTGTGTGTGTGAGTTCCCGAAGTTTGGATGTATGCTTGTTGCTTGTACAATTTACGCAAATGTAGGGACTTGTCTGACTTTTCTTCAAAAAATTCTGTAGTACTTATAGCAACTTCTAATTAGTGTAAAGCACAAACTTTAGCTTCTATCTTAACGCGATGAATGTTAAATGATTTGTGCTAGGTTGCAGAACTTGTTCTGGGTGAGGAGTCTTTCCAGACAAATATTCGTGACTATTCCAAGCTCATTGATGCCCATGCTAAAGAGAACCGCTTAGAAGATGCTGAGAGGATTCTTAAGAAGATGAATGAAAATAATATTTTGCCAGATATTCTAACATCAACTGTATTGGTTCACATGTACAGCAAGGCAGGCAATCTTGACCGTGCAAAGCAGGAGTTTGAAAAGTTGAGGAGCCGAGGCTTCCAACCGGACATGAGAGTCTACAACTTGATGATCATGGCATATGTAAATGCTGGGCAACCCAAGTTGGGTGAGTCACTGATGAGAGAGATGGAGGCCAGGGACATTAAACCCACGAAGGAGATTTACATGGCATTGCTGCAGTCATTTGCGCAGCATGGTGATATCAATGGAGCCCAACGAATTGTTCAAACTATGCAATTTGCAGGGTTCCAGCTTGATATGGAGTCTTTTACATCGCTCGTCGAGGCATATGGGCAAGCTGGTGACCCAGATCAGGCCCGGAGCAATTTTGACTATATGATTCAAGATGGACACAGGCCGGATGATAGGTGCACTGCTAGCTTGATTGCAGCGTATGAGAAAAAGAACCTATTGGATAAGGCCTTGGATCTTCTATTGCAGCTAGAGAAGATGGGTTTGAGCCTGGGGTTATGACATACAGTGTTCTGGTAGATTGGTTGGGTAAGTTGCAACTGATTGATGAAGCTGAGCAAGTGTTCGGGTAAGATTGCTGAGCTGGGTGAGGCTCCTCCTCTTAAGGTTCATATAAGCCTTTGTGATATGTACTCAAGGGCTGGAGCCGAGAAGGGGGCTCTTCAATACCTAGGAGTTGTGGAGGCTAAGAAGGAGCAGTTGAGACCAGAGGAATTTGAGAGGGTTATAAGTGGGCTTATAGCTGGTGGGTTTGTGGAGGATGCTCGAAGGATACATGGGGTGATGGAGACTCAGGGGTTTGCGGCATCGGAGCCACTTAAGGTGTCCTTGATGGCATCTCAAGCGTTTGGCCGCAAGAAACCATTTAGATAGTTTTTTAATAATTTAGAAAGACTTCGACATACTGCGTGGCCCCCCTTTGGGTGAGTTGAGCTCTCAAGCACACCATCTGAACTTATCTATGTTAATGCATTTTGTGATGGTTCTAGTGCCAGTAACAATATACATCCTTCCCTTGTTGAGAACCACCATGCATGGTCCTGTCAATGAACCAAGAGTGTTAAATCATCTGCTTTGCAATAAAGTTGTGTTATTGCAGAAAGTTACTTTTGGCATTTATTCAAAATTTATTGACCATGATGGTGGGCATTCTTTTGTCTCTTCTATATCCTTTGGGTGTATATATATATATAGATATATATATATATAGAAGTTATTTTTGGCTGGGCATTCTTTTGTCTCTTCTATATCCTTTGGGTGTATATATATAGATATATATATATATATATAGAAGTTATTTTTGGCTGGGCTTTCTTTTGTCTCTTCTATATCCTTTGGGTATATATATATATATATATATATATCTTGATTGATCCTACATATTCAGATGCATTCATTATGATTCTATTTTTTTTTTTTTTTATAAGTAAGGAGTATATATTAAGAAACCAAGAAGGGCAAAGGGTAAAAACTCTAAAAAAATTTATATCAACTTTAAAGACCTCCGAAAGTCATCAAAAGAAAAAAAATATTTACAGGAAAAGTCTCTTTGGCCCAAAAAAATAAAAAATAATAAACGTAAAAAAACATCTTTAAGATAAGGAGTAAGAAACTCCTGATCTTTAAAGAGTCAATTGTTTCTTTCTTTCCAGAGGCACCACAAGAGGCAGATGGGGGGCTAGTATCTAAATTCTCTTAATTTCTTTAGGAAGGATGCACCTTTATCATGCTAACAAAAAGTCTTTGACGGAGCCTAACATGACCTAAAAGAATTCAAATGTGGCAAGAACTAGGTTCCAGCAACTCCAGGGGACATGACAGTGAATGAGGGCGTGATCCACACTTTCTTCGTTATTCTTACAAAGGTAGCATCTACTAGTCATTTGAAAACCTCTCTTCGTTATGATTCTATGAAGGCACGGTGACAACAATATTCCAAATTTTATTGGGAAGCATACATATTTTCTCAATGTGTATTACATGTTTCCTTTACAAAATAAATTGAGTTGAAAGGTTAATGTGAAAGAGATTGCAGAAACAGTATGTTGTAAAATAATCTATTAGATTTTAGTAATAATTTCCCTTGATGAACTCATTCAGTCGCTTCACTTCCCCACTTTGCTGCTCCACCACTGCCTGGACAACATCTTTAATAGAAATCATGCCTACAATCTTTCCATCTATGACTGGAACATGGCGTATATTATTTTCTGAGAACATAAAAAAATGCATGATTTTTCTTGCATGATTTTGCTCGCAAAAAAAAAAAAGGAATAAAATTTGACTTAATATTTTCATAATTTTTCTTTGCACATCATGAAACATCAGTATTTCAATTTACCTGTCATGAGCTCCATTGCATGAAGAATGTTTGTATCAGATGTCACTGTAATCAGCTTGTTCTGTTGATGTTTAAAAACACAAAGAATGGGTGAGACAAAGAAATAGCAGTCTGTTGTAACTCGTAAGAAGATAAAGTGTACAAAGGATATCAACAAATAACCTGATCAGTCATGATTTCTCCAACTCTAGTATACTTTGATGATCTATCCTGGGCAATTACCTTCCTTAAATAGTCTGCTTTGTCATCCATTCCGTCATCAACAGTTAGCATAACAGTTTCACCATGGTTTTGTGAAGTGCTTGACTTAAAAAAATCCTCATGATCATGGTAAACTTGCATCTGATTAGTTATTATGATCCATTTTTATAGTTTTGAGGACCTGTTAAGGTGTTTCGAACTTGTATCCAACGTAAGAGCTGGAAGTCTCCTGTTTGAGCCTTGCAAGCCCCTTGGGGGCCACCTCACCTGGGGAGAAACAAAAATCCTCGCGAAAGGGCTCGGTGGGGGATTCAAGTTTATGCCCGGCTACGCGACTAAGGTTATAATATATATACATATATATATATATATATATTGGTGCCCCATTAATGCACTTAAAGGTTGCGGGTTACAGAATTTTGAGGTTGTATAGTTTGCAAACAAGGCTGGTGATGAATATCTTGACGTGGATTATTATTATTTTTTTTTTGGACTTTCCTGCAGAAGAATTCAAAATAATTTTCTGGTAATTACCTCTTTCTGTGATGACTCCTGCAATCAGTTGTTGTTCTCCTGGTCTTAAAACCACCAAAGATCCAACATTATTTTGTGCCATCTGCAATTTTGTCATTGTGATTGTGGATGATACAGTTAAATTGAATTCAGTATGAAAGTTCTATCCTTCTATTTGTTTTCGAAGTGTTGTGGAAACATACATGCTTCACAGCATCATAGACAGTGTCATCAGTGCGACACCAGAGCCAAGTCCCAACTTTTTCTTCTCCCTTTGCCATTAGTACTTCTGCTACCGTTGTATTCTCCAATCCCTTCTGCTGCATAGTGGGAGAGGAGGTGACACATCCACAACGCGAGAATACTCTTTTCATCTCCGCATTGTCCCCCACAGGCGAGTTCTGCAGAATTGCAAGCTTAAGCGTTTCCTGGCAAGACCGTACTATGCGGGCAAGTCCTTGCATTTTGACCCTGCTGATTGGAATTAAAAAAGAATGCTTCTATTTCTCAACATCAATATGTTTTTTTTTTTGTTTAATTTAAATTATATAGATATCACTGCATAATTTAAGTTGATGGTAGAAGTAAACAAAAGTGGACAATGGCCATAAAGCACCCTGGAAAAGGTTTTGAGAGAAAGGGTTTAGCTTTCTAATGCTGTAGAACATGAGGCTTTGTTTGTTTCAATGGAAAAAAGAGGCCGCAATCCTATTGAACGAGGTATGTGTCGATGCATTTGTGAAATTAGTCATGTAATTAAAGTATTTGCATAGTATGACATGGATAATTATGCAATTAGTGGCCATGTTATTGAGTAAGATATGGATCACTGTCCTATTATAACATGCCATATTTGCAATTTTGCAAACAATTTATGAATTTTCTTGGACATCAAGACTTCTGTTGGAAGAATGCAGTCTATGCATGAACTTGTGATGGTCATGATAAAAGTAAAAACAACAAACGAGAAAGAAAAGAAATGGCTGACAGATTAACAACACGACATACCCTCTTAACCAGATTCGAGTGGTTGAGTTTGGAAGCTGTCCTGATGGTGAAGATATGGAGCTGCTGCCATCGGTGGCAATTCAAAGGAGGCAGAAGAATATCTTGCCTCCCATCTCTTACTTGTTAAACATCTTTTGTTGTGTTCTTTTCTTGAATAACCAGTTTAGCTTTTCTTGATACACTGGTAACCCAAGTGGGCATGATGTGGAAAGGTAAATATCCTTAATTTTGTACATGTTCACTATCGTCATCTCCAAGTATTGCGATGTGATATGGGCTACAAAGGCAGTCATACAGATCATTCCATATATCAGAATCTGGTATCTAAAATATGATTTGCCTATATTAGGAAAGAAAGACAAAATGAGAAGGATTAGCCCAACACTTATCACGTGGAAGTTGTGTGTAATTATGCAATATAGGGAAAGTATATATGCTTGGAATGCCTTCTGGGAGAAAAAGGAAACACGGTTGTTACTGTTGTAAGCAAGCCAATCCAATTGCCAAACATCTATACACAAGAATGGAAACCTTAAGGCAAGTGAAATGAGATGCTAGACCTGTTAGAGAAGGAAGATCTGTCTGGAGAATCCGACATATCTCAAACAAAAGTTTTGTCCCCAAGAGGCAAAGAAGTTACAAGTCAGAAAAACTTCCTGAGGTATTGAACAAAAACCTATTTATATGTCACCTCTTGTTGAATGTTTAAGCAAATCCAATCATCATCATCCACTCCTATAACCCGTTTTTTCTCTTTTTTCTTTCTATATCATCTATGGCAGAACGAAGGCAGACATTCCGCTTTCGGATGCCTTGGCAACCAGTAGCACAAGCTCCTCGCCCTACTGTTGAACAAACCCCTACCCAACCCACCGCAGCTCCTGCTCAGAGGCCACCATTTAGGCCTCCGGGTCTAGCCCCAGCACAGCCTACACCTCCACAAGTTCAAGCATCAACAAGAACCGAGTCTCGGACACCATCACCATCTCGTGCAAACACTCAAGTCCAAGTGACTTCTCAGCCACAATCGCCATCTGGTGCAACACAATCCCAAGTTGCCTCTCAACCAACACCACCTCCAGCAGCCCCTCAACCACAGACTGCCTCTCAGCCCTCATCCCTTTCTCTCACAGCTTCCCAGACGCAGCCAGTCCCTCAGCCTCAATCTCAAGCACAACAGACAGAAAGAGCAGTCAATCAGCCCCCATCGCCATCAGAAAAATTACAACCCACTACTCAAGAGAGCTCCCAGCTGCCTCCTAGTTCCACCGAGCCCCCACCATCTGTCTTTCAGCAAGAAACAAATCCAACAGAGTCTCAGCCAGTCTCTCAAGAGCAGCCAAAGACAGAAAATACATCTGACAATGTTCTGAACTCCCAGAATCAAACCTCAATTCAAACAAACTTTTCACCCAATGGGACTGCAACACAGCCTTCAGAAGTGTCAGGTCCTATAGCAGCAGCTGCCCCAACCCAAAAGGTAAATTCTTCTGTTGCCACTGCTGAACCTAATCCCCTTCCAGAATCAGATGACAATCCCGAGAAAACTGAAGAAGGAAAGGAAATAGTGCAAGATTTGAGAAAAGAAGGGAAGATAAATGGCATACCTTATGAGGAACCAAAGCAGAGGACAGTCAATGAGGTGTTCCCTGTGTCATCAGAATCAAAATCACCAGCCAAAGAACAGCCAAGTTTCACATTTCAAGCAAAACAAAAGCAGCAGGAAAAGCAAACCAAAACTGCGATTCCATTTCCACATCTGAAGGACAAAAACACTGTGAGAGAAGCTTCCTTTCACAAAGAGATAAGGGAAGATGTTTCTAAGCTTGTTCAAAAGATGGCTACTGGGAACCCAAAGCATCCCATCACCATGGATGAGAAACCGGTTAGCGTCATAACCCTAGCTGGTGAAAACAGAGGAGCATCCATGCAACAGGGTTCTGAGTCATCAAAAAGAGAAAGGACAGTCCCCATTCACAGGGGACTATAAAACCAACCCAGATGAGACCTCAGAAGCCACCACCGATGGAGAGGGAACCTCCAAGGAAAGAAAGTCCAAAAATCCAAACACCAGTGAAGATCAGGCAAGAAAAGCATATATAAACAGCAATATACAGTCTCTCAATAACTCAATTGTTTTCAACAGCCCTGTTACCGAAAGGAATCCTGGTGTCACTCTGGTTCTCTCTCGCAAACCGGCAGAACCAATGATCAAGTCAAATAATAGAACAGAGTCACGCAGGGCTGAATTCAACATTACCCCTTCCCAGAAGCTCACCTATGAACCCATTGTCAAAAGAAGATGCCTGAGAGGGCTTTTCATCGAATCAAGCGACTCTGACCCAGATAATCCTGAAAAGCCCCGGCGTCATGGTTGCCGCTATGACTGCGGGAACAAGAGTAAAGATACCCAGATAGATGTTCTCTAAGCAAGTAAATTTCAATAAATTCATAACATTTGCAATATTTCTGTAAATAAGAGATTGTTATATCATAAATAATATTTATTTGTGATTATGATTATTATATTTTTTTTAATTAATTTGTGAATCAAATTGTATACATATATTTGAAAAAAATAAATAATTTTTGAAGACTTTGAAAAAAATACTACATAACAAATAAAAAATAAAAAATAATTATATCTAAATTTTATATCTGATAAATATTTAAACATAGGATTAAATATTTAATTTTTTATTCAATCAATTTCAAATACTAGATTAAAATTTTATATTATATCCGATATAACTATTTCACATTCAATTTTACTTTTTTATCTAATTATTCAAACAAGATTTGAGTATAAGTTCAAATCCTCTCGTCATTATAAAATATATATTATCTTTTACCTTTTAAGTCTTAACCGTAATTAATTTTAAAATATCAATATTATACAAATGAGAAAAATCAAACTTACATTGAATATATAAAAATTAGGTACTTAAACTACCCAAATAAATCATCTTACAAACTCACCAACTATGCATTATCCCTTTTTTTTTTTACCCTCACTTGATAGATTTCTTTTGTTTTATATATACAATTATGAGAAAGGTGAAATTAAATTTATATTAATTATGCAAAGAGGATAATAATTTGTACCACTCAAATATGGCCGCGATCCACCTGATAAATTTCTAATGGTGAATGACAGAAGGGTGTTAGGTGGATGATGACCGAAAAGGACTTTGAGGCCTTGGGAATATCGTAATCTTCGGCAGAAGATTAATTGTTTAATGGAGCAGACAAACTAAGGTTACTTCATGAACCCCACCTTGGATCCAAACACCCTCATATTTACAATCAAACGCTCGTCCATGAGATCGGGGACCCACGTAAATCATAGCCGTTCAAATGAGATATCAAAGGAAGAGAAAATAACTTTTGACCGACATGTTCACAAGCCCAAGTGAGCTTGATCACATCTGATCACAAGTATTTGGGATTAGATTCGACGTGGACAAGACACCACTTGCACACCTAATAGATAGATACATCACCCATGTCTCATTTGGAAAATATTACTTTTTTTTGCTTTTGTTCTTGTCACCTTGCATATAAATCTGTGGGCTGCTAGAATATTAATGCGCAACAGTGAGGGGAACTTGCTCATATCATCATCAGCATACAATATCGAAACAGCCAGGTATCTAACTTGTCTTTGATCATATGCTAAGTCCAGACTCCAGAGTTATCATCTGTGACACAGTCTATATACCTATATATATATATACATATATGTTTGGGGATAAGATCAAAAACAGGTGAGGGCCCACCATCTTTAACTCTACAAAAGATCCCCCAATGATATCCTTGTACTAAAAGTCTAGTGAGTTTGGTTGAAGCACTTGAGAGGTTTTGTGTAAATGGGTTCTCTAATGGCAGGTTGGGACTCAAATGTCCCAGATCCTAAACTTGGTCAGTCTCTTCATGCTCCAATATTTCACATTGATATCAATCTTCTTAATTTCTTGCGTCTTTAAATGGTTTTCTAAGTGGTTTTTGGTTGTTTTCAATTTTCAGTGAAATTGCAGAGGAATCGGTCATCGACCAAGGAAGAGATTGAAACGTACTGGAGATCAAAGAAGAAAAAGGAAGAGGAACATCTCAAAGCTATTTCTGATTTAACACATCGCGGCCACGACCAGGTATATACTGTTTTAATCAAACTAGTTTCAATTCAGTTTCAGTATTATTAGAACAGAAAATTTTTACCGTATTTAGTAGCATAGAATCTGCACCTTTTCACTGAAATGAACAAAGTATAATAAGGTTTATCTTATGTATAAGATGCAGCAGTCTGCAAACGTATATGAGAGATCAAGCTCTCTCCCATCGGTCTCTATGAAAGAGTATTTCTTGGACAGGGAAACTGAAGAAAGCTTGGAGAAAAATGGCTGGTAAGTTTGCAATTGGACTTGGATGAACTGACCCTCTCTCTCTCTCTCTCTCTCTCTCTCTCTATATATATATATATATATATATATTCTTAAGTTCTCTCTCCTCCTGCATATATATATATATATACTAAAGTAGTGTTCCATAT
Organism: Nyssa sinensis; assembly: GCA_008638375.1. Lineage (NCBI taxonomy): Eukaryota > Viridiplantae > Streptophyta > Magnoliopsida > Cornales > Nyssaceae > Nyssa > Nyssa sinensis. The sequence goes on along the minus strand of CM018038.1, from coordinate 4,628,648 downwards.
ATGGATGGCCTGTTTCAGGTGGATAAGTAGCAAATGGGCATTTCTGAATGAACCTCCTGTAATTGAAGGGCCTACCAACAAGTATGCATCACAATTCCACATAGCCAACGTGGCCGCCTCCAAGTCTGATCATGCCCCTACTGGAATTAGCGCATCATAGATATCTTAATCTGAACTCTTACGTACGGCGTTTACTAATTTAGTGAAGAGGGTTTATTAAGCATGTCTTAATTATATATATGTATGTAGATATAAGAGTTGTGTTTTTCTGGCCTGTACTAAAATTTATTGTTTTGTTTAGATTTGGTTAAGCCTGGTGTGTGTATTTTCATGGAGTGTTGGATAACTGAGAACATCCAAGAGATGATGTACTATAACATATTGGATCTGTTGCTTGTTGTAATAAGAAATTATTGTTAGAGACAAGATGTTGATCACGCCGTCATGTAGTCGTATGGATCTATGACTAGGGATTGAGGCCATTTTTTTGTTAGAGTCGGTGTTCATTGATGTCGGTTGTAATCCAATAGGTTTAACACGTCAGCATCAACGAATGCTTGACATATTGGTGATTAGGAGTGTTAATTTTTAACAATACGAAGTTAATGAATTTGAGTTTAGCATAAATGAGTTTAGGTCATAAACGGATTGACACGTATAATACGATTAATAAACAGATTGGGTTTGGGTTTTATTAGTGTTAATTCGTTTAACACGATTTAACATGTTTAATTATAAAATATATTATGAGTTAAGGTAATTTATTTCACATCAAATATTTATTAAGGTTTTAAAAATTTTTATTTATAAAAAAGATTTTTATTTTGATTTGGTCATATTCAAAATTATTAAATTTGAAAATTATTTATACATAGGTAAATTTTTTTATTTAAAAAATAAAAAATTAAAATAAACAGATTAAGTGAGTCGGCACGTGTAACTTGTTTAATAAATAAGTTAGGTTTGAGTTTTGAAACTTGACACAATTAGTTAATAGTGTAGGTTAAAGTTTACACACATTTTTAAATATGTATGTCTTAACACAACTTGAACACGAATTGACACCTTAGTGGGGACCATTTTTCCATTGTAAGCCCAATCGTTAAAGAACATGCTATTCATTTCAGTCACACGCTATGGCCTGTTTGGTAATTCTAAAACTTGGGCTAGCCCAGTTTAGATCCAAATTCACATATATCAACTCCTGCAGTACTGCCTGGTGTTCTGGGCCATAACTTAGTACTCTCTAAATTGCACTTGTTTTTCTTGCCCTTTAGAATTTATAAGAGGAGGATTGTGGCTTTATTTGAGTGGTATAAATTTTTATTTTTTTTTATTTATTTAATATAATTAGTATTAGTTTGATAATATCAATATTTTATAAATTCATGAGAAAGTTTAGAATGCATAAAAAAATTATATGAAAAATTAAAAAGAAAAATACACTGATCTTTTATGAATTATTTGATAATTACAAAAATCTTTATTGATTTTTTATTTGTTATATTGGTAATATATAATACTTTTTTCTTTATACAAGACTCGTCATTAACAGTAATAAAGTTTAAATCAAATTTTTTATGATTAAAATATTTTTATATATTAATATGAAATATTTTTATAATTATTAAATATTGTCAGAGAAATTTGTGTAATATAATATCATATATATAATATATATTTTTAATTATGAAATATTAAAATGAAGTTTAGTTGAATCATTTGTTATCCATCTTTGATAAAAAAAAAAAAAATGGGGTAAATAATTTTAAGAAATCATACCAGTACAAGCAAAAAAAAAAATCTGAGTATTGGCATCAAGAGAAGAATGCATCCAAGCTTGAACTCCAAATCTGCCACTTTATATTGCAAAAAATGAAAAGAAAAAAAAAACGATAATTAGAATGAAATTCCTCCAACAGAAAATCATAACAACATATCTTTAAACAAAACCCCAAACATTTGAGGTGATGAATCTATCAACATCAAAATCTTCTTAGGGGAATATGAACCATTAAGGGGATGAAGATGATTAGAACGATGAAGACGATCAGTCATAGCGGTCTTTGAAGTGCAGTGATGATCGATGAAAACCTTGGTGACTGAAGACAAAAATAATCAGAATGATAAAAACGATTGAGAACGAGGACAATGATCCAGAAAGAGGACGACGATCGGAGACGAGGAAGATGTTAGAAGTATATTAGGGTTACTTATATATTATTGTGATATTAGAGTTAGGGTTAATCGTTACATATATATTATTGTGTAATGCTAGTAGGATTCTATAATTTGTTTTTATTATTTTTATTTTTCTTGATGACTCTCTTATATAAGGAGGTCATTAATATAATTTTTATCAATTTAATATAATATAATGTAGTTGTTTGAATTTTTTTTTTTTTAATTTTAATAGAAGACAGCCGGAGAATTAGTGCGTAGGACAGCCACAATCGCTGTTCATCTATGAACTAAGGTGTGGGAGAGAGTTCAGCTTCTCTCCAAATTGCTATTCTCCATACTTCTCCATACTCTCACACAAAAAGCTATGTTGTTTAAAAAATATTTTAAACCCTAATGGTAAGTGATATGTCATAATTAGAGATTGACTCAATATCATAACACGTGTCCAGAATGTTATGGAGTATAAAGATTGAATTTGTTTGGATACCTATGTTGTTTAAAAAATAATTTAAAACCTAAATAGCATGTGATATGCAATAATCAGACATTAACTCGATATCCTGACACATGTCCAGAATGTTCTGAAATATGAATATTGAACTTGTTTGAAGACCTACCGAACAACGGATTACAGAGTAAAGACAAAAGAGGGTTCTGAACAAGTGACTTTTCATGGACTACCAACCTCAGAGTAAGAAAACAAAGTTGAACGTAGTAACTTTTATTTATAGATACTTTCAAATCTCAACTTTTATAATTCATAATACTACTTAAATTTGGAAATCTATAGCCTATAAATAAGATTTTAAGGTATGCTTTCGATTCATATACAATTATTCTCTTCAATTTCCATTATTATTATTCTTTAACTTCATCATTTGAAAGACTATCATTGGAAGTCTTTCAGTAATCCTCTGACCTTGTATTCTTGATAAAGAATTAAGAAGAACTTAACTCCGATCAGAAACTGATAACATCGGCATGAAATGAAATTCATACAATTAAGTATTGTTATAAGGGGCATTTTAATAAATTGAATACATAAACGAGCGAAGCGGGATGACCCATGACAGATTATGGTATGTTTTTTCCCAAATTCACTCCATTCCCCATTTAAACTTTAACCCTCTCCAAATCCATAGCATTAGGCCCATGACCAGAGAAATTATTATTATTATTATTTTTTAAAAAAAATAATTTTATCAAGAATTCGTTTATATATATGCGTACGAGATTCTTATTTATTAAATTTTTTAAAAATTAAAATTTTATTTAATATAATTATTTTAATATCTTTATATATTTTAATTCTTATATAATTTAATAAATAAGAAACTTGTTTACACATGCAAACGTATTTTTAATAGTATAATGCTACCTAGAAGTTTAAACTACAACACTCGTAAATGTAAGAGCATAATAATGATTCCCTGTGCTCTAAGATGGACGAACATAATAATGATTTCTTGTGCTTTAAGATTGTGCCAAAATGTTGACAACTTGTCTTGGACAGTGGCAAATTCAACAGCATTCCATCAAGGCTGTATACGGGTCATCCTGGCCTAGGGAAGCGCGACATTCCACCTACTCTTTTCTATTCCTGTTATTATTAATGAATTATTCTTCTCTTCCCCCTCCCTCTCTCATAAATTGTGTTTGATTTTATTGTTTTGCCTTGAGTTATTGACCGTTCATTCTCTATTTTTTCTTTTGTCATAACAATTTTTCTAGAAAATTTTATAGGCTGTTTTTATAATTTTACTTATTTTTATTTGATTTCATTATATTTTAATAATCTTAATATTTTATAAAATTCATACGAGACTTATTATATTATTAAAATCAGAAAAATTATCATACACATGTAACGGTTTCACGTAATAACTTCTTTTATCACCTTATTTATAAAAAATTAAATAATATTGCTAAAATTACAAAGATCAGCATACGTATATAACGAATTCATATAATAACTCTTTTTATCACTTTATCTATTAAAAATTCAATTCAATTAACATATACAAAATATATTTCATAGACTAAATATAATGTATGCGTAATGTTTTTCTTTTGGAGTAAGTATAATATATATATATATATATATATATTTTTTTTTCTTTGTTGGTGAAGGTGTGGAAGGGAAGACCATTGAACACATCCATGGTTTTATCTACTTGGCTTTTATGACTTAGTCAAGTTTTGATTGGTCTTAATAAATAAAAGTCTTTCTTCTTTTTTTGGACATATATTAAAGAATATTCATAATTATATATTTATTTTATATTCTTTGAGCTTCTAGAATATTTTTAAATATATGGTAACAGTTAGACCATCACCATCACTGATAACAACAAAGGCCACAGTAATTCTATTATTTCATGTGAGTATAGTGATCACATGAAATCATTATCAATCCAAGGCTTTGCTAGAAAAATCGTAGCATGTGGGCCACTGAGGCCCACTAGCTTCACCCACCCGTTTACTTTGATTATTCACAAGCGCATGAACAAGATACCATATCACGGCTCCATACATTTGCATTTTGATTTTGCAAGCAACAATGATTTTTTTTTCTTTTCCCGAATTAACCTTCACCAACCCCATTATTAATTGCAATTAAGGACCTTTTTTTTTTCCTGACAAAGGACAGATCCTACTTGATTCCAAAGTAGGTTAAAATTATTATTTTTATTTTATTTATAAAAATATTATAACCTTATTCTGTTATATATATAATTAAATAAAATAAATTTATATTATATATATATATATATATGATAGATTGTGATTAAGATAATATTTTTTATATTTATATTTTAAATAATATATAATTGATGTGACATTATATTATTAGTAATATTTTTATAATAATGTCACACTATTGTAATATTATTTTATTATAATACACTAATTATTTGATTTAAAGTTTTTCTCATTATATAATACTATATTATTTTAAATACAAATTTGAAAAGTGTAATATTGCTTATACTTTAAATCAAGTAATTAATTTGATATAATAATATAATATCACGTTATTTTAAACATGTAATTTTATTCCAAAACAAATTTTCAATCATAGTAGTCATTCGTGAGATGATCACTCCATGTGATTATTTCTTACAAATCTTTTTATAATTTTTTGGAAAAAACAATGTTATTTATACTAAAAATTTATTCCAAAAATAGCTTACTAAATGAGATAGTGATGTGATATTGGATGCATATCACATAATGAAATAATGTATATTCAATCTCAGAATGTTATATTATTATTATCTTTTTGACTGATCGGTTAGGAGGTAAACTGAGTCAACTTACACGTATCATACTAAGCTCCTCTTTCCGTGATAATCAGGTTAATCCTTTAAGTTCTAACTGTTAATAATCGACACAAAAAAGACTCAAACTTGAGATGCTTGAGTTTTATTATCAACATATTTACTGTTCGGTCACATCTAAATAGTAGAATGTTACATTATTTGATAAACTAATTTTTTTAGCAAAAAGATTATAGTAATAAATTACCATTTTAGTAGAAAGATTTAAAAATTATAATTTTTTTTAATACAATAATAAGAAAAATTTTTTTATCTAAATATATACACGCATGTATTAAGTTTCAAAATTGTATCTGAAAAAAAATATATTATCATCTCAAATGAAACAAGGATTCTAAAATTATTATATTATTATTTTAGAAATCATTAAAAAAAAAAAAAAAATTCTATTGGAAACATTGGAAAAATGACAAACTTTGTAAGGGATGGGTCAAGGATAAACATATGACGTGGTGTAATCGTAATTTTCGGGTTGGTCGGATGTCTGATTTTTCGTGCGGATCCAACCGTCCACCGCCGAATCAGCATTTGTGATGACATTTTGACCTTCCAACTGAAATTTTCCAAGGTAATTTGGTCCGGCTAATAAGGTCATCTTCGTAATTTCAGGATTCCACTTCTTCGATAAATGTGCTCCCAGACCTCCAACAAAAACCTACCTGCTTCCTCTGCACCCACTTATTCCTCCCGGAAAACTTTCAAATGGCTCAGAAAAGCAAGATTCTGATCATCGGTGGAACTGGTTACATCGGGAAATTCATCCTAGAAGCGAGCGCAAAGTCCGGCCACCCCACCTATGCTTTGGTCAGAGAAAGCACAGTCTCTGACCCTGTTAAGGGAAAACTCATCGAGAGCTTTAAGAACTCCGGTGTTACTTTGCTCTATGTATGTATACATATATCTATATATTGTAATTTATTGAAATTCTGAAATTCACAGTCCATTGAATATGTTCGTCGTGTTCTGTTTGAAACAGGGAGATCTGTACGATCACGATAGCTTGGTGAAGGCGATCAAGAAGGTGGATGTGGTGATCTCAACGGTGGGCCACATGCAGTTAGCGGACCAGGTGAAGATCATCGCTGCCATCAAAGAAGCCGGAAACGTTAAGGTTTGTATCTTTTTCCCCCCCTTTTTTTTCTGTGTCATGTGAATTAAATCCAATTAACAAAATCAATAATTTTGTTTTGACTGATTCAGAGATTCTTTCCTTCGGAATTTGGAAACGATGTGGATCATGTTCATGCAGTTGAGCCCGCAAAATCTGCGTTTGAAACGAAGGCTCAAATCAGGCGAGCTGTTGAGGCTGCGGGAATTCCCTATACCTATGTGCCCGCTAACTGCTTCGCTGGTTATTTTCTCCCTACATTGATGCAGCCAGGAGCCACTGCTCCACCCAGGGAAAAAGTCATCATCTTAGGAGATGGAAACCCTAAAGGTATTCTACGATCCCTTTGAACACTTTTCTGTTTGAATGATGAACCTTTTCACACTAATCATCTCTGTTCAAGGAATTCAAACTCTGTGATTGAAATTTTTGGGTCAATAAGAATTTTTATTTTATTTTTTTATCTTTTGTTATATGAACTACCGAATAATTGTTGTGTGTAAAGTGATATATTTGCATCTGCTAATGCATTCAGATCATACAGAAAAATGCGTATTGCTTTTGCTTAGAATAAAAGCACACATTAAAGACATTACTGACCACTAAAATGTCTAGTGGGAAGGTTTCTCGCGTGATATCACGCTCAAATTTAGATTTAGTATTCTACTGGACTCACATGGATCCACAAGAATAGTCAAATCAAAAAGGCAGTACTATCATAAGTTCTTCACACAGAAGTTTTCCCATAAATTAGTAGGAAAAGTTAGGATATGCCCTCCATAAGTTATCCCTTTTTCGCATTTTTTTTTTGCCAGTATTAAAAGTGTAATAGTCAGGATCGAAGTCCCATCCAAGATGAAAAAATCTCTCTTTCTACCGACATGGCCCGAGTGAATAGTCGGGACCGAAGTTTTATCCGAGATGAGAAAGTATTATCTTTTTACCGTCCTAAATTCAAGATAAAGTCTTATCTTTTCACAAATACGGTCCAAATTCAAAGTGGAGCGCATGCGCGTACACAATTAAGTAAAATCTCCCCCCTCCCTTGTACTAGGAAAAAAGTGGATTAGTCTGCTTATTAATAGCAAGACTTTAACAGTATTTGTCTTCTTCTTGATATGGTGTATAACAATATTTCATAAGGAATATGGTACCTGAGTCTAATTATTATTATTTTTTCTTCCTTCTTGCTTTTGCACTATAGCAATATTTAACGAGGAACATGACATTGGCACCTACACTATCAAAGCTGTGGATGACCCAAGAACATTGAACAAGACTCTCTTTCTTAGGCCTCATAAAAATATTTACTCATTCAATGAGCTTGTTGCCCTATGGGAGAAGAAGATTGGCAAAACCCTCGAAAAAATTTATGTTCCAGAGGAGCAACTGTTGAAGGACATCCAAGGTTAGTAAGAATATCTGTGCTGAACTCTTTGAAGTTTTAGTAAAATCTCCTACTGATATCAGATTATTTATTCTTGAACTCTAAAGTGCATGCCATTAACTAGGACAATTTCCATAAACACATTCTGATTGACATTGGTTAAATCTTTTTTGGATCTTGGCCATTGTTGCAGCGGCTCCAATTCCTATCAATGTTGTATTAGCAATCAACCATTCAGTTTTTGTGAAGGGAGATCATACCAACTTTGAGATTCATCCATCATTCGGGGTGGAGGCGTCTGAGCTTTATCCGGAAGTGAAATACACCACTGTGGAGGAATACCTTGATCGTTTTGTTTGAGACATTCCAACTTTTGATCTTGTTCTTGTTACTAGAATAAAAATTGAGTGGTTGTTGTTGTGGTGAGGTTTCGTATGGAGTGTTTGGGTTCACTGACTTCTTGTGAGAAACTTTGTATTAAGATAAATTAATGGTATTTCTTCGTTCTGCTTTTGATTTCAATGAAGCTTGCAAGAAAGTATGCAGCACATCTATTATTTCTTTTTCCCTGGAAAAGTGCCATTTGAGGTGCAGGTTAAGCTCTTGAGTGTGGAAGGTAGTGTTTGGAATGTCACAAATGAAATGGGTTTGTTGCTTTGATAATTTTTCATGCATTATGCCATATGAGGTGCAAGCTAAGCTCTTTATGCATTAGAGTATCTCCATTAAGGGGAGGCATTTTTTGCCCTAAGAAACTCATTTGCCTCCTACCATTGTGTTTATACTTATAACTTTTAACTGTATACATGCATTCCAACAATAGAAACCAAAATGAGTATTTATTTTATATTTTAATATATTTTTGTTCTCCTCTCTTTCTTCACCACTCTTTTTTTTTTTGAGTTAATTTTGCTTCCCTTCTCTCACACTTTTCACTAGATGTATATATATGCCTCTCATCTGACACTATTCATCAGTCACTGGATATATATATATGCTTCACATCTGATACTATTCATCAACTGAAGTCATGGCTCTCTAGTTTGAAGTGCAGAAAATGGATGAATAGGAGGCAAATTAGTAGTTATAGCATATGCGTCCCCTTTTGTATCCTCTCTTGGAGATGCTCATGCCTTGTTATTTTATGCTTATCCTTTATATCAGTACCACATTTGAAATTATGGCTATGATTGGTTCCACTTATAGAGCGTAGTTCTTTCATGTTTAAAATAAATTTTTTTAATTTGTTAAGTGTTTATTTCAACTTATTAATCACATTTAATGGATATACATTTAATCCAAAATAAACTTTTTCAAAAAATAATTTTAGTGAAACTTTTTCAAAAAGTAACTTACTTGTACTTATTAATAGCTTAAATACTTATTAAATACATTCATCTAAATATTAAATAATTTAACTCAAATAACATATTTTCACAATTACTTATTTAAACTGCAAATTAATTCAAATATATTTTTTCTTAACTCATTCAAACGATTCTATTGTGTGACTCGTTATGGTTGTTAAAGAACTTAATTCTCTGGTAAGTTGGTGACTGTTTCCACAATGGATTCAAACACTTGCCCGGATCGACTTTCAGATCATAATTGCTCTAATGAATAACTAAAGAAAGTAGATGGGAGATGGAGATAGAAATAGACAAAAAAAAAAAAAAAACTAATTAAATAAATATCTCTTTATGTGATGGTTGGCGATAAGAAATAGAAAAGAAAGACGGTTGGTGTTTCCACTCTCTTATGATTCCACAACAGCTTCATCTTCATTTTTTCTTCCTTTTCTTTGCTATCTCTTCCACACCAAATGAATTTTGAATCATATCAGTCATCAACCACACTCATGCTTGTTTGAATAAGTTGGAATGCCATTCACGTCAAGTAATTTTTAGATGAACAAAAGTAATTATAATTTGTCAATTAGACAGATTTTTTCTTGTGTTTCCTTAATGTCAAACAATTCATTCATATAATCCTATGATTTTTTTTTCTTTTTTGTGTGATTGATTTGCATAAAAATTTTCTCCAAATATGTCAATATTGTAAACTCTTTCCTTGTGCGAGTGAGCATCGTTGGGGGTAGGAAGCTGATGTGCCAACATAACCCTCATAATGATGATAGTTTTAAGTTATAAGAAAATGTTGATATCCCTCTTTTATGGCTAATAAATAAAATAATGAATGTTAGTGTCATTCATGAGTGTTCACACTCGTGATTTGATCGACGTGTGCATTTTATGTGTTTATCTCACATACTAATCAAATCGTAAGTGTTGGACACTCGCGACTAACGCTAGCATTTTTTATGAATAAAATATTGATATATCTATCATATCATACCTCCACACATCTTACAAAAAAACAACAATAATTTTTTTTCTTTTTAGGATAAAACTAACCCTTACCTAACCACAACTTGAACAGAAACAATTTTATTTTTTCTCTTTTTTGTACATTTTTCACAACTTGTATTGAAAGCAGGTAGCTCTTGTTAGGATTTGGTTTGACAATGTAGCTTGGGAAGCTCCCAAACTTGCCCATTTTTCCAGGTTGAGTAACTTGAGCTTAATTTGAAGCTAAGTTATCTATCACATATAGTAATAAGATTTTTTCTTTCCTGACTCTTGTGAAAATATAATAAATAAATTAATAAAAACTTGAGCTTAATTTGAGTTTGGACTACCCTAAACTTAGTGAAAATTTAGGGCTTGCTTTTCTTTCGGGTTAAGCTTAGATATGCCTAACTAAAGCATTAGAATTTTCAGAAAGCAGAAATTTAATCCTTATGGTATCGTAGAAAAAGCAACTACAACGTTCGAGGACTACAAAAATTTGAAAAATTGGACGAATAAAAATAAAATAAAAGGGGTTAATATTAAAAGGACAAGATTTATTAGGTGGATACCTCCTATTGAAAATAAGAAGATTAATTTTGATGGCTCTAAGATTAATAATAGTAGGTCTCGTGGAGTGGGAGTTATAGTAAAAAATGAGGCCGGATGTATTTGTTGGCATTGTCAAATTGGTATTGGGGTAAATTAATTGTTCCTCGATTAGAAGCTTTGGCCCTTCGAAAAGTTTGTTTTGACTTGATAATCAAGATGGGAAAAGATTTGATACTGAAGGTGATTCTAAGTTGATTATTAACATTATGTTGGGAAAACAGAAGTGTTCATAGAAGATTTATAATATTATTAGAAATTGTCTTAATATTATAAAGGAAAAAAGATTAGAGATTAGGTTTACTTACATTCATAGAGAGACTAATTTAGTAACGAATTGGTTAGCGAAAAATGCTCATCATTGAAAAAGTAAAATTATTTGGTTAAATAAGTTTCTTAAGAAATTAAGTATTATTACAATTGATGATATTAGAGGTAAAGCACTTGAGAGATTAGTTTAATACTCACAAAAAAAAAAAAACTAAGGTGGTAGCTTGGCAAGACCCACATGAAGATTAGGTTGTGTTTGGTTATAAATTCAAAAGCAGATTTTTTTCATTTCATATTTTAAAAAATTGTTTGTTTAGTCAACAAAAAATAAAATCCTAAACTAAATTTTAAATCCATTCTTAAAACTCAGGATCTCATTTTTCTTTTTTGAGCATATCTATTCATATCTTACACACATTCCAATACTCCTTCAATCACCACCCGTATCCAGCTCATCCACATGCAACTAGATTTCCACTGATTTTGCTAGGGTTTCACTCTCTCTTCCCTCTCTCTAAACCCAACGCTGCAAATATTATATTATAATATATATTATAGATATAAAATATTATTTTGTAATATGCCAAACTTATGATATATAAATTTTATTTTAAAAAATATTATATAATTTAATAATTAATATATGTTATATTAATAAATCAAATTTGTTAAATCTTTTTATTTTTATTAAATTAATTATTAAATTTGAATAAAATTATTTTTTTATATCATATTTAAATAAATATATTAAATTCCGTTCACAGTGGCTATTATTAAAAAAAATCACATAGGTGTGTGTTTTCACCTAGAAGTATACACCGAAGCACGTTTTGACACTTTGACTTGACACATGCACACATGGTGAACGTGTACTGAATGATACATTATTATTTCATCGAGGGGATTAACGGTCTAGATATCAGGGGTGATGATCGGTGCAATTATAGCCGTTAAATCACATGTAGGATTTCGTGCCAACATTTTTTCTATATCACTATCTAATCAGACAGAATCAATTAATTGGGTTCACTTGTTGACTAAAGAGAGACAAATTACTTTTTCTATCTTTTTTTTCTAAGTTAATCTTAACAATGGTTCGAATTTTAAAAAAGTAATTAAAATCACATTTTAAAAAATTTCTTAAAATTCTCAACTCTCTTTTTCATCTCTTTTTTTTTTTTTTTTTAAGTTACTCAATCCAAACAATGGTTCAAATTTTAAAAAATTAATTAAAATCATATCTCAAAAAATTTCTTAAAATTCTCAACTCTCTTTTTCATTTTTTTTTAAGTTACTCAATTCAAACAATGGTTCGAATTCTAAAAAATTTAATTAAGTTACTCAATCCAAACAATGGTTCAAATTTTAAAAAATTAATTAAAATCACATCTCAAAAAATTTCTTAAAATTCTCAACTCTCTTTTTCTTTTCTTTTTTTTAAGTTACTCAATTCAAACAATGGTTCAAATTTCAAAAAATTTAATTAAGTTACTCAATTCAAACAATGGTTCAAATTTCAAAAAATTAATTAAAATCACATCTCAAAAAAATTCTTAAAATTCTCAATTCTCTTTTTCATCTTTTTTTTTTTTAAGTTACTCAATCCAAACAATGGTTCAGATTTCAAAAAATTATTTAAAAGAGTAATGTTATACTTACACAATAATTCAATGTGAAGTAAAACTAATACAATACTACCACATCAATTATGTAAAGACTTTTGGTAAAAGTTTTAAGTATAACATTACTCTAATTAAAATCACAACTCAAAAAATTTTTAAAAATTTTTAACTCTCAAATACTATTCAAACGGGACCATATATATTTCATATACATAGGTAAATTTATATAATTCAAATAATATAAACCAAGAAATTATTGTGACAACATCAAATATTTTAAATAATTCTAAAATTTGTAAGAAACAATCACACCAATAAAGACATACAGTAGTCGTCTCATTAAATAATTTTTGCTAGATCGTAACATAAGTATGTAGGAGAAGGATACGAAACAATGAAACTAGGGTGAGTTTGATTTGACACCTGACAATGGGCATCCCCATCCCCTTATCCTTGTACGCAAAATCATTGTTCCAATAATGAATTACAGGGGCATGTTGAACTATCACAATATCATTACTATTCTTGGTATATTTTTTCGCAGATTAGCCATATTTGATAGTGGCGTGGCTATCGGACTAAGAACATGTTTAGCATCGCGTGTGGGGTGCAAAATTATGGGACTAGCCCCACTATTCTTCCATCGGAACTCTCAGGATTGTCCTCAAAATTGTGGGACCAGCCCACTTTTTTAAGCCATGGCTGTGGACGCCCCCACCAAACTACCCCTAACAATGTTAGAATGATAGCCTTCAGTGTTGTCTTGCTGCAATATGAATGGGGAGAGTCAACAAGGGCTTGTTGGACTATTGTTAACAATATGTGCTGTCCATTCATATTACAGTTTCAACTCTTTCGCAGTTCTATATACACAGAATTCAGATCATGACAACATCTGAATTATCCAAGCAATAAAGCACCCATTACATACATACATATATATATATATAGAGAGAGAGAGAGTGGACACGACAGCTGCACAAACATTTGTAACAACAAAAGCTTCCTTTAACTGGGAAGTTATTCCTTTTCTTTGCCGACTGACTCTACCCCAACCCGGATTCTTCCAACAATTATCCCTCTTCCTTCTTCATTCCTTCTGATAGGAAAATAAAAAATAAAAAAATCATCCTTGCACTGTTACAGTAAATCACGACCATGGCTGACCGAAACCCAATGAACTTGAGAATATGTCAACATGATGGGCTGGCTAGATAAATTTGGAATGATATTGAACTTGAACCATTACAGTCTCCACTTCTGACAGTCTCATGCACACATAATGAGCTTGAGCTCAGTTCGGTCCACAGTGTCATCCTTTCTAAAGCTTTTTAATCCCAAATGCCGGTCCCGGAGCTGGTGCTGGTGCAGGAGCTGGTGCCTTTCGCAGCGTTGTGGCTACAAGTGCTTTTCTGGACAACAATCCCATCATTATCGTAGACTTCATTCCTTCACTTTTCTTGGCTGCAAAACATAGAATTTCCAAGTTTCCATGAGAATTACACAAGGGAAAAGCCTTTGAATTTAACCAACCTGCTATATGAATATCCAACTATAAAAAGAGAAAACATTTGCAGAAGAATGAATATCCATCAATTTTTGTATCATACCATTTAAATCCAAGTTAGGGTTTTGCAGAGGTGGACAATTGAACAAGTGTAGGGGTGATAATTGTGAGAACAGCCCAGAAGAATAATATCAAAACCAAGGCTCTCCCGTTCATTTGTTGGACAATGCTGTACAGACTTTTTTGAGTGCTTGCCAGAGGGTTTTTATGTGACAATTTGGAAGGTTGGAGAACACGACCTTTACAACTTAGTTGGCCACGTTTTAGAATCCATTCGCCTGATGCTGTTATAAAACTCCAAACCACTAATATCTGAATATATATATATATATATATATATATATTGATTGTATTAACAAAGACAGGTATTTGAAAATGACATTGTGATTTTTGCTGTTCAGTAGTTGAGAGTTGTTCTACCCGTTGGGCATGTGATTAAAGATTCCACCCGATCACATCCTTCTGAAAACATCTTACATCCAACAAAAGATGAACAGTTGGCATTTGAAATTTTTTCATTTGAGTGAATAATCTCTCTCCGTGTACTAATCTCTATTAGGCCAAATGAAACTTCTGATTCACCATACCCACTTGGGGTGCTACTACAACAAAATGGCGTAATAAAAGATAAAAAAATTCAGCACGTCAGCTCATGGCCTGGCAGAAAACAACAAAGTGGGAATGCAGGTTGGTTACAGGCCAACAGACAGCTGCAAGAAAACCATTTTATATTTTTTAAAAAACAAAAGGTTAAAAACAAAATATTGCAAGTGGTGGCTATCACCCACCGGATATATTTCGATAAAGAAAACAATATATTAATCCATTCCAAGAGATGTCAGAATCCCATAGCATGCAAATTACATTTGCTTGTTACTTCAAACAGAAATCTGCATTATACAAGTGAACTTCGGATAAAAGTTTTACATGAAACATATGGTCCGTGTTGAAAATCTTAAAAGCACGAAATTGTAAGGCCTAACCCCTAATATAAGTTTTACATGAAACATATGGTCCGTGTTGAAAATCTTAAAGCATGAAATTGTAAGGCCTATCTCCTATTCTGTTCTTCCTAAAAGGTATGTTGCCAACTTCAGTCCCTTGACAAGCCACTGCTACTTGCAGTGGACTTCTTCCCAGTATACCTCTGTCAAAATCAAGGAAAGATCAGGTTACTATTTAATTCACTCATAAAATATAAGTAAAAAGTAGCCAACAACTCCCACCAGAACCACCATAGATCTGATTTAGAACAAACAACCAACGAGGGAAAACAAATAAAGGTGAAGAAAACTGTTTCTTGGAAAGGAAGCTCTCACCTGCTTTCCGATGTTGAATGGGACATATTTGTATTTGATCATGTGCACAATTTGACGCTTCATCGTGAGGGCAAATAAAACGATCCAATAGCATAGTAGTATGGGCCAAAAGACTGGGACGTCAAATAGAGAAAAGAACGTCATTACAAAAGCCACGCAGAAATGCCTTTGTGATGGCATACCTGAAATCATAAAACAAAAGGCTTATTTTCAAGCAAAATAAAAAATCGTGATGATTTAAGAGATTAAAGTGATAGAGAACACATGCTGATAAATTCTCCAGTTAATTCTTTGGACCCGATGACAGAATCAGTTATATGAATCTTTATCCAGTATTCTGCTCTATCTACGCAACATCCCTACTTACTGTGTCCAAATGTCACCTTTTAAAATTGTAATGCATGCATATATTATATAGACACTCAAACACTTATCAATATATATATATAGACACCCCACAACTAAGAAAAAAGTAAAACAATTTATGAAACCAGAAATTGCTAACAACAGTAAATTAACTAACAGAACCCGTACCACTAAATGAAAACAATTAGAAGATTATGTGGAGAACTACAATCTAAAAATGCGTTACTATTTACTCCTAAACCAAATCAGTTGCTAAAAATAGAATAACTAATTAAAAAACGCAGCTTTAGTCTTGAACCAGTGTATTCTCATTCTAATAAATTGGATAATACCTGCATTCATGTTAGAAACTCAATATGTATCTCAACAGAAGGGAACAAGATGAAAAAGTAATTATAGTGTTCAGAAAATCAATGCAAAATGGGTGACAAAACAGATCTAATATATTGAGAAAAGCCACCATGAATGCCCATGAATTTCCCAATTATCTGACAAAATATGTTGTACTATACGTAAAGCCTGATCCTCTATCCGATGCTTCAAATTTTCTCCATCACTCCATTCAAAAAATTTGATGTGATCAAGATCAATAAATTTAATTTGGTGTAAAGGATGCTTCTTAGGGTTTCAAAGAAATGAAGATTTAACAAATCAACATATTTAAATTTTTGTTTAGGAAGTGCCTTGTAAATTTTGTTAAGTTTTAGTAGTCAATTAATTTCTTGTTTAATTTGGATTTAGGTTGGAATATATTTTATGAATTTTTGTAACCTTGTCATTGAAACAACTGTTGGTAGGCTACTTGCACCTACTCTACTTGTAAGCTATTTGGTCGTGTATTAGTAGCTTATCTTATTAGGAACATCACTATGAAGTAACCTCCTTGACTATCCTATATGTGATGGCTGTAATGTCTCATTTAAAGGGAGGTTTTCTTGGAATAGAAAATTCAAAATTTGGATAGTTTATTTGCTTCCTTTCCTTTTCTTTTCAAGGCTTGGTCTTGAGCACTAACTCATGGTATTCGAGGCTTAATCACTAGAAATTGCAGAAATTTAACTTTATAACTAGAAATTGCAGAAATTTACTCTAAATCAGATTTTTCAGGTTTTCAGCCTGGTTCCATGTGTTGTTCGGGTCCAACAATTCTTCTAACTATTGGATTCTCAACCCAAGCTACGTCAATTCTCTTAGTTTTTTCACATATTTTTTCTTCCTCATCATGCCACGTATTGATCTTAACATCATTATCTCATTCTTCTGGTTTGCATGTTGAAGAATTTTACACATCTCTTTCCAAGTCAGTCGATAGGGAGGTTTCCTAATACTCTATACTTTTGTTGATTTAACAGGAGATTTGAGTTCTTTTACGATAGCTTTATTTCGATTGCTCCTACATATTTCATGTGTACATGAGTTTCACCGCATATAGTTTTTTTACATGCAAATTTATTTAGTTTATCAACAATATTCAGGATTAGACTTCAAAAAAAAAAAAATGTTCAAAAGCATAAAGCAACTTTTATAAAACACCTCAGGAACGGATGTCAAAATCATTGTGTTTCATTGTAACACAATGGTAAGACAAAAGCAAAAGTGTTGGCGTAAGATCTTAGCCTCTTAGGGAAGGATGGAGGGTGTGGTTAGCATTTGATTCCTATCTCCTATCCAGCCAAAAAAAAATGATATCCAATCAACTAGTTTGCTTGCATCAGCATATAGCTATAGAGGTTTCAAACACACCAAAACTAGACCATGTGGAAACACTAGCATGCTTTTAACCAATCAAAAATTTGGCATTTGATCAAAATACAGCTCTAAATCTCTACCACATCATATATAGGCCATACAGAAATCATAAACAATAAAGTGGTTGTAAAAACAATAAACTTAAGTAGCACAATGAAACAAATATAGACCTTAAATAAATATAAATTAGTCAAAAGAGTAAAAGAGATTAAGTTTCCAGCCAAGCAAGACAAGAACATGTCCATCTAGACTTCTCATACTTAATAATCAAGTGAAGAGGTAACCTCAATAGCTGATAAAAAGTATCCACGACAGGAAATCAGTTTAACAAAATGAAACCAACACAA
This sequence comes from Nyssa sinensis, assembly GCA_008638375.1. NCBI lineage: Eukaryota > Viridiplantae > Streptophyta > Magnoliopsida > Cornales > Nyssaceae > Nyssa > Nyssa sinensis. Next base: position 4,610,431 of record CM018038.1, on the reverse strand, counting down.
TATACGATACACAACCAAAACATAGTAATTCACCCCCTACTGACCCTTGATCAGTACTATATCAGCTTGCCGGACTGGTAACATTTTCTCCACTAATTCAATTTTGTAATATAAGTGAACTCATATGATGGTAAGCCTGGAAAAAAAAATTGTTAGATAAATAAGAAGGGTTTACAAGTTTAATGGCAACAGACATAGAGACTTTTATGACATGAGTAAAGAAACTAATGGCATGCGGATTTAGACAAGATCAATTAGTCACAACTAGGCCTGGCAAAATGGGCGGGTTGTAAATGTGTTGGGTCAAAATGGGTTAAACCCAAATTCAACCCTTATTTAAATGAGTCAACTATGGGTGGGGTCAAACAGCTGACCTAAATTTGACCGCTGGTTTTCCTACCACATCTTTTAGATCAACTGTAAGAGAATATAAAAAAAAAAAAGGGAAATATATATAAAAAGAAAAAGAAAGGAAAACATAAAAAGAAAAAATATAAGAGAAACAAATTATTTTAGTTCAAAAGCATTTGCAGCTTTCTTGTTTGCATCAATCCTCTAATCTTTGCTTCATTTAATAAAATAAGAAATAATCAATATATAGCTTTCTGATTCCATCATTCCAACGAGATTACAGAGAACAATGCTTCACCTCCCCCTTCCTCTAGTTCCCCTCTTCTTTCGTCAATTCAGACTAAACTATAACCCGTAGTCAGCCCAATACCCCCAATCCTCAAACCCCTGCCCCTCTCTCTATCAACATGAGATCCAAAACCCAAAATTCCATCAACCTTAAGCCCCCCTATATTGCTTTTCTTTCTTTTCCAACTCTCCTTGATACTTAGATCAAGTTTATCATCTTCTTAGTTCTCCCCAAATTCCATTCCTCATCTCAGCAAAATTTGTCCGTGACTCAGTGTAGCTTCAGATCTACCCCAATTGACTTCAGTGTCTCCGCAGGCGGCGGCCTGCTGTAATCAATGTTAGAAAATTTGATCAGTTCAACAGGTCTTTTTTAGCTTATATATATATATACACACACACAAATATCCTTTGCATACATTGCGATGTTTTTTATTATATATAGATGATATCTGTCCTCCAACTCTGGCAGTGTTTCCCTCCTTAATTTCCTTACGTTGATCTTGGCAGCAACAGAGGGCTGGCAACCGTGAAAGACATAGAGAAAGGGAGAGGGTGGGTGGGTGAGAGGCAGCCATCTGAGAGGGAGAGGGTCAGAGCGCGGGTGAGGCAGCAGGTAAACATGTTAGGCTAACTTAAATGTCAACCAGCATAAACCCATTTTTAACTCACTTAAATGATGATTTATCTCAACCCAACCCATTTTCAGCCCATATTTTAAATGAGTCACCCAAACCTATTAATTTCTGGGTGGGTTCATGGGTTTGGGTACAATTTGTCACCCCTAATCATAACAAAAAGAAGGAGAAATGTCTATGTATAATGATTTCAACAACAACCAGGGTAGCCAGATCATACAATATATCACCCAAGAAAAGGGAGAGATGGAGGTAGCCAGATCATACAAGTGTGACAAATTAGCACTTTCTATTTCGCAAAGAGACTATTCCATCCGGGTAATTTTTTATCAATAAGCGGTAATTTATTGTAATATAGTTAGTTACCATGAATCCACGGTAATTCATTCTATTCAACAAGCTGGACCTCTTAGAATTACTTATGGAATACACTGATAATATGTCCTTGACTAACCAAATATAGCAACATCCTCTGCATGCCACAATATAGAGGAAGCTCAAATATACTTCAAAACGGATGTGTGAGGAAGATACTCAACACACAGGCCCTGCCGGGAACCCATTGTGCGTGCTGAGAGGAGGAGGAAAGATATAGACGAACTGAAATGAAAGAACATCTTGAGCTAAAAGATTTAAGTACAGGAAAGCACCAACAGCTAAAACTGTGATAAGAACTACATGTCTTCAGTGTCAAATGGCACTAAAATCCATGATTACCTACAATGGTTTTTTTTCTTTTTTTGGAAAAAGGGAAATACTAGGTAGATATTCAAGTGGCATGGAATCCAAATCCCAAACCGCCGGTTTCCTAATTGAACTTATCTGCAATCTATAAGGCAGCTTGGAAACCACCTCCTTTGCACAGTTTGGGCATAAGTTCAACCTAAAATGCAAAATAGGAAATCAATATGTGGACGAAGTCACCCTATCTAAGAAGACAACGAGTGTCCAGCTTATCAATTTTGATGTGTTCAGTGTCATGAGCATCATCAAATACTATAGGCTATTCAAGCATTTAAGACATGCTCTGGGTCTCGAGTCAATTGAGCCGCTGATCTCCTTAATCACCTCGAGAGGTGGGATAAATGAAAATCTTCCTCCTATTCAAGTATAAAAAATGCCAACAAGATTACTCATGTGATAACCCTATGCCGAAGCACTATATAGACCACATATAATCACACAAGCCCATAACTTGATGTAGCCTATAATTGGGCATATGATGTTGTTGGGTAGTGTGTATCCTGATAAGTACTGAACACTAGCTCCTCGACTGCGGTTCTAACTTCGCAGTAAGTTGGCCGGGGGGGTGGGAGCCCCCTTACCCGAAGAAGGGGGTTTGGGAGGCAGGCCCCCCGAGGCGAATTTTTTTAAGGGTATTTTTGGTATTTCATATTATTTCTCTATTGTCATAATACTATGTATTTATAATTGAGGAGTCGCATCTCTCTGTACTAAAATTTGTAACTCTTTCAGATCATAGTGAAATCGTAGCAACCGTGGACGTAACCCTATTCTGGGGTGAACCACGTAAATCTTTGTGTTCTGATGTGTGTACGTGTAATTTTAGAATTATTTTCTTGTTTGCTTTAGTGTCTCACCAATTCTGGTTAGGCAGTTATATTCCTAACAGATGCTACAAGTATTGGTGGATCCTAATATCACTTGTAACAAGGTTGAAAAATTTGCAAAACTGGTAGCAAAATAGATTTTTACAATGAAGACTCGATTTCCACAACCAATGGGGCTCCATATTAAGGGCCCCCCCCCCCCAAAAAAAAAAAAAAAAGAATTAAATGTAAATATTCAAAATTCAAATCTAAATTTCTAAAGAGAAACAAATATTCAGAGCTAAATTTCAATTCTCCAGCCCAAAAACCCTCCTCTGCACACACATGTGAAGCTCTTAAGCTTACTTGACCCCTAAGGAACCCTAATTAAGTCGTAAATATGACCCATGAAAAACCCAGTATGAGACAGAATCACACCCACAACATAATAAAAATAAAATAAAATTCAAAACTAATAAAAGAAGAAAATGATAACCCTTTATTATTGTCAACAACTTTTTAAACTTAAAAGTAAAATATATCTGGCCATTTCTAAGCTGAAAAATTAATAAAATCAGCCCTCTAAATCTGCTTTTTACAAAAACTTGACTAATTAAGTTCTAGGACTTGCTAGTTCTCCAAGCCCCAAGCAATGAACAAAAAACTACAAACGAAATATCTAGAGCTTCCACCACTGATAATCAATGAAGAAATGCCACTACTCAGTCTAATATGAAGTTTAGAATCAAATTGCCAATAAAGATTTAGTACTAAAAGATGTGCTCTAGTCTAACAGTAGTAATTCTGCATTTGTATAGCCATTAATCTTGACATGAGAGACATCATTCTTTTCCTCAACAACACTCTCCTCCTCCACATCATCCTGCACCACCAAAAAGTCACACAATAGGTAAGGCGCGTGCTAGCTTTATAACCCTTTTTCACCACACATGAAACAAACTAACTTTGTTAATTGAAATTCATCTTCTAAATGTCTAAAATGTAGTAACACTGATTTTGGAGCCAAAATTAAAAGGCCTTATGTGTGGTTGTGTATAATGGAAAACTAAAGCAACCTGATATGTCTCCTCCACCATCCATAGTCTAATGCCTACCATAGTTTCTTGGATGGCAATTCTTAAGCTACACCTATTTTTTGCTGCAAGAACCTCCTCTCATAATATACACCCACTCTTACTGATAGCTCATAATTTTTTCCCTACATCATTTCCCTGCCCAAAGCAAAAAAAATTCACAAGAAGACTATTGGGCATCCATGGAAGGAATATATAAAGGTTCTCATTTCATCTTGCATAATCACTTCAACTCAGCCATAATTTGTTAACCTCTTAAGTTCCCACCCAATCCATCTGCTGCATCTTTATTTTAGGGGTAGGAAATTGCACTTTCCTCCAGTATATTTGTTGATGCTAAGTAACAAATGATCAATTCTACTCAACAATGAAGAAAATTATCAGCATTCATATTCCCAATAAAATCAGTCACTTATAATTTAACACATTTCTCTTGCATTAAGTAACTTTCATTCATATTTCTAAGGCCGAGGTACCCCATACATTGGTCTTTTGGATCATAAGAATGACTCACACTGGGAGGATGTTTTTTTTTAAAAAAAACCTCTTCTTGTCTGTTAGGACCCATATTCATGACTTGCTACCTATAAAAACCGAACATAACATCCAATCATCCTCCATGCAAGAAATCATCCAATTGTTGTCTAGCTTTTTCCAAAATTATATTATACTATTGCCAACCTCCAAAACATACGTTATTCCATAATTATGCATACATTGTGTGAATAGGTTGTGAATGAAATTTCTTGCGTAAATTTTGAGACCCTCGCATTTCAACTATATATAGGCTTTCAAAACCTATGGCATGATCTTCATGAAGCTGTTTCTTTAAAAGGATACTTATCATACCATTAAACTCTTGCAAACAATCACAGTGTTTTCTTTAAATTGATATTGACTTCGGTTTTGTTAGCTTCAACTAAGCACCTATGAGGAAATATAAATATACCGTGAGTGGAATTACGTCTCATTCTTGAATGAAAACCTGCTAATTACTGTGAGTGGAAATATAAAAACTTGCTAATACTACCAGCTGCTACTTGTTAGGCCGTTAGCGTGAGTGGTATCTTGGGAGAGGTGCAGGGTCCATGTCCCGGTAGGGATATGCGTGTGTGTATTACCTATCAAAAAAAAAAAAAAACACCTAAAACACAAATAATGCAGACTGAAAATGCACCTACATGGAATACCAACCTGAATTTAAGCAGGTAGCATTGCCACAATTTGTATATAAATAAACCAAAAACTATAAACCCTAAGTGATTGATACAAGACTACTTTTCACCCAAAGACAGGCAACCAAACTATAACTACAGAATTCTCAAAGTACCGTATTTATACCATCTTCTAAGATATCAAGCACTCAACACCTCTACTATATTATGTTGTTACTATTACAGTATTACCAATAAAAAATATATATATTCTATGGTGTTGGCTAATTGCACTTCATACATCTCAACAAACCAAGCTACAAATATCGATGCAAAATAAGAAAACTAATGTAAATAGAGAGTGGAGATAAATATCGTTAATAAGGAAGTATGATAACATGGTTTACTTAGATTTTTTAATGTAGCATGTAATGCAACGGTTTCCAAAATTGCACCTACCAGGACATCCATATTCTCATAAATGAAGGAAAGAAAAGAACAACAAGGAGTGTCATATAAATGCCATGAGAGGAATCCCTATCTCACCAAAACTTGAACTCGGGTAGGCGGCGGATAAAAGGCCTAAACTCGTCAGAATCTTTTGTAGGCAAAGAAGCCCCATCTAAAGCTTCCAGCTCTGGATCAATCTTTGGTGACAGAAAACCAATCAACAGATTCAAAATATATATTCCAAGGCCGTACGAAACAATATAAAATCCTTGAACATAATAAACCCGCAAAACATATATTGTTGCAGCGACAAGAGTTCCGAGCCACCTCTCCACTGGATGTGGGGTGGACCTATCCAAATAATACTGAAACGCCCTCAAGAAGTCATTCCTCCACTTGGCTAGAGACGTCACTGTAGAGGCACCATTTTCCCCAACTCCTTCCATTAAAAATAAGCTCTAATGGTCCTGTAGATCCAAAAAGATAAAACTTTACCCAAGTATTTTTTAGGTGAAAATCTTTACCCAATTCACTTATAGCAAAAACAGACAAAAAAAATTGTGGGGCTAATTTGAGTAGAATCTTTAGCTTTCTTGGGTGTAATCAATAATGAATAATTGGGAAACTTCATTTCTACTCTTTTCCTATTTTCTCAACACGAAAGAGGATTACTTAATATAAACGTGGACAATAGCAAAACCAGAATTCAATAAATAAACTTTGAACCAAAGAAATATTTATCAGCAAATATGAGGAAAAAGAGAAAGGTCCCTTAAGAATAAATCGCCTTTTTTTAATCCAACGATCAGTGAAATTAGATGGCGATTTCGGACAGATAAAATCCGTCACACAAAACAAACCTTACATTTGGGTCGAAAGATCAAATTAAACCTATCGAAAGCCAGACACTAACCCGGGTAGATGGAATTGAAGATAAAAACATCATTTTGAAAGTAGGCTTTCGATAATATATTTGTCCATGCATATGCAGTGTAAATGAATAAAGCAACCGATAAATCATTACAGAAAAAAAATTTAAAAAAAAAAAGAAGAAGAGCCAACTCGCCTCCAAGAAGCCCAAAATCCAGATGATCAAAGGGATGTTCTTTACTGTTTCTTCCAAATTTATGTGCATAGATCTTCTTGTTGATGCCGATTCGTAGGAACGTGCAGTAAACGATAAGTGGACTCAGTTCCTTTCCGGTAGCCTGGAATCACCGACAGACTATGCCAGTTTTATTTGTTTTCAATTAGTAAAAATAAAAAATAAATAAATTCCTGCTTATTATCTGAAATGTACACGTGCAAATATTGTATATACACATATATATATATATATTTGTTTGCATATATAAGACAGTAACCCCGGTTTGGTCGAGCCCAAATATAAACCTAAAAAATTTAACTTTGAATTAAAATTAAATACTTTTAAGTTTAGTTTGAAACTGATCAAAATTAGATCTTAAATTGAAACAATTCAACCCGACAGTAACTCAAATTTAAGTCAATGATTTTGAATTCAGTCTCACAAAAATCAATTAATGATATGAAGGATCATATAAACTCAGAAATGAAATATGTTTTATTTTTCTTTACTTGTTTGTAAATTGATATTTAATTAAATCAAATACTAACTGTCAAAAATATTTAATTGACATTCATAATTTGATTATATTTCTTAATTAGTAGATATATATATATATATATATATATATCTATAGAATTCGGGTTTAAGTTTTCTAAACCTTTCTCAAGTCCAACTAAAAATTAAGTTGGGCTTGATAAATATAAAAAGTATTTATTAAAGTCTTTAAAAAAATACAAAATAATTGAGGTTAGTTTGGGATTCACCTGTTTAAGTTATTCTAACTTCAATAATAAAAATTACTTGAATTTTATTAAAATTAAATTTTAACAATATTATAATACTAAAAATTTATTTTTTTACATTTTTGCTCAAATAATGAAATGTTTTTTTTTATATATATAATTATCATTTTTCTTACCAACAATTATTGTCAAACAATAAAAAAAAAGTATCATTAAATTTACATCATTGATATATTATAATTTGAAGCATAATTTATCAAAATAAAATTTATATTTAATAAAATATTTGAATTTAATCCAATTTTAATAAAAATAAAAACTATCATTAAAACATTATTTTTCGAATAACCTACCAAACTATCATTAACTTTACTACCTCTATTTAAGTCACCAGGAATTGCTCCTACATCTCTAGATTTGGGCAAGAAAAATAAAGGTTAAAGCAAATTTGAAACATCATCCTATTTATTGGCAGTACTTCAAAAAAATAAAAAACCAAGGGCATAGGTATCTATGGTCGGAGATTTAAAACATTATCCATCTTAGGTTATCTTCAGCGGTGACTCAAATTTTAGTAGGTTATTTTCAGTGATGACTCAAATTTCACTAAAATTTGAGTAAAAGGTGAATTTGAGTTTGATGTTCTTCAATAGTCACTCAAGTTTTTACTCAAATCTTTTTTTAAAAATTATCACTTTATTCCAAAAACTACTTTATATTATTTCCCTTTAACAATTATTTTCCTTCTTCTTTTTTCCTTCCAAACCTCTTTAATTCTTAATTTTCATTATCTCCTAAATTTTTACACAATTTTTTTTCCTATTATTTTCATTCCCTTCCAAATTTTTCTACCATTTTTTTCTATTATTTTAATTTCCCGTCATTTTGTTCAAATTTTTTTCAAATTAATCATATCCAAATATTTCTTACATCCATTCAGAACATCAAGATAGTGTAGTAGTCTATAATCAATACAATAGGTAATATAATTATAAATAAAGTAGTTCAATCAAAGATCCATGAGAGAAATAAAAATTATCACAAAATCCACTCCCAAACATATTAACTCATAAATTTATTTGATTATTCAATTTGTAGTCATTACTACATAAGAACTAATAAAATTAACTAGAAATTATAAAAAAAAAAAGATATGTTTTACAAATGTATTTTTTCATAACCTTCTCACTACACATTTTCCAAGCCTTTGTATCACAGTAAATTTTTTTATTAGTCATCTTGAAAATATTCATTATCCATTCAAAAGTTGAAAAATTATTTCTTCAAATTTCTTGTACAATTTTCGCTATTTTACTTTGGTCTAAATTCAATCTCTCGAAGGGCCTCATTGTAAATACCAAAACTGCTCCAAAGCAGGAGGCCGTCTCCTTCGTCACAAAAAACACTTACACTATGTTTGGATGGAAGGAATTGGAAAAAAAGGGAAGGGAAAGATAAGGAAGAATAGCTTATATCATGTTTGTTTTAAAAATTAGGAAGGAAAGGGAGGGAAATGAAAGAAAAAGGAGAGAGAGCTTAACCCTCATTTTAGTAATTTTGTTATCCCTCCAAAAGTGGACAGAAACGAAAGGAAAGGCAAAAAGGATTTAATGAATTTTTAATAATACCAATATTACCCTTAAAATTATAAAAATTAAAATAAAAATAACATCTCTATCCTAAAATATAATAATAAAATAATATAAAATCATTTTCTTTCCTTTCTCTCCATTATCATTCCCAAACAAGATAATAGTTTTTCCTTTCTTTTCCTTTTCTTTCCTTTCATTAGTTATCCAAACATAAAAGAGGGATTACTCTCTCCTCTTCTCTTCTTTCCTTTCTCTCATAATTAATACAATCATTTCATTTTCTTTCTATCCTAGTTATCCAAACGAACTTTAATCAATATTTTGGGCGCTTTCCGTAATACCTCTGTAAATCTCACAGAAAACCTAAAGCCCAATATTTGTTTCGTTCTCTTCCACTGCTTTCCAAGCCAAAATTCTTTGTCTACCTGCAGTTCGCCATTGTTGCTGTGCTCGTCATCCATGTAAGCACGCACATCTCTTTCGATCATCTGCACAGCAAGAGTTTCACATCCCTCCATCCCTCCCTCTCTCAGACGACGCTCTCTGCGTCTTTCTCTCTCCGTCACTACCGTTCTTCATCGCCGACCGTCACTGCCATTCGCCATCGCCACCGATCGTTCCTGCCAGGTCTGTTTTCCTTTTCTCGATTTTCTTTCCACTTCTTTTCCTTGCCTTTTCCTTTCATTGTCCATCTGAGGTGAGACTAGGTAGGGAAAAAAATAGCCTTTAGAAATTTGGTTCTGTGAACAGTAGTGCACTGATATGGGTTTAGATTTGAGTAAAAACTGATTTGGTATGGGTTTGAGTCTAGGGTTGGAGGGTCATTTTTGTGTATTTTGACTCAAATTTAAATTTGGTATGGGTTTATTTGTTTCGTTAAATAGGTGGCGAAGAAACATTACAGAAACTAGGGCAGGGGAAAATCTTCGTGAGCAACAAGTTTTACGAGCTTTGTTGATTGTTGTAGCAGGCTATGGACAACGGGCCCTCTTCTTTTTTATTCTCCGGTATCAGTTTTAATCGAAAGAGGTTCGCCAGCGATTTTTCCAGGTTCAAGGTAATTATTTATTTTCCTTGAAAGTCTCCGTTTGGTTGCCTAGAAAACTGATACGTAAAGAAGCCAAGAAAATTTCTATAGATATTTTAAATACTCATTTTAGTTCAATAGTTATTTTTTTTTAGGTGAAAAAAGAAAGTAATGATTCGATAGACAAGGCGAACTTGGTCGAAAGTAAAATTTTAGAACCGGAGGGGGAGACAGTGCCTGCAAAGAAGAGAAAGAGAAAGGCAGCTGTGGCAGGTAACTATTGCTGTTGAATTTTTTTTCTATTGTTGTTGTGTGTTTAGATATGTATTGCAATTTATATCTAAACTATTGCTGTTGAATGCCGACCCCAAATAGTTGGGATGAGCCTTTGTTGAGTTGAGTTGCAATGAGATATGCAATTGTTGCATTCCATTATAAATATAGATTAAATGGATATTTTCATGTCCCCAAACTATGGATCGTCGGTGATATGGATTAAATGGAAATTATGATAGCTCATTAACTATTGATATGGTTGTAAAAGAATGACTGCAATAAGTAACAAATACTTAAAGATGGGAGTTTGATATATATGTCACAAGCATCATGGATGGTTTATTCTAGGGATTAAAACAATTTGACTTTCTGTAAGCTAACTTTTAGTTTGCATCATGGATGGTTTATTCTATTGATTAAAACAATTCAACTTTCTATAAGCTAACTATTGTTTTGTTATAATTTCTGTTAGAAAGTGTTGAAGGATTCAATGTCTTCAAGAATTCAAACTCAGAAGCTGTCACTGACCTGACTGAAAATGAAACTTTTCAAGGAAAGAAGGAAGTTTATAGGCAAATGGAGGTTCTTCCTCCCTCTCTACCCATATATCTTGGGTTTTGGATTGTTTGTGTTTCTTCTCAAATGAGTGGGTGATCTTGATGTTTTCTGTTCTGACACGTTTTGTTTTGTTTGGTTCCTGACTTTAGTGGGATGCACTTCTGCGAAAGAAGCACAGCATTCATATTTCTGGGAGTAATGTGCCATCACCTCTTCAGAATTTTGCAGAGTTAGGCTTGAGGTATTTCTTCAGCCTTTTCTCCAATTTGATACGTTCTGTGCTTCAATGATATCGATGTTTTCTCAAATTCTTTCTATTTGTGTTTTTAGGATCAATTTTTTTTTTGGTATAATATAACTCTTTTTTTATCAGTATTTCTTCTATAAATTTTGTTTTACCTCATCTTAGAAGTCTTTCTGAAGATTTTATCTTAGGCTAGTGACAGGGTCACTAGAGTGTCAATTGCTTTTCTTCTTCAACCTCGTCGATGTCACCTTTCATCATTTGAACTCATTAGTCTTACTCTCCTACGTACCCAAAAGATAGAAGAACTGATTTGCTTTATCGTTGAACCTTTATGGTCCATTGTTATTTAACATTAGCACAAAGACCAACCAAGTCATGACTAGGTGAAGAAGCTAAATCATTGCTAGAAAAGAGCCAAACTCATAAGAAATTTGTTGGATTTCCAGGGTCTTGTTTGTTTTCTCCCAAAATTTATACCATCATTTTTGTCTCAACTCAACTTAACAAAATCTTTTCTCAATTATTTAAGAGTCGGCTACACGAATCTTGTCTTGCCATTTTATTCTATTTGAGACCATTCATGCAATTATTCCACATATTAACATATATTAATATATATATATATATATATAAACACACGCACACACATACATACATTTTTATGTTTGTATGATCAATTTTTTTACAAATTAATGGTAAATATCAAGTAAGAAAATTGCATGAATTTCCTGATTTTTTTGTATAGCGTTTAAATATACTTTTTGGAAATAAACATCGAACACTGGATCTTTTGAAATTGATACCAAAATATCAATGTTTAAGAATTGGATGTCTTCACTTGACTTATAGGCTAACCATTGGGACTTGAGTCCTAATTTATGAGGATAAAACTCCTAATTTATGAGGAAGATCACTTCCTCAAATTTCCACAATCTTCCTACTATATAATAGAAAAAGTACATATTTTTGGGTCATTTTTCTAAATGACCAAATTTATGAGAAAGGCTTAATCACAAGCCTTACTTGTTATTGGTAAGTCTTTTTGTGGCTCTGAGATGACTTGTTAGCTAAGAAGCGTGGATACAGATACGGCACACAGAAACGACACGACAAGGACACGTTATTTCTCAAAAAAGTAAGACACGGACACGTTGAATATATATAATTTTTTTATATTTTTTATATGACTATATAATAAAAACTTAATGTTATTGTAATTAAAATTGGTATAAAAATACACATATCACAACAATATTATTAAGATATTAAAATAACAAAATCATTAAATAAAAATTAAAGAATTTCTTCATTTAATCACTAACATCCATGATTCAAGTATCTGACACGTGTCCGGAAAGTGTACAAGAGTATCGGTATGTTACACGGACACGTGAGTCAAAATAGAGTGTCCGTGCTTGATAGCTTGTTTGCATATGATAGTCTTTGTATTTTTTCCAAAATATTTTGTCAAATTGAGAAGGGATGTTCTTAGACAAAAAAGGAGACTTTAGTTGGAACTTTAATCTTTGAGCCGTTTCAAGAAAACCAAGGATCGTCCTCTCACAAATCACCTTCTAAAATGACCCTGCCCCAAAATCACTCAGATCTATTTCCTGTCCCCACCTTAAAGCATCATGTCTCTCCCTAGTCCCTACACATTGAAACTCCACACAAAACCTAAAAAACAGCCTCCACTTACTCCAACTCTTACTCTTGCAAAGCCCTGAGAAAATGAGGCTCTCAAGATATCGCCCTTAGTAAATCGAACATAGTCCTAGTCTACAACCAAGGCTTCTCTATCAGCTAGAACTGAGTTCAATTATATATAAAGAAGATAATATGATTTTTGTATATTGATTATTGAGAATCATCCAAAAAAATTTAGGATATTATATAATGTTAGTTCATATATATATATATAAATATATTTAGCTAGAGTTTGGATATTTGGATCTTTTGTTGAATTCCAACTCATTTTTCATTACTAAGGATCCATTGGATTTGAATTTGAACATGGATCTTTGAATATTTAGTCGGCTTCGAATTTGATATTACTATATCCACACCAATTTCATTTGTTGACAGCCCTAAAGAATGTACTTATCAGAAAAGGCCTTATAGAATTTGATTTTGCAATGTTACGAGGCAACCTTTATTTTGGACTACTTGTATCATAATATGCATAGAAGTGGAGAGCACATATTTGTTATTTTATTTTTATTTTGTCATGGAGGGCCATTTTCTTTTATTTTCTCATCTCTTAAACTATTATAAATTCTAGTTTTTCAACTACTTACTGTTGTTCTCCTTGTTTTAGAGAATGTTTACTTGCAATCTCTATGGCTGAAAATGAGAATATATTTGGTCTTGCACAGATATGGATGTAAACCATATTTATTACGCAATTTGGCAGAACTTGGATTTAAAGAGCCAACACCAATTCAAAGGCAGGCTATTCCAGTGCTCCTATCTGTATGATCTCCATTTAAGCTATTCTTATCTCAATCTTTTTCCCCGTCTCCACATTCTTTTCTTTTTTCAAGTTATTATAACTGTGTCTATTCTGTAGGTTTTAACTTCATCACAAGTTTTTCCACTTTACACACAAAAAAGCAAAAAATAAATAAAAAGTTTAAAAAATTATTTAGAAATTCTATACAAATTGATGGTTTAGTTGTTAAACTCAATTTGATTACTATTTCTTCTCTTCTTTCTAATAGCTACTTTATTATCATTTTGTGGTAGGGAAGGGAATGCTTTGCTTGTGCTCCAACTGGTTCTGGAAAAACCTTGGCTTTTGTCTGTCCTATGCTTATGAAACTTAAGGTATTTGTAGTTATTCGTCTTTGAACTACTTTCAGAAAGGTCGATTGTTAATTCCTTTGATGAACATTCTCCATGCAATCAGCATGCTTCAAAAGATGGTGTCCGAGCTGTTATCATTTGTCCTACACGAGAGTTAGCTGCTCAGACAACAAGAGAATGCAAGAAGTTGGCTAAAGGAAAGAAATTTTATATCAAGTTAATGACTAAGCAGCTTCTTCAAAGTGCTGATTTTTCTAAACTGCCTTGTGATGTCCTCGTATCCACTCCACTTCGCCTGAAATTTGCTATTTCCAAGAGAAAGCTTGATTTAAGCAGGTATATGCTTGATGATTATCTAATCCAAATTCTTTTTTTTCTTCTTTCAAAAGTAATTATCTAGTCTGAATTTTGAAGCAATATGTATGTTGCCAAAGTGACAACGGTGGATAAAGCCTGCCGAATTCGACTTTCAAGTCTGAATTCCTAAAACAAAAATCAGATATTTGATGTACTGAATAAAGCCACTAAAGTGCCTCTGAGACATTTAACAATTTTTAGCTACATGCGTACCTAATCAAGTTTTAACCTTGGGAGGTCAATTATGGAGGTTATTACTTATTTGAGAGATTTTTTTTTTAACAAGTACTTATTTGAGAGACTTATGGAAAGAAAAATCTTCATATGTTTTTTTTTTAACATTTGGAAAAAAGCTTATGATAGTCTCTTGAAATTTAATTTGGTGGGTTTTAGAAAAGGAAGGAGTTACAAAAAATCTATCGAAAAGATTAAAGGACATATATGATGAGTGTGACACTATAGTAAGAATAATTGATGGAGAAACCATTGAATTCCCGAACATTGCAAGCTTACACGAGGCATTAGTATTAAGTGATTAGCTTTTTGCCTTAGTTATAGATGAATTGATTAAACATATACATGATGAAGTCACACGGTGTATGTTTTCCGTTGATTATAATGTTGTTATTGATGATACTAAAGCAAAGATAAATGTAAATGTTTGGAAAAGGCTTTAGAATTAAGGGGGTTTGTTCATGTGTAACAAAGACCAAGATCTACTCTAGTGGAAATAGCAGAAATGGATTACATCAAGGGTCATGCTAAGGGTGAGGGAAAATCAAATTTAACTTGAAAATGATAAGTGTGTGGTTTAACTAAGGGGATACCTTTGGGGAAAAATGGAAAAACAAGAATCATATGGCCGATTTCAAATAATTGGGATAATACTATGTTGAGTTGTTGAAATTTTTAAAACTTGAAAGATGGAAATGACTCAAGATGCACCTTTTTATCGGTAAAAAGTATCATGTATAGATCAAAGGGGCCCGAGAAAAGCACCCCACAAGAACAAAGAAAGGGGCCGGCTACATCAATTAACGCCTAAGATCCCTAAAAAATCAACTATGGACATGGCATTTACAGGAAAAGCCTCTTTGGTCCAAAAAAAAACAAGCGCAAAAAGTGATCTTTAAAGGAAGTAACGGACTGCTCTAAATCTTCAAAAATTCAAAAGCCCGCCTATTTCTTTCTTTCCAAATGCTCCACATAAGGTAAATCGGAGCCATCCTCCAAATTTTCTTGGCACCTTTCCCAATCTTGCAACCTGACCAAGCCGAAAGCAGCTCTCTAGAAAACTGCGGCATAACCCAACACATACGAAAAACAGAAAAAACTAGATCCCAACAATCCCGAACCATCTGGCAATGAATGAGCACATGATCAATGCTCTCTTCCTCTTTCTTAAACAAGTAGCAAATGCTAGCCATTTGAAAATCTCTCCTTTTCATATTCTCTGCAGTCAAAAGAGCCTTCCAAGTTGCAGTTTAAAGATCGCTTCTTAGTATCAAGTTATTCAGGTTAGTAAAAATACCTCAGAACTTTGACACCTTTTTTGTGGATAAAAAAATGCTCATGATGGCATTTTATGAATCCTCAAGTTCCTCTTGATAAAAAATAAATAAATAAATAAAGGAAAGAAAAACACGAATGTGCATCCAATGGATTTATGTTGAACTTCTTTGACTTGAGAAGCAAAAATTGACAAGCTACTGGACTTGTCTTTCTTGGTTTTTTGTAAATGATCATTATGGCATGTTATGAGTCTTATGACTCCTCGGCCAAGTTCTATTTTAAATGTAAAAGCAGTATACTAAGGGAAGAAAGAAAATCATGGTTTTGTTCATTCCATTGAAGTTTAATCTGGCTTTTATAGGTTATGCTCAACAGGCATTAATAAATAAAAAAAAGGTTATCCTCAGCTAAACAGGCATATTTTACTTCTTTTCAAGAATGGCTACAACAGGTTGTAGAATTTCAATTCTAGTTATTGGTAATGTGAAATTGGAAAGAACAAGCAATTTAAGGACATAATGGATTATTATTAATATGCTTTCCCACTTTTTCTTTTTCTTTTTTTTTGGTTGCAGGGTTGAGTACCTCGTACTGGATGAATCTGATAAGCTATTTGAGCTTGGCTTGGTGGAGCAAGTTGATTCAGTCGTTAAAGCATGCTCGAATCCGTCAATAATACGTTCATTGTTCAGTGCTACTTTACCTGATTCAGTTGAAGAGCTTGCACGTACAATAATGCACGATGCTGTTCGAGTTATTATTGGCAGGAAGTAAGTATTAGGTGGCTTTTTCACCAAAGCATTGAGCTAATTCCTTGATGTGAATAATATTTTTCATTATGTCCTTTTAATTGAAAACTGTTGTTGGGTCCCCTACTTTATGTGAATGGAAAAAATACAAGGTCTTATTTACTATATTTGTATTTGTTTAGTAATTAATGTTTTATGATTAATTGCTGCTTGTGGGGAATTTGAACAGGAATTCTGCTTCTGAATTAGTAAAGCAAAAACTGGTTTTTACTGGAAGTGAAGAAGGGAAGCTTCTTGCGCTTCGTCAAAGCTTTGCAGAGGTATGCTGCCGATACACATGGTGGAAAAGTCTCACTTCATATAACCATATGGTTACTACAGTTGCCTATAAATTAGACAAATAATTTTATTAAAAAAATGTCTACAAATTAGAATACTGATTGAACATAGTGAATGAAAGAAAAAAGTATATGGTGCTGAGGTCAAGCCTGTTGCTTTAATGGACAAAGACCACCTCACCCAACCTTGGAGGGTTTGGGTAATTCTATTTGCTTGGTCAACCTATGGTGTGTAGGACACATCTCAGACATAGGAGAGTCGTGTGCTAATACACGTGTTGAAACATATGCTTTGTCCCACAGTCCGTGAATGAAGAGGATATGTTGTGCTGTCATTGTCCCCACTCTTCTTCCTTTTATTCTTTTTGACTTCAATCTCCCATAGAGTGCATTAGCCCCAATTGACTTCAGTCCCTTTGAATCCCCTTTATGTTTCAGAATATGGGATAAAAGAATACCTTGTTTGTTCTCAACTTAATGAAATCGTCATCCCAACTACTTGGGGTCTGTTGCAATAGTACTTTTTGCCATTTAGCCCCTATCTAGCTATACGTCTGTTAAATACAAAACTTCTGTTTGCTAATTCAATGTTTCTGCTACGATGTTAATTATTTTTACATCTTTAGATTCAATGACTAATCTTGAGAATGGTTTTTGCAGTATTCTAGTATTTATGAAAAAAGGACTCCTATTTTAAAGGCAAAAAAGAAAAATTATACAATAAACAGTGATTCCCTTCTATACCAAATGTATGTCATGTCATTTACTGTCTTGGAACACGGATAATTATAGTATGCGGAATGGGAATGGGAATGGGAATGGGGTGGGAACCAAGGATCAAAATTTTGTTTCTTTTCCATCGAAACGGCCGAAATGTTTCCGTTTTTCAGGCAACCAAAACGAAACACTAGTGAAATATTGAAATTCACATGTTTCCATAGAAACAAAGTTGTTTCCGTGGAAACATACCGAATCAGAAAAAATATTTCTTTTGTATCAACAATAATTTTAGAAGTTAGTAAAAGATAATATTTATTTATTTTTTAAATATTTAGACTCAAAATTACAAGAAGATATTTCTATTATTTTTCTTAAAATAATAGAAAAGTAGTAGGGGAAATAAAGTGTAGAGAAACAATTATTTTAATACTAAGTTACTAATTATAATAGGTTTAAATTCTACTTGTTTTACTTTTTATTTTATATGTAACTTGTGTCAAATTATCTAATTTGTGGATATTACATAGTATATATCTATTATGTTATGATATTGTATTTAATTATAATAATTTTATATATTTTAAAATATATAATTTTTGTTATAGGAAAACTGAGAATTTTATTAACAGTATGAGAAGGGCAGAAAACAAAATGAGATATATTTTAAAATATATAATAATTTCATATTATATAAAAAATTAACTCTAATTTTTTATACTATTTTTTAATTAATAAAGAGTTATTTGGTATTAATAACTAATTTGCATTTACGTTTTTTTTTTTTCAATTTCACCCTAGTAATTTGTGAATGGACCTGTTCCCTAAAATATTTATAATTAATTAATTATACTATTTATTTTTGCACATTCATATATTTTACTTTATATTTCTAAAGTGTTTCTACGCATTTTAGTTTTTTTCATCGTTTTCACTATGTTTCTAAACCGTTTCTGAAATGTTTCCATTTTTGGGGTGACCGAAACAACACTACAAAACGAAATTTTGATCCTTGGTCCCTACAAAGATTTTCTTATGCCATTATTGTCATCTATATTATAAAATAGTCTAGAAAGATTGTATTTCACATTGTACAATGAAAAAACAAGAAGTTAGTATTCAGTTTTTCAACTTAAATTAGTGTCATTTCTCATGAATATAATGTATATGCCTTAAACATGCACAAATGTTTAATAAATAGGCTTATTTTTATAAATAAATAAATTTTAAGTTATGTTTCTACATGTTTCCAATTTTTTCTCTATTTCCATTATGTTTCCGAAATGTTTTCGTTTCCGGACAGACCGAAACTATACATCGAAACGATATTTTGATCCTTGGTGGGAACACTACACCACGTACTTAAAATGTGGTATCATGGGCATAGGTTTATGTAAATAACATAAGTGGAATACGATGAATTAGGAAACTATCAGATTGGTTTTTTTTTTTTCACCCAAAGATGAGTAATGGGAATAAACATCATTGAAGGGTACAAGTTATTGATACAGTTATGAAAATTTATAATATTGGAATGAAACATGTTATAACATTGAACTAAATATATTCATTTATGTTGATTTCTCAATACGTGTTAGTTCCTTCCTTCTTCTTTTTTCCTCTTAGAGGAAAATAAAGGAAAGAATTAAGAGAACTTTCTTGGATTGCTAAGTTTAGTGTTTTAAAACAGAAGTGTTTCCTGTTTTGGAAGCACATACCAAAATGGAAATCATTAGGGCATTAGCATTTTCTAATTGCTATGATTTTTGCATGACGTGATCTTGTAGAACCTTTTCTATGAAATTGCTCTGCTATCAAACTTGTATGCGGTTCACGTAATGATAAGTTCTGTGAAAATGTAACGAAAGTATCGCTAAAACTTGAGCCCTTTCTGGCGCTGTTTTATCTATAATGCATACTCATAAAATTGCTGATTGTGGTGGCAAGGCCTCGTTGAAACTTATTGACCATGTCATTTGCAACATTTTTTTTTTTGGATTTTATTAGTTGAACAGAAAAATTCATTTTCTTGAGTTGCAACATTTTTTATATTGGATTGTATCCTTTATTAATTAAACTGGAAAAATTCATTTTTGTCAACAGAGTCTGAATCCACCAGTATTAGTTTTTGTCCAAAGCAAGGAACGGGCAAAGGAGCTTTACAGGGAATTGGCATTTGGTGACATGAGAGTTGGTGTTATACACTCTGATATGTCCCAAACACAGGTAATATCAGCCTCATTGTTATTGAATAATAGTTATTAACAATTAGATCCCAATATATTACATGCATACCTTCCTGTCAAGGTGATATATAGGTGGAGTTAAAAAAAAAATTCTTAGTATTTGAACAGAAACTTGAAGAAAATGACTTTTTGTTGGTATATTACCTGCAAGTAGAGCCTGGGCCTGCAAATTAATTTTTAGTTCTCTCACGTTAACTTGTCAATAAAAATTGTTATTTCCATAGCTAAAAAGGCTATTTTTCACGGTCCTTCCACTCACATGGGTGGGGCTGGGAAGGATATGGGAGAAGACAAAAAAGTTGCGAAATTAGTAGTTTCCTTTTGTTAATTCCTGTTGGATTTTATTTTCAACTATAGCTGGATTTATGCTAATACATTTTAATTAAATATAGCGAGAAAATGCTGTCGATGACTTCAGAGCTGGCAAAACATGGGTCTTGATTGCCACTGATGTTATTGCTCGGGGTATGGATTTCAAAGGTGTCAGTTGTGTGATTAATTATGACTTCCCAGATTCTGCTGCTGCATACATTCACAGGATTGGTATGTTAATCAACCTTCTCTGCTCCCAACCGGCGCAACCTTATATATATATCTGATGTTTAGATCATAGATCTTTCCCAGAAAAGAAAAAAAAAGGGAAAAGAAACATGTTTTTTTTTTTTTTTTTGAGGAACAATGACTATGCTACATAATTGGTATGTACTATAGTGGCATCCTTTTTTTTTGCTTGCAGTAGTCACTGAAATGAAGTTTTTTCATCTTTCGAATAGGTCGGTCAGGCAGAGCAGGGAGGAGTGGAGAAGCAATTACTTTATACACAGAATCTGATATTCCATTTCTGCGGAACATAGCCAATGTAATGTCTGCTTCTGGCTGTGAGGTTCCCTCTTGGATCCTGTCCTTGCCAAAACTGAAGCGGAAGAAGCACAGACCACTCAGAGATTCTATATCTACAATTCCAGAAGATCAGGAGGAATAAAGTAGTGGTCTAGGCTAGTTTTTGGCATTGGAGAAATTTTGGTTGAGTTCTCTTGCTTAACACTATCCAATTTAAGAGATCCATTATTTTTATATTCAGTTTTATCCTCTCAATGATCCTATGATTGGATTATGTCTTGCTGTCTGATCACTATTTTGGTCGCTTCAGGTCTGCTAAACCTAAAATAGATGGGATCATTCAAATATGATTCTCCCCCCCCCCCCCCCCCCCCCCCTCTTCTTATGGGGATCATAATTTTATAAGGTTGTTTAAACAAGTGATTATTTGGTTTGGGATGATATGCTTTGTCAAGCTTCTATGAGGCCTCTGTGGCCAGATCTATGTCCACAATGTTTGACATTTTAACAATCAGATTCTTTGGGTAGAGAATTACAAGTGAATTTTATGATTAAATTACTAACCATGCTTCCCATTTTTGTAAAGACTTATATTATGCTCATTTAAGCATTGGACTGTTATTGCACCATGCCAGAAGAGGTTGACTTCTGGTGGAAAACTCATGTCATTACATTGTATTGATGATGAAAAAGAGAATACTTGATTCAGTTCTCCACCTGAACGTCCGGAAAAAAGAAAAAAAAAAAAAAGATTGATCAATTTTATTGAATCTGGCTGTCATCATTTAAGAAAATGAAGAGTCTTACTTAGGTGGGATTGATCCCTTTTCCTTTTCTTATGTCAGAATTGAACCTTGAAACGACTGATCTCCTTCTCCCTCTCTCTCTCTCTCTCTTTCGTTGTTGCTCTGTTTCCCGGCCCTTGTGACTGACAAAACAAGAAATCAGTAAGTAAAACAATAATTGCATTTTGAAATTACTTATTAAAATAGAAAAGGAATATCTCTTGTGTTAAACATTCAGAGTTAATGTCTATTCCACTTCCTTCACTCACTTGACTGCTATGTTCTGCCGTAACTAACATTTAAACATTTTTTAAAGAAATTGTATCCGAAATAAAATATAATAAATACATATGCTTATCCTTCCTGTTCTTGGTCCTCTACCTCTAATAGGAGTTCTTTGACAAGTTCTCTTATTTTGTTCCCACTATCGATAATTTTTGCATTTCAAATTGAATGGTCTTCTCACTTTACTAGTGCCAGCCACCTCTTCCTCAGCATCTCTTTGTCTATTTTTTCAAGGTCGGCCAGGTAATCCCCGAAGAGGTAGAGGGTATATTGGGTGACCATTATTATTAAAAGTTGATTACCGAATGACTGAACAACGTGGAACATTTTACTTATAATGTATCTAATGAATTATGAGTTCAATACTTCATGCTTGGTAGAAATTTTGACGGGGAAAATTGTTAACTATTTAGAAAATGATGATGCAGAAATATAAAAATGAACATGTAGAAAGAAATCATTTCATCAATCATGGCTGCAAATGTACGCATTAACAAGAGATTGAGAGGCATTTCAGTGGTGGCTCCTCGGTTACTAAAATTCTTCTTAAAAAGTGGATTGTGAAAATATATGTATTGGGATTTTTTAAGGGTTCATTGGTCTTAAGTCCCTTCAAAATATATCCAATTATTGTAGAGTTTATGTATTTTTCATTTATGATATAAAGGACAATTAGTTTTTGTTTTTTAAATTGAGGTTCATTTTTGATGTGCTGGCACTAAATAATTATTGTATATGACAATAATACTCTTAATATAATTTTACCCTATTTGCACATTTTTCTTCCCTATTTTTTTTTCCAACTCTCTTTTCCCTCTCTCTTTCTATCTTTATCTTCTCCCTTTTCACCACCAATCATGGCGACACTCTATCTTTTTCCATCGTCTTTGCAATTCATCTCCAACCATTGCCGCCATAGTTGTTTCAGTCTTGAAGTCTATCTTCTTCAATGGGTAAGATTCAAAGGACTTGACTGAACCTTGCTTCTAGGCTTACGAAAAAAGGCGAATCAAAAGACTCTTTACTAATATAATATCACAGGGCACGTCCTTGAAAAAAGCCGTACTCCCATTAGCTTTCAAGTAGATAAAGAAGTTTAGGCCAGTGACATTAACTATTGGCTATTGGCATTTGTGAAATCCTCCTCAATATGTTTGATCCCTTTCCAAGCTTTCTTCTTCGTCAATGATTATGGGTCATTCCTATCCATACATAAAATTGCCGTGTTTTTTTTTCTGTCTTAATTATTACACAATATTTTCTTGCTTTCCCTTTGGGGGTGGAGAGTTGGCAAAAATAGTTAATATATTTGACTATGCTCCTAGATTATCATATTCTTTTTCAAGTGTATATAAAATAGTCAAGTACTT
The DNA here is from genome assembly GCA_008638375.1 of Nyssa sinensis. Classification (NCBI taxonomy): domain Eukaryota; kingdom Viridiplantae; phylum Streptophyta; class Magnoliopsida; order Cornales; family Nyssaceae; genus Nyssa; species Nyssa sinensis. The sequence continues at coordinate 4,587,372 of CM018038.1, read as the reverse complement.
TTTTTTTCTCAATTCTAATTATTGCATATACAATACTTTTTCTTGGAACGGAGTTAATACAGGCATATAACAGTCAATATATTTGACTCTATTCCCAAGTATTACACTTTTGGGATAGTGTAAAATTTCTCACTTTTTGGATAGTGTAGAATTTTACACTTTCGCAGAGACGAAATTTTACAATTTCTAATCATTTCTTTTATTAAAAATTTCATATTTAACATGGATATTGTTTAATAGATCTCGATTTTTAAAGTTTAAATATATAAATTTTATTTAAAATAGATTTATATATTGTAAGTTCAAATATAGATTGAAGTTTTGAAATTCTTTATTGGTTGCTGGACGTTTTTCACGGGATTAAATTAGACTGAATTGAAAAAAAATGCTGAAAGAATAATCTAGTCATGAAATAATTAAAGGACTTATGGGATTAATATGCTTGAATATGAATCTTATGATAATTTTTATATTTTTTATGGACTTGTGTCTAAGTGACCTATTTTTTAATAACATAAAATTACTTTTGTTATTTCTTAAAAAAGTTGTTTCTAAAAATTATTTTCAAAAAACAGTTTTTTAAAATACTTTTTGAAACACATTTTTTTATTAGTATTTTCATTGTTTTATGTTTTTGAAAATAAAAAATAATTTTAAAAATGTATTCAATATAAATAAAAATGCACATTTTTATTAGTATTATCATTGTTTATGTTTTTTTAAAAAATAAAAATATATTCAATATAAAAAAATGCTACATATTCGTTCCAAATCCTTTAAATCCAACGTAATGGCAAATATATATATATATATATATATAGAGAGAGAGAGAGAGAGAGAGAGAGAGAGAGAGAGAGAACTCGTTAATGCAAATATGCAATATAAATATAATCTTTGTTATTGCCAGGACCCATCGTTGCCCTTCCAAGCTCTGGGAATATCTGCCTGCCCAGCCAGGCTGCCACTTTTGGAACTCTCAGCTCGTTCAGCTATCACTTATAACCCCACTGTAGACTCGGCACCGGCCTGTCAGTGTGTGAACATCACTGACTGAGAAGATCATGGGAACCCTAGGAAGAGCAATATACACCGTCGGATTCTGGATTCGCGAGACCGGCCAAGCCATTGATCGCCTCGGCTGTCGTCTCCAAGGCAACTACCACTTCCAAGAACAACGTAAGCTTCCTTCCCCTCCATCTTCCTAACCATGAAAATCTGGTTTTTCTTCTTTTAATTTTGTGTAATGCATTAGAATGTTTCCATCAAATTACGCTTTTATATTATTCAATTATGTTTGGAATGGATGAATGTAGATTAATTGGATTATATGTAGAAATGATTTTACCATTCATGCTCTATAATTATTTTTTGTACTTATTGCAATGTGTCCAAAAAAGAGAAGTTTAATGGAAAGTATAATGTGTAGATAACACAAGTATCAAGTTTCTTTTCCCAACAAATAAATAAATAAATTGTCGTGTTACCCTGGAGCTGCATATTCCTTCATTTCGAAACAGATGGCAGAAAAATACTTTAGTCAGAATTTTATGCAATGCATTGATTTAAGTACGGTGCAATATCCTTTCATTGCTTTGAACTTGTTATCCCTTGACATGGAAAGGCAGGGTGAGGGGATTTAGGCTTTCTTGAGTTGAGTTGGGGTAAAGGTTTTTTTTTTCCTTTTTATGTAAATTTTATATATTTACTGCTATGTTTAGCCATGACCTGCTGTGATCTCCTGTTTGGTTTGTCATAACCTCTAAACTATCTCCAGCATTTTAGTTTTTGACCAAAAAAAAAGAGGTACGAAATGGGGCACAATTAAAGAATGAAATGTAACTTTTTTTCTTTTCACCCCCAATAAGTAAAGGATGAAAATGTAACTGTCGTATGAGAATGTGGATAAAAGCATTTATTTCCTCACTCCACTCTCCAAGCACCTCTCTCACTCTCACTCTCACTCTCTCTCTCCCGCTTCTCTTATCTATCCCCTTTCTCCCTAAGTGACATATGGTCATGCGTGTCAGGTTTGTACTAGATTTTGGCTACATATTATGAACTTATGGTTAGTTGAAAATAAGGCAGTCCTATATTTACCCCTGATTTGTCATAACTTTGACTCTTTTTTTTAACGAATTGAACCATTCACTTCCCCTATCCTTTTTGGATGTCATGCGGCTCATGCCTGTACTTTTACCGCTGCACTACGAATTTGGCTAACTTTCCATATGGCACTTATGTTGGAAGCAATTCTTTTGTAATAACAGCTGCTCTCTCAAACATTTTCTATGAATATTGTAATAAAAGAAGGAATTAACGATTGGGAAGGAAATTTTTCTAATGCTTGTGATAACCGAACATATAAAATGAGTAGATAAATGATATTTTGTGGAACCAAAGAGGGCTTTTTTTTTTGGTATTTGATAAGTCAAGGGAAGTATCACTTTAGTTAGAATTCATGATCAGTAGAAATTTAAATAATCGAGAACCACCCTATTCAGAAGATAAGCATCATTGAATCATTTATGTATCACAAAGGGGAAAAGAAAAGGCGAGAGTTTTTATTTTGTGGGAACACCTAAGACATAACCAAGGAGTATTCCTAGCATGTGATGGAATAAAGGAGAGTTAGTTAAGATAGTTTGGTAATGTGAACGTAGAAGACATGACAAAATTAACATGAACTAATGATTTAGATGGTTCGAATAGAGTAAGCAGTTGTCTGAAAAGAATATAAATAATGCTAGTTACGAAAAAATTTGAAAGCACACAACTTTCAGAAGATATGACTATGAATAAAGTGGATTAGCAAAACAAATTTGAGTAGCCTGGGCTAAAATAGTTGAATTACAACCTAGAACAGTTATGATTGTGGTGGCAGCGGTTATGATGATGATGATTTAGTTCATAGTGGAATGTTGAATAGATTGCAGGAATGCAATTCTTGACACCTGGAACCAAGATGGGAATTAGTGATAGATATGGTTTATGGCCCAAAGATACTTTAGGGATACTATATTCAGTTCATTGGCTTCATCATCCATACGGAGATGGAGTTTAGCCCCGTAATATAGAATTAGATGGTTGAGGTGGATATCTAGATTGCCAAAAAATTAGTTCTGGTGCTTTTAGTGGACTTTTGACTTGTACAAGAAGAAGAAGAAGAATGAATGAATTTTGCGCGTGCTGTTGCCATGTTGTATCATCATTGCACTTTAATTGAAGGAAAATATGTATAACAAAATTGAGATTGCTGTGCTTTTGGGGGGCATAATTTTAGAGGTCAAGAAATAGATTACTTTAGTTACTAGGATTATAGGCTTAAGAATGAGTCAAGTGCTTTAGTCTATTGTTCTTGTGCTGTTGGCATGTTTTATTATCATTGCAATTTAATAGAAGGAAAATATGTAATTGAGATTGCTGTGCTTTTGGGGGGGCATAATTTCAGTAGTCAAGAAATAGATGACTTTAGTTACTAGGATTATAGGCTTAAGAATGAGTCAAGTGTTCTAGTCTAATGCTTACCTTTCATTTATCAATACCAGATTTACTTGTGTCTGTTGGCTGTTTAGTGCGTGGCCATGCATATGGTGAAATTGCATATGATGGACTCAGTTCGCTTATTTCTTTGGGTTCTAAATTTATGATCATGTTTCCTTTTGCATGGTTTTGGATATTGCAATGCCACTACGCATTTGATTATCTTTGACCGTTTGAGGAAAAAATTATTGATTTTTTTTTTTATCTGAGCTGAGAGGTATGCCATTTGGGATTTAAGATTTTATTTTGCACATAAAATTGTTACATGATCTAAAGTCATGTCCTCGTTTACTTTTTACTTCATTGGCATGCATAGCTTGCTTCTTGTTTGGTTTCAAGATTAAGTTGTTCTAATTTAGCCTTTTCTTCTTTTTTGCTTTAGTGTCTAGGCATCGGACAGTTATGAACATATTTGATAAAGCTCCATTGGTTGATAAGGATGCATTTGTGGCCCCAAGTGCTTCTGTAATTGGGGATGTTCAAGTGGGACGAGGATCATCTATTTGGTATGGCTGTGTTCTGAGAGGTACAATGCTTTGATCAAAACTTGGTGCTTGTTGTTGAGGCTTTTTCCCCGCTTTTTAAATGAAGAACTTGTGTACTGGATTCTGTGGTAACTAATATTATCTTGATTATTTATATTACCTCCTGGCTTCCATTGATGGATTGAATTTTTGAATTTGGTGATGTGTGACTCTATCATCTTCTCATTCATGTTTTTTATATTACCTCCTGATATACCATAAAAGGACAAGCCAATCAACACTTGACACGTATGACCACAGTCCGATTTATGTTCAACTAGCATGATTCTCGCTCAGCCAGTGACATCCAGATCATCATATAAGGTCGGAAATGACCAACAAATATATCCAGAACTGACCACAGGGTCCAGACCATAGCTTCAGATCTCGTCACCGCCTTAGCGGATTCCAAGCAGAGAATAAGGAAGCAGTCTCCAATACGGAAACTACCATTTATGATTATCTCCATCTACGACTCAATGCCCACAAGGTATCTGCAATCTCCGATGATCATATCCCTATATTCATGGCGTCGAATCCTAATCAACTTAGGAAAGCTTCGGCCTATATATTAAACCCTAGAGGTACGCTTTTATTTTCATGCTCATTCTTTGACTTTCAATACAGTCTTTCAATTCCCTTACTCACTTAAGCATCGGAGCGGCTACCGCCGGAGCCAATCCGGTGGTTCGCTGATCATCTTTCTGAGTGTTCTACAGGTCACGGAGCCCTCACGTGTTGCGAGTCAAAAAGTGCAGCATCAGTTTGGCGCCGTCTGTGGGAACGACTAATCTCTACGTGCTTTATTCGTAAATTCATCTTTTTCCCCACCGGAAAACCATGACACCAAATCTCCGACCCCGACAGAATACTCAGAGTTCGCAAAACGCTCAGCGTCAGCCGCCTGCTCCACGCACAAGAGGACCGGCGGCCAACCCTATGCGACAAGAGATCGAAGCAATAAAACGACACAATGACCTGGTGCAGGAGCAGTTGCTAGCCATCACTAGAACGCTGGCCACGCTCACGCAGAACCAAGCAGCGGCTTCTCCTAGCCCGCCGGCCAACTTCGTTGCAGGAACGCAACCCCCGGTTGCCACGGGGAATGAAGAACTTCGTGGGCAGGCCCCTACTAACCAGCCTGAGCACCCTTCAGGCGTTGCTCACGATGGCCGAGATCCACAACCATCAACAGTTCCTGGCTGGGGCACATCCGCTTTTGTCCCCGACGTGCATTACCGGAGCACTACTCGAGCCCTAACTCCGAGGGTTTCGGGAGCACCCCCGGCACCACAGGAACCTTATCATCCAGCGCCAGTCCCACCAGTTCGGATTCCTCCTCCATCCGAAGGGCGCACTCCACCCTATTACCCTGAAGCCGAGGCTGTCAGGCAGGGTTCACAAGATGTCAGACTCAGAGACCCGCGAAGGGTAGAGGAGATTGCCGAGTCTATGGACCGGACAATCGGCTTAAGGGGACCTCAGAACCCTCCAGAGCAAGACGAACTGGCCAGGCTGCTCGGAAGATTAGCCACACCATTCACCTTCGCCATCATGTCCGAAGAGAGGCCTAGAAAGTTCGTGGTGCCCAAATTCACTCTCTATGATGGATCTGGAGATCCAGGGGATCACCTATCTCATTATCAGCATACGATGGCCCTTCACGGAGCTTCAGATGCTTTCATGTGCCGAACGTTCATCACCAGCTTGAAGGGAACAGCTCTGAAGTGGTTCCACAACCTCCCTCCGAACTCAGTTGCCAGCTTTTACGAGCTCGGTAGACAGTTCTTGGATAGATTTATGACCAGCAGAAGGCTCAGAAGGGGGCCAGAATTCCTGCTGAATGTTAAACAGACCAGGGAAGAATCCCTCCGGGCCTACATTGCCCGTTTCAACACCGAGCTCACTGAGATCACGGATTGCAGCCCGAAGTTCCTTGTTGCGGCCCTTACTGCCGGGCTTGCCCAAGGTGGCTTCAGAGATTCCCTGACAAAGAGCCCCCCGGCCGATATGGCAGCATTGATGGATCGGGCCAAAAAATACATCAACCTGGAAGAAGCCAACCGCCCAGCCCAGAAGGGCAAGGATCAGTCCCAGAGGGATAATCCGAAGCGGGAGGACCATAAGAAGGAGGATCACAAAAGAGACTCCAACAAAAAGAGGGTCAGAAGCCCAGAGAAGAAAACAGCTCCCAGAGCGGTGTATAACTCCGCACCAAGGGAGTTCACCAACTTCACACCTTTGAACACTACTCCGAACCAGGTACTCCGGCAGATCCGAGATCGGGAGAACCTGAGGTGGCCAGAACCGATCAAAGGAGATCCCAGCCTGCGGGACCAAAGTAAGTACTGCAATTTCCATAAAGATCATGGGCATACTACTAACACTTGCAGGACCCTCCGATATGAGATAGAACAGCTCATAAAGAAGGGACGTCTTCGGGAGTTCGTCAAACAAGATGGAAGGCAGAACCCCCAAGAAGACAAGCCTCAGCAGCGGCCAGATCAGAGGCCCGAACAGAGGCAAGAGCAGCGAGAAGGACGAAACGAGCCTCAGAGGCAGAACAACCATGTTATCTACGTCCTCCATGCTGACTCCCCTGTTACAGGAATGTCCAACAGGGCGAGAAAAAGATATGCTCGGGAGGCCAGAACCGCCCCAAACATCTTGCAGGTCTCCAACGTCGAAAAGAGGCTCAAGCCAGGGCCAGAGATCCAGTTCACCGAGCAAGATCTAGCAGGGGTACACTGCCCTCACAGTGATGCCCTTGTTATCACCCTCAGAATCGCCAACTTCGAAACTAGAAGAGTCCTAGTCGACACTGGCAGCTCAGTCAATATCCTATTCTACGAACCGCTTAAGCGGATGGGCATAGACCAGGACAGCGTCAAGCCCACCACTGCCGTAATGGCAGCTTTTGATGGCAGCCTCAGCACCCCCCTGGGGAGAGTTGACCTTCCTACCACTATTGGGGAAGGTGAAGGGCAGAAGACCACCATCTCAGAGTACATGGTGTTGAACATGAAGTCTCCATACAACGTCATCATTGGGAGACCCTGGTTACACCAGATAGGGGCGGTCACTTCGACCCTTCATCAGTGTCTGAAGTACGTCCACAATCAGAGCGTGCACTCGGTCCGGGGATGTCAGCCAACCTCACGAGAATGTCACGCTATTGCCCTCAAGGAGACAGCTCCAAAATAGCAATTACAGTACACTCGGGACTGTGCAGATCCGGTTTTCACTCACACTCCCGAGGTGGAAGATTGCCCATCCGGCGTTGAAGAGCCCCTGAGCCCAAGGGGACGAGATAGCCGAGCCAAGCCTGTTGGCGAGCCCATCAAGATACTGGTCAGTTCAGAAACAGAAGGGCGTTATTTGTACATCGGCCCAGATCTTACGCCCGCCGAGCAGGAAAAGATAGTCAAGTTTCTAAAGAACAACCTCTCTATCTTTGCTTGGGAAACTAGGGACATGGAGGGAATAGATCCCAATCTGATAACTCACAAACTGATGGTAGATCCAGATCACCCCCCGGTCAGACAGAAGAGAAGACCGATCGCTCCCGAACGGCATCGGGTTATAAACGAAGAAGTCCAGAGGCTGCTGGACGCCAGGATGATACGGGAAGTTTTCTATCCCGAATGGTTAGCCAACACTGTGCTCGTCAAGAAGAAGAACGGCAAGTGGAGAGTCTGTGTTGACTATACAGACCTCAACAAAGCATGCCCCAAGGACAGCTTTCCACTATCGAGAATAGATCAACTGGTTGACGCCACTGCAGGGCATGAGCTTATGAGTTTCATGGACGCCTACTCTGGATACAACCAAATCCAGATGTACCCTCCAGATCAGGAAAAGACCGCCTTCATAACCGAAAGAGGACTCTACTGCTACAGAGTGATGCCTTTCGGTTTAAAGAATGCTGGAGCCACTTACCAACGGTTGGTGAACAAGATGTTCAGCCCACTGCTTGGCAGCACCATGGAGGTATACATCGACGACATGCTGGTAAAGAGCCTCCAAAAAGGCAGCCACCTCCAGCACTTAGCCCAGACCTTCGATATCCTCAGACAGCACAAGATGAAGCTCAACCCCTCGAAATGCACCTTCGGAGTTACGAAGGGAAAATTCTTGGGGTACATCGTCTCTCAAAGAGGTATCGAAGCAGATCCCACTCAGATCCAAGCCCTGATTGGACTAAAGTCGCCAAGGACCAGAAAGGAGATTCAGGCACTAAACGGCAGAGTCGCCGCATTGAGCAGATTCATATCCAAGTCCACCGATCGCTGCCTACCTTTCTTTAAAGCTCTGAAGGGCAGCAAGGCCTTGCAATGGACAGAAGAATGCGAGCTTTCCTTCCAAGAACTAAAAGAGTACCTAGCCTCTCCAGAGCTCCTGTCAAAGCCTGTACAAGGAGAAAAGTTGCTCCTGTACCTAGCAGTCTCTGAGAACGCGGTCAGTTCCGCACTAATCAGACAGGACAAAGGAGTACAGAGGCCTATATTCTACGTCAGTAGGGCACTACTTGACACGGAGAAAAGGTACCCAGAAGTAGAGAAGCTGGCCTATGCCTTGGTCGTATCAGCCCGAAAACTTCGACCTTACTTCCAGGTCCATCCAATTGAGATTCCAACTGCTTATCCTCTAAAGTCAATATTGAGGAAACCCGAGGTATCGGGAAGATTGGTCAAGTGGTCTGTGGAGCTAGGGGAGCTAGGGGAGTTTGACATAGCATATGTACCTAGCAGTCTCTGAGAACGCGGTCAGTTCCGCACTAATCAGACAGGACAAAGGAGTACAGAGGCCTATATTCTACGTCAGTAGGGCACTACTTGACACGGAGAAAAGGTACCCAGAAGTAGAGAAGCTGGCCTATGCCTTGGTCGTATCAGCCCGAAAACTTCGACCTTACTTCCAGGTCCATCCAATTAAGATTCCAACTGCTTATCCTCTAAAGTCAATATTGAGGAAACCCGAGGTATCGGGAAGATTGGTCAAGTGGTCTGTGGAGCTAGGAGAGTTTGACATAGCATATGTACCCCGAAACTCCATCAAAGGGCAGGCCTTAGCCGACTTTGTAGCCGAGTTCACCCCGGCACTGCAGAACGAAGCACAAAACGCCGAAACTACAGGAACCTGGCTGCTGTATATTGATGGTTCGTCAACCGATCAAGGATCAGGGGTAGGACTGGTACTACAGTCCCCTGATGGACTTACATCGGAAAAAGCAGTCAGCCTGGGATTTAGGGCTTCTAATAATGAAGCTGAATACGAGGCCCTAATCTTAGGGATGAAGCTTGCCCTGGAATGCGAGGCTCAGAACCTCGATGTCTTCTCTGACTCCCAACTGGTAGTAAGCCAAGTTTTGGGAGAGTTTGCCATTAAGGATGACAGGATGCTTCGGTACTCCGAACTGGTAAACCGTTTAAAGCATTCTTTCCAGACTTTCACTATCCAGAAGATTGAGAGAAGTCAGAACTGCAGAGCAGATGCTCTGGCTAACATGGCCTCCCGCCTCAAGTCTGAAGCAGATTCCACCATTAAAATCTCTTTTCAACCAGGATCCAGCATTGAGGAAGCATCGGTTGCTCAAATCGATGAACAAACCCAGAGCTGGATGACCCCAATCCTCCAATATCTAAGATCCGGGCTCCTCCCAGAAGATAAAAACAAAGCCAGGAGAATCCGAATCAGAGCGGCCCGATACCTGATCCTGAACGACAGACTTTACAGGAGATCATACTCTCAACCTCTGTTAAAGTGTTTGGCTCCAGACGAGTCACAATATGTTTTGACTGAAATTCACGAGGGAATTTGCGGGAATTACAATGGGGGCAGAATTATAGCCCACCGAGCTCTATCACAGGGCTACTACTGGCCCGGCATGCTGAAACAGGCTAAAGAATATGTTCGGAAGTGTGACAAATGTCAGAGATTCGCCTCGTACCAACACCAGCCTCAGCACGAGCTCATCCCGATTCCTAGCCCCTGGCCCTTTGCTCAATGGGGAATGGACATTGTGGGCCCGTTACCACGAGCACCTCCAAACAGGAAGTACCTCCTGGTGGCTATCGACTACTTCTCTAAATGGGCCGAAGCCGAACCTTTAACGCATATTACAGAGAAGGAAGTCGAAAACTTCACCTGGAAGAACATTGTCTGCAGATTTGGCATACCACGTGTAATTATCTCGGATAATGGAACACAATTTACTGGTAAAGGCTTCAAGGCATTCTGCGAAAATCTCAACATCAGGCAGCACTTTGCTTCTCCAGGTCATCCACAAGCAAATGGGCAGGCAGAGGTCACCAACCGAACAATCCTTGATGGGTTAAAGAAAAGGTTGGAACAAGCCAAAGGGAAGTGGGCAGAAGAGCTCCCAGGAGTCCTTTGGGCCTACCGTACAACCAGAAGAACTCCCACCTCTGAAACACCCTTCTCATTAGCCTATGGGACAGAAGCAGTAATTCCGGTTGAAATCGGTATGCCAACTCTGAGGACTGAGGCCTTTGAGCAAGAATCCAATGATCAGCAGCTGATGGAGAACTTGGATTTGCTCGAGGAGAGAAGGGATCAAGCCAACATCAGGATGGAAGCCTACCAACAAAGAATGGTCAATAAATCCAGGATAGGACTCAAGACAGTCAGCTTTCAAGTTGGAGACTTCGTCTTAAGAAGAGTCTTTCAGAACACCAAGGATCCCACCATGGGAAAATTGTCACCAAATTGGGAGGGCCCCTACAAAGTGACGAAGGTCGTTCGACCTACCACTTACTGGCTTGAAGACACGACTGGGAAACCTGTTCCTAGGCCATGGAACGTAGAACACTTGCGGAAGTATTATCAATAAAATTTTTTTTTTTACTTCCTCAAAACTGTTCATCTATTAATGCACAAGTCTTATGACTTGGTCCATCTATTAATGCACAGACCTTTGGAGCCTGGTCCATCTACTAATGCACAGGCCTCCAGAGCCTGGTCCATCTATTAATGCACAGGCCTCCAGAGCCTGGTCCATCTACTAATGCACAGGCCTCCAGAGCCTGGTCCATCTATTAATGCACAGGCCTCCAGAGCCTGGTCCATCTATTAATGCACAAGTCTTATGACTTGGTCCATCTATTAATGCACAGGCCTCCAGAGCCTGGACCATTTATTAATGCACGGGCCTCCAGAGCCTGGTCCATCTATTAATGCACAAGTCTTATGACTTGCTCCATCTACTAATGCACAGGCCTCCAGAGCCTGGTCCATCTATTAAATGCACAGGCCTCCAGAGCCTGGTCCATCTATTAATGCACAAGTCTTATGACTTGGTCCATCTATTAATGCACAGGCCTCCAGAGCCTGGTCCATCTATTAAATGCACAGGCCTCCAGAGCCTGGTCCATCTATTAATGCACAAGTCTTATGACTTGGTCCATCTATTAATGCACAGGCCTCCAGAGCCTGGTCCATCTATTAATGCACAAGTCTTATGACTTGGTCCATCTATTAATGCACAGGCCTTCAGAGCCTGGTCCATCCTCAACTAGCGAGTTCTGTAATCCAGTCTATCCAAAGGCAGAAGTTCCGAGCACCTGTCAACTAAAGTTTACTAGAACGGAATACCTCGGATCTGACACTTACATTATTTGACTTATCTGTCAAATAAATCAGCACCATGGTTTCAACCAAAGGTGAAGTACTTCGATTCTGGCATTTTTCTAAGTTTTTGATTTATTTTCAGAACAATCGGCAACACATTAGAAGATGCTTAAGTTTCAAAAGAGCACATTCACAGAAAGTATCAGCTCAGAGAAGAAAAAATTCAACTTTATTAATAACTCAAAAAGATTTACATCAGTACCAAGAAGCTATTACAGAAGCTACTACAGAAGCTATTACAGAAGCTACTACAGAAGATATTACAGAAGCTATTACAGAAGCTACTACAGAAGCTATTACAGAAGCTACGCTTGGCAACATAATGGCTCTTCTCCTGGGATGATAAAGGGGCACAAGATCCAAAACCTTCAAAACCGCCTTCATCGGCTCCATTTGAAAGGAAGGAACCCTGAACCCCAATCTGCATCACGTAGTGCCCAGGCCATTTCATCATCACTATCACTGGTCCCATGACCAACGGATGATGAGGGCTCTGAGCCTCAGGAGACTTTTCATTCTCCACCTTTGTAATCGGCATGACTCCTCAGAAGAGTAAAGCAAGGGTCTCTGCCAAGACACATGGGGGGGAAGGTAGTCTACCTTCAATCTTCTTCTTCACACCGTCTGTTTCACCCCAGCCACTTAGTGCAAGGGTCTCTGACAGAGCGTGAGGAAGGGAAGGCAACTTACCTTCGTCTTCATCACCAACACTCCAGGCCTCGGTTGAATCAGGGAGGGGCCACCACCAATCGGAGAAATCTCGACCGGATGCCAGAGGAAACAAGAAGACTTGGGCCTCCTTCAATCCTTCCTTGGAGACTGAAAAAAAGGGGAGGTTAACTCTCGGCCACAGGCTCATTATTCCTAACTCAGGCAAGGAATCTTCCATCATCTCCGGACGAATGGGAGAAACTCCGGCAGCATATGAGGTTTCTCTCACGAACAAATCGGGGAGCAAAAGGGTTGAGCACAACCGTATGCCCCGTTTCCATATATATAGACCCTTGGAGTCCAAAAGCCACCCAACTGAACCGTCGCAACGGTGAAAAAGAGAGTGGCCTTGAAAACCCAAACGACGGTCGAATGACTAAGCAGTGCATTAAATAAGCCTCTTCAATATACCAAGAGACAGAGTACAGAATTCTCAAGACATAGACCGCAGTCCAGTACTTAAGCTCCCAAATCAATAAAGAGGGGAACAAAGTCTAAAGTAAATAGACCCCCATTCAGACCTACTGGTCTTAACTATTTCATAACAGGTCAAGACACGTAACAAAGACCAAGCAGATCAGATATATCCCAATCCCGAGTACTCAGCATACCGAGCATCATAATAACGAGCACAAGCTGCTCAGTTAACCTCACAGACTCTTAATTCAGAGCAGTCTATCTCAGAACTCTACAGGGATCCACTCCCGCTCTGTCAGGCTCTATCTATCTGGCTATATCTACTTTCTCGTCTTATTTTAATAAGGCAGATCTATATTCACTATTCCATGACAGGTATTGAAGATTAAGAAAGCAACTATTTGATCTAGCATGCAAAGGGTTCAGAGCAGCCACACTTGCAACAAAATTCACAAGAAGGAAAAATACAAGCAGAATCTGAAGAAAAGTCAATCTTATTGATCAGAAGGGAAAATATATTCACTACATCAAAAAAAAAAAAAAAAAAAAAAAAAAAAATGGTCAAAAGCCTATAAAAAGCCTCAGGATTTCCCAGAGGGGCCTGCATCCTCTTCCAAATTAAGGGCACGAGCCCCAGCAGTCTTATCCGGATCAGGACGAGATGAGGTAGGTTCAGGAGGAACGATTGATGACACATCAAAGTCCGGGAACTGAAGTTGGAATCTAGTTCGGAAATTCTCAAAGCCGAGCAGGATCAGGTCATCACCCATCTGATCAACTTCCTCTTTTAATTCCATCTCAGCCTCAGCTTTGGCTTGACCAACTGCCTCCTGAACCCTCTGATCAATGGAACTACGGAGACCAACCAGCTCCGCCTCAAGCCTCTCAACCGTCTGAGCAAATATATCCCTCTCAGACTCTGCCACCTTAAGGCTGGTGGTGGCTCTCTCCAGACCCTCTTCAGCAGACTGAATTTTGGAACGGGCTGTTCCGAGCTCCAGTCTCATCTCGTTCACCTCCGTCCTTAGCTTCTCGGCCTCCTCGAGGCCCATGGGGGTCACCATCAGAGCAGCTAAACTATGCATGCTCTGTATAAAGCAAGACAGATAAATTAGAGCGAAACAAATGAGCAAACAAAGGGCCAGGGAAAGGCTTCAGAAGTTACCTTCATCTGGAGAGTCATCATCTCAGTCATCAATTTGGAGGGATCATCCCCTCTGTACCGATGTGGGCCCTGAGCCCATATTTGATCAAATGCCTTCTTGGCAATTTGATAATCCGGCTCAACAAATGGCTCAGAAGGAGCGGCAGGAGCTTTCCCCTTCCTAGACCTCTTGCTCGGACCAGGAGGAACAGCCGATACAGGAATGGCAGGCTCGGCTTCCTCAGCCTCGGCAGGGGAGGGCTCAGGAGAACCAGAGATCAATCTCCTTCTCTTCACTTCTAAAGGAGCATCAGGCTCAGCTGGGGAGGAAGACTCCCCCACCACTTGAGGCTTCGGCACTTCCCACCTCGAGGCTAGCCTCCTCTTAAACTCTGCGCTACGGGTGGCCATCACTTGGTCCGGAGTGACGATAACAGTATGAGCCCGGTTAGAAGTTGAAAGCAAAACCCGGTACTGATCCTGCAGAGCCTTAGTAAACTTGGGCCTCTTCCGAGCACTCTTGACTACACAAAGGAAATGAAAAATACCAAGTTTGTCAGTTCTGAGGATATAAGCAAAGCTAAAGCAAACCCAAGAGAATAAGTCTCACCCCTATGGCCCGTAACACAAGGAAACGACGAGATCTCTCCGGCCTGGAAGTCCTTATGCTCCCATCCTCCTCCAACGAAGAAGTACCACTTCTTCCATGTCTTGTTGGAAGTAGGAACGGAAGACAGGGGTCGGAACCCCTTCTCGAAGGACATATAATAAAGGCCCTCTGCCTGCTTGAACTTCAGATCCATATTGCTACGGATCAAGTCCAGAGACACGTCCACTTTGTTCAGGTGTCCCAGCACCATAAAACCTAGAAGATGCCGCCAGCTATTGAGATTCAGGTCGGCAGGGCAGAGCTTGAACCAGCAAAAGAATTGCCTGACTAAATCCGGCAATGGAAGTCTTAAGCCCATTTCAAACCAGGCAAGGAAAACGCAAATCTCCCCGGCTTTAACATCTTGGGGACGGTCCATGGGTCCTGGAACTCTGCAAGTCACATTTGGGGGAAATTCGAATTTCACCCTCCATTCATCCAAGAGGCTTTG
This sequence comes from Nyssa sinensis, assembly GCA_008638375.1. Lineage (NCBI taxonomy): Eukaryota > Viridiplantae > Streptophyta > Magnoliopsida > Cornales > Nyssaceae > Nyssa > Nyssa sinensis. The sequence goes on along the minus strand of CM018038.1, from coordinate 4,572,286 downwards.
AGTGACGGCACTCTCACCCTCTTCTCTATGAGAAGACCTACCAGAGGTCTCCCCGGCCCTGTCTCGGGGCTCTTCGAAAGCATCAACTATTCTAACCCCTGGACTAGGGGGAGGATCAACAGGCCTCTCCTCAATAATTTCAAGAGCAGGGTTACCTACATTTCCTACAACAGACGGACCAGCCATCTCAGAATGGTCTCCCACTCCCTCATTCACAATTCGAGATTCCGAAGGAACAGACATTATTCTCAAACTCAAGAAGAAAGAAGCAAGAGAGGGGGAAAAATCAGTCGAACCTGTTTTCACTTAGGGGATCTGTATTCTTCAAGGTTGCACGAACCAACAATGGCGAATGAAATCTTCTAGCACAGTAAAAACGTCGAGGGAAAGGTCATTTCAAAAATCTCATCCCATATTTATAAACACGATATCAGAAGGGACCCACCAAGCCCAAACGCCATGACGGTTCAGAACAATGATGCTCTCGAGAAAACCAACTGTCCAGTGTAATTGTGACCTTGAAAAGACTTAATCGCCAACTATGCAATAAATGGCGCCCCCACAATTGTCTTGGAAGGCGAACAAGCGAGATACATAACTCTCTTAACCCTAGTTACTTACATCAAACTAGGACTTGGGGGGGAGTAACTGATATACCATAAAAGGACAAGCCAATCAACACTTGACACGTATGACCACAGTCCGATTTATGTTCAACTAGCATGATTCTCGCTCAGCCAGTGACATCCAGATCATCATATAAGGTCGGAAATGACCAACAAATATATCCAGAACTGACCACAGGGTCCAGACCATAGCTTCAGATCTCGTCACCGCCTTAGCGGATTCCGAGCAGAGAATAAGGAAGCAGTCTCCAATACGGAAACTACCATTTATGATTATCTCCATCTACGACTCAATGCCCACAAGGTATCTGCAATCTCCGATGATCATATCCCTATATTCATGGCGTCGAATCCTAATCAACTTAGGAAAGCTTCGGCCTATATATTAAACCCTAGAGGTACGCTTTTATTTTCATGCTCATTCTTTGACTTTCAATACAGTCTTTCAATTCCCTTACTCACTTAAGCATCGGAGCGGCTATCGCCGGAGCCAATCCGGTGGTTCTCTGATCATCTTTCTGAGTGTTCTACAGGTCACGGAGCCCTCACGTGTTGCGAGTCAAAAAGTGCAGCATCACCTCCTGTTGATAGATTGACTTGAATTTGGTGATGTGTGACTCTATCATCTTATTATTCATGTTAAAGGACTTGCACATTTAAAGCTTCAATTGTTCTAGTGCATATAACTCCTCTACACCTATCCCTTTCAATGTTTTTAGCCAACATTTCGTTGCTAGCACACAGTATATTTATTCATATATCAAGCACAATTTATAGACAGAAGAAAGCAGCAAAGCTAGCTTAACATTTTTAATTTTATGATGGCTCGGATGTCCGGTGTTGACTTAATATGCTAATGTGTATGTTTTCTTTTAATCAACTTTAGAAATTTAACGAATGTGACATAATTAGAGTACATTTGAAATGTCATCTGTCTATGCTTCAAAATTTTTAACTTCTAAGTTTCATAGTCTGGATAAACTGTGGAGGTGTTTCCATGTGTTGCTTACTTGGCTGTGCTTCAATTCTAACCATTTAATTGGGTATGAACTTTGTTGTGTTTTTCTTTTCAATAAACTACTCTTTTTTTATATTTGCATTAGATGTTGTTGGTTTTTATGCAAAAATCTTTTCATGTGTAGGTGATGTGAACAGCATCAGTGTTGGGTCTGGAACTAATATACAGGACAACTCCCTTGTACATGTGGCAAAATCTAATCTAAGTGGGAAGGTGTTACCAACAATTATTGGGGACAATGTCACTGTAGGTAGGTGTCATGCGAGCAGTTTTCTATTGATAGTGTCTACGTTGAAACTGACCTGATGTATTTTTTTTTTTCTCCAAATTCTCTGGATATTGAATTTGAATTCAAATTTGCAGGCCACAGTGCCATTTTACATGGCTGTACTGTTGAGGATGAGGCCTTTGTTGGTATGGGAGCCACACTGCTTGATGGGGTGGTTGTGGAGAAACATGCAATGGTTGCTGCCGGAGCCCTTGTGAGACAGAATACAAGAATCCCCTGTGGAGAGGTATGTCTGCAAACTCTCTCTCTCTCTCTCTCTCTCTGAGTTTTTACTTCACATCTATGTTTTCCGTAAAGTGAGATTATCTTCCAAAAGATGGCATGTGAATGCACCATGCATATGATGTAGTGGAAAATGAGAACTTAGTTATCTAAAATATCCCGGGCTTTGCAAATGAGACCTTAGAATATTTTCTTGTGTAAATAACAGAAATGTGGATTTTTTTAATCCTTAGTTTAGGATGTACTTCATAAGCTGAAAACTTCAGAATAAACTTTATGATTGAAAAATTGTGTATATGATTTCTTTGATCCTTGTAGTCAATGAACCGCGGAGTTGTTGATAGGCAGAGTCCGTGCCAATAACACAGTCTATGCCCTTAAGTGCTCATAGGTGGGTTCCTGACTGCCCTTACTGTTCAACAGACCCGTCTTATGGCTGGTGTCCAAGGGTGAAATAAGAATTTTATGAGGATTCTCAAATGCCTGCAAGGCTAGAAACCGACACCACTATTAATGAAAGTATATGGTTTGATCATATCCATTTGCTGTTGGGCAATTTGTTACTCTTCATTCCAATGAATTTGGGATGCGTACTGCTAGAAGGGTCATTAGGGGTAACCGTGCAGTGGTTGGCCTCAAAACCCATCCTGCTACTTCATCCTCCTGCACCGGATTTAATGCTCTTCCCTGTGAATTGGGCTTCATATTCAGCCCCCAGCCAATCAAATTCGGCTTGCCTGATACCTATTAATATCAATTGCTTCTTGAATGCTGTTTTACTTAATTATAAAACCCGAGACGTGTGGTAAGTGCTAACTTATATATTTGGGATTTATACATCACAGGTATGGGGAGGTAATCCAGCAAAGTTCCTTAGGAAACTTACTAATGAAGAGATAACATTTATCTCCCAATCAGCCTCCAATTACTCCAACCTTGCACAGGTCCATGCCGCTGAAAATGCAAAATCCTTTGATGAGATAGAATTTGAGAAGGTTCTTCGCAAGAAGTTTGCTCGCCGGGATGAGGAGTATGATTCAATGTTGGGCGTTGTTCGTGAAACTCCCCCAGAACTTATTCTTCCTGATAACATCCTACCAGATAAAGCACCACAACGTTCTCAAAAATGAGATCTTTGCTAGGTAGCTTTTCATTTTTTCCGCGCTTGAGATTTGGTGTCAAGAATTCTGTTCTTATAGGCAAATTTATGGAGATGGATGAGTTTCTTTCCAAAATAATACGAGACTTGGGGATAGAATCATGAATTCATGAGAATTGAAATTTCTGGCTTCCTGCTCAACTCTTCCATATCTGGCTTCTGGTTGTACTTTTCCCTCATTTTCCAGTTACCCTTATATTTCTTGTTTAGAAGGGAACTGATGCTATAAAGCAATATGCATGATGATATGTTGACTTCTTTGTATCCAAGATACCGTGTTTCGCAGATGATTTTGTTGATTTGTACACTTGAACTTCTGAATCATTTGAGAGTGCTCATGAAATGTTCTCCTTGAAGTTACATTTTCATGGAAAAAAAAGCTGGGAAAACAGATTTTCTTGTGAGTTATTGATAGTTAGATAATTTTCTGTAAGCAATATAAACAGATATTTTTGAACCATTAATATGAACCGAACTGAGTTGAATCTATATTGTCAATCTAGGACTATAATAAAAAACATGTAAGGGAAATCAAGAAAGCTCTATGTCGGGGAAAACATGGCTTGTTCTCTCCCAAATTATTGTCAATTGGCCTTCCCATTCAAGCCAAAATTGTATACAGTGTCGCATGTGCAATCAGCTTTAGCTAATGCATTGGTTTGTGGATGAAAACAGTTTCTGGATTTTGTTCCCCCTGTTGTGCTTTGAACCCAAATGTGGGAATTTAAATTCAAACAGACCCTTAAGACTAAGATTTCATTTCGAAACAGATCCAACCTCTTCTCAGATGCAAAGGGAGAATCAAAATCATGCTAATTGTACGAAGAATAAGTGCTTATACTATTTGGATAAGACTGAAGCCGTTTGAAGACCTGTCAATCCATGATCATTTTTATCTCCAAATTATTGGTCTCTCTTTCATTTGTTTGGTTTTCTTGGACATTTCTTCATATGGGTACTCTTTTTTCCCTTTCATTGATTGTCAGAGTTTCATGCTATTGTTTGTTCCATTTGTTTATTAGGGCAATAAGGTGGATAACTTTGTTAGGTATTACCAATACCCCACTCTGTTGTTAACATTTTATTATTAATAAAAATATTGACAAATTATGTCACTTAGTTCTAATCTCTTTTCTCGTAAACAAACAAGGGATAATATTACTTATAGAAAGAGATTAATAGTCTAATTATCTTTAATCTTGCAAACAACGAAGTCTTTGTCCCCTAACTCAGCATATGCCCTTTAGTATATCTTAAGCCGGCGTGAGAAAAAAAGGTGTCATGACTCCTTAATATTGGTGCTCCATTCAATTTTCGTAATTATCAAATGACAGCAGTTGGTACGAAAATGTCCATAGAATGATTATCGATGCAGCAGTAAACCTTTATGATGTGATTTACAATTCATCTTTTTATTAAACTCATACATCCATACACATACATCTTTAAGAATAATTACAATGATGTTCTTCGAGTTTTTTAAAGTTAAAACTCTCTCTGCTATACAGATCATATGTACAAAAAATCATTTTTGATTGTGTAAAACAGTTATTTGAAAAGTCAACATGTCAAACAGTAAATTTTATATATATATATATATATACTTTATTAATGTCATTCTCCCAACCATTCTGATTATTAGATATGAGAGAAAGGTTTAGTATAATTATTAAAAGAAAGAAAGCAAAAGAAAGCGGATTGGGAAACTAAAGTTCAAAGATTTGAGTTTATTTAATGGATCCAATGAAAGTGCACGGCTCCTTCCTCTGCTCACTCACGTTGTTCTTGTCCTTTCTTTGTTTTGTTTTGATTCATAATCTCTTTGTTTTGTTCATCTAATGGATCAAAGATTTGAGTTTATTTAATGGATCCAATGAAAGTACACGGCTCCTTCCTCCGCTCCCTCACGTTGTTCTTGTCTTTTCTTTGTTTTATAATCTCTTTGTTTTATTCATCTAATGGATCAAATGCACAAGAAAGCAAAATGATAAATATTGTCCCTTCTTTGTTTTGTTTAATCATTTCTTTGTTTTGTTCATGTTAATGGATCAAATACACAAGAAAGCAAAAGGATAAATATAGTAATAGAGAGAAAGTGGGTTGAACAAGGCACGTCATTAGCAACAATTTATCTGCAATCGGTGATCAATCTAATTCTATGATCAGGATTACAACTTGGATGGACTCTCGCTCTCTCTCTCTCTCAATCTTCCAGCAAGTAGATTGTGAAAATTAATCTCAATTCATCCTTTTTCATTATTTTTTTTCATTTTAATTTCAAAGTCACCTTTTTACTATAGACATTAGCCATAAAATCAGTTCCGCATTAATATTGAAAAGTTTATTAGTATAATTCATGTATTGAACTGTTGATTATAATATTTTAAAGCAAAAAAAGATTATAGGATTTTGTAGTAACAAAAATCTCTTAAATGTAAATTTTGAACTGATAATTCATTTTAATCTATGGCTGGATAACAATATATTGTACTTAAAATTCTTTTCCTAAAAAAAAAATTCATATACATATATATATATATTAAGCTCAAGCCATCTCTTTGATGAAAATTTTTATTCTTTCTCTTTTAAATTCATTTTTTTTTAAGTCTTGACATGGGATCGTTTGATTTAACAATAGGCCCCATAGGCCTAATGTTGTGTTTGTGAATAGATAATGTTTTGTTGTTCATATATTGATGTGTAAGAGATGTCTCGATAATGGCATTTATAATAATAAGTTTTACTTTATATGAATATTTGTATATAAATAATGTTTTGTTGTTCATGTATTGATGTGTAAGAAATGTTTAGATAATAACACTTATAATAATAAGTTTTATTTTATATGAATATCTGTGTATAGATAATGTTTTGTTATTTGTATATTAATAGGTAAGAGATGTTTCGATATAATAATAAGTTTTACTTTATATGAATGCGTTGGCATCACATAGAACACCAATACATGAGAAAAAGTCCATTGATACGGACTGTAGGTATTGATGCCGGACTGGTATACTAACACACATTCCAGTGATGATATGATACCATGGAATCATGAATCATGGTCCGTGCACCTATATATTTATCTACATACAAAACAGAGTGGGGAAGGGGGAGCAAAGTGGGACCAGAAGGGGTACACAGAGAGGGAGCTCTAGCTTCGGGAGGAATCATTTGGAACAGAATGCCAGAAATGGGGGCAGAATTCCGGGCCACCAAGAACAATAATGAAGAAGGGCACTGTGACTGTGTTCGTCCTCTCATACTTGGACTCCAACCCTCTGCCCTCGTCGATCATGTCGCCAGAGTCGATTGGTCTCTTCTCTCACAAATCCCCGGAGAGCGTGGTGGCTCGTTCCCGGTACTCTCTCGTTCTTGGCTCCCGATGCATACTTACATTTATTGGGAATATAGCAGGTCTCCATCGATGAAAAATATACTGCATTTATCTACTTCTAACCAAGGATTGCGTCTTGTATTTGTGGCATATTGTTCTCTTTTCACTGAGATGCATTTGTTGTTGTGGAAAAACTAAATCCAGGAAATAGCATCCCATTAACTCCTTTGATCAATGTGTTTTGGTTACAATAAAGCACTAACAAAATGGTTACTTTGTGTAAGAAGCTGCTATATCTCCTTTCCTTCATGGTTGTACTTGCTATTGATTGATATCTGCATCTAACGACAGGTTCTTTTCATGATTAAGAATCTTATGTGCTTCATATGATTGTTGTCTTTTTAATTTAGTGTATTTGAGCTTCTCATTTATATAATTCTTGCACAATTATCAAAACTTCTTCTGTTTTATACATTGATCATAGGGCCGTTTTCTTGAGGGCTGGATCACATTGTTCTACTTCTTTTTTGAGTGATTCTTGCAGTATTATGAACCTAAAGATTAACTTATATCACTTTCTCTAATCTTTTGAGCTGATAGAATTTTTGGATGCTTTGGTCATTTATATTCAGTTTCATGTTTGGATGGGAACTCCTTGAACACAGAGAAAGAGAAGCAATGGAAAGGGAAATAAATGAATGGCTAGACACTCAGCCAAGTACAGCATCTAATCTATTTTTTTTCTTTCTTGGCTAGGTGGGATAGCCGAGCCATTCTCCTTTCTTTATGATACCAGGCCGGTTCAGTTTCATGTTTGGTTGGTTCTTCCTGTCATTTGACTTCATTGATAATAATCCATAATTGTTGATCTATTGCAAATTTTGTCCCTTCTTTCTTTTCACCCCCCCTTCTCTCTCTCTCTCTCTCCTGTCACACACAATTTTCTTTCTATTCTTTATTCCTTGTTGTCTTCAACCTTAACAAAGACAGTGGGAACGAGTTGAAAATATACCTGGTAATTTCCTCTTATAGAACAACGATATGAACCCACATACATTCATACGTACATACTTATATACACTATATACACCTTGTAATGGCCTACCTTGATTTGATGAGAAGATTGCATGTATGTATAGGTGAATTTAGTTGGTCATGTAAGAAGTAAGAACACAATTTTTCTATTTATCCCACATATAAAAAAGAAAATAAATTAATTTCTATTTATTCCAACTAGGTTGCAATTGAAGAGCTTAAGCATATTCTGGCGGAGGTGAAAACCCATATGCTCTCTTCACCTGATGATCCATCTCCTGTTAAGACAATAGCTGGGGGCAGTGTTGCCAACACTATTAGAGGCCTGGCTGCTGGCTTTGGGGTCTTTTGTGGAATAATTGGGGCCTATGGGAATGATGAACAAGGGCACTTGTTCATAAGTAACATGAGCTTTTATGGAGTGAACCTCTCAAGGTTGAGGATGAAGGGGGGTCCCACTGCTCAGGTGAACTTTGTACCACTATTTCTTCCGGAGTGGACTGCTGCTTTCATTCTTTTCATCAAGCTTCTGGATGTCAAGTGTTGAAACTTTATTAATTGGTGGTATGGCACAGTGTATTTGCCTGGTTGATGCAGTGGGCAATCGTACAATGCGGCCTTGTCTCTCAAGTGCTGTTAAGATTCAGGTGCATGCTATTTTTATCTAGTCTAATCTGTCGGGCTTTCATGATTCTTAAGGACTCTTGCAGATTGCTTGCTAAGATGAGCTTACATGTGTCCTTATTATGTTGTCTCCCAACAGGCAGATGAATTAACGAGAGATGATTTTAAAGGTTCCAAGGTAAGGCATCTCCCCATGGAATTAAATCTTGACCCTTTTTAGGAAATTTTTTTATCTTCTTTGTTTTTTCCTTTTTTTTTCGTCTTCTTATTATTTTTCTTCATCTTTTTTGTCTTACATTAATATACTTGTAAATTAGTTGGATTGAATTTGTATTTATACTACTGTTGTCAGTTACTTAGGAAATCGAAATCAAACTATGCTGTTAGATGCGAAGGCACCTCCATATAAAAACCTCAGATTTAATACAATACCATCCCATTCTATAACCTTGCTCTGCTGTCTCCAATTATTGATACCAGTAACTCTGTAAATCCAACATCAAACTATGTTGTATACTTGATGGTGCCTCTTTATATTTAATAAAAAAAACTCAGATTCAACAAAGTACCACACATTAGGTTGCATAAACTGATCTGTTGATTTATATCTGTTTGTTTTTTAATGTTGGCCTGCAGCTTCTGTAAGATAATATCCTCTAGAAGTTCTAAAGCTTATTTGCTAATATATCTTATGTTACAGTGGTTGGTAATGCGATATGGGATATACAATTTGGAAATTCTTCATGCGGCTATTCAGATTGCCAAACAAGAGGGCATTCTTATCTCCCTTGATTTGGCCAGTTTTGAGGTAATATTTGCATTATTTGGAACATGAGGTGGTCTGTTTTATTCTATATTATTTGGTTTCAATCAAACTTTTGGGTTGGAGTTATGGCATAACCCAAAATAGTTTTTAAAAAATTTGCTTATCAAATATATTAAAAAATTTTAAAATGACTTTATTTCTTAGATTCCCAGTAGGAATCCTATGCATACTCATAACAACTTTTGTGCAAGCATAATTGAATTATTTCATTTTATTCGGCAGCTGTTCACTCCCTCTATGGTTTTTAGTGCCAAAATTAATGTCATGGTTTATTGTGTCTGATAACTGTTAACTTTTTCCAGATGGTTCGGAAGTTTAGATTACCTCTTCTACAATTACTGGAGTCAGGGAATATAGACCTTTGCTTTGCCAATGAGGATGAAGCCACGGAGCTGTTAAGGTGACTGTCCATTGGTTTCCTGACATCATGCTGATACAAATTGTGATCAAAGTGGAGTTTCCATTCATAGAATTTCTTTACTTTCATTGCACAATATTGTGCAGTCTGCAGGTAGATGGTGCTTGATTTCTCTTATTATCAGTTGTAGGGGTGAACGAGTTGCTGATCCCGAAACTGCTCTGGAATTTTTGTCCAAACACTGTCAATGGGCTGTGGTGACGTTAGGCCCTAAGGGATGCATTGCAAAACATGGGAAAGAGGTCAGTAAGATGTAACCTCAGCTTCACTTTTACAATAAGCCAAGCAGTAGGACTTGTCTTTGAATGCCTCATGTCTTATTTTAGCAAGAACTAGTGGTGAAACCGTGCAAAGCAGGGGGTTAGACTTTAAAGAGATTCCTAGAGGAAAATAGATAAAGGAATAGATTAAATTCATAATTAATACTATGTTTTAAGGAAACTATAAATTCTTTCTAAAACCCTTAATGGAGGAATCCTGAAGTCACTGTAACAGATATATATATATATATATAATTTTTTTAAAATACAAAATTAGGTCAAAAAATCATAATATTGATGGACACATTTTTTTTCTTTAAACATTTTTATAATAGAAAATTAGATATATAGAATAATAGTAATCAATTGTAAAACAAGGTATTAATCAATTTTTGACACTTGGGGCTTTTTTTTGTCATGGTTAAAAACATTGACCTTTTTAAAATCGCCGTGGTTATAAGTTTTTTTATTGCAAAAGTTGCTTATATAAAACAATTGTTATTGTAAATCATGATAATACTACATCATTATCATTATGTTCTAATATTAAGCAAGTATTCATACTCACTAAGATAATACAGTAGCTTGTTATATCCGAATGTTTCAACTCAAACTCAACCTTTCTATCTGGAAAGGTAAAAAAACCTCACTATTGATTCAGTAAGAAAGTTTTAAATATGACCGTTGAAATGACAACCAAACGATTCAAAAATTGAGGTTAAGATATTAATTTATCGATGAAAAATTCACGCTTTAACATGCCAAAACCCCCTTCTCAAAACATAAAAAATAATAGAATATTATCTATAAATTTGTAAAATTTTATAGAATACCTAATGATATATTTATTTTATTTTCAATAAATACTTTTTTTCATTAGTCGAAACATATTAAATCTTATTGAAATTATTATACTAACACATTTAAGAATAACATTTGAAGGTTTAAAAAATTGTTAAATATTAATCATTTTTAAAAATTGCCGTCTGTCTTTGGCAAGCATGGAGCGTAAAAACTAAATTTGGTATGCTTTAAGAATTTATGGGCTTTGTTTTTTTTTTGTGAAATCATTTTCATCTTTCTTTTGATTGTGAATATTGATTTTATAAATATTTCTACATGATCTTTATATACTTGAACTTTTCAAATTTCTAAAATTTGCAGACTTGTTCGTAAATCCAACTTAGTTAATTAAAATGTGTGTGTGTGTGTGTGTGTGTGTGTGAGAGAGAGAGAGAGAGAGAGAGAGAGAGAGAGAGAGAGAGAGATTATTGGATATGGAACATGAGCCCAACTTGGCAGCTGAAAAGAAAGGGCAGGGAAAAAAATGATACATGCATTGTTGGTAGTGTGGGTTACTATGTCATTACCTTGATACAACTTGTAATTTTTTACATATTACATCCAGTGGTCATCTCGAGTAATGTATGAAATTCTATTTTCGCTTCAGATTGTCCGAGTTCCAGCAATTGGGGAGTCAAAGGCAATCGATGCCACTGGAGCAGGAGATCTGTTTGCGAGTGGGTTTTTGTACGGATTGGTGAAGGGGCTATCTCTAGAAGAATGCTGCAGAGTGGGTTCGTGCAGTGGTGGGTCTGTGATTCGTTCTCTGGGGGGTGAGGTGATGCCAGAGAATTGGCAGTGGATGTACAAGCAGATGCAGATCAAGGATCTCCCTATCCCTGACCCAGCCAAATTTCCTTAGAAAGAAGATTAATGCCTTGCTTGGGAAATAGTGACTTTCATGATGTTGCATTTTTGTATTACTGGTTTAATTGATACATATAAGACTGTTTGTCTTACATTTGCGGGGAAAAAGACAAGACAGAACTTCTAGCCAATGAGTTGATTTACAAAAGCTTTTTTCGTTCAAGAACTTAATCCCCCTAAAGCTTTTATTCGTGTATAGTTCAATTGTACCGTTTGCATAAGGTTCCAGTTATATTTGGCTTAAACTGCTTCATAGAATAATTCAACATAGATTGTTTGTTTGGCTTCCGTATTGAATGAAACTGTTTTCATGGAAACACATTTTAGTTCCTTTTTTACCTTTTTTTTTCAAAAAAAAAGAAGTGATATTCCAACTTTGTCAAATTAATCCATTCCATATCCATGAGGTAGCCATGAGTCGTAAGCGTGATAAATTAAATTCGAAAACTTTCAAATTTACGACATATTATTCAAACTTAACCTGTCCAATGTATGAGGATTATGCCACAGCCTGAAAAACCAACCATACACGGGGATTATGCATAAACCCTAAAACCACACTAACCAGGGAGCACGATAATTTCAAACAAGATGGATGTGCGTCAATTTTGTAGCCTGCAACATAGAGCAGCCTATTTAGGAAGCAAGCAAATGAGAGCAGTGGTCTTCTAAAATTTATAGAAAATGATTCACATTCAATGGAACCTCAACAGTTAGCCTCAGTGGAATCTCCAACAAAACATTATTCCAACTATTTGAAATCGGCTACATGAATCATGTCTCACCATGCAGAGGAATCTCCAACCATCCCCAAAAAACGGGTGCATGTTACAAGTTTCAGTTTGGGATGGAAGCATGTGCAGCACTTACCAAAAAAGTAAATTATAAATTTCAATCTAATCCTGGAACCAGCCTAGATAGATATGAGTCACTCTCACGGCTGAACCATCTATGGCATTTAAGAGCTTATAGATAAATTTCATCTTCAAAACTACCTTCAATGCCAGTTTAAATGATGCCGGTGGTGTAAGCATCCAACTCTAATCATTGTATCCAAGTGTAAATGTAAAACGGAGTTCAATTCAACTACGGCAAGCTTGTTAAATTTTAGCACTGATGAAGAAAATATAAATTGCATAACTTAAAAATATCCAAACAAGAAATGATGTGGTCAATGGTGCCGTCCATATTCCATTACCTCATTTCTCCAAATGTCTTTAAAAACTCATTCTAGGACAAGGATGCAAACGTGGGGTAGATCTTGCATCCTCATATATCCATGGGAGCCACAGCCGGTTCGGCTGGAGGATGACCCAGGTCGGCAGGAGGATCCAGGTCGGCGGGAGGACCCTGGTCAGCAGCAGGACCCTCTTCATTAACAGGACCTTCCTCCGCAATCTCAAGTGAATCAATCAATGTTTGTACAGTTTGGTTATCCAATATATGGAATGCCTCTCCAACTCCTACCACAGCAACTGTACAAGCGGAGCTTGTGAGCTTTTCACCTTGTAAAGTTTCCCTTAAAGCAAAAAGTGCATCCTTGAGCAGATCTTCTCGTGAAGAGCTCATGAAGTTCGCGAACTTGCGTTCCAAGTATGTCTTTGCAGCTTGTGAGCGAGACCCAATTGCAAAAGATTGATATTCAAAGTAGTTCCCACTTGGGCAGTTGTAATAGAGGTGAGCTCCAGATTCGTCCAAGCCAGCTACCAGTAAACCAACGCCATAAGGCCGTTTCCACGAGCGCTGTGTGCAAACCTGCAACCGAAAAGTGAAAATTACAAAATAGGACAAATCTTGCAGTAAGAGCATGGGAACCTGGTAGTTACACATGTAAAATGAAGTAAGAAAATGCAGAGTGGGGAGTCCCAACATTGAAAGAACAAATACTCCAACAATACTGACTTCCCATTGAGCAACCATAGTTCTGCAGAAGCAGCAGTGAGAAAAGAAAATGATCTCTATAGTTTCAAGTCCTAACAGAAATGACCAATATCAAATGCCAACCTAATATATTTCATATCAAATTATTGTCCAGTGCTCAGTGACAAGTTCCGTGCATGTGGCAGTAATTTCTAAGTTAGCAGTCATCGTGTCATGGAACTTTCTATTAAAAGCATCACAAGTTTTAGCCAAATAAATTCCTATTTGAATGTTACAACTTAAACAATAATGAGATGACAAAGGCCAAAAACAGAAGAGTAGAACTATTTTACATGCAGTTAAAAATCTGCAAGAATCCATCTAAAACAGAAAGTGTGTTGGGGATGGAAATAGGTGTATGGGATGTGTCTGACAGGAATACTGTTATACCTTCCCACTTAACAGGAGGGTGGTCAACAAAGGACTAGAGGAACACATAACAGTCAACTCAAGGCTAATAGGATTGCTTTCGAAAGTTTAACACCGTTAGAAGTATATTTCAAAAAGGAAAGCAAGTACCGTATATAACAAGCAATTTTAGACATAAGAAGCAACAATTATCTCCAAACTGACTCCAGTTGATACTGAACATCTATTTTTAAAGAGCAGAGGCAAAAAAAAGAAATGAGCTACAAAACATGAATTAAAAGACTACAGTGAGGTATATATGAATAAAAAATCACAGGGAGAATTTTTTTTAGAGTCAAATATAAGTCTCACTAACCAAGCTTAGTTAGCTCCAAACTAAAGCCCAACAAAGGGAGAATCACAATTTAACTTTGTTTGATCTAGTAACTTTTTTTTTTAAATAAATTTGTTGTTTGGTCTAGAAACTTAAATTCTTATATAAAAAATTTGAGATTTTTTAGTGGGAGCGTTTATTTGTCAGAAACATCCACAGGAAGAAGTGCATTTCATTTGATATTTAGGTGCCGTTGAGGTCTAGACAAAATAAACCTAAAAACATGCTGCAACCACTCCATTGCCAGTCTGGGCTAGAGTTTTTTTTACATTTAATTTTTGCCTGGTAAAATTGAGCAACACGTCCAAACCCAGGAAAATCAGGTTTGGACAGAGGGAAATAAATGAATGAATAAAATTAAATCCCACCAGTTATCTACGGCCATAGCTAACAAACATGAAATCCCTTCTTTTATTTTATTTTATTATATTGAGAATGGAGTGAAAATAAAATATCAAGAGTAAATAAAAAGTGAATGCTTAAGAGCTTTTATTTACTCCCATATACCATATTTAAGAGCTATAGCCTTCCTCCAAAGAGAATCCTCCTCCTCCTCCCTTCCAAACCTCCATAACCACTTACCAAGTAGGGCTTTGTTAAAAACCCGCAAGTCTTTAGTACCCAATCCTCCCCTTGAAATTGGGTTTCTTGTAATCCCCCACTTCACTAGATGGACACTTCTTCCCTCCTTAACCCCACCCCACATGAAGTCCCTTTGAATTTTCTCCAACCTTCTTGCCACCGAGCTTGGAATAGGAAAGATAGTAAGCCAGTAGATTCGCTAAAGTGCTCTTAGTAAGTGTAAAGGTGGTTGGTCCATTCCATCCTTCTAACTTCCTTTGGAACCTTTTCACTACCGGGTCCCACGCCCTACAAGATCTCGGAGAAGCCCCCAATGGAAGCCCTAAGTAAGAGGTTGGCAGGGAAACTATTCTTACATCCCTAAGTAGTGGCCATATCCTCCACCTTCTGACTGAACCGACTAGGATGACTTCACTTTTGGCCAAATTAATGTAAAACCACGAGACTACTATAAAACAGAGGAGGATACATCGAAGAAACTTCAACCGTCTTTCCTTCAGCTCACAAAAAACAATAGTGTCATCTGTGAACGAGTCACCTCCACCCTTCTACCCCCGCTACATTTAGAAAAAAATCAAACAAGAAACTAGAGAACCTCATATGAATATGAACCAAATCACCCCCAGACAATTAAATAAGAAACAGATCTGTAATGTAAACTATTAATTAACAAATATCCTTAGTATCACCGCCACTTGTTCACTGGATGGTTTTAGCTATCATTTGTAAGTCTTTAATGACCTCAAACTATTTCCCTAGACCTTATTTATTTCCAAACTTAAAGCTATCTTTTGCACGTCTTTAGTTGCCTTGACGTATTTGGCCAGAATTTATTTCTTACCAAAATTTTCTAGTGTGGGTGTGTGTATTTCTATGTATTGTGTTTAATCCAAGTTAATCACAAACATAGAAAGAGTACCTACCTATCCAAAAAAAAAAGACACTTCTCTCTTGGCCTCCCCTTTGCTTATCTGTTAAAAATGACCTCCATAACATGAAACCCATTTTTGTTCACATCTAACAGTTTTGATTAAATCCCAGCACCTTTAATGAATTTCAAACCAAATTAAATTCAAGATCTTTATCTCGTTATCAAGTGAATCTCAGTATTGTTTGATCAGGTCTCAAGATAATGGCAGGAATCTAAAAATATATCAAATGCAAGTATGCAACAGTTTAAATTGGAAAAAAAAATTGAATAAGTGACAGTTTAAATTGAAAAGTGACAAAGGAACTGTCACCAATTTTATTAAGTTCAAAATTTTAATTTTTTCCTAATTTTTTTTCAGTTATATAAAGAAAACAATAGTTCTTAGCTTCTTCTTTTTGTGTGGACATCCACACAAAATTATCACCATTTTAAAAAAAAAATGATAAGTAAAATTATCACCATTTTATGCAGAAAACCTTCATAAGAATGGCAAGCGGCAACTGAAGTAAAATTATAAGGGCAAATTAAATAAAACTCTGCCCGTAGGAAGAGTAGCCAAAGAAAAACAATGAGAGAGAGGTGAGAAGAAATGAGTTCCACAAGCAAACAAAGTGAAAGACACTGACTGAGAAAATTTTCACAAGCGCACACCCTCTATAGAATGGTATAACCTCCACCAAACAATTATTACAAATAAATCAAACTACCCCATCCCTCTCCTCAACCTTCCTTCAGGTGGCAGGTACCCATCTCCTCCACATCTCCATTGCTGTTAATGTTAAGGATTATATCTGGATATAATACAATTTAGTAAGGAAAATCAAACTAAATTGTATGAGATAATAGTTAGAATTTCATCATCTACCACCGTGCGTCAGCTTTGAGTGATATCTCCCCTACCTCCAAAAAAAATAAGAGGTTGACAGTTCAAGTTCCAAATTGGACAAAATGGGTGCTGTTACTGCTGTATCTAACTGATAAATAAGGTAAGGAAAAAAAGTTAGATTTGCATAGTCTATAATTAAAATCCTTATAGCCACAACTTGCAAAGTGATTTTCATAAACAAATCTTTATGGCTGATAATTTAACCTGTATGTACCAAAAACTCCACAATAATACACCCCGCAGTAAAGCAGAAACAACTGGCAAAATAATGCAGGAACATCAAATAGGCCTAGCCAAGCCACATGGTCCCACAAAGCAACTCAGTCCTATTTCTCTTTAACTTTATGTTTAATCCATTATTATAAACCACTATTAGGATCCTTATTTTCATTTAAAAGTCACAAATCTGCCATGTGAGTCACTCTTTTTCAGGTAGGTATATTAGTGCTTTTCAGTTTATTAAGGAAACACTAGATTGTGTCTCATTATAAATACAACAGAAACATCAGAATGTATGAACAGCCTTGTTAAGAATCAGTAATTAAAGCTTTCCTGGATCTTATTGGAACCATAGAAGCTATTATTTTTCAATTCCTCTATCCCCTGTTGAATTATCCCTTTCATGGTTGTTTCTCCATTATTTGTTGTAATATTTTTTTATTTAACTTGCAGATGCAAATATTGTAAAGTGATAAGTATGCAAGTGGACAGCAACCAAATTGGAGATGCCAAAACCTAATTTGAAGCAAATCCAAAGCCATGATTAATTAAGAAGTGGGTGACTCAGCAACTTATACAGCTCACAGATGCAAAAATGCAGGGTGAAAGATAACACTAGAGCAGGATGAACAAAACAATGCAACCATACAAGCAGGAGCTCATAGCAGATTCAGAGATATTGGGACACATTCAAATTCAATCAAACTCGAACCAATGCTTACAGTGTTCAGCAGGAGGGAGCCACAAAATGATACGCAGACCTACCAATCCAGCCATCATCTCAAGTATATGAGAAATATAAAGCATCAAATCTGTTAATAACTTGTGATTTTCCCATGGTGATACTTTATTATAGCTTCTAAGAAAATATCTTAGCACGTTTCCTTCATAAGAATTAAGAGGCATAAAAATTTAACCTCTTGCTTCTTATGCATTGCTTTCTCAGTATGATTTAATTTTCTCAAGCCACTGTTTTATTGAATAGCCTAACTTCAAGTTCAATTACCATAAATAAGACCTACCCATCAAAACTGAAAGTCTACGGTCTTCGTAGAAGTTATGAAACCCATATAAGTTTTTATATGGCCTCCCAGGAAAAATTAATATTTGATAAATAACTTTCAATATCAACGCAGCACAGCTTTGCACCAACAGAAATTTTTTAGAAGTCCATTTAGAAAAGTAACCTACAATGACAGAAACAATGCCAGAAATGTAACATGGATTTTTTAAAAAAACAAAAGGACAGCAGTTTGGGGTTAGAATTTGAGATAAAATATGAGAAAATGAAATTTTAGTTTGCTGGAACATGTTCTCTAGTTTAAAACCAATAAACTAAGGATTGGGAAGTCATGGAACCTAAGAACATTTATCAAACTACAAATAACATCCTATGAGGCATCCAAGGTAAAGATTTCTCAAATCAAATGATCCAAAAACATCCGCAAGTTGCAAATCACCCTTGTGTGAGGAAGCAAAATAAAAAATAGAAAGGTTGATCAAAAGACTTGTATACAACTTTCATTGGAGAGAGCAACACAACTGTGACTTGACTGTTATGACAGGAAGTGTACCTTGATAACATTTTCCTTGATTAAAAAACTACGCTAAGTGCCAGGCATATTCGGTGAATTAAACATGATGAAGTCGAGGCAGAACCAGATAGGATCTTGGCAGTAATTGCAAAGTAGGCCTTGCCAAACCCCAGGTATAACTGTCTCAACTCTCAGGGATCCAACATACAAGCAATGAGACCATCAAGAATCCTCCAATAGGTTGGGAACCTAAAGGGAAAAAAATGTCTAGATAACTATAAGTGTCATATTAGAGCCCCACACAAACACTTGAAGAAATAGAAGTTTTGCTGTCCTAAATTTACCCAAATGCAAAGGAAGAAACTCTTAAGCCCCAAACACTGTCCATGGCTTGAATTAAGGAAATAAAAGAACATTTGGAAATTGGAAGCTTAAATTTTAGAAGTACCAATTGTAACATTCCATCAAATCTTTTCCCCCCTCTCTTCATAATCGACCAAATCACTACAACTACATAACAACTTCTTAAATTTTAAAAAAGAAGAAGAAGAAGTTAAAACTCTGGAACACAATGACTACTACAAACAATTATCACAGAATAACTATGGTCCAACAGTGAGAATTAAGTCAATACACCAAAAAGAAATGTGCAGATATTAACTTAAGAATCAGCATCTCCGCCCCCCTTCAAACTTCATATGAATAGACAACATAACAAAACCCTAACGCTGTTAGATTTCTACAGTGCAAAATAAAATTACATTTAGGGCTTCAAATCTTGTCCTCCCAAGAAATTCAAAACCTCCCCACAAGAAAGTCAGGCAAAACTAGTAGGTTTACTGTTTTAGTTTTTTATTTTCTGAACCACGAGTAAAAAAATCAAATTTCAAATCTTTAATTTACTTTCTTTTTCTTTCTCATCCGAAGGAAAAAAAAAAAAAAAAGACCCCATTCCTAACTACTAAAGTAAAACCCTAATCCCTTAATTTTCACGATCCAACAAAACAATCAACATTCACAAAATTCAAATCAAATGATACAATAAAACGCATTGATATATATATATATATAAAGAAATAGATATATTAGGGTTTGTTGAGGTGGAGACCTGGGCTTTGTCAGCCAGCTGAACGACGAGGCGGCCGACGGGGAGCGGAGACTCGTAAGTGTAGCTGTAATTGATGCACTCGGATCGCATGTAGCGGGACAGAACACGTCCGTCAGCAGTGAGCCCGGCGATGGCGACGCCGATGTGGTCATCGGCCTTGAAGATCTTCTTCTGGTGAGACGAGAGCTCCGAGTTTGCCTTATTCACGCACGCCAACACTACGTGGGTCTTGGATCGTAGCCCAATGGCCGCCGACCCTTGCTTCACCGCCTCCATCGCATATTCCACCTGGAAGAGCCGCCCTGCCGGGCTCCATGTCGTCACATCTGTGTCGTACTGGTTCCTAAACATCTTCAATACGCAGTTTCCACTTCAAAAACACACACACACTCTCTCTCTCTCTGTATCGGCTTCCCTCTATATATATGTTGCTCTCTGATAAGGGGTTTGGGGGTCTAGTAGAAGAGACTTTTCTTTTTCTTCAAGGCAGAGTGAAAGAAAGAAAAAGAAGATCATAGAGAACAGAAGTTTTGGGTAATGATATAAAAGAAACGGCACAGTTTACTTTTGCTGGATTTGTGCTTTGGGTCCGTTGGATGAGATGATCAGAAGATTTGGTCTATAAATCGTACGATGATCATGTAAAGTCGTCGAAAACTCCAGTGTTCGGACATGGGTCAATGGACCCTCCATCACATTAACTTGAAATAATTTGCATTATAAGAGTTAGTATGTACCACCCGGCCCCGGGGCTGTAGCCCTTAAAGACGATATCCATCTGCGCTCGGCGGTGGACCTAGTTTATGAAGTTAGGGGAAAAATTATAAAAATTAAAATTTAAGAAAAATTTTATTAAAATTTTATAAAAATATTTAAAAAATAGGAGAATAATCTCTAATTTTTAAAAAAAATTTATAAAAATTAAGGATAAAAAGTCTTAATTCCAAAACTTTGGAGCCATAGTCCCCTTATCATACATGTAGGTCCGCTAATGTTTACGCCAACATTAACAGATAGCTCTTATTTGAACGATTAGATAAGAAGGTGGAATTAAATAATTTATATAATTTGATTGAATACAATATAAAATTATAGGAGATATTGAATATTTCAATATAGTGTTTGGAACTAACCGAATAAAAGACTTAAATATGTTGTTATATCTCATACTTATGTTTGGAAGCCTACTGGATATATGGTTCAGATATACAGTTCGGCCTTCAAAAATTATTTTTATAAAAGTCATTTAATTTTTTCACTTCAAATATATGCATACGAGGTATCTAAAATTAAAATATTATTTACAAATCAATTGCAAAATTTAGTAATCATAATCACAATATTTTAAATTGCGATTGTGCAAACATCATTCAAAATATAATTATTTTTTATTTTTGAGATGACTCAAAAAAAAATCATGATCCATATTGCTAAGAATAATCCAAATCAATGAGTACATGCATACATTTATATATATATATATATATTAATGATAATATATAAAAAAAAAATAGTTCATTTATTTATATAAAAATATATTAAAAAATCTGGAACATATAAAAAAATTGAACAATGAAAAAAAGAAAATCATGATTTTTTAACTTGACTCTTTGACATCTTCGTCTCTATATTGCAGAATTATAATTTTTTTGATGACGTGAGGTTGTATTTTTATTTCAGTGGGATGGGATAACTCTAATACCACCATCCCCTTGAAATTAAGGCTATCAATGGATCGGATTTTGATCTAAATCTGATCCATTTATTCAGATATGGTATAAAAAATTTGATCCGATGATCTGATCCGAATACGATAATTTCTTTAGTTAAATGGATCGAATTATTCAGATATGGTACAAAAAATTTGATCCAATGATCTGATCCGAATACGATAATTTCTTTAGTTAAATGGATCGAATATGGATTAAACAAATCTGAACTGTTAACAATTCAATTAAATATAACATATATATTAATTTATATATTTTTTATAATATTTTAAATATTTAATTATATAAGAATTTATTAAATTAAATTGACTTAAATTTATATATTTTAAATTTTACATATTATAACATAATATTTTATATACATAATATATATTAGTATTATTATATGATCGGATCGGATCGGATCGGATCAAATCCGATCCAATTTGATATGTTAATTTTTTTAACAAATAAGATTTAAATCACCCTTGATCCGATTCATTTACAAACCTATTTGGGATAAGTTATATCTTATTCAGATAGCATATAAATAATTACGAGATATAAATATATAATTTAATAAAAAACATCAAATATAGAATATGATATCTTATCCAAATATCCCGTCATCCAAATTGGCCATAGAGTTTAAATTTGTACCATTAGTCACCTGAAAAGCTTCAAGGTTTTGTTTGGCTCGTGCTTGGAATTTTATGAAATATTTTAGTCCTTACGCCAGATCAACTGTGGGCTATAGCCTTATAAGTTGATAGGTTCCGTATTTGAAACGAAGACCGAGCCCATAATAGATAAGGCTGCGACCCAAACATTTACGCAGCGTGTGGGCTTGCAGGGTATGAACAGACACGAATCTCGACGATCCATCACAGAAAGAGCAAAGCTACGGTCACCATCTTTGCGTACCATTTTTGAACAATATCACCATTTTTGAACATTTGTGTGTGTGTGTGTGTGTGTATATATATATATATATATATATATAGATGTTTATGTCATTCTGTGCAGGGTACCATGTTTTGCTTCTATCTGTTATACTGCAATAGAAAAGTAAACTTTCTTCATGACTCAGAAATTTGCTAATTGGGATCCAACTGCAGTACTGATATGCAGTGGTTAGCCACCAAATTAAAAGTTAAAAAACCATCACTAATGATAAAAGGAAAGAGCTCCCAAGATCATTTCATTCTCTTTACACACAAAAAAGTGAAAGGAGCCATCTCTGCTTTATGCTTTAGATCTTCAATTATCCATGATATAATTGCTCCATGTATCTTTTCACAAGATTCTCCCAAAAGGTAGTCTCTTTAGCTAAATCTACTCGGGTTTATCTTCTTCCACTAAAATAAAAGGTTCCATTCATAACTCTTAGCTGGTTTGTTGTTATAATATTAGTTCTATATATATATATATTACACATGTCACCAAAATCACTCATGAATAATTTATGCTTGGTTTCATTTTAAATCTCTTTTTATTCATATTGCAAATGGCCGTCATCTCACTCTCTGTCTCACTAAGATTGGTCTTCTTAACATATTTATATTTGAAATGAATATTATTTGACTCTAAATCAAATAAGAAAAATCTTATTTTATTTAAGTACGTGTCATAATATTAATCTGTCATATATACAATTATACGAATATTATGTGGCTATTTAGTTTTAACAAAAAATAAAATAAAAAAAATATATGTATTATGTACGTGACAGGTTGTGATTAAGACACATATCTAGTAAAATGAAATTATTTTTATCTAATTTGAAGCTAAATATTATTCTTTTAAAATTAATAAACAAAAAAAAGAATAAAAAGACCGACTTTATGTGAACTATTAAAAATAATAAGAATTTTAGAACTATTTTGTTTAAGAAACAAATTAACAGTCGAGTTAAAAAACAATCCATTAAAAGTCATTCCACGGGTAAAATTATAAAGCTAGCAAAACTATGATGATGATGATTTCGAGCATTGTTAGATGTGAAAGAATATTGAATGAGACTAGTATACAAGATAATGTATTTTTTTAATGATATTTTATTGTATATGATATAATTTACATTTGTTAATAAAATATAGTATATATAATAGACTTTCGTTAAAATAACATATTATTACACGGCGTATCAAACTCACCAAAAATATACCAGTTACGTGCCAGCTATTACCATAACATGGCCTACAAGACTTCATATGGAATTGTCATTTGGAATTAATACCCCAATAATGCCCTAGGTAATGACACCCCTTTTGAAAAAAAGGGGAATAGAATTCAGCTGTGGACTCCCACTTATATATATATATATATATATATATATAAGAAAAATTATATTTTCGAGTGTTGTTAGGGAACTAAGGTGGGTATGAAGAGGGTAATCAAGAGAGAGATTGCAATAATTTTGTGGGTCATATGCAAATTGATATATGATAGTGATAGTATGCATGAAACCAAGTATTACTAGTCAAAATGATATAAAGTTCCCACTAAAACTCTCAAACATCTGTTAAAAATGGCAAGATTAGCAACCTTTTGGTGGCCTCATTGTCCCATCCCCATCCCCATCCCTATCCCCATCCCCCATGTGAAGGGTAAGGAATATTTATGGGAAATTATTAAACTTTTGAATGTGAAATAATTGCCATGAGAATCTCCCAACTTATACTACTATATTTCCAGATACTTTTTTTTTTTTTTTTTACTTTAAAAAAGTAATGGTTGCATCGCCAAGCATGACAAAAGACAACGTTTGAATAATTACCCAACATGTGAGACTTTGTCAATTGATTTTTAGTACTGAGTTGTAGCTTTGTAATTGGAAGGGCAGCCAAATTAGAAGTGTTTTGGACCTATTGGTTTGTCACGTTGTTTTGGGATAGTTATCTTTGTATTGGAGTATTTCTTGGTAACACTCCAATTACATTGGCACTAGTAAACTATTATTACATTCTTCTTTTTAATAGTAAAAAAAGCACCAATGAATCCCAGAGCCAAAACCGAGGCATCTAAAATGTACCTCAGAAAACAATATTGGCTCCGTATGTTTTATTTTTAGATAAATTATACTTTTTTATTTTAATTTTTTTTTATAATTATATTAATATCTTATGAAAATTTTAAATTTATATTATTCCTTCTTATTTTTACTGACAAATTATAAATATTTTCATTAATCAATTTTTTAACAATGAAAAACTATCTTTCTTTTTTTTTTTTTGTATTTTTTCAATTTTGAGGCATCTAAAATGTACCTCAAAAAACAATGGCTCCGTATATTTTATTTTTATGTAAATTATACTTTTTTAAAATTTTTAATAATTACACTAACATCTTATGAGAATTCTGAAATTATATTGTCCTTTTTTTATTTTTATTAACAAACTACAAATATTCCCTCCAATCAATTTTTTAAAAATGAAAAACTATCTATTTCATTATTATTTTTTTATTTTTTCAATTTTGACTAATTTTTTTGTAGCTTTTTTTTAAGAAATTTTTTATTTTATATAAAAATAAATTTTAGATAAATAACTTAATTTCATTTTATATAAAAATAAATTCGAGGTTTGAACCAATATTTATTTAAAAATGAAAAAAATAAAAAAATACTGATCAAAATTAAAAAAATAATTAAAAAAATATTAGGAATATCGGTATAATTTACTTTTTTTTTTTTTAATTACAATATTATATAACAACAACCACCTTCCAAGCCTCCCAAATATAGGTGACAGTTCATGGTTTCATGAGAAATAAAATTCACATTATCGTCTAATTGGAAAGTGAAATTTAAACTCATGACTAATAGTTTCAATTAATTAATGATTGAACTAAACTTGAGCAATAATAAATAGAAATTTTGCAAAAGTATGGAACAAATTCGAATGCTAGAGAATTAAACTATAAAATAAGTTGATTGCAACTTTTGTAGTAGTCTAGTAGAATTATTAATTCAATAAAAGTATCCTTTTTATTTTCAATTGGTACCACTATAAAACTTGTTTGTATATGTAAATGAAATTCTTATCTATTATATCATATAAGAATGAAAGTTTTATTTAATACAATTATTTTAATATCAAAATACATTTTAATTTCTACATAATCTAATGAATAAGAATTTCATTTGCATATACGAAATATTATTTTTTTTTAATTTAAATTTTGAAATAGAGAAATCCATTTATCTCATGACGTGAGATCTATCACAGGTAAACCTTATAAATGTGCATGCATCATTCATCCAATACACATCGGTTACATCGCAAAGATTAGATCTTTGCTTCTTATGTTGTAGAGTAATGTTAATTTATTTCGAATGATGTGACAGTAATGTGTTAATTTATTATTTTAAATGTTATATTTTTTAAATTTATATTTTTAAATTTATCCAAAATGATGTGAGAGAGATGTTTTAATTTATTATTTTAAAATTAATACATTAATTATATAATTTAATATATTATTAATATAATTATGACACATTATTTAGGAAGCAAAATTTGGGAAACACGGGACTTTCCGTGCTGTAATTAGTGAAATACCAACACCACCCATCTGTAACGTTAAGATTCTCAGTCCACCGGCGCAACCGGTCACCGGTTTTGAGGGGACAAAAATCGCCGATTCATTGATCTTCATCCTCGTAGACTGGAAATAGACCGATGCGCACTTTTTTAATAATTTGTCACCAGTAATGTTCCTTGGCATGTATTTCATTTTCTGTATCATTTTCTCAGTCCCTCTCTTCTTCTTTGTCTGACTCTTTCAGCAATTCTCTGCAGACAAACAACAACAGAACAGCAAGAAGAAGACGCGTAAACCCTAGGTGGGCCAAAAGTACGAGCAAGCTCTCATCAATGGAGTCTCTCTCGCGTCCTCTCTACAGAAACCAAGCCTCCTCCGTGACTCTCTCCAAGAAACTCTCCAGTGGGAATGGTTTCTCCGCTAAGAATGCATACGACGACGTTTTTAGTGGCCCGCCAAAGTTCAGAGCTCCAACTTTCTCGTCTCGAGTCGAAGATTATTATGAAATTTTTGGTAGCTCTCAAGCTTCGCGTGCTTCTTCGATTCCGATTCTTGATCTTCCTGCTCTCGATGAAACGAATGTTTCGCCCGATGCTCGGAGCTCCAAGCTCGATTACTCGAACATTTTCAGCGGTTTTCGTGACGAAGACGTTGCTGTATCTTATGAAGAAATGGTTGGGGAACCAAAGGGAGGTGAAGATTTCTCTGAGGAGGCATGGTAAGAAGTCATGCTCTTTTAATATGCTCATCTATTTGTTTCTTTGTGTTGGTTTTGCTATTGTTGTTCCATCTCCAATGGTTACTCAAATTTGAGTGTGAATTTGAGTAAGAGCCTCATTTGATATGAAGTTCTCCTACGGTCCCTTGAAGTTTTACTAAAATCCTTTGAAAAGATCCTTCTTGTCTCAAAAAAATTCTCTTGTCCCAAAAGTTTTAAATTTACCTTTGAATAGGGATTTGAGTCCATGAACAGTATCTGTGGATTTGGGATTAAGTTTGTGTAAAATTCAATTTGGTATGGCTTTGAGTATAGGGTTGGCGGAGGTTTTTGAAGATTTTTACTCAAAATTTAAATTTGATATGGGTTTTGAGTAACCATTTGAAATGCCGAGAATTTGTAGAAAAAGAAAAGAAATTAAAAACTGGAATCTTTGTGTTTTTTTTAAATTTTTTTATATGAGACCTAAGAAGCCAGAACTCTGTTAAGTGTAACATAGTTAATTGACGTGGTTGTGGTAAAATGGATGAATATGCTAATATTTGGCTTCGAGATAATACCATAGTGCATGCGAATATCAAATATTTGGTGCAATGACTATGATAATTTGAAAATACTAGGCTTTGAAAAGTCACAAGAGGACTTGTTTTTAGTAGCGTAGAATGCAAGGGACTAATATTGGTATAGATCACCTGGATTCTGATCCATTGTTTTGTTGCTACTAAAGGTAGTGAAAGGAAACTTTTTTTAAATGATGATGGAATTGGTGTTTCTGGTGGAGTGCCAGACACGGTGGTTGTGGTGTGAGGTTGTAGTATTGGAGAAGTCAGCGCTACCAGTAATTACACCTTTGCTACCTTGGGTAATATTCATTGGATTCAGAGGTTTGAGGTGATCGTGAGATTTTACCATAAATACTCTACTGAGTTGCAGGAGAAAGTTAGTCTTAAATATAATGGAACTTTAAAAATACAGGGAGAGAGAGAGAGAGAGAGAGAGAGAGAGAGATGATCAGCTTGTAATAGTTTGTATAAGTTAGATTTGGTTATTGCTTTCTTGATTTCCCACACATTTCCATGAAGTCCATTTGGTCTCCCCCTCCTCCTCTAAAGCTTCATTTTATTTCTTGGAGTAATTTATTTAATGCAAGCTTCTTTTAGTCTAGGGCTTGCAATTTGTGAATGCACCACCGCTGTTGTAGTCATTCAGAGGGTTGGTGGGAATGGAGGTTAGAATGAAAATTATATTTTGAGGCAAGATTTTTTTGAATTTGTAAAATCAACAAGACAAAAACATTGTCTCCTTTGGGCTATAGCCTATAATTAGATGTTAAACCCTTACAAGTACTGCTAGACTAATGGCTTGTGGGAGTGGGCATGAGGAAATATATGTAACCGAAGGGACTTAGCAAAAAAAAAATGTAACTGAAGGGTGGGTGTAGTGGAAGATTGGAGGATAAATTGCATTTTTAAGGCAATATGAGTTGTTCCACTTGTGAAGAACACAACATGTCCCCAATAGCCTTTGTTAGATTGAAATTCCTCGTGAGTAGACTTAAATAGAACACTAATTTCATTGCTTATTGTGGTTTGGTTAAGAAAACAAGTGTTTTAGGCGTGTACTTGAGCTTGGAAGGCTTGTAGTGTATCCTGGTCATTGGAATAGCATTTGAATATTTTTTTTTCAAAGAAAAAAAGAATGGCTAACCTTTTGTAACCAATTTTTATCATTTGTTATTCAAAATCTATGAATTGTTTATTCATTATGACTAATTCATATTTCTATTTCAAACCAACATGGGCTTTCTTTTCTAACCTGTCATTTTTATCCTGAACTGTTCTTGACTTAGTTTTCAAAATTTTATTGCTATAATTCACATCTTGAATTTAACATAATTTTTTTCCTATTAAATTCCAATTTGGATTATTTAAGCTCCAAATCATTTCCTAAATTTAGAATCATCTTTATATTTTCTTGGCAGGTAATTTATCTCTATGTTGATCAAGGAGAACACTCCGTCCCAAAATAAAATAAAGAAGGAAAATTTTATTGAGTGTAAAATGTAAATAGATTGAAAAAGCAAAGTTCACTTAGTTTTTAGGCCTCGTGGTCCTCCCTAAATTGCTTCCATTTATTTGGAAGCCTCTTGAGAAAGCTGAGCAGTGTTCACTCTTGATAAAGGTTGAAGGTTTTAATGAGATTCTACATTTGTTAGAACTTCAATAGGCTTGTTTTAGATCAAGGTTCATAAAATATAGATAGATTCAAATATTAGAAAGGAAGTGCTGTTGTTATGTATTTAAGTTTTGGGGGTTCCCTTGAAAACATTACTACTCCACTCAACTCAACTAAGGCTTTATCCTGGAAGTGCTGTTATGTATTTGGGTTTTGGTGGTTCCTTTGGTTGGAAACATTACTACTCAACTTGACTAAGCCTTTATCCTAACTATTTGGGGTTGGTTATATTAATCTTGTTTTGGATTCCGCTTGTCTTGGAAATATTACTAATGATGGGAAATAATCAAAGCTCATTTTTGAGATGTTTTGTGGCTGCTTATATATATATATATGTGTGTGTGTGTGTGTGTGTGTGTGTGTTTCTGTTATATAATACTGTTTGATTTACCCATCTTTTTTTTTTCTTTTTTTCAAATTCTTTCCAACCTTTTAAGTTGCCCCCCGCCTTAGGCAATTCCTATTGTCTATAATATAGTTGCATCCCCTTTTATTAATACAATTTTGAAAAGGTAAAATAAAATTTGATTGCAAGGTGTTTTCTCTATCTTATATTGTTATTTGTGTGTAGGACTCCAGGCAAAACAGTATCTCCTTCCAAAGGGTCAGATCGTTTAAATTATTCTAAAGAGAATCAAGTGTTTTCATATGAAGCTTCTAATAAATCATTTGATGCTGTGAAGCAGTTTAACATGTCTTATCATAAAACCAACCAAAGGAGCAATGATGGAACAAATGGGACAACACACGTAGCTCAGCTCCATGCTGTTCCTGGATTTACCCGTTTTATTGATGAAAACACTCCTCTGCAGAAGACAGAATGTGATAAGTCAGTACCCTCACCACAAAATGAAGTTAATCTTGATAGAGATTTCAATGAAGGGATAATGGAAGGAAAACACTACAGGAAGGCCATGCCACATCTCAGTAAGGAACAAACTTCTGAAGGTGTGATCAAATCTAAAAGTGGATCCAGTCGGGATAGATTTTGTTCAAATGGTAAGTCATTTCATGAAATCAGCCCCAAAACTCATCCCTCTAAATTTCCAGTGCCTTCTGATCTGCCTGATAACTTTTTTAGTAATAAGGGCAATCCCAAGAGATCGATGGCTTCAAACTTTGAGGTTCCTAAAACTGAGGCTCCCAAAGCTGGTGGTGGTGATTCTTCACCTCTGTTCTCTGATGAGGAAGTAGATGTAAATTCAGCTGCTGCTGCCTCTGCAGTTGCTTTGAGAAAAGCAATAGAGAAGGCTCAAGAAAGTATAAGAATTGCAAAAGAATCAATGGAACGGAAGAAAGCAGGTCTTCAGAGTTTTTCGAAGTCCAGTTCTAAGGATGGTTTAAATGTTAAGGAGAGAAGGGAGAAAAAGGTTGCTAGTGAACCAAACAAAATCAGAGAGAAGAATACTAGGGGAATATGTGGAGGAGTGGATGCTGTATTGCAGGTTTTTGCTGGAACTGAAAGGCAAAATGCAATAAGAAGTGGCAAAGTTGCACCCGAATTCAAAGACACTGGGAGAACTTTTATTGCTGGAGAAACAAATGGGAACAACTTGGAATCAGCTGAACAATGTGAAGCAGCAAAATTGTTTTCTGAACTGGCAAACACAGGTAAGCACAAAATAGCAACCTTGGCACCAGAGCAGGTAGACGGCAAACACAATGCCATGCTATTCATAGATACACATGAATGTGAAGGCGAGGAGATGCAAACAGCTAAGGAAAACTTGGAGCAGCGAGAAGGAAATGATAAGGAAGCTGCTGAAGAAGCTAATGAACTGGAGGATATGGAAAGGAAATTAAATGTAGTTAAAATGGCACAAGAAAGGGAACAGCATGTGAATAGATTAGAACCAGCTCAGGAGATTCACGAGCAGGAAGAAAATCAGAAAATTGGAGTTGCACAAGAGGATGAAGAAATTGAGGAGAAACAAAAATCTTTTTATGAGCAAGAAAAATGTGAGAAGAAATTGAAGGAATCCGAGGAACCTATAGAAAATGAGCAGTTCTTTGAGTGTCAAGAGTGGGAGGAGAATGATAGTGAGAATAGGCTAGATGAAGCTCAGGAATGTGTGGAGAATGAGGGGAAACAAAATGTGATTCTTGGAAAAGAACAAAATGAGAAGATACCGAAAGATGTTCATGAGAAGGAAGAAAATGAAAATAGACTGGGAAAAACTTGTGAACAAGAAGAAATTGAGAAGAGACTAAAATGAGGCTTGTGAAGCAGTAGATTATGAAAATAAGCTAAAAGAGTCCTGTGAGGGGGGAAGCAATGAGAAGAAAGAAGATAATGCTCACAAGGGAGAAGACGATAAATTGGACAAGGTTCATGAGACTGAAATAAGTGAGAAGAAACTAAATGAGACTCATGATGAGAAAGAAAGTGTAAATAGACTAGAAAAGGACTGTGAGTGGGAAGGAAATGAGAAGAGACTTATAGAGTTGTATGAATATGAAGAAACCGATCATATATGGAAAGAGACTGACTGGAACCAAGATAATGAGAAGATCGAAGTGAGTCAGGAGGTTTTTGAGGATAAGAAGAATCTTGATGGATCTAACTATGCATGCAAGCAAGATTCAACTGGGAGCCTGAGTGTGACTCAAGAAGAAACTGAGAGTATATGGAGAGAGACCGATCAGAGCAAAGACAATGAGAACTTGGAAGTGAATCAGGAGGCTGTGAATGAGAAGAAGAATCTCAATGCAGCTAATGATGCATGCAAGCAAGATTCAAGTGAGAGCCTTAGTGGGACTCGAGAAGAAATGGAGAGTGAGAGCCATAATGAGAAGATGGAAATGAACCAGGAGGCTGTGAAGGACAAGAAGAATCTCAATGCAGCTAATGATGCATGCAAACAAGATTCAAGTGAGGGCCTTAGTGGGACTCCAGAAGAAACGGAGAGTCATAGCCTGAGTGGGACTCAACAAGAAACAGAGAATATATGGAGAGAGACTGAACAGAACAAAGATACTGTGAAGATTGAAGTGAATCAGGAGGCTTTTGTAGACAAGAATAATCTTGATGCAGATAACAATGCATGCAGTCAAGATTCAAATGAGAGCCTGAGCGGGACTCAAGAAGGCTGTAGACTTGAAGAAAATGGTGGCAATGTGGAGACAAGTCAAGAGGTAGCACATGAAAAGAGTGAGATGATTCCGGAAGTAACTACAGTTTTCTCTGAATTCAAAGAGTGCGAAAAGGAGGCCGAAGCAGTTAAAGAAGTGGAGTATGAACTGGAGGAGAAAGAGATACTTAAAACAGCTGGCTTGGTTACAGGTGCTGCTGAACACATTAAGATTGAAAGCGAAATGAAAGATAATGATGAGGACAATCCAGCAGATTTCAGTTTAACCCACGCAAACTTTGGACTGGAGCAAATTGATCAGAACGAGGATTCAGAATTAGCCTGCAATTTGGAAAATGGTTTTGAGATTTTGGATCATGAATTGGGAGAAAATAAGGAAAAAGTCAAGGACGCTGAATGTTCCGTTGATCAGGAAGAAGACGAGAATAATTTTGAAACAGCCCTATGAGGAAAGACAATGGGTTGAAATAGGAAAGAAAATGGAAGCGTCTCAATCAACTGGTGTGTTTGAAGGAAGAGAAAAAACAACGGAAATAGATGCAGAGATCAAAACAAGACAAGATACTGAAAAGAATGAAGAAAATCTTAGTACAACCTTTGCAATAGAAAAGAAGGAAACCAACGAAACTTTGCAAGAAGAAGACCTTCAAAAAATTGATGAGGCAAACAAGAGGGAAAGAGAACGAGAAAAAGATAGAATAGCTGTTGAAAGAGCAATTCGTATAGCTGTTGAAAGAGCAATTCGTGAAGCTCGTGAGAGGGCATTTGCGGAAGCTCGAGAAAAGGCAGAAAGGGCTGCTGTGGAGAGAGCGACTGCTGAAGCTCGGCAAAGAGTAATGGCTGAGGCCCGAGAAAAATTTGAGAAGGCTTCTGCAGGGACAAAATCATTAGCCGAGAAGGCTTCCATAGAAGCTAAACTTAGAGCAGAACGTGTTGCAGTAGAGAGAGCTACTGCAGAGGCTCGGGAGCGTGCCCTAGAGAAAGCATTATCCCAGAAGGCTACCTCTGGGCCAAGAGAACATGCAGAAAGATTTATGGCTGAGAGGTTTACTGGATCTTCCAGAGATGATGGAATGACTCAGAGCTCTTCTTCCTCGGTGAGTATGATTACCATTTGTTATGTTCCACTGTTCCCTATTATCCACAAAGCATATTCTTAAATTGCATACCAAATGATTGACATATAAATTTTCCTGCAGGATCCACATAAATTTGATGGAACCAATGATGAATCAGCTGAGAGGCGCAAGGCAAAGTTAGAGAGGCACCAAAGGACAATGGAACGTGCGGTATGCTTCTTACTTTTGTTTGTATCTGAAAACAATTTTGTCGACCTTTAGCAAGGTTGGTTCATGTCTTTTTTTGGGTTTCTTTCAGGCAAAAGCTCTTGCAGAGAAGAATATGCGCGATCTTCTCGCTCAGAAAGAGCAAGCTGAGAGAAATGTAAGTACCGATTGAGTTCTGGAGATTTGCAGTTACTGATGATGCATGCATGTTTGTCTTATGGTTTTGTATCTATTTTTAATTGCAGAGACTAGCAGAAGCACTGGATGCTGATGTTAAGAGATGGTCAAGTGGGAAGGAAGGGAATTTGCGTGCATTGCTTTCAACACTACAATATGTATGTGCAAACCTGCTACTTAAATTTCTCCTTAAATTTTGTAATCTGTGCTTAACTAGGTATTTATTGCTTTGAACCATACTCAAATATTAACACGAATGCACTTCTAAAAAGAGATTTTATAATCATATTGAATCCTGCACCAAAAGCACAATCCTCCTTAATGCGGTGACATTACCCAACTGGCCATCCAAGAGGGGGTTTCCGCCACCTAGTAATGGACCAAAATTACATTTACTAAACTACCACATTAGAGCAAGTATGAAATATTACATGTGCAACAAATCGAATATTATGGAAGTGAGAATTTGATTACCACTAAACAATTTGTTTTATTTTTGCATAGAGTTCACGGCCACCATATCAAGTCATCATTGTACTTTTTCAAGATTTGAAAGTTGTTGTGATACTGCTATAATCTTTTGCCCTTTTCATTTCCTCTTAAATTTTCAGCACTGAATATGAATAATTAAAGTTGTCTTCAATTGGGATAAACTCAGGCCCTGCCAGCAGTAGTTTTAACCGGACTGTGCTTCATTTTGCAGATCCTTGGGCCTGATAGTGGCTGGCAACCAGTTTCCCTAACAGAGATTATAGCTACTAATGCCGTAAAGAAAGCTTACAGAAAAGCCACTCTTTATGTTCATCCTGATAAGTTGCAACAGCGGGGCGCAAGCATCCAACAAAAGTATATATGTGAGAAGGTTTTTGATCTCCTTAAGGTGGGTACTTGATCTCCTTTTCTATCAGTGTTACATAGTAATTCACCATTATAGGGTTGTAATGGCATAAGAAGTAAAGTAGAGAAATCAACAAGCATAGTACAAAATATGCATAATTTTATGTCACCTGATGATAAGAACTAAAGAAGCATCACCCTTAATTCCCAGATCAACTAGGGGTAAAATACCCACATACAGAATCTATAATTGGAAAACAATGTGGTTTTTTTGGGTCTTCTTAGCTTGTGCTGCCCCTAGGGTACATTTAAAAAAGCAATAAATTCAATTGAAAAGTGTGCACTTTACTGTCTTAGAGAGTTAAGACACCTGATTAGAACAAAAAGATGTACCAATTTATGTCAAGAGATCTTTAGTGAACAATAAGATGGTGGTACAAAAAAAAATTGCTAGCTGGGGCGCATTTTGTATTAACAAGTTAGGTGGGGTAGTTTTCTACGGGAATTGTCATTCATGGCATGTAGAAGGAAAGTGATTGCACATATAGGTGGGGTATTAATATCTATATCAATTTGTTGACAATGTAATGCACGTATTGTCACACCATCTTTACAGAGAGTTGGAAATGTGGTCCCCAAGGATGCAATGTCTGTTTCATTACTGAATCGGATGGCACATATTGCGTCTGCTAGTTAAAAAAAGTCGAACTAATAAGAGCCAGTTTGGAAGTCTCTTGAATTTGAATGTTCCCATTCAGAATTTATATAGCATTTTAATGTAGAAGTCCATCTTGAATGAAGACATTTATAAAAGCTGGGGCTTCTCCATTTTTTTTTTTTCCACAATCATTTTTAGATTTTTTTTAAAATAAAAAAATTCATATTTTAACAGCATTATTTTTAAGATAACTATCATTTTGCCAAATAGATGCATTGGGTGATAGATATTTTTTTTTCATTAAAATGTTACATAAAAAGTGAATGGGCCAATTTGGTTAAAGGGGACATTTAAATTGGCCAGAAGAAAAGCAATCTCCTTTGCTTTCCAAATGTTAACCATACAAACTCAGGCCGGGTTGGTGGAGCCACTGGTTGTTTCATCCCCTGCATTTGGCACCGAATCTTATCTTAAATCTCACCTACTTTCTTATTATGTCATTCACAGGCGGCTTGGAACAAATTCAACTCAGAGGAGAGGTAGATAATGCATTAGAACAGTACTACCTGGGCAAGGATGCAAATTTCTAAGTTAAAATCTTTTTTTTAATAGTTTTTTTTTTGGAGAAAGGGGGAGGTAGAAGGGTGGATCCGATTTGTAATTGTATCCTTTAAATTATGTTCAGTGAACTAGGCTGTAATATAATTCTAGTCATTTGTGTATTTCCAGAGAGGGATCCAACTTACATGAAGTGACCTGCATCAATCAGTGCTTTATTGAGAAAAAGAAAAATGATAGAAAGCTGAATTTCAAATGCTCTTGCTCTTCAAGAAACGAAACATATGAAATACAGACTCAACCAAGTTCTACCACCTTTCTAGATGCAGTATAAATCTAGGTAAAACAAGTGAAATGCCCAGGTTTAAGGAGGAGCTTAATGATGGGGAATTACAAGCCAAGCATGTGAAGCATTATTGCATTCTGAGCATGCATGCGGTTCTCAGCTTGGGGGAAGACAATGGAGTTTGGAGCCTCAATAACTCCATCAGTAACCTCAACGCCCCTTTCTGCTGGTAAGCAATGCATAAAATAGGCTTTTGGTCCTGCTAACTTCATCAGGTTTTCATCCACCTGCAATTAATTGCAGCAACAATGTCAGTAAAAATTCACTCAATAATATAAAACAATGAATATAAAGTTCTGATGGTTCCGCTTAATTATCTATAACTCTTAAGGCTGACAGAAACATTAGTTTACAAGATGCTATCTACAGGAAATATGTTCTATCAGAGGCTCAAGTTCAACCATATGGTTGCTGTCAAGCTAAATGTCCTCTCAAATCTTCTTAATTATATAGAATTCAAAAATAAATCACTGACATAAAGATGAATGAAGAAATCTAGATTACGTTAAAGAAATGTGGCTTGCAAATATGCTTCTACAGACGCCTCTAAATTATGGATCAACTGAGTTTTCCTTTCAAGGAGGAAAGATAATCTCCATATGACAGCCAATCCATCTTTTTCTTTCCCCCTCCAGCGTCATCTTCCCATATCCCCCCCCCCCCCCCCCCCCAACTTCATGACTTGATCCGAAGTTTCCAGGAGGTAGGAGATATATATCCATAAGGGAAAAAAGTGTGTGTGTGTGAGAGAGAGAGAGAGAGAAAGAGAGGGAGCTCATAAATCAAAACTTCGGTGAAACATGAATCCACAGTCAATTTATAATTGGCATTAGCCAGCGAGTGTGGAGTGCCAAATATCTTTCTCCCGATGAAGGCTCTTTCTCATTCGATTATAAAAATATATTTATGAACCAAGGTAAAAAGAAAATCCATAGCAAACTAGTAGTAGGTACATCTTTCCTCCACTCCAAGCATCGGCAGCATCATAAATGGCAACAAAGAACAGAAGGAATGAATACAAGTAATTCTAATCCCTTGTCACAAGGCTCTCTGTAAACCAATGTTACTTGGTGCTTAGCTTTGTAACAAACACTACATTACATACATAATTAGATATAATAACTGGTCAAATCCCTGTGAGCAATAACCACAAGCATCCAACTTATGTCTACTCAAAAAAGGGCAATAAATTTTTGTTTCCCAGATCATTGACAACTTTTCCGAATTCAAGTTTCATGTTTATAGTATTTTTTGAGATGTAAATATGTTATCAACTGGGATAAAACAATAGAGGATGGCATAATCATTTGATGCCCCCAAAAATCATATATTAGAAAAAATTTATAAATATACAAGGTTCTTTCTACCCAGAGCTAAGTCTACTTTTGTCAAGTTTTGCAATTTGCAAAGCACGCATCTTCCAAAACTATTTTTTTAATTCATTGTAAAATATAGACCATGTGGAGGTTTTCAGGTGTCCGATGCACACAATCATACAAATGTCAGGAGCTGAAATTAGTCATAAAAACAGTCCTGTTACACGCATACCTGGAATCCCTTAAACACTTGGCGGCGATTTGCAGCCTCTTCCTTTTGCCCCATGCTGGCCCACACATCTGAATACACAACATCAGCTCCCCTAACAGCTTCCTTTGGATCATTTGTTATCTCAATTTTACTAATTCCAGCTTGTCGTGCCTTCTCAACAGTCTTCCCATCAGGTTCGAAACCTTTAGGGCAGGCACAAACAAAATGGAAAGGAATAACTGATGCCATCAACAGCCAAGAATGTACAATGTTGTTTCCATCTCCAACATAGACAACCTGGATTTTACACGGTCATCAGATGAAATTAGAGAAGAAATTGAACTAAATTTCATTGAAGGATAGGCAGAGATGGTTCCTGGGCTTTAGCACTACAGGAAAGGATTCTGAGGGAAAGGCTTGGAGAGCCCAGAGACCCCCAGTTGAAGCCACGCCACAGGCGTGCTCCGAATTCCCTGATGTATGGTTCTTGGTGGCTGGGGTCATACATCCTTGGGTTTACGGGCAGAACAGATCATCAAAGATGCAAAGTTGACAAGGTTCCCGGTTTTCACCCAAAAAAAAAAAAGGATACGAAGAGACAAATGTAGATCATTTTAACTGGCAAAATTGAAATAGGTTAACCTTGATTCCTTCCAACTGACCAATATGCTCAATTATTGTGAGCACATCAGCCATTATTTGACAAGGATGGTTGTAGTCTGTCAGCCCATTTATCACAGGTATGGTTGCATATTTAGCCAGATCCAGAATGTCCTGCAACAGAACAAGTAACAGCCACATTCTTAAAAAACTAAGAGAATATTAAGGCTTGGAAACATAAAACAGCTTAGCTAAGACTAAAATATTTTTTCGGAAGCTAATCTTTTAATTGTATCTGTAGTAGGAGTCCCTAATTTCTCAAATAAACCATTAGATGAGGGGATGGAGGCATTTATTTTAGAATTGGGAAGGAGGGGAGGGCGTTAAATGGTATTTAAATCTAGAGGTCAAGACACCCCTTTGGGCATCTATATAGGTTTTGTTGGACAAGTGATCATCAAATTCACATGAAAGAAAAACATCAATGATGACAAAGATGCAATACAAGTTTTGTTAAGAGCGCATCTGCAAAGCCATCAGAAACAGTGAACTTCATGAGAACAACTTCTTTGCTTTCTCAAACTACTACTAAAGAAAAGGTTTTTCAGCTTCATATATGAGATCACTCGGTGACATGTAGTAATTGCCTTATCATATCAGAATTGGAATAGCACATTTTCCCAGGATCTGGAGAAATACATTATTTTTTCTGTCACTCAAGCCTGGACAGATGACAACAATCACTATTGGGGGTTCATCATGCTAAAACATGGGTAAAATTTAGAGATTTATGAGCTTCGACAAGCGAGAACTCTATTTTTTTCCCTCCCCCTCCTCTTTCTTCTTTCTCCTCCTAACCAAAAACTTGGGGCTTCTCGCAAAGCACCAATGTATGAAATCTGGAGAAATAAATTATTTTTCTGTCTCTCAACTGGACAGATGACATCAATCACTATTGGGGGTTCATCATGCTCAAACTTGGGGGTTCTGTCTCTCAAGTCTGGACAGATGACATCAGTCCCTTGATACACATGTATGTGTATGTGAGAGTGAGAGAGACCGAACTGATATATTGGAATTACACTATGACATGGAAACGAAAAAAAAAATCAGAGGAAACTCACCAGCATACCTGATGTGCAAAAAGGCGTGCCATAATAATATCATTATAGCCAGACAGTACACGAGCAACGTCGCGAGTTTCCTCCCGCTTACCCATTTGGATATCATCTGGTCCCAAATACAAAGCATGGCCACCAAGCAAGAAAAACCCAGTCTCAAATGAAACCCGAGTTCTCATGGATGGCTTGGCAAAGATCATTGCCATTGTTTTCCCTCTGAACGGGAGAAATGTCCTCTCCCCTGATTTTAGCAATGCCTTCACCTCTTTAGCATGGTCTAAGATCTTTAATATAGTGGCTTTATCAAAATCACTAATGTGCAAAAAATCCTTAGGTTCTGCTTTTGCTGGATAACAGAACAGAAAAAGAAGTTAGATACTCTCCACTGTTTCATTGTTCTTTAGTTTTCAGGCAAATGTGTTTCATTAAGGATGGTTGTGTCATGATCTGTTTTAACAACTGCTGTTTGTAAAAAACTACAGAATCATATTTCATGAAACATCTGACAAAACATAGCAATTTTCATAGAGTAAGGACGACTGCTTCCATTTAACTCCCCCTGAGGGGCACTTAGGGGGGTCCACGACAAGAATTCACTGGCAGATGGTATAGCTTTAACTAAAAATTACTTTAAAACCTAATATATCTATACCTCTATAACTGGATGTTTTGGTTTCATAGCTCACTCAGCTTCCACAAATTACCCACTTCTAAAGCGACCATTACTTTATGTTCTTCGAATCCTCATTTTGTTCCTCTACTCATTCCTTCTTCTTCTCACTGTTTCCCATACTAAAAAAGCTTTCAACAAGTTTCCTTTTACTCTGAAGATGGAAACTATTTATTCCCAAGCATAAAACTATCTAGAATAACCTTCAAAATTTCCTTCAAACCTATGAACCCAAGTAGCTAGCAAAAAATGATTTATCCAATGCTTCTGAAATGTGCATTGATCAATCATTGAGGCTATTGCCTCGTCAGGTTGCTTGTGAGGTTGAGTGAAAGGTCTAGGGAATGAAATGAAGTCATTCTATGCAACAAAAAACAAAAAATAAGAAATAAGCCAAAATCCACACACATGCGCGCACAGGTATTAAATTTGCGTCCCTCCACCAAATAAACCAAATTAAAATAATACTATGGAATATTTATTTAAAATTTAAAAATCAATAGAAAAAATCTTACAGGTGATCATTAGCAAGCTTGAATTAGAAATTAGGTGATCATTAGCAAGTTTCAGATAGAAATTAACACGTAAACTCAAATATCACTACAGCAGAGAGAAGCACACGTATGCTTCTAACCTCAAACTTCCACAAACCACAATTTACCCTTATACATGTCTCTGTGTAAGTCTATAATCTACATAACAACATAATTCTTGCAAGCAAAGAGAAAGAAAAGTAAAAATAAAAAAGAAACATTCCAACTGAATTAAAAAGAAAAAGAAAAAGAAGCAAAACGGCTCAACGAACTATTCAAAATCTCTAACTAGCACACTTGGATGGATTCCGACTTCTAAATCGATACAAAACCAAAGAGATCGTTCACCACCCTTTAATTCAAAATCATAAACCCTAACTTCTACCAAAACCCCAAGCGTTCAATTGAATTAGCCAACATCAACTTACATGACTGACGCAAACACTTGAGAATTTTGAATGAAACTAAACATTTATTTATTCTTTTTCTTTCTCCCATCTTTTCGATGCTTAAACCCTGAAATGCATTCCATTCAACTCACACACCGAATAGACACTACAAATGAAAATGATATCTCATGTTCAATCAGAAATTCACACAAAAAAGCTATAAAGAGAAGTTCCAGAAAGAACACTGACCTTTTAAATTGACGGAAGACGAAGGCGAAGAAGTTGCAGAAGAGACTTGACAGGAGATTCGTCGAGGGGTGGCCGGGAAACTAGACGAAGAAGGAACGGAAACACCGGAAAAACGAAGTGATTGCCGGAAAACCTGGCCGGAATGAGACGATACTGTAGAACACGAGGAGAGAGAGGCTACGTCTGATGATCGAACAGAGATGGGTGGACACAGAGTCGGCGCCATTGTTCTAGGTGGGAACAAACTCGAGACTAAACGGCGTTTTTATAACAGTGATTTAAATTAATTAATTAATTTTTTCCAAAGTAAGAAGGTGGGGGAGTTTCTTAAACCGTAGGAGGGGAGATGAGCTTGAGTAATAATGTAGGAATATTTAAAAATTATTTATTTTTATGAGTTATTAATATTATATGATGTGATATTTGAACAGTACTATATTGTTAACTCGTAAAATTAAAATGTGATATTCGATTAATATAATACTGTAATTCACGAAAATAAACACTTTTGATGAACTCTACTAAAATTATTTATTTTAATAAATTAATAATATTATATGATGTGATTTTCAATTAATATAACACTAACAACTCATAAAATTTTATATTTTTAATAAAATATAAAAATAAGAATAATATTATTTATTTTTTATAAAATATAAAGAAAATACTAACGTTACCCATTTTTATATGAGTTTGCTTTATTGATAATTATATTATATCTTATTAAAAAATTATATTGAAAACACACTTTCATAGTTACTATATCAATTTCATTAAAAAGTTAAAAACTAAAAAAATAATTTTAAGTAAAAACAAAAAACAAAAAATTATATATTTTATTTATTCTAAAACACTACTGCCATACTACCACTATTATCATTATAGGTCCATTATTAACATTACCATCGCCATCTTACTATGTGTCACAGGGTTAATTTCTGACACCAAATTTTCGCCTGTGATGGCGTTGTCACCGGACAACCAGCCACTCAAAACACCCACAAACACACACAGTGTTTAGTACAGCGGAATAGGAAAGAAGACACCAAAGCATACAGGGAAAAACCCCCAACCTTTTATTCACTAACCCACCGGAATTATGAATACAAAAGAATATGATTCCCGTAGGAATACAAGACACTCTTGCTCACACACAAAGAGAAACACAACAATGCTCTCAGCCTTGCTCTCTACACTATGCTCTGTCTTCTCCCCCGTTTACAAGAGACCTCGCACCCTTTTATAGCCAAAGATCTCAACTGCTCACATGTGACATGCACATGACATGCAGTTATCCCCAACTGCTAGGGTTTGTCACAGACTGCCATCTGTGCCTTGCAGTTGCGCCCACAACTGCTAGTGCTCTCGGAAGCCTGGGATGTGCGCCACCTGTGAGGATCCGTGCCTCACTTTGCCGCACACAATAGGGACCCTTGGATCAGCATGCCACCTGTGAGGATCCGTGCCTCCCATTGTCGCACACTATCCATGCGCCAACTCAGTAGGCAGTTGCCTTGCGCCTTCTGTCAGCCCCGCAACTGCCTTGCAGAACCGCACGCAACTGCCTTGCGCAACTGCCCCGCACAACCGCACGCAACTGCCTCGCGCAACTACACTCAACTGCCCCACAACTGCCCTGCGCAACCGCACGCAACTGCCTTGCACCCAGCAACTGCCTCGCAACTGCCCTGCG
Organism: Nyssa sinensis; assembly: GCA_008638375.1. NCBI lineage: Eukaryota > Viridiplantae > Streptophyta > Magnoliopsida > Cornales > Nyssaceae > Nyssa > Nyssa sinensis. The sequence continues at coordinate 4,529,890 of CM018038.1, read as the reverse complement.
CAATTGCTCTGCGCCGCAACTGCCAAGCCCGAGCCCTCACTCAAGGACACGGCCATATATAGTCGGCCTTGAACCCGCGCACTTCTTGACCCATCCCATGCTTCCGTGTTAGCCATCGTTGCCAAGCCATGCCCCCACACGCCTTGGTCTTCCTTAGCCGCATAGGCCACTCGCCCATGGGCGCTTCGAGAAGGTACTCCCCCCTATATATGTCAAAGTACAATTTGTCCACCTGACAGGAGTGGATACAGCCACTTGCAAAACCAGTCCTTCCCCCTGTGTGCATCTGCCTTGCCAAAGGCAACCCATGCACCAACTGTTCACAAGCCATCAGCTGTACCAACTCTGCACTGTCTAAGTATCCGATACTTAGAATATTTTTGACATATCCCAACTTTGGAAAGTCATTCCCACTTCTGAATTTTATTCCATCCTTGAATAGCATTCCAAGTCCCGAATGTTTTTCCGTACTTGAATAACATTCCAAGTCTGAATGTTATTCCAAGGCATAGCATGCCTCCCCATGCCCATGCCAATGTCACCAAGGCCGGACATGCCTCCCCATGCCCCAAGCCGCCGTGTCAACTTAGTAAGGGTCTAACACTATGCCACTACCACTAGCACTACCACTACCACTACCCCCAACCATTACAATAATCTCGATTTTTAATTTATTTTGGAAGAATAATTTTAATAGATGCATTAAAAAATTAACTATGAAACATGATTTTAATTTTTTTTAAAGAAAAAATAAAAAATATAACAGTTATTTTTTATTAAAAAATAAATTAAATAGTCAAACATATTTTCTAGATTAATTTATGAATGTAAACAAAAAAATAAAATACAAAACATGTTTCAAACGTTCCTATAAAATATAAATAACAAGTTTATTCACAAATAATTTTTGGTAACACTGAAATAAATAAAATAATTTTAAATTTCAAAATTAAATGTGTTATAATTTTATTTTTACTTAACTTTTTTCTGTTGAAATATTATTTATTTATTTAATAATAAACTTGTCATCGTATCATTTGGTGCTTTTTGTTGTTTTATTGTTGTTACTTCATTTCCACTAAGAGTCAATATATAGCACATTCAAATTTTATATCATGTGCTACTTAGGTGCTAGTTTAAATTAGTGGCATAAAATTAAAAATTAAGAATAAATTTATCTATTTAAAATTAAAATTTTCACCCAGTGAAAACATAAGTTACTATTTAGAGGTGTGGTCGAGCGGTAAAAATGTTGAGAATAAAATTTAAGTGTTTTAAGTTCAAGTTTTTTTTTGCATCGATCATTAGTAATTAGAGCTTAAAAGATAAATTTGACTGTCACAGAGAAATGATCGTTAGTAATTAGAACTTAAAAAGTGGGTCTGACCGTCACCGAGAATGAGACTGAATCTGATAAGTGTAAGTTGACTACAGAATACCTCCTTACTGATTAATAAAAAAATAAATTAGTCTAATTCGTATAAATTGACCCAAAATATTTTTTTACCGATCAATTAAAATAAAAAGCAAGTCTAATTAACTTAAAATCTAGTTCCCCATTCAAGTTATTCTTATATTTAAATAAAAAAAAAAAAAAGTGAAAAACTGACTGTATGTTTTTAATGCATTTAATGACAAAAAAATCATTGAAATATTCACCCTGTAACACTTAATTAGCTAGGGGTTATCAAACAATACCCATTTGCCTTATATTTCAATTGCTTTCCAAGTTTTCAACTTTGTAGAAATTCATGCACAGGAATTATTATACCAATCGGATATTCGAAGTAATAACACGTGTTTATTTATGTGTTGATATATATATATATATATATATTTATATAAGTATGAAATTAACTTGGCATTATGATATTTACATAAGTTCTACACTCATGTAAATATATATTCATGTGAATATATATATATATATATATATATATATATGCACAAACACGTATTCTTATCCCTTTTGCATTGTTATTAATAATATTTTATATCATTAGAAGATTGTATATGAAAGGTTATTTTTGAGTGTCAAATTAGGAATTGAATGACTGCTAGAGTCATCCTATTATAAAAACGGATGTTCTATATAACAAACGTTTTTAATGAATTTTTTTATTGATGGAGTTTATTATAATAAATATATGTGAGCAGTGGTGAATCTAGCTAATAGAGTTTGGGGGAAAAAATATAAAAATTAAAATTTAAGAGGGTTTTTCTCATTTTTTTTTTTATTTTAGGAACTTTATAGTAGTTTTCTCATTTTTTTTTTATCATGGAGAACAACCTGCTATTCCTTTTCCTCCAAATAGTATAGACTGTGCAAGCTAGGGTGAGCTTTCCTACAGTAGAAGAGAACCCCTTTCTTTGAAAGTATTGATAGCCCAAGTAATAATCTGCTGCTAGTCTCCAGAAAAGCAATGAAAGCCATTTTTAGAAAGCAAATGAGACTATATGTTGGATGTAAAAGAACAAGAGAAGAATAGGTGGTTGTGACTCTCGTCTTCACACATACAAAAAAGACATTTGAGATCATGACCAAGGTGAGGATAGAATAGACGATCCTTGGTTCGAAAACTGTTATAGATGGCCATCCAAAGAATAAATTTAGCACGAGGAATGGCTTTAGAGTGCCAAATAAGCTTCTACCAATGAACCTGGAGCTTCCAGCTTCTAAGAGTATTCCAAGCTGCGCTGATGGAGAAGTCCCCATTGGAGGAGGGCAACCAAATAGCCTTGTCGTCCCTATGGAGAGAATGATGAAGGTTGCTAGGCATGCCATTTTTAGCTCAAGCAAACGAGGAGAGTTAGCTGTCGGCCAACTCCACTGATGATCCATAATGATGGAACCAACTTTAGCATATCTCCCAAGGTCTGAATCATATATAACCCTTTCTCCCATATTATCATTTATGGAACCAGTGGGGAGCCAATAGTCAAACCAAAGAGAACCAAAGAGACCATTCCCAATAGAAATTCTGATGAAGGCTTAAACAAGGGTATAAATTTAAGCATTTTCCTCCAAGCTCACGAGTAAGATTGGGGACATTTGATCTTCCAGAAACTCCTACCTTTTAGAATATTGTTGCGTATCCAAAGAACCCAAGGGGAGTTAGAAGGGTTTTGAAAAATTGGCCAAATGAGCTTCCCTAGAGCTGCTTGATTCCAATCAACAAGTTTCTTTATCCCGAGCCCCCCTTCATTTCTAGGGCAAGTAATATCATCCCATGCAACTTTAGATCCGATCAAGATGAGACGGTTGCTACTCCAAAGAAAAGATCTCATAGCTTGCTCAACTTGATTAACCACTTTTTTGGGGAGAATGAAATGGGAAGACTAGAAAACCTGGATCCTAAAAAGTACAGATTTGATAAGCTGAAGCCGACCTGCATAAGATAGAGATTTAGTAGACCAATGAGTGATTTTACCAATGATGCAGTCAACTAGGGCTTTGCAATCCTGGGCTTTAACCTTAGTTGAGATAAAAGGAACACCAAGGTAACGGATAGGAAGGCATCCTTTAGGGAAGCCAATGTGGTCAATGATATGATGCCTGGTGTTGTTATCCATGCCAAATAGGAAAATGTAATTTTTGGAGGCATTGTGAAGAAGCCCAGCGAGAGAAGCAAATGTGTCAAGCCCTTTCTTGAGAATAGAAGCTGAAAGGAGATCCCCATGACAGAAAAGCATAATATCATCAACAAAGCAAAGATGGGTCAGCTTGTTCTTATGACATCTCCAATGATGCTTGAATTGAGGGACAACTAAGGTTAAAGCCCAAGATTCTTCCTAAATTTTAATTCTTTCAATTTGGCTTTTCCTAATTAAAATTTTTGGATCCATCACTCCTTCTAGGCTTCATGTAAAATCTCTTTCCATGAAGGATATTTAATAGTTAGAAAATTTATTAAAATAAATAAAAGATGTATTGTATAACTATTATTTTATAAGATTACACTGAGTCTCAATTCTGAATCCTATAAAATCTAACAATTTAGTAATTATTCAACTATTATAAAAATAATATTTTGTGATTTTTTTAATAGTAAAAATGAGAATAAAACTGCTGACATCATTTTTGAGAGAAAATATGTTACACTTAATATTTTTCATTATAACAATTAAGCATGATCAATCCCATGTTAAAATATCCAGGCAATAGCATAAAGTAGTCTAAACTTTAAAGTTACCCATTTATTCAAATGTCTTTCCTCTTTTACAATCAAGAACAATGTTTTTATATATATAATAGATGTAATATTCTAAATTCTAAGCTCTGATAGAATGGCAAAATGTGGTGATCAGCAAGCCTCTATCTTCGCTACTGTTCTTGGCTTCTCTTTCTTTCTTTACTCACCTTCTAGTCCTCAGAACTGGCTTGGCCTCTACTGTGAAGTGGCGTCAACCCTTTTTCTTTGCATGATTCAATAGCTTCACCAAATAAATCACTCACATTGTACTCATCAGGACTGTACTTAAATTTAAACCCTAGATCCAACAATTTTTTAGATGAGCAAGGGATAGCTTTCAATGATGCATCAACACCCTCAAATCTGTGTGCAATCCAAAATATATGAAAATTATCATATGGCAAGTAATTTAAGATGATTATCCATTTAATCAAAAAGATAAATTACACCGACTTTTCTAAAATTTCTGACAATTACATTGACTCCTCATACTTTATTTGACAAATTACAAATACCTTCTTCAGTTAATTAATTTATTTTTTTCAAAATGACAAAATTGCTACTTTCAAGTTTTTTCCCATTTTTTCTAAGTTTTTTTTTAAAGAATTTTTATTTTTTAATTCAATCTAAATAACTCATTTTCATTTTATATAAAAATAAATTTAAGGTACATTTGAAAATGAAAAAAGAACAAATTGAAAAAATGTAAAATAAAAATAAAAATGAAAGGGGTAGTTTTGTCATTTTAAAAAAAATGATTGGAGGAGGATATTTGTAATTTGTAAAGTAAAATCATAGTTATCCGAACCGGACAATAAACCGGTGAAGGAATCGATTCATGGTTCACTAGTTTAACCGATTTTATAATTAATATATTAAAATATATATATATATATAAATATATTAAAGATTAAGAAAATAACAAGAAAAATATATTTTTTTATTATATAGTGATAAATAACAAAATATAAACATAATCATTGAAATTATCTTAATGTATTAGTTTTGTGTATCTGCATAAATATAAAAAAAAATACATGCAATAATATCTCATTTTATACTAAATTTTATCATCAAATATAAGAAGTTTTGTGAGAATAAAAAATTATAGGTGATAAAAAGAGAAAAGGTGGTTCAATCGGTTTTTAAAAAAATCGACTGATTTACTCAGTTTTTAAAAAAGCGGCCGATTCAATCGATTTTTTTCAATTCTTTAGTAAAAACAGTATATTAATCGAACCGGTTTAATATCCGATTCTCAGTTCAATTGGCTAGTTCTGTCCAATTTTGAAAACTACGGAATAGAATAGAAAAAATCAATATTATTTTAAAAATTTTAAAAAAATTAATATAATTATTAGAAATATCAAAAAGGTCACAGTAATTTACTCCAACCAAAAGTATTGCTATATAGTGTGTATACATGTGTGTGCATATATACTTCCTTAAACATACTTGGTTGGTATGTTGTACTCAGGGTATTTCTGGCTCAATGACTCTGAAAGACTAAAGATGGTAAAACAGTGAGATGAGCAGATGTATCTTCCCTTAGCTTGGGAATGCTCGAACAGGTATACGTGAGCATTGCACAAGTCATCCAGATGAACGGCACGTGACCGAATCAGCAATGGATAAAGAGCTTCATTTCCTACAATATATAATAGCATAAATCATATATTGTTCATGCTCTTCTGAATCAATCTAATTAATTATCTATAAAGGTTTAAGAATTATTTATGAATACTCACTTGTGATTAAGGCAAGTGAAATTTCAATGCTGAGAGGCCTGGAAGGTGTGAGAAATGGCCCAAGAACAAGTGAGGGTTGAATGGTAACCAGATCAATGCCATTCTCTTTGGCGAATTCCCATGCAGCTTTCTCAGCTGTTGTTTTGGCCACGAGATACATCTGTGTTGTGACAATGTAGATTTGGAAAGTTAAGGTTATTAAATTGTGTTTTCAAAAAGAGTAATGTTAGATATCTTTAATTTATATCATTGAATGTATTTTTAATGTGATGTGTCAGGATACACTAATTTTAAAAATCGCATCTCGTGAGATATAAGATTATCATATCTTAACATCTCGCATTGAAAATATAATTGAGAGTAAACTGAGAATAGATAGAATTTTTCTTTAGAAATCATATAAAATAAGCATTGGACTTGAATTACATCTCCTCCACAGTATTCAAATTTTAAATAAAACAAATTGCATACGTATTTTATTAAAAAGAAAGTCATTCAAATAAGTGAGACCTATAATTCATCACATTGTCATGGGACACATTAGTAAGGATTGGAAGTCTTTTCAGTGTACCGGAGAGTTCTAATTCATCACATTTCCTACAATTTATATCATTGAGTGTATTCTTAATTTAATGTGTTAAGATACACGGACTTTGAAAATCACATATCATACACAAAATTTTTCTTTCAAAAATCATATAAAATAAACATTAGACTTGAATGGCATCTCCTTCACAGCATTCAAGTTTCAAATAAAACAAAGGGCATGTGTATTTTATTAAAAAAAGAAGTCACTCACTTCGTCACGTTATCATGGGACCTATTAGTGAGGATTGGAAGTCTTTTAGTGCACGGAGAGTTCTAATTCATCTCCATCTCTCATGTGGAGTTCATACTAAAACTCTCCTATGAACTGAAGAGAATCTAGATCCTACTAGTGAGGTCTTTCAAGTGAGAGGATAGTAAGTAAGAACAATATTTTAATACTTATGTTTCTGTATTCATTTGATAGTTATTCTTTTACAAATGTGGGGTACACTAACAGATCTCACATTTTATAAGATAATGAATATGAGATGAGTATAGAGATATGAACGTTAAAACATTATTTAGTAAATAAAGATCATAAAAAAAAAAGATGAAAATAATAGCATTACTCAAAAACAAAATCATTAAGCTACTGTTTGATTAGCACATTTATATTTGAAGGTTGTGAAGACATAATTAATGGGTGGGAAAGTGCTAACCCATCCAGTCATTTTTTGAGCGTTGCAGAAGTCCACATCTGTCCAAAAACTCTCGTCATACTCTGGCGGTGGCTGTCGTTGGATGGCGATGGTTCCAGTGGTGGAGGTGAAGATGAGCCTCTTCACAGTCTTAGCCTTGGAGCAAGATCTCATGATGTTCAAAACCCCATTCACTGTTGGTTTTATTACTTCATTCTGCCGAACAACATTAATTTTCAATTATTTTTTCCCATCAATATTAGCCTTACCCTTATTAGATTCATAGTTTCATATTGTTGACTATATTATGTGAAATTATAATTAGCATCATAAATGAGTTGAGACGAGTCAAATAATAAGAGATTCAAGTTTAATTCGTTCAAACAAAAAAAAAAAAATTAAATTGTGATCAACTTTGACTTGTTTCTTTCTTGAGTAGATCTTAAACGACTTTTTAATCAAGTCGAGTTCAAATAACATGATATTTTATATAATATTAGACTATTAATTATTTTATCAAGTCAAAATTTGAGCTGAACTCAATAAATTAATGAACTTCTCAATAAATTAATAAATTTTAAAATATGTTCAAGTTTGATTAATTTATCTTATGAGTTGATCACAAACAAATTTTTAATCCAACTGAAATTGAGTAGCTTTGACTCATTTTATAACCCTAATCATAATTTTACTACGTATATATGTCTGTGTGGGTACGCACACAAAAGTATGAATGAATGAGTACCTCAGGATCTTGGATGTTAAAGAATTCCATTGGGGTAGCAACATGGAAGACCCCAATACATCCTAGAATGGCATCATCAAAACTTCCTTCCTCAATCAGATCCCCCTTCCACAAGCTCAGGTGTGTGCTAGCATTTGGCAAGTCTAGAAGATGCTTCACCTTCCTCATATTGCCTGCAATTGCAAAGCAACCAATTAATCCGCAGAAGGTAGCTTATTATTGTTATCAAAATTCATCATAACACCATTTGAATAAAAACGTTTTGAAGAAAAGATGGAAAGAAATGCAGACCAGGATCGCGCACCGTTGCTTTAACATGATAACCACGTTGAAGCAGCTTCATAACCAGCCATGACCCAATAAATCCTGAGGCCCCTGTCACGCACACGCTTCTGCTTCTATCCATCCTTTCATATGCTACGCTTCAATATCTGTGTTGTGTGTATATATATATATATATATATATATGGCTACTTTTGAAATGTTCATGACGTGTGTGATGATGAATTTGGCGGAGAAATTAGGTTTGCAGTGACCAATCACACGATTTTTCAAAGAAGCATTTTAATAGTACAAGTCTTATTTATTGAAACAGC